>OY720632.1:110163319-110833308 GCA_963169105.1 Ceriagrion tenellum
ATAAGACCGCAGAACAAATATAATAATTAAGAACAAACAATTACTGAAATTACTATTACTACAGTCAATAGGAAAACTATCGGACAAATTTAAATGCAAGGCAAATACTAAACTATCTGCATTCTCACATAGGCCAGATGTAAACAAACCCCTCTCACCATCCTAAAGCTACCATCGATGGTCGATACCCATGAACTATAATGAAAGCAGCTGCGCTGGTGGGAAATTTTCCGTTAATCGATATGAGCTATCGAAAGGCCCCTACTGCACATCCATTTCGGCGCAGAAATTTCACGGAATTTAAGTCACCGGGTATAAAAGGATCTTTTGCAAGTAGTCATTGAATTTATTTGCTAATTAATGCTTAAATAATAATTTTCATTAGCATTAACTTCGTAAAGAGGCTTTTACAGCTTTGCAACAGCATTCAAAGTCGCTAGAAGAGGGTCTTTGATTTTGTGCAGATTGCGCATGAGGTTAATTTGGACTCCGGAAGTTTAGTGCTTCGTTCATTATTCTGCATCAATAGTACTCGCTGTATACGATTCGCTAGTAGCATTAAGTGTCAAGTTTTAGGTAAATGGTGAAGTTGATTTAATTAGATCTACTCTTTGGTTGGCTCCTCCTTTGTTTGGGTATAATCGTCAAATGCGCTCAGCGTATAAATGTTTTGCTCACATGCACCGCAGAGGAACGAAAGGAATTCGGAGAGCACATGGCCTAGGGCTCGAGGTGAAGTGAGTCACTCTGAATTACTTAATTGATTTCAAATTCTTCCGACGAAGTTTGTTATTTCCCAGGATTACAGCTCCCATTGTGCATGCAAGACTTAAATTTCCAGACAATTTATTTCGTCTTGCTCTAACGTCGTAATTAGTTCATTGATTTCTAGCAAAGACCGTCAAATCTTTATCTACTGTACGCTGCTATAACCCAATTAAAAAAACTTTCTACTACCTAATTTCCTTATCATAACTTTCGTATAAATGTCCTCAAACCTTTGGGTTGGTCACGCGCCATTTTCTTTATGTCAAATTTTTTCCTTTTTTTACAAGTGCCTCTCAAGTTTTGCATGTATCGGTTTCAAAGGTACTAATATATATTATGCTAAATAACCACGCCATT
Source organism: Ceriagrion tenellum (assembly GCA_963169105.1). NCBI lineage: Eukaryota > Metazoa > Arthropoda > Insecta > Odonata > Coenagrionidae > Ceriagrion > Ceriagrion tenellum. Next base: position 110,164,445 of record OY720632.1, read on the forward strand.
CAGTCAAGAATTCATAAATTCAACATCAGTGAAATAATACCGCATGATACCTGTAATATTGTTATCAGTATATGTTATGGTTGATGATTTATCGAAGTTGACCAGTCATTTCGCTGTTTTTGAACATCTGGTGGTGATTGATGTTCAAAATGAATGAGAATGTAACGACCTAAACGTTTACGGAGTGTTTTTATTTATATTTGCTCATCAAAGTACTAAACAATAAAACATACTCGTCGTATGTTTTCGTGTGACAATGAAATTGATTGATAGCTGAAAAAGAGAATAAGTCAACCTTGTTTTAAAAATTCAAGCAAATTATCAAAATGCTAATTCCTATCAACGAAGATTTTTATAATCAATTTACTTTGATTGTGTCGCACTGCGGAATCAAAGACTGAGCTTCTGTGCCAACGCTCAGTTAATATGTTGTCTTAGTGCCAGTTGAAATACTAAATATTCATTATAAAATTTTAAAAACTATATTTTTTACTCTCTCAGGGTTAACATTCGCTCTATCCTTCGTTACAATATTTATAGCAGTTCTCGTTTTCTTCCCCTTTTTAACCCCATATGCCACAGCCCCAACGTCTTATTTTCCGCTTTCTGTTTGCCCGCTCTATCGGTCTCCCGGTCGAGTTTAGAACCAGCACCTTCCGGTCTGCCGTATCCTTCTTTCTCCTTTAACACTTCATCCCCACCCACATCTACGTAGCCTCGATGGCTGTACCATATTTGTATTCCTCTGACGCCTTCCATTTTCTTATTCGGCTCTGCCCTTACTTCCAAAGTTCGTGAGTTCGAAAAAGATAAGTTTTCCGCTCTCTATGTGGACAGAAGTAACTACACTCAGATCAAGTATGATTCCTATTAAGCAAGTGATATTTCCCACGTTGGTGAATTCCGCTGCACGTTGGTGAAGTCTAAGGTTAGCAGGATCTTTCAAAAGTGACAATAGCTTATTTCCAATAATAGCATAGTTCTCGTATTATTCGTTTTCATATAAAATATAAGTCACACATTCTGTCAGATCAGACATTATTTCCGCTGTTATTTTTAATTTCTATTGATAATTGAGTAAAATGTTTTAATTTTTCAGCGATTGACTGATTCTGTCAAAAGTCTCTATTTTTGTCAATTGTGGGATCGCTAGTTCCAGTAATGCAAAGAATGTGCATATATCAATTCAGTGATAAGATTCATAAATGAGCTTGCTCTTGATTGGAAACTAATTTTTTTAAATGATGATAAATATCAATTTTTGAATGTCAGTCTAAATGCCTAAGAACCTATGTGCAAATTATTTTGTAGCTGTTCTGATTTTCATATTTGTTATAGTTTTACATCCCTTGGTTGGTGGTCGGCAGTTCATAGAGAGAGTGAGAACTGTAATTTTTCTCGGAGAACATACCCTTTTCTATTCGTTTCTGTAGTGCTACTCACTAAGGTGTGTATTCAAAAGACTACTTAGTACTCCCTATAGCTCTGGAGGATATATAAGAAGGGAGCTGTTTTAAAAATTTTTCGTTAAATTAACTGCGTTACTTATTCTTGGTAATAAGCTGGCACAAGTGTAAGACTATAAGGATTTCTGAACTACTATCATTACGTTTACCAATCGATCTCAGATCGATCAGAGGATATTATTGACCTATCCGAGAATTCCAAGTAAGCCGACTCTGACATCGCCAATTTTACCAACACGTACTGTCAATATCAATATTGAACAATAGAATCAATCAGTTGATGCACGCTTGACCCTATATGTAAACAAGTTCAGAGTTGGAAATTATCAGTCACATTCCGAGTGGACAAATTGTTCCCATTGGAGGTAGAAATACGATGTGCTGCTGTATCATCAATGTAACATCACTCGCCATTTCTGCACTATTCCTTGTTACAACTGGTTACAACTCATGTCTTGCATAATAACAGTTAAATTTTGTTTCCCTAATACAAACAAAAAAATGACGAGGAGCGCCACAGGCCCGATGGTTCAGATCGATCCAACTAGCCCGCTGCGTCTACTGTACCGAGCTGATCCGGTCAGATCAATCTGAGATCAATTGATTACCGTAGTGTATGATAAATCTTATAACTTCTTCCATGAAAGTTTCCTTCTTCCTATTCCTACTATTAATGAAGTTCCCGCATAACTATATATTATGTTTTTTTTTTAATTTTTCGTTGATTTGTCCTCCTCATTGCATTTGCAAATTTTTCTTCGTCGGAGTATTGCATTGCACTGATATTTAAACGTCTAACTATAAACATAATGAGTAAACGGCTTAGTGGCTTGAATTATTTTTGCAATGGTTTATTGGCTAGCAAGTAAATGTTAAAGATTGTAATCAATGAGTGGCCATTGGTATTATAGAGGCCTATTTTTTGCATAGCAATGAACTTGATGCCAAAGATATCATTATTCACATTCTTACCAAGTTTAGCATACAAATTTTAGGCTCTGACGTTTGTAATAGTATTTCTATTTGTAAAAATTTGTGGAAAATATAAATGTAGCTAAGTAAACGTAACCCCTACACTATAAGGCAAAATTTGCTAAGGTGAAGAACCCACATAAATAAAACTTTCAAATTATTCGTTAAGACTAGAAACCGACTTCTGAACTGTTCTTATGGTCACCAATAAAACCTGGAGATAAATAAAAAAGTTTACATTATACCAGAGTGACAAACTATGAGTAACACTATATTAGTACGTCTGTATGGAAAACCAGTCAAGTATTTAGTACCGAGGTTCACTGTTATCGTAAGCAATGTCACTGGTCATCTTACCTCGTCTATGTGAGAGTGTAGATAGTTGTTTAGTAATTGCCGTGCATTTGAATCTATACAATAGTTTTCCTAATGACTATAATAATAGTAATTTCGGTCATTGTTTCTCCTTGCTCATTGTATTTGTTCAGCTGTCTTACTCTCGGAATACTCGGTAATTATAGGAATATACACTTCATCCTTTTCCTCCACTCCTGTTTTTAAAGAATTGTCTAGAATATGCATTTGATATAATGGTTAAGATATGGAATTAGTGGGTGACGATAGTGTATATGAGTAATTAGTCGTTAGTTATGACTCCAGCAATGGAGATGTATGAAAACAGTGGGCTTCGTTGATTTGGCTATGTTGAAGGAATGGATTGGTGTCGGATAACAAAAACAGATATTCAAGCATTTTGTAAATATATTTGTAATAATTGTATAATATTGTATAAAATAATTATGTATTTATTATTGTATAATATTAACTGTATAAAATAATAATGTAAAAGCATTTGTAATAATTTATACAAGCATTTTGTAAAGATATGTATATACGCATGCTTAGTGATTTCTTTCTTTTTTTGAGCTGGTAATTTCAATAGTCGTGTGGTTACCTGACAAAATTACGGGATCGATGATCATATTTTTTCTCAGCTGCCCAATACCATGAAAATACAGTCCCAACATCTCTGCTACGAACAATAAAGCACGGTAATTACATTAAAGTTGTAAGTAGTCTTACGGGTACTGCAAGATTTGTTTTTCTACATTGGGTGATGTATCTCATGCACCTATCCCCTTTAAAACTCACAGTACTTATCCAGCATCCATCTGATTCATGACTTAAAGAAGAAAGCTTTCCTTGGTCCCGAAGCGGGAAAAGGTTAAATGTCTCTCGTTGAAGGATGTCTGGACTGGATTTTCATTTGAATTTCAGCAGTGACTCTCAGTTGTACTCCCCTCCTTTTCACTCTTCTTCGTATGAAGAAAGTAACCGGACAAAAGGAACCCGATGAAAAAACATGAGTCTCTCGAACTGGATAGAATCTGTACGACAGAGTTACGAAAGATAATAGGAAGCTCCATATAATGATAGTAGAGAGAGGAAAATGAGATGGAAATAATCCATATAAACATTTGACGTCAGAGAAAAACACCATTTATAGTACAAGTTACAGTTTCAGCCTCCACTTTGTGGAACACATGACCTTTCACCCTTTCAGGGAAGCGGTTTTACAAGAAAAACCAGGGAGCAGGTGATACTACAAATAGTGGAAGTGATAAACGTTGTAGCTCAGATTAGATATATTCTCTATTCTTTCTGTCTGCATTGAAGGGGTATAACCAGAGCTTAGCGTGAGAAAAACTGGATTTTTTATTATTATTATTTTATTTCATCCAGGAGAATTACGTAATGTAGGTATAGGAAACGTAATAAGTATCATATAATAACAGATTGAGGCATGTTCAGATACAAGATACGTATAGAGGAGGTAGTTATTGCTCAGAAAACTTCTTAAATGTGGTTGAAACACATTACAGTCAAATGTTTTTAGCTCTTTTTGAAATCGGTGGGTATTTGTTAATGCCTTTACCCGTTTATGTAATTTCTTAAATACTTTTTCGCTCATAAAATTTAGGCTGTTCTAACTTATTTTAAGTACACATGCTGTACACGAAGATCTTTACAACCTATTGTAATGTATGAACATTAGATAAAGTTGTTTTTTCAAGCTCTTTATAGTCATGATGTACATGCAGTTAATCACGAAAAATATACATGCAAAGCACCGTTATTACTTCTAGTTCTTGAAAGAAGATTACAATGGGCTTTATAGTAAGCTTTACAAATCAGTTGCATTGTCTATTTTGTATTTTTAAAATATCACAAACTTAAAGAGATGAGCTCCATAGCTTCATGCCATATTTTACACTGGAAGATTGGATAAAACCTTGGATGAGGGAGAGAGGGTGAAAAATGGACTTAACGACGGGAGAAGGAACCAAAGAATACCCGGGGATGAATCCTCGCGAGTACTGGCGATCTTCCACGGAGTCCCACAGCTGACTATGGGGTTGACGAGAGGGCGAAAGAAGGATGATCGCAGCCGTGACCCCTTACGCCCTCCACTCACAAGACTTATCCCCGACGTTCTCTCCGCCTCCTCTTTCTTGCCCAGCCAACCTCTTTCTCATCCCTCGTTTCTTCATCTCTGCTCTTCCTCCTTTATTGCCTCTTTCCCACATTGAGAGACTCCTCCAACCTCTCTTCCCCCTTCTCCCTTAACCATTCACATTTCCCATCAGCTCCCGTTCTTTGAAAAGCTATTCTGTATTCCTTAACGTATCATCTCTTACGTATTTCCATGTTTTCCTTGCTTATTCTCATGAAGTAATATAATGCAGTCTGCTTAATTCATCATGCCGAGTCTCGCACAATTTTTTGCTATTTTCGGACTTTAAATTTCCTTGGGGACTTCATTGCGACCTCGTACATTTTAATTTTCTTTCATTGAGCTGTTTTACAAGATTAGATATTTTTGGGAGACTTTTTTTCATTGTCTTCCGTTTTGTTTTGCTGATATGATGATGACATAAATCCATCTTGTGAGAGAATCAGACATTTAGAATTTTATATCTACTAATAGTCAGTTAATTAAATTTCTTTCGGATTTTGGAACTTGCAAACATCTAATATGGTAAGAATTTTCATTATTTATATCCCTATCATCAATTGGCATTTATTTTATTGTTAATTTTTCCAGCCTTTTTTAAATATCCTTGAGCAGCTGTTTGCAGACCCGTTAGATTGTGTTTTTCTACTTGCTCAGTAAATTGAGTGAAATTCATCATATGGGGCAGACTAACAATTTTCAATGTAATCTCTACCAGTTGTGGTGTGATTCATTTAATCTATTGCGAAATATTTATATTTTGACATGAATATCCATTTCATTTTTAACTCTAAACTTTGAAGAGACTGAAGAGTGAATTTGAATTTTTGAATTATTGAAATGAAATTGAATATTTGAATCAAGTAGGTAAACTATTTACTAATTTATTGCCTCCTGTTTGTAAGTATTGCAATTACAAAATTTTGCTTATTGCATAAATTTATTTTGTCTAAGAAATGTAAATTTGCAGTTATGCTTTCGTTAATTACGTTTTTAAGAACATTCTATATTATTCAAAAAATGAACATAATGAGGTATTTTTGGAATAATTAAAAAATGAACAATGAGATATTCTTGAAATTTGAGGATCATTTAGTATACAGATTGGAATGTAAATGAGAGTTAATATGGGAATTATTAGGAGTTTAATGTATCCATGTGTGACACCATCTGCAATGCGTGATAATTTCTTAAAATTCATATGAAATTTTGTATTTTGGTTACCAAATGTACTCTTGATATTTTTGAATTGCTAATATTTCGAATTATGTGAAATAAAGACAATGAAAAATCTTCAAAATAGAAGAATAAACTACCTTTTTGATAATAAATTGTTGCACTTTCACTCACATTGCCAAAATCTACATTTTGATATTAATATGCCTTTGTTAAATTGGATATGAACTTCTGTTTGGTTTTATTTACTTTCGCGAGCAGGGTATGTTAAGATTAAATGTATCATTCTACTAGTCTGGTAGTGAATCAGGAACAACCTGCATTATCTCTATTGAATACGAATGTGATATTTACTATGTTTTAGAAATGTACATTGGTAACGATTCTATTAACTCAGCCGTTTTCCAAATGTGAGAGGTATGTATTTCTCCTTAAATGTGAGACTGCCGTTTTATCCTGTACGCTTACAATTTTTGTACTTCATGGATTAAGGAATGGCGTGCTCATTCGAATTTCTGTTCACAGCGTTAGTTTCGTGGTCCAAATTCTCGTCGCAAAGTTACTTTCTTTTTCTCTTTGTTAACATCTCTCCATTCTTTTTCTCCTCGCTAAACTACAGCTTATGTCACATTCTTATCACGCACCTAGAATCCACTTAAGGTTCTTCTTTATTTCTCCCTTCGCACCACACGGCTTCAGCTGCTCATCTATTCCTCTGCCTCCTTCATCGCTAACCTACTTTATTTACTCTTTCTAAGAGTCGAGTCCATCCCAGGTGACCCTATAGGGCTGTAAAGGCTCCACCAATCTTGAGAACTAATCTTTCCGATATGTGCTCCTGAGGGCGTTTGGCCCGAGACACGTTGGAATGGTCAGAGGGAAACGAAATGAGATCATGTGTGGAGTGGAAAGGCTGAAGGTAGGAAATTCTCCTGTTGAAGGTCAGTGCCGGTTGTCAAGATAGCCATATTCTAATGCAGGGTGAAAAAAAGTCTCAGAAATTCAAGGTTGAATGAATGTTTCAATGCCTGCTCTCGCATTAGAGAACAAATTGTAATTAGAAATGAGTTAATTATTTTTGGAGTGAGGCCATGACATCCAATAGAAATTAATATTAAAGTGAATTTCCTATCTCACCTTAAATCCAGGTGGTCTTAGATCTTTGTCTGTTGTAGATAGGCCATTGGTTAAAGATATATTTCAAATGAATTGATTTGCTGTACATTTCATAACTGAATGCATTTTTTGGCATTGAAATATTTACTCGTATCCTCTTTTAATGATACCGCGTTGAATAAAAATCATCTTTACTTTTCACACAATATTACCTACCGACCAAGCTTCTAAAAATAAAGAAAATTTCATGGTGGAAAGACCTTTATAGTAACATGAAGCGTCGAAAGCAAGGTAGGTATTACTTATTTCATAAGTATCATGTGATAATCGTATGGTATTAATATTATTAAACAAATTTTAAGTGGCGCCGGACACTATTACCTTTTTAATTTTTTTGATGAGAACAATAACGCTATTTAACAAAAATTACAGCTCTCGAAATAATGTTACTCGAATTCAAATGTTATTATTGCTAATATTTCAATTGAAAGTGGTTTAAATTCTTTGAAAAAATATACATATTAAAATTTTGCGTTCTCATCGTCTTTCAAAGCCATATCACCAGCACTTAATAACGTTCCTATTTCTATTGAATTTTTTTGGCGGATTGGAGAGGCAACTGGCATTGTTTCCTATGTTTCTACCATTCCAGAAGATACCATGTTTCGAATATATGATGTGCGACACAACATCATTCTGGTGTCAGCATTGAAAGTGTAGCATGGACGTGTTGAAGCTATTTTTTAAGTTATAGTTTTTATTATAATAGATCCACAAAATACAGGAGCTTGAAATGGCGTGTTTTCTAAGATTATTCATATTTTACGTGATAAATAGCCTGCGTTAGTTTTATTGTTGAGCGTTGTGATTTTAGCCGTGTTGGTATCTTATGCAGCCCGCAGAACTATGAAGACATTTTCCGTTGCATAGGTTACAGGATCCAATGTAGAATTGAGCGCCCATTCGAGCTAGTCTAATATTTTGCATCGTCCGGATTCATAGTCTTATCCTGCCATTATTCATAGATTTTTAGTTGGTAATTATTGACTTTTTAAGAAGTGAGCGAGCCAGAGCCTCCCCCATAAACCTTACTTACGTAATGATTACTGAGTGAGTGAGCCAAATTTAATGGTCATGTTGTCAATGCTCCTAGTAAGCCACAACTTTTTCGTAGTTCCTCTCATGATTTATTTGCTACTTCAAAGTTAAATTTTGGTCCTCATTAGCAAACATCTTTGAACTAAGAGTTATAATAATGACAGCATTATTGTATGGACATATTGAGCGAGCCTACATCACAAATGAGAGAAAATCAATTCCCCAGTGATATTCCCCACTTTGATACCAATACATCGACTTCCTTATCCGTCATACAAGCTTCATTTTTGGACATTTCTTATCATTTCTTCTGCTAAAAATAAAGTATTCTAGTAAAAATAAGACATTATTATCATTACTTCGAGGGATACAGAAAATAAACATTTTAATTTGAAAATGAAATTTAAGGCATATCTTTGTTTATAAAAACATGTGATAAATCAACTTATCTTTGAAATTGCACTGTTAATTTTTACTTTATAAACTACGCCTATTGAATATTGGCTGTATTTACAAATAAGATATTTAATTGAATTGTTGATATTTACTTGAATTGTTACCATCTGTCCATTTACTTGTGATAACTTTTAGGAGGATAATGTAAAAAATACTAAATAGGTTTTGAGCTACGCTTGATTTCTGTATCTTCGGACACTAGCGTCCAGTGAAGATAGGCAACAATAATTTATGTCAACAGATCTCTTTTCTAATTGATCTCTTGTTATCTGTGAACGAAATTATCAGCAATGTGTGTCAATAACTTTTAATTCTATGTATGTGACTAATGTCGCTTTCAAGCCATTAAGTGCTGCATATCAAACTGCCCACAGTTAATTAACTCCATGTCAAATAAAGGAAACTATAATCAAAATTATGCATTGATAATCAAAATTATCTGGAATGCAGTTGATTGACTATCAGTAGACGATTCGATTACCAGCATACACTGATGTCAAAAACGTCACTCGATTATCTGGTGTGTCGACAACACTTGGGTTGATTGCCAATTAGAATCGCCTCATTTTCAGTTTGCTTGCATTTGGATTAAGGCATTCTCTCAGTGTATCAGATATGGGGAGCAACGGTTCATACATTGTGAAGGCATAGCGGCCATATGAGAGTGAAAGAACTATGCGCACTCCTTTACTCGACTAAGCTCCACTTGAATCAAACTTTCCAGCAAGGGAACCATGGATGTATTCAAATATTTTGTCTAGATAATATTAACTAGTTGATGTTATAAAATACGTTAAAAATATTTCGCATTTTTTTAAATTTGTGTCATTTATGGATTGTGATAGGAAAGTATTAGAAAAATTAAAAATTGACATCCCATTTTGCATGTTTGATGGAATGCGCTCATGAAAGCAGAGGTAGAATAATTCAGGACCTATTTTCATAGGCAAAAAGAAATGTATCTCAGTGCTGAATTATTTCTATTACAAATCGAGTGTGAAGTACATAAGCATAATACGGTATGAAAACTAGCAAATCAATTTTGCAATCAACACCATTGCAGTGAGTGGATACTTCACCATTGATGTGGCCATTGATGATCTTATTGATTTATAGGTGATAACTGTTCTCATTGAAGATGACATCCTGTTTTGGATTATGAATTCCGTAGAAAAAGTAAATAAAGGCAACTGAGCATAGTGTTTTGATTAATGAACTGTGAAAGTAATAATTTTGCTCTCTCCAATGATCTAGCTCACAGTAGTGGTAGTATTACTGGTATCCATTCCGATAAGAGACTGACAACTGAGGTCATTTCCGAGTAAAATGTATGTTGCAATATGATTACTTGTGATTTGGATTACGTTTGGCTACATACTCAAACTTGGACCCTAGGTTTGGAAGGACAGTATTTATTCTACCACTCTATCCTGGCCGCTTACTCGACTCGTTCACTCTTCCTTAATTGGGAAGGAAATCGATTGCAATGAATTAAGCTTTTAAGGTTTGCTTTGGTTTCACCGGATTATTTTCTTTTTGCGTTTAAGCAAGATGTTACTTGGAAACAAAATGCTCGACCATGCAGAGGACGAAAATCTGACAGAGTTTTCATGGCAGTGTGTGGAATCATTCGAGTCTTCTTGTCGATTGGTGCTTTGAACTATAACTTTTGTTTTATTTTCGTGCGCGTTTTGTTGCTTCCCATAATGCTAACTACGAGATGGGAGAAGTACGAGTGAGGAGGGAGCGGGCGAGAGAAGGAAAGTGGAATGGGAGGTAATCGAGGAAAGGAGATGGGAGAACGGTTGAGAGCAGTTCAGGCAGATTGAGTGCTTTCGCGCGCGGGGTGTATCGTAAGGGTAGTATCACGAAATGGTTTGTCCTGTTGGCACACACGAGCATAAAACCGTCTCAGACATCCATCCTCCCTTCTTGTTCCTTCCTCTCAGCTCACCTCTTCCCAACACCTTCTCCTCTCTCAAGATCGACCGTCTCCTCTCATCTTACCTCCGCTCCCTTCACGTCCCCAACCTTCCTTCCACCTCAGCCCAACCCAGTCCTAAAACCTACCTTTGCGCCTTCGATAAGCCTATGCCTCCTTCCCCCTGTATCTCCCTCCGCTTGCGAAAGAGCCTCCCTCTTGCACCTCCTTGGACCCCTCATGCGACCCAACCCGGCTCTTTCCACACCCCCATGGCAGTTCTCTCTAGGGGAGGCTGGAGAGCAGCTGGGAGAGGAGGAAATATGGAACCTCTATCCCAGCGGGCTCTTGTTTCGACACATCTCTCTTGCGTCTATCGAATAAAAAAACTCTAGCCTTCGTTTCAACCTTCCCTACCTCCCCCGACACCCTTTGCAACCTTTCCCCAAGCTTTACCCTTGAACTTCTCGTTGACTCACGTATGCATGCCCGTAAGTTTTCAGTCTTTCATGTATTCAAGTATGTTTTTAAGTATTCATCTATTAACCTCATTCTCTCATTTTCATTTATAATTCGTCATCATGAAGGTACCATTTGAAAGTGTAAATAAAAGAATTTGCATTTTACACTTTCTATCTCTGCGCTACCTTTTCCTTCCGCACTCTGACTAAGAATGAATTGAGAGGAGATCACGTGCATGGCATTTGAATATCAGTACGATGCAGAAATATACACTCACATTTGTACTATTTCTAATAGTTATTGTACTCATTGACGTCCAAGTGCGCCAGCCGTGGAAGTTACGCCTTCTCGCCTAACCTAAGCCCTTAATTAGAAGAAAATGTCAACCCTGAGGGGATATCAAAACCCGCAAGGTAGTGTACGAGGCCGGCATGATAAAGTTCTGGTTATCGCAATCGTCCCGCGTATTAATTGCTGTAGCCTTCATCCAAAATCGCCTTCTTTAGCAGACTAATGATGAAAAAGAAAGCATTGAAATGAAAAGAAATACCTCTTTATTTTGAGGTAAAACCACCTTCCTCAGGTGAATTTTGAAAATCATACACTTGCGTCTACGGTATTTATGCATGTATTTGTTATCACCCGGTATTTTTCCTCCTTATCCAAATACATGCAGCTTTAATTTCTCGACTACTGCTTTGTATTTATGTGTGAAAGATGAGCTGGGAAGTAGCGGCAGTGAGAAAGCTAGATGGAATCCAAGGGAGGATAGGGAAAGGTGGTGACAGGAATAGGGAGAGGAAGGAGGAGAAAGCGCGGACCGGATTCAACACATGACCGAAACTACACGCCTTCAAATTTCGAGCCTACACCTGCGTTTGACCTTTCCCTCTCTAATTTGGAAATTTTCCTGGTTATTTATTTGGTTTTTTTTTTCTTATAAAGGGTTTTTTTATAGGTTACAAAGCTGTGGTCAAAGACTTTTGGGAATAAGGGAAAAGATAGTACACATTTCTTATTGTTTAAAATGCTACTAAATCTAATTCTGACATAATGTAACATTACGCTCAAGAACTAGCCCATTTCATTTTTGTATTGATAGTAAACAGGTGAAATAAAGAGTTAGTAGCAGGTGAAATGAAGCCTAAGGGAAAAAACCTTGATTTATACGGCTAAGATTCTGCGCTTTATTATCTCTAGTTTAAAATATTTTGAATCAAGAGCACTGTGATGATTTATCTAGAGTAAAAAGACAGTGATGCTAAGAAATGTAATTCTTTATACTTGTATGCTGTGATGTTTACCGATGATGAATCTACAAATTAGAGATTTTCTATCCCACAAACTCACTCGAGTTTACCATTGTATTAATAAATAAATTATTCAGAAGATGAGATTTGCCATTTTGCTATAGAAATAAACGTGGAGAAAAGGTTTTCAAAAGTTTCATGAGTCGTGTTTGATTCACAAAGAAAGGTTATCCGAGATCACTTATGTAAGCTAAATAGTTCAAAAGTACGGGTATGAATGTTAGATTGTTTCGTTCTTGATTTATTTTGCAGTTGTCTATGTGATTGTGGTAACATAATCCTGGTGTCCAAAGGATAAAGACTTCATGAGTTATATCTTGGTCCGGATTTACAGCCACAATATTGCTGAATCGTATTAAGTACTCTGAAGACATGTCAAAAGCCATGACGATAAATTCAACTTAGAAGTATCAAATTTGAGCACTCATAATTTTACTTTGGTGGCAAAGGGTCAATTATAATTATTTTTATCTTCAGGTCTGCATTAAATATATAGAAATAACTTTCTAAAAATACACGAACAATGGTCAATTCGGTAAAATTCAAAAGGCATGATTTTTCATCATTGTGTTAGCGTTTTGTGCGTTATTATTGAACTGTAGGAACTGAATACGTCAAGAATTTGATATCCATACTGTACTCAATTCATTCCAACTTCTCAGTGTACAGCAAATCTGCACTTGCCCTCTTTAAAATGGTCTGGAATACACCAAAATAAATTCCTCTGTGATATGAAATTCCTTTTCCAAGCGAGTTTTAAACTTTGGGCTTCTTCTCCGCTAACTTCCTCCGATACTCACACGAAAGTTTGGAAATCTTCTTTGTGCCATCGCGGCGGCGTGTGCCATTACGACGTGTGCCAACGTGACAGCCATGGAAGGAAGATGGTAGGGATAAGTTTTGCAAGGAGCTATTTAATCTCTCGGGGGTACGACAAACTTTTATGGGCGGACGCGAGGCGAAGAGGCAAATCGGTGAATATATAGAAGATTTCATTCTCGATTCATACCTCTATATTCCTGATATTGATGCGCTTAATACACCGATATTTAAGTTCCTTACTCACTTATGCTCCTTAAAATATATTTAACTTGTGAATGTATAGGTGTGAAGGTTATCTGATGTAATATATAATTTATTATCCATCGGATGGATTTTTCTATACTTTGAACTATGAGGTTTCATTCCAATCCATTCAATACATTCAATGAAACAATCGTCCATTATTAGTCGCAGAATATTTAAAATATGAAGCGACTCATTTTTCAGGACATTATGCTTTCGAGGAAGCTAGATTTTTTACAGATTTTGACGGTTTTACACAACAATTTCTCATATATAAATATGTAATGGCTTTTAATTATAGTTCAAGACCGCCATTCCACTGGTCTCCAACATTTGGACCGCACACTTTCGTTTTGACTGGTGCTACAAATGCTGGTTCATAGGAAGGACACAAAATGAGTAATATGAAGTTTTCTTTTCGTAACGGCTACCAGAACTTGGACTGGATTTTGGCCAGATGTGATATCAATCATATTTTCGTTTGTTTCTAATCGTTAATTTGCAATATTTTATACGATTAAACTCATACATCTTCCTAAGGCAATTTTATTCCTTTATTACAAGATTTTGATCTAAATGCGATATTTTTTGTTCACTTTCCTAGTAGTGAAGTCTATTCAGAGTCTCCTCCGGATCAAATTTTGCATTGTTACCGAAGGCTGGGTCGTCCATTGTCTTCCTCCCAGACAACAATGGACGGTATGGCAATCAAAAGTCGGCAGCAAAGCTGAATATGCCCCGGTATTGACTCTGAGTAGGCCACTATTAGCTTTTGTGGCCATTCTTTCTGCATATCTTTCTTTTCCCTCTGTTCTAATTACTTTTGAGTCAAATTCAATGGATATTACTACACTATATCAATTGCTTTTAGTGTCTAACCTTATATAGAACCAAAAAAGAGACATTGTAGTGCCTTACGTTAACCGTCTACCTTGTCCTTGTGATAGAAAATGAAAAAATGCACCTCCTTAATGTCTAGGCTATACCTATATTTTTGCGTCAAATCCTCAGATTAAATGTCATTTCAGTGAAGAACTTCGGAAAACAATTGCCTCTTTGAATGTAGTGACAACGTACATGTTTATTGCCTATGTCCTGGGAGCAGTTTTTCAAAACGGATGCCATCCCAAAAACTTTTTCGCGGGTCTAGCATGAATAATAGGAGACCTGGGACTTTAAAGGAAGCAAAGCACACCATTATGGGAGAAATGGGAAAAGAAACTTCTGGGAACTTAAGCATTCTGAAAGACAAACGACAATTCCCCATGTCAACAGAAAAGTTTATAATTAGCAATGATGAATTTTTGTCCCGCCTTGACGACGTCATTAAAATTTTACTTATCTGGAAAAGAACCCATCGATTCCCTTTTCATTGTAACCCTCTTTTTACTTACAGGGGAAAGGAAAATTCATGAATTGCCTCAAGTTTTACCTCGATCCACTGCTAGTCGTCCTTCGTATCTCACCCGGTATCCTCCGTATCACACTAGCGATCACCACTCCCCCTCCCTTTTTTCTCACTGTATCGTCCATAGTGTGTTTATTTGGGAGTTGAGCAGGTACGGAAACCAAGTTCTAGCTTCTCATACCTACTCATACTTAGGTCAGAGTTCGGATCCTGGCAGTAAAGGAGGTATTCAGAGAAACTCAGATCCTAAAATTGGTGTCACGATGAGACACGGATGTAGCATTGTATAAGTTTAGTCCCTTATCCGTCGGGTGGGAGATTAAGTTGCTGAACTATTTGCGCCTCTCTTTTACATCTACATTTTCATCTATACAGTACCCTACGAGCCGCCGCATTGGCGTGTGGCAGGGGGTGTTAGGTCACCAGCCGTGTAAAGATGTAAGTTTTTGGGAGATGAAATGGTGAGATGTATTATAGGAGTGTATTTAGTGGAGCTCAATTTTTGTCAAGGTCAGATATTGTGCGCAGAAAAAAACTTGTTTTTGTACCTATCTGTTCGGTAGTGTATTTCTCTTATTTTATCGCTTCTGTCAGACCTAGATATGCAGTGAGGCGTCATGATAATATTCTTTGTGTCGTTCTGAAAAATATCAGTTCTGAATTTCTCAAGCAAACTAAGCCTGGCGTGTAGCCTCCGAGTCTCTAGGGGTTCCCACCTTAATCCATCTAAAGGTTGTGAGACACCTTATATACGCTGGTAGCAGTTTTTAACGAAGCCCGCTGCTTTCATTTGTATTTTATTAATTCTTTTGCTTAAATTTTTATAACCAGGGTCCAAAATTCTCGCAGCTTATTTGAGGTGTGGCCTAACCAGAGCGAAGCATTATCTCTCTTTTACTTTTTCATCCAAGGATCTTCCTAGTATATGTTTAACAAAACCTAGTTTTAATGCTGTGCTGCATATGTTTTGTATGTGTGTTCCCCATGATATTATATCAGAAGTAATTCCAAGATATTTTACTTTATCAGAAGATTTTATGTTTAATCTTTTATTATATATTTTTATTTTATTATTTATTATTATTTTATTTAGTTTATTGTCACATATGTATGTATAGGAAATATATATTGATGAAAGGACCTAAATTTCAGGCCTGCCCAATAACATACCTAAATTTTAGCATATATTATATAGTACAACTTCTCTTATCGAGTGGTGTAAAATATTTCCAAGCCGTTGTCCATTTAACTAAGAATTGATTTAAATGTTTAAAAAAAAGATGAATTTTAACACTGAAATACATTGCCCTGTTGGCAGTTCAATGTCATCCCTTCACATTACTTTTCTAATCTCAATTTTTGCCTCAATAGTATTGTTTCAAAACTTGTATCACATCATCGTTGGTTGTTCAATCCTAAGATTGGTCGACTCCAACCTCCAACCTTCCTTATCTAATGCTAGTTCACTTATGTACTGGTATCTTTTCCTATGTACTTTCCACTTTATTTGGTCCATGAACTAATTCCTGAACTTTTTCCTCTATTTTTCCTTCAATTATGTTCGTCGCAAACCTATTGTGTCTCAGGGTGTGTTTAATGTATCTGGTTCTTCTTTTCTGTATGTCGTTCCATATGGTCCTTTCCTCTTCTACTCTTCTGTACACTTCATCATTTCTTATTATGTCCGTCCATGTAATATAAATACTATTTTCGTGGAAGACTGTTTTTTTCAAAGGAGAAAACTCTGGGTACATCGATTTTTTTTAAATTGAAGCATTTTGCCGACGCATTTTTGAGTGATTCACTGATGACTGCAAAAATTGAAGTCAAAATGAAGTAATTCCATAGAAATCGCGCTGCAGTCGGCGTCTATGGCTATAAAGAATTGATAATCGATAGGTTATTTGTGCGATTATTGGAATTTTATGTTCCTTAATATTGATTTTAATAGCTACACATTCCATTAGCGAAAGCAGTATTTTTTAAAAACCTATTTGAAAAAAAGTTGAAATTAAGTATTTGTTTTGACTCTCACAGTCGTGGTGCAACCCTTACTAAATTGCAATCATATATGAAAGGATAGGATAAGAAAGGATATCCTTAGAATGTCCTTAGATAGATCTAAATAGATCGTTAGATAGATCTAAATAGATCCTTAGATAGATCCATAGGATATCCTTAAATATCCTTAGGATACGAAATTGCGTGTTTCTTTCCTTTAATAAAAATATTCTGCTTTCAATCACTGTATCCGAGTACGTTCTCTTCTGGTTGAACTAACCCTGTGATGAAATGTTTTGTTAGTAAAATATAGTTATTTTCAAATGATTTGGTATGTGAGAGTTCGGCCGTTCTCGTAACCACCCGTTAACTCTCGCGCGAGAGAGGAAATATGTGAGATTGTGGGCGATGTGGGGGAGGGGCGACTGCCAGTGAGGCATTGTCATATTGCGTATATATATATAAAAGCGTATCAGGCTCTGTGTGGAAATTTTCTGTGTGGAGTTTCTGTGTGGAAAGTTACAATTGTTTTTCATTTTGAAATGGATTG
This sequence comes from Ceriagrion tenellum, assembly GCA_963169105.1. Taxonomy (NCBI): domain Eukaryota; kingdom Metazoa; phylum Arthropoda; class Insecta; order Odonata; family Coenagrionidae; genus Ceriagrion; species Ceriagrion tenellum. The sequence continues at coordinate 110,181,961 of OY720632.1, forward strand.
TCATATTGCGATTGCGATGTAGTTGTATTCATCTACGCAACGCGTGAGTAAGAACGAAAGGTTTCAGGCAAGCGCTTCGTCTTCTCCTTCTCCTCTCCTTCTACTTCCTTCGGAAGTCTCCTTCTAACTGGCCCTGCCTTATTTAAACGGGCCCCGCCAACTCATTTGTAAGGAAGCATAGCGATTAATCCTCTAATAACGCAATGCCCGTCACTGACCGTCCTCAATAGCGCAAATGGAATTAGTTGTTGCTCGTCTTTCCAAGAACCACCGAATCAGCGGATTTTCCATGTATATCCTTTTCCTCTTCCTTATTCATGTTCCATGTGGGGTAAAAGAGAGGATAATGCGGAGTTAACAAGGGGCATCTGTCTCCTATTAGGGGCTTTGAAGTCAAACGGAGGTCAAGGGGAAAAATATAACGAACCAGCTATGGTTAATGAACCCGTAAAAGAGGAGAACTGGAGTGAGTTGATAAGGAAAGGAGGGTTGTAGGGGTGCTAAATATTACGTACTATTCTCCGCGTTTTATTCTTGCCGTTCCTACCTATTTTTTGTGTGGATTGTGTTGAAAGAGCAGGGTAACCATCAATTCTATTTTGTAATGTTTCATTTGACATTTTTCGTTTTCTTTCTCTAATATGTGCTTTTTAAATGAATATCCAGCAAGTTCTAAACAGGATCCTGTTTCAAAACGAATTTTTATCGATATTATTGCATTTATTATAGTTGAAATTTTTCAGCTGCTGACCCAACGAAAAGCCTTCTGCCCTTTTTATTGGCTTCACGGGGCCCACTACATTTATTCTTCAAATAACAGACGGATCGCACTTTTGAGGTGAAGATTCCATGCCATGTAATACGAAAGCTGGAAATGGCAGTTATGAAAAAGGAAATCATCCACAGAACAGAAATATGTTGTCCCTGATTGTTTTCTTCCATATGAATACTTTCAGTAGCTATTATTCTGCTTTATTGTGGGGTTAAATGCCATTGTGATGTCCCAGAAATGCTAAGGCTCAGTCATGCACGAGTCTCAAAATTTTTAGGATCCTTGGGTGAAGTCGTGGAGCATGTGCTGTCAATATCCTAATTTTACTCACAATTGGTATCAACTTTATTGGTATGAACGTGCACAGTGATTCATAGTAGAGCCTAATACGATTTCACGTTTTTTATTCCCTTTGACCTTACCCTAATTTGATGGAAAAATAATCTCTTAACTCGTAGAAATCCTTGTAATGTCCTCGCTGTTTAAATAGCTTGCCGATCCACCCGGTCCAAGTGCATAACTTTCCCCTGAGTTTTGTCCACCCCTTTTGCCGCATATCCTTAGGTCCCTTCGCTTTTCTTCACTCCCCCCCCCTCAGGCCCATCCCTATCCCGACCCTTTTCGCACGACCCTTCCCTGGTCCCTCTTCCAAAACCGCCCATTTACCTCAACCCTTATGTACCTTCAATGCACAAATAGTGGCGAGAGAGGAAGGAATCTCCTTAGAGGAGGTTTGTAGGATAAGGAGAAGGAAGGACGGGGTTATGTTAGGGGTTCGAAGAAACAGGCAGGGCACCCTATCTCTTGGCTCATCTTTCTTTTTTTCAACTTCTCGGTTACGTCCCCTCCAGAACATTTGCTCTCCCGCCTATCCCTTCCTCCTAGGCTGTCCCTATTTGCACAGCTCCAAACAGAAGGTCTGTTGTCCGCCATGTGCTAACTTCCCTCGTGCCGCTGCTCTCTTTTCTGCCATAACCCGCAAAACTTCTCTCCTCCCTCCATCTCTGTCTTTGCGACCTCTCTTATGTCACTTTCGCCTTTTTCCTCCTGTAGACTGTTAGCTTTTTTGACCCAATGCCGGCTTTGTTGTCTCCGAAGCTTTGTAAGTTTCCTACCCTACATATTTACGTGGTTTAATATCGGTTACTTCCAATGGAATTGCGTTTATTGCCCAAAAACTTTAATAATGGTTCATACTTTTTTGGAACTGTATGTTGATGAAGCATGTATTTTCTTGATTTACACAAAAAACGTTTAGATCTTGAATTAAACGGTGTAAATATTATCTAGTCTTCAAGTGAGTAACATGAATATTTTAGTGAGTATCATTTATGGAGTATCATTTAATGAGTAATTAAACATCACGTTCTCACCTTTCTTGGAACCTTCTTAATTATGTGCAAAATTGGGTTTTACGAAGAAATTCATACATTTACATGCATTGTTATATTTATTTATGCGCCGAAATCATTCATATTGAGCATCCTTCAGTTGCACCAATATTATGGCTTGCCAGCGGAAAACTGCTTAACAAATTATTGCAATTATAGCTTTAGCCATGAAGATAATAGGAGAGAGCGCCTGCTATTATGATCAATGAACTGTAACGTGGGTGTGACCCGTCCGCCATTTGCGTTAACGCCTCTCTCCATTAAGTGCATTCGGGCAGTAGCACTTGTTATGTCAATCTCATAATATTTGTCTGTCAAAAAGGTGCAAAAAATGAGGTTGCATTTACTTTAATAAGTATTCGTCTTATATATTTTTTATTCATTTAAATTAATAATTTTCCGCATTTCCGGTGAAAATTGTGGTACAATCGAATAAAATCTATAGTACCTATGCATATTTCATGAGTAATTCTCCTTAAATTGCAATTTCATGGTGGATATTCCTGGTTTGCATCCGCTTATTCGGCCATTCCGTCATGCTATCCATAGGAGAGTAAGAAAATATAGCCGTTATTAATGTGGTTGTCAGGCTACAGTTTTTTAACGTAGTACAATATCCATTCATCTCAATGCCTTTAACTATAATTATACTAGAGTGTATCGCTTGTGAGAGCGAATATAAGTTTAAGTGATGGTTTTCAGAAGTGCATCCGTCAGATTTTCCTGAAAATTAGTTAGTTGTGAAGTGTTTTGCTGTATTAAATTTATGAACACTAGTACTTCCCTTGGAGCGTAATGAAAATATACATCTTAAGACAAATGCTCAAATAATGAGGGACTATATTTTCATGAGCTTCTTTCTCTGTGTTAGTAGAACGGTTTCCATTTTCTCAAAAAATTTACACATTCCTTCTCTTTACATATTCATCGTCTCATCCTCTCTTATTGCTCCACTTTTCCATTTTTACAAAGGTTACGTCATCCCATAGAAAGCACGTCATTTCCATCTCTCCGCCTCTCTTCCGCCCCACTCTTATTCGCTCATTCGTCTCTCTTCCATTTCATTCCTCTCAGGGCTCCTAACTCTGTCAATATTTATCTTTAATCGCCTCACTCCCGCGACTCTTCATAAATCCATCTTCTTCTCCTTCAACCCTCTTCAAATCCCATTTTCGTCTCCATTTTCTGTTTCCCATCTCTCTCTGTGACCTCCCTTCTCATTTCTTCCTCGTCCTACATCCTACGTCATCTTTTGGCAACCATCTCTCTCTTTTTCTGCCTCTCTTGCACAAATAATCCACGTATTTTGCGCACCTCTTCGTAAATTCCACGATCCTTTGTCTTCTCTCTAACACGCCGGTTCCGGCCTTTTGTTCTTTAATTTTGAAAAAGGGGATAGAGGAAGTTATCGTTTAAATATATTCTATTGGGGATGAAATATGTTATTTCAATTTTTTTAGCTTTTGCCAAAGAATGGAACGTTTTAATAATTTCTCTCATTTTTGTGGATGTGTAAGTATTAGTGTGTTCCCTTTGTACATGTTGATATCTTCCTTATTTCACTGTGGTCGAAGAGACTCATTTAGAGAGAAGCACTAGATTCAAAGAGAACTTAGAATTTACGTTAAATCACCATGGTGGAGCGTCGTACCTAAGTCTTGATTTTAAAGAATGGTAACCGGCTTAGTTGTAATGACTAGTGCTCTTAAATAGATCTCATATCCAAGGCAGAGAGGAAGTAGGCGAAAGTGAAAATAGCAATGTTTACATTGTGTATAGCGTGAATTCGGGTAGACAATGGGCCAGCATATACAGAAAGTTTGCAATGCTTATTTTTGGAAAATAAAACCATTGTCAAGAGATGAATGTGTAACTCAAAACAGGTATTACCGAATGCACAGAAAAATTCAGATGAGGTTCGTCTAAAACAGTCTGCAAAGTTTGCAAGTGAATGCTGGATTCCTAATTGTAGAAGTATTTGTTTTAGGTTGGAATGCGTCGACGGCTGCGGTTATTCTGAACTGCTGCGGAGAGACAATGACACTGATTGCTTAGCAAAAATGGAGGGTAGTCTAAAATAGAATATAACAGCAATTTAAAAATGTTACGTCAACATGGTAGGTACAGCACCGTCAAATTTATCACCAATTAAGATAATGCATGATCATATAACCTTGAAAAGTGTTGTGAGACATTACTTATTTAAACTCGTCGCAAAAATATTGGTAGTAGTAGTAGAATTGGGTTATTTGGTGCGTCGATGGCAAGGGTCATTCGCAATAAATATTGGTATACTTATTGATGAGTGAATAGAGTACCACGAGAGAACCAAGTCTTCTCACAAGTAGGTGTCTACCTTCTTTTTCCTGTACTAACTTTTATAATTAAAAACTTTTATATTATCATGTATTTTACGTGGTATAATTTGTAAAAATCTCGGAAGTAATTTACCCCAAAATTGGTATGGATTGGCTTTGGTCCCGAGGAACCCGCTCAATCTAATTTTTACAAAGTATGTCATTTATGAAAGGGAATAAAAGTGAGGGAGAAAAAGATGGTGGTAGAGGCTAAATCTAAATAATGGCAGTTGTACAGAATAGAAAAGAATTTAGTCTTCCACCGGCTGCAACCTCGTTTGTATGAGAATATCTTTGCAACAGCTTGAATAGCATATATGTATATGGGAACCATGAACTCAGCTACACGTACAAATATACGGTATCTCTCGTGTAATCAGTAGAAACATGAAAAATGTGTGATAGCGAAAAAGAATTCGTGAGGGTAGCAATGGGAGTTCCAACCCTTCAGCTTTATTCGCCATACCCTTTTATTTTCCTGCAACCTGTTACCGGAGTCCGTTTTTTGGTGGTCCTCTTTTGTTCTGTCCTGCAATGTATGATCATCCGGGTGGACAAGCGCTAAACAAAGCTTGAAATGTGTTATGGGTGCCAAATCCCGGCAGGGAGAAGTGTCCCATAAATATTTGTACGGGTGTGAAATTGTGCCCATGTGATGGAATGAAACTGGATAGGCCATATTTATTTTATGAAAGTTTTGATGACGGACACGCATGAAAATGCCGGTTAAAATGCCCATGTTTTTCAAAATTTCAGCTTTCCGTGGGCTTGATTAATTAGTTATTTTTCGTTTTCTGGTGGACGTGATCGCGTATTAACCAACTGGTACCTCCATAGTAAGAATGTTTTACTAATAAGCAGAATGCATTATTTGAGAGAAACTCCTTCCCATATCTGCATTAAATCCTTTTCATGTAAGTCATTACCCACTCCCGTGAGCAATTTTATCTCGTCATTTTTCTTTTCACCAAGTTCCTTAGTAAGATGCTCACCCGCACCTCATTTTACTTTCCTTGCTCCACCTCAGCTCATCGAGGCTCGTTTACGAAATTACCATGAGCCACCGTGATTCTCATACGGCCTAATATGAGCTGAATTAACAAAGTTTATCGCAGGTGTCGACCTTAATTTTCAAGCAAGCACCATCGTCATTCCTTCACTCAAGGCGTTGGCAGACTTCAAGTCATTCCCAAGATCCAACTTAACCGTCTTCTCGATGACCTAACTATCGTTCCCCCATCACCCACCCTAATATCCCACCCTCCTCTTTGTGTTAGGACTCCCTTGCCTTGCTTGCCATTTGCCCTTCCCATCACCATTTCTCAGATCTCTCGCTCGGAGATCGTCTGCCTTCATAACTCTCATCCCGTTCTTACATCTTCTCAAGACTACCCTCACTTTGGCGTAATTGAATCAAGAAGATGCAAGCCACATGGACATAAGCATACATAAAGGGCAGTCTAATTCAAACGCAGACCATTCCGTTCACTCTGGTTGATTGAAAGAGTTCTTTTTTTTAAGGCTTTAACTATTGAACTTGATGATGTAATTGAGGTAAAATGCATTAAATCTCTTTGTTTTTTATTCCAAGTTGGATTTGGTGACACATGTCATATTTATTTTTTTAGTGTTCAACTAGCATCTTCAGTCTTCAGTTGCGAGTTAAAATTAAACTTTATCAAGACCCTGCCATTTTTGGAAGTAACTAATTTCATTCCACCCAAGTCGATTTCTGACAGCTCAAGTCCTCGGGGGGGCGATGTGATTCGAAAATAATGTTCAATTCCTCCTCGTTGTTTTATTTGCTTAACACGCTATTAATAAGGCAGACTGAAATAATACAGGTTATTAAAAGACCAGAATACAAGAGCAACATGTTACAAATTTATATTTCATAAGTAGACAGACGTAATTATTTATAGCTGAACACCTTTTCCATTTTTGAGAGCCTGCCGTGCGGCCATTTCCATGAAGTTAGTTAAAAGTTTGCTGTAATCATGTTCCTATATGTTATAACAGTATAACTAGACTACATTTTTGCCAAAATTGTATTAATTGAAATAATTTCCTACTTAGTTTAGTTGTTCGCCAATTTAATATCTGTTTAATAGAGGAAAACTTATTTTTTTGTACCTCATTAGAATTTTCTCTCCAGGAATTTAAGCTTCATTTCGTGAGAATAATCTGCGGATTGGCTGCATTAACCTTAAGTTATCAGTAGATGATACATTTTTCTGTAATTAACATTAATAAGGAGAACATTTGTCACAAATGTACGGTGATACTTTCCTGAAGAAGATGAAAAAAGCGTGGGCCCGCGGAAACACGCGCGTGGACCTCGCAAAAGCCTAACGCAGGCTTGGAACGAGAGAGGAAGCATTTTACGTACGCTTCCTCATTTCGGCAGCAACATAAGAGGAGCTGTAGCAAGTAGAGTGAAGCGTAATGGAAGGAAAATTATGTTTTCCTCGTCTCAGAGACGAGGGCGAACGGGGGTGATGTTGTGCCCGAGTAGAATGGGTGCGTCTTTTGTACCGTTTAAGAATAAAAGAGAATTGTTTAGTCATTTATTCTGCTGATTCCTGATGAAGAAAGTTGCGGCACAAATTGATGTTATCCTCAACTATGTTATTCGTTAAAATTAACCATTATAATTACCAATAAATACCCTGTACGTATACCAAATGCATTGATCTGTGCTTTTGATATTCAGGATCTACTGGTGCGTAGAGCCTGAATATTAAAAGCGCAGATCAATGCATGAACTATACGTACAGGAAGTGCATTGGTAATTATAATGGTTGACCGTAATGACTGTGTAGAGCCATAGTCAATTCTATTGAAGTGAATTCAAAAATTATTTATGGAAATAATTTTATTACGTTTGAGGCTAAGTGGTTCATATTTTTGTGGTGGTGACGAAGAAAGATGCATGATAAGGTTTTGCTTGGGGGATCGAGTAGCGTGGAAATACTGGATCGCGTGTAATTTCTTCTGGGTGCTGTGATACTGCATGTATTCCTTCGCGTGTATCTCTTCAGGGTGAAGTGAGCTTGAGAGATAAACGCGGTTTTAGGGAAGGGGGGAATGATGCAAATGAGGAAAAAGGGGATGGGTGTGCCTACTTGGAGAGAATGAGAGGGAAAGAAAAGTGTGTAGGATGGTTGAGAATGTAACTGGGTGAGTCGGACGAGGGCAAGTTCTGAGACGCGACGAGGGAGAAGTGTTTGGGACTGCTTCGCCGCTTATTACGAGCCACTCGCTCTCTCTCTCTCTCTTTTCTCGCTGGAGTGGCTAAATTGTTTTCGCTTTTAAGGGTTGTGTGTGCGTCCCCCTTTATCACACTCCCCCTTAACTGGGTCTCGTCGTCCTCAGTCGTTCCTTCATCTTCCCCTCTCGATCTCCCCTCTTCTTCGCGCCTTTCATCGCAATCCACTTGCCCTCCTCATCTCCTTCTCCTCACAGGGAGCCCTTGCTTTTATTCCCTCTTCCCTCATTTACGGCGTTGCATATTGCTCGAGCTTTGATTAATGAATTAAGAATGGCGTGGCAGTAAAAAGGTGGCGTGATGGGACCTGGCGATTTTGAGGGTCGACGAGGAAGGGTTGAAGTAGTAGTAGGCGGCCGTGGTCGGCGCGGTGGGACGTTAAAGGTGGCTTTCGGAAACCCTTTCCGTCCCTCCCCTTTGGGGGTCTTGAGGCCTGTGAAAAGACGGTCACTCGTTTTGGCACACCTCCTAACTCCCCGTCTCGGAGGTTACGCCCCGTGAGGTCATTTTCCTTTGAATGAACGAGTTGATAGCGCGTAGTTTTTCAATTCGTTATGCGGGCTAAAGTGTACTGCACAGCTGTTTTTGCTTCATTTATTAAAGCAATATTCCCATTTTTCATTAATTTTGATGAAAAATGTTAACTTTTATGCGGTAGTTTGCATCCCTTTTCGTGGTAATGAAGTCCTCACTGCAAGTTTGGCCTCTTAAAAAAGCAGTTCACCTTAAATTACTCAAAATATCTTATTTTGTCATTATATGTTTTTAAATGGTTATTTCTACCTATTTGAATGCCTATCTTCACCAAAACTTGTATTTCTCACTATATTTACTGAATCTTTTATTCAAAAACTTTATTGTTGTTTAAAGTTTCTCGCCTAAATGCCCTTACAGACAATTTTTAAATCTTTGCTATAATTGTCGTGGAAATGATTTTGCGGAGGATATAATAACCACGTAGATTATACTTATCCGTTCAAGAATCAACCGACATATTTTTATCAGTATCATTCATTCAAAATGGGATGTTGTGCTTTCTTTCCAGTCAGCTATAGCAAAAACAAGATGACAGTGTTGATGACTTTATAGTCTTTTAATTTTGAAGATATATGTCAAAAACTTCTTACATTTAATCAAAATTTACTTTAAATATCTACTGTTCAAAATATTTGCTGCCTTTTATATAATTTTGCTTTTAAATTTATTGCCTCTCGTACATTATTATCTAATATAAATGCTCACTTCACAGCATTCTATTGGTATTTGCGATTTCAATGAATCCTGTGCCGTTGAATTTCCCTCTAATTTAATTTTTTTTCAACTCTGAATATTAATATACACTGCAGGTTTTCGAATCATGCGTAAGAAAAAAATCTACCTACAGAGAGATAAAATTTGTAGCCAATTTCCTGTGCACTGACATTTGCCTTCCTTTTTCCCCCTTCCCATTTTTAGGGGGCCAGGTCCCAATATTTCTTTTTCGGGCGAACTGCTGACTCGCCTAATCTCGAATGTAACCCTAATATTTCCCGTAGACCTTTATTACGCTCGACCCCCACAGGTCATCTCTATAGACTGCTGGAGAATGAAATCTCGTGTCATGCCATAAAAGGGCCTTCATCTCATCCCGGCCAGCCCCCCACGACCCGCCCCTGAACCTTTCGCATCCCTTCTTCTTTCGTTCTGGCTCCATCCCGCCCTTCGTTGTCCGTTCAGTTTCTATCCCTCTTACGTTCCTATTTTATTTTTTTTTATCTCTCCCACCTCCTCCCTCGATAATTGAGGCCGAAAAAGAGGAGTGGGAGACACGCAAAGGGCAAAAGATAAAAATTGGGGAGAGAGGGATATGGATCATGAAAAATTGCGTGCACCGGATACGCAGGGTGGGGGATTTTTTTTATTGCTAGGATGAGAAAAAGAAAAGGGGAAAAAAGTGGAAAGGAGTGGGGCTCAGTGTGTGGGAGAAAGAAGGAGAGCTGGAAGAGGATGAGGATAAAAGAGAGAAAAAGAAGGGAGGCGATGGGAGACCATCTGGGAGAAAGCGTTGCCGGAAACTTGGGATGAAAAAAATTTAATCCGAGGCAAATGAGTTTACGAGAATCCTGTCAGTGATCACAGCCCTCCCTTCTCCTCCCGCGCACTGGGGAATTGTGGTCGGCGCGTTCGACATACGGTCGGAGTTCTCTCCTTCTATCCGTCACCATTCGTTCGATTTACGTGTGTGATGAGGGCAATACACGCCTAAACACGCTTTTCTCTCTTGTACCTACTATGATTTGCTAGGCGAACCACTGCGAAATTTTTTTCAAATTAAGAAGTGCCTCAAAATCCCTCATGTTGGCTGGGTGGAATGTTGAAGGATGGAGTATATTTTTCATAATTACGTTACTCGGTTAGTAATTTCAAAGAATGGAAGGATAAAAAATTAAATTATATTTAAAGACTCATAAAAACAATTATGATGAATAGAAGTATTAATTGAATTAACAAAATGGTGTTAACTAAACTTTTGGTTACATGGTTTTACATGGAATTCGGTGATTAATCATAAATTACGTGTCGCCATCACTAGAGGGGCTATAATTCGAAAGGAAATGTCAAAATACACAATTGTACAAATAATTGCTTTGCGGCCCTTATTCCACTATAGCTAACGATAATATCGTTATCTATATTACCACGTTTGTCCGTCCTCGTCTTTATTTTTTCGTACTGACCTTATTATTATAAAAAGACTGCCTTAATTACTAATGGAAGCCGGCAATTCAATTATTTTCTTTTGAAAGCAATTTCAAAATGAGTTCTTTCCATTCAAGTCATCTACGCAGTATCAGATATAATTCCATTTTTTAATCCCTGTTAAATACTCAGATGACATGAACAAAGTCACGCGCACCAGAGTGAGAACATGCACCATAGAGGGTGAAATTCGCCTTGACAAGATCACTTTACTTGAGCTGAGAATCGAAACTGTATCTCACAAATGCCGGTCAGGTGCATTACTGCGTTATTTTTTTAAAATTACGAATTACTTCACTATCCCTCAAGTTATGTTATAGCTTTTTCAGGTCGTTATAATGAAGGGTGGAATGTATTTTAAATTTAAACGTTACACCTCTAAGCTATATTGATTCAGTGCGAATTTCTCTGGGGGTTTATGCGAACTGGGTGTTCTCGTCTCAATTTCACACATTGCAGTACTGGAGCTCGTCTCCTGCATGTCAATTTTACTTGTTTTTTAATCCATGTTCATCCTCCCAAGTCTCCATGCGCCACCTTTCCATCACTTTCACCATCTTCTCATGATGGTTCATGACTCTCCTCCTCTTTATTTTCTCTCAGTCGTCACTCCCTTCCACTCTTGCCTGGGGAATGGCACGCCCAGCCCTCGCAGCATTTCGTTTGGAACGCATCTCACCCTGGCGAGAACTTCCCAACGCCCCGTCGTCTTAGCACCATGCCCGTCAGCCACATTCCGAAATCCATCTCTTGGGTTTACCTCACCCTTAACGCCTCTCCCTCGGCCCTCTCCTCCATTTTCTGTACTACTTCCTCTTTTTCTTGTCTCACAGTCCAGTCCTCTTCTATCACCCTCTCTCTGAACATTATGCGGGTGGATGAATTTCAGTTTCTTTGCCACGTGTTGAATTTTTCGGTCGCGGCCGCTCTCAAATTTTTTCCGGATATCTTCCGCCAATTCTAGCGTTTTTTAGTTTATTCCTCGTTCTTCTTTCACCTTTTTTGTAGATGGGTGAAGGGAAATTTTTTAGACTTTCAACTGAAAATATTAATATTTGCTAGTGGAATTCCATTTTGATTTTTGAGCTTGTGGATAATTTAGGTAAATAGAACTTCAAAGAATATTAGATACGATTTGATATTCTGTTTTACAACTTGGTGGGACCAATGAACAGTTTCACTCAGGTACACGAACAGGCTTTTATCTTTCTCCAGACCAGACACAGACCAGGCATTTTACACACTTTCTTACTTACACTAACATTTGACACAAGTTCTTTTATTGCATTACGAGATGAGGTGGTCATTATCATAATTGTAAATTTCTCTTTTGAGATCCTATTACTTTGTATCACAAGTTTGTGTTTTGTTTGTGTCACACAAGACAAAATCATGAAACTTCCTTCCCTGGTTTTTTTCCATCACGAAAGCCTGCCGCTCCTGCCGTTTTTGTGCGGGATTCTCTTGTTCCCCGATTCAGTCATCCAAATATAAACATAGTGAAATTGAAGAAAGTGTTTGCCATGTATTTTATCGTCAAATATGTGTTACGAGTCATTTTTCATCCTTCATAATAATTCCTCAGCATTTTTGGTGAAATATTAACTCCAATGACCCATTTGGCAGATTTTGTTACAATTTCTTCACAAACACTGCGTTTTGCGTTTCTCGTAGCTCTCAATTAGAATGCATCTCTAGAATAACCTCGCATATGTAAATTGAAAATTTGGCCTATTTGGAAATGAGGCAATTTAAGACAGTATTTATGTGCAAGAGTAGCATTTTTAACATATTTTTATATTTAAATCGAAATACATAAATCTTTATAAAGAAAAGTCGTAAAATTGTTGAATATCGTCAATCGTGGGGTTGTGTCTGCGAAGTCAAATTATTACGTCGTCTGTCTGGAGGTTGTACAATCCAGAGTTGTATCTATTTTATGGCTTAAGCTTGAGAAGCTACGACATATTCCCAAATTAATGTAATCCCGAATCAATGAAATGAATTTCCTTAATATAGTATTGTTTAAAAATCATAAAATAAAACATCTAAAGGACCAATAGTGCATTTCTGGGTATTTATTGGATGATTTTTTGCTTTCATCTAACTTAAGGAGAGAAATCATCAAAGAGAAGACCTGACCATGTGCCCTACATCTGATTTCTTTTCAAGCGATCTAATCCGCTTGTACCATCTGTTTTGTCGCCTTTTGCTCCACTCATCCCCCGCCCTCGCCGGCCACTCCTTCCCTCGCTTTTGCACTCCAATTTCCGTCGCCACCTTCCCTTTTCTTCCTCAGAATTTTTTATCTCCTTCCCTCTAAAAGTGCTCAACCATTTCTTCCCTCCCCGTCTCCCTTCCCATTCTCTCGTAACTCTCTCGCTCTGGCATTATTTTAGACCTGCATGTTTTTGTGCGCGTGCTTACGCGTGTGTGTGTATGTTAGCCCTCCATCTCTTTGCTTTTTAAACACTCGGGCTTGTCTTCATCCATATATCTCTACGTATCTCACCCTAACGCATAAGCACGCAGGCGTGTACCTCCCCGAGCAAATTCTTTTCCCACCCTATTCCCATCCCTCCGACGCCCTGTCTGTCCCTTTTGCCTCGTCCTCCAAACCTCCCCAAACCTCTTTGGCCACCATTTGGATTCCCTGCTCCTTTAAAAGCCCCACTCTTGGAACGCCCTCCTGACCAAAATCCCATTTGCACTCTTTTTTTCTCGTTTTCTCTCTCTATCTCTCTTTCTCTCCCCGCAACCCTTCGCTTGAACATCCTCCCCGCCACTCACCACTCTTTCTCTCTCTCACACACCATCTGCCTCTCTCTTCCCTTTTTTTCGTCGTTTTTCTCTTTTTCCGTCCTCCCTTTCTTCTTTCTCTTGCATGTGCCACGCTGTTTCTGGCTTTAAACTTCCCTCCCTCCCACCTCTCTCTCTCTCTCTCGTCCTCCACTCTCACTCAAAACCCGTTCCTTTTTCTTCTCCACCCTCTCCTTCCTTGAGGCATCCTTCTCTTCATCCTTTTCCTACTCCTCCTCCTTGTTCTCCTGTCTCCATCCGCGTTCCTTTCCCCTCTCCTTCGCAACCGTCTCTCTCCTCCCTCCACCCAGGCAACTAAATCCATCTCTCCTGCCCTCTTTCTTTCTTTCCTTCTTTTTCTCCTCTCTCGTCCTCTGACCACATGACACGTACCCTTGCGGCCAAAACCGTCCATTCAGAATGTTCTTCTTCTCCTCGGCCCCGCTTCTTCACTATGTCGTGCTCCTCTTATCATTTCTATCCCTGTCGCCAAGCCTCAGCTATGCCTTTATTTCTTTCCTTCACTCTCTCGCTCTCTCTCCTCCGTTATCTCCGATATTTTTGTCAACTTCACATTTAGTGTCCTATCTCTGGCGTCGGGCGTCGTCTCTTGCGCGGGTATACTATCGTCTGACGGAGTTAATTGCAATGCCGCTATCTTAACTTATTACGTGCATCTAATTTTTTTGCCGCTATGCTATATCGTTTAGATGGCTTATTTATTGTCTGTAACGCCGTTGTTTGGACCAGTCTCTCGGGTTGGTTGAAAAGATAAATGTGATATGAGGATCATATTTTAAACTACATGTGTCATCAAGTATTCGACGGAGTGTTTTCAGTCTCGTAGGTAGCTTATTTTGAGGCTTAGATCACTCGTGAAGAAGATGTGGTGGAGATGCTCAGTCTGTGATAATAAGTTCTATGAACAGACTGTTTAGGACGATATACTATCACGGAATGTCTTACACATTCCCAAAAAGTATTTATTGAGGGTAATTGTTCTGCAAACATCTCTTTCAGGAATAGCAAGGTGGATTCTTTTGAACAATTCCTTTTTTTTTACATTTCGCTAAACTTTATCATGTCATACTTACGTCGAGATAAAATACTTCGTAATTGTAAGAGTTAAAGTTTTGAAAAACCGCAGATAGCGTTGAAACAAACTTATGACGTAATTAAAATCAATGCAGAGAATTGTCTTGGAAATATAACCGGCCCAGCACGCTTACAACAGTGAAAGGAGACTCGAATTGTTAATCAATATGCTCACCTCTCGGATAACCAATTTGGAGAAAGGAAGAGCAGAGAAACCAGAAAGGTCATAGTCTGCCTAAAATTAATTGTGAAGTCAACAATTCATGTATGCGACATTCGTGTACTTAGGGAAATCCTTTGATAGTGTTGAAAGTAACAAGATGCTCGGGCTGCTTCTAAGATTAGGAATGGAATGTAGTGACAAAAGAATTATCTGACCAACTACATAGGAAGCAAGTCATCACAATGCGATGATAGACGGAAGACAAATAAAGGCTGAAATTATCAACGGAGTTAGACAAGGAAGCAACCTCACACCAACACTATTCCACATGTACTTGGAGGAGGTATAAGAGAAGCACAGGAAATTGGAATGAACGGCATTAAGATTAACGGAGAAGAACCGCTCCGCTTTGTTCCGCTTTGCAGAAAAAATTGCAGTCATAGCAGGAAATCGCAATGATCTTCAAGGGTCACTAAACGCAATGGACCGAGTCACATTGAGAGGAAAGAAATTAGAGCGAGCAGATTCCCTCACCTACCTCGAAATTGCCATCACGTGGGACTAAAGAAGTACAACTGACACGAAGCGAAGAATAGCCCAAGCCAAGAAAGCGTTCATGATACGAAAGACTACTTCTCTCGTTGTAGGAGATAGAACCACGTGCGAGGAAGCACTATGTAAACACATTTGTGAGGAACGTGGCACTCTATGAGTTGGAATCATGGATCATTGGAAAAGTAGACAAAAAGAGACTGGAAGAATTCGTAATCTGGCGTTGGAGGAGGATTCTGAAGATTAAATGGATGAGTAAAATAAGAAATGAAGAAGAGTAGAGAAGAGTAGAAAAAGAAAAGCCCCCGTAAAAAACGATACAAATAGGAAGAATCATATGGTTCGGAAACACCTAGAGGCACAGTGAGTTGGTGAAGTATTTAATTGAAGGACATGGAGAGGGAAGGATCCACAGAGGAAGACAAAGGGAAAAATGCATCGGACCATCAAATAAGGTTGTTCTTCAGAAGAATTTCCAGGAAGTGCGCAAATTAGGCAAAGATGGATGCTGCATTATGCAGGCAAGGATGGATGGCTGGAGTCACCCTATCTTAGGGTTGAATGACCGATTATGAGGGATAAATGACATCGTAGAGTAAAATACATTGTCACTTAATATAAGAGGTAACATTTCTCAATATCACACATGCATTGATGACGGTAAGTTTTGTAGTTGGATGAATTTAGTAGTCTGATTTCTTATTCGGATTTTCCAATAGCCTGATCTCTCATTTCATATCCCATCCTCAGCCACGTCTAACTTTTCCCGTCTGTTCATATTAATTTTACAGCTTGCAACAAGAAGAGCACAATATCTATACTTTTGAGCCAACTTGATATTTCATGAGAAATTTTCTCTTCCAAATTACTTTCAGTTCCCGCACTCACATCCGTTTGTTTCCTAACCTCCCCCCCCCCCAACCCTCTACAATCTTTTCTCCTCTGCTCCCTCCTCCTCCTTGCCTTTCACCTTGCCCCGAAGCCCGCCGCCGCCAACATTTCCTCCGAAAAACGCTTTCTCCAATCCTCGGCCCACTTCATCTACTCCTCCCTCCCTCTGTTGCACATGCCAGCTCTCGTTTCCCCTTTTATTCCTCACGCTGTTCCTCCTCGTATCCTCTCTCTCTCTCTTTCTCCTTTTCTCAAACTCATCCCACGCTCCCAATTCCTCTTCCCATCCCTTTCGTCCACATTCCATCGCTCCTCAAGTCCCTCTCGCCTCCGGACTAGTTCTTGAACAGTTCCCTTACGTTCCCCTTTTTCTTCTCCACTCTCCCCCATGGTCGTCCTCCCGCGTGCAGTTTTCCTCAGCCTCCTCTTCCCTCCGTCTCGGTCTTTTATTCCCTTGGCATGTGTTTCAGCTTCATTCTTTTTTTTTATGCGTCGTCCCATTCTCCTACATTATCTCCCCGCCTTCCGTCCCGTCGTTAACTAACGGCTACTGTCGTCCGTTACTAAGAGGGACATGCCCATTTTCTCCACCATGAAGAGAAAAATCTGCTACCTCCTTTTTTTCCTCTCTTCTTTTTAATTTGTCGTTACACCTAGCCGTCCGCCTCCATTGTATTTTTTTCCCTCTTTTGTTTTTATCTTCGCTCTCTCCGAGCAAAATTTTCCCTCGTAATGAAGCGGTTGTTCTCTCGGCTTTAGGCCTTTAGGAATTTCTGGAAAGTAGTCTGTATTATATTTTAATCCCACTTTCCCTTTTATGACCATATATATATTCCTGCTTAAATTTAAATAAATGTTTTACTTGATTGCGCCTACGCTTTTTTTTACAAATGATAAAGGTTTATTCATTTGATTACCTCAAAACAATGTTAGAATACTCTCTGGTGACTGAAATTAATTTTGACGCTTTAAGTCTCCTATTTATTAAATTTTCTATTTTAATATTAGTTTTGTTAATAAAGACTGATTCACTTCTAGTGTTGTGCACAAATAAAGACTGGTGAAGGACTTGAAGATGTTTCCGGAGTATCCACTCTGCGACCTTAAGATCAACTTTTTTAATCGCGGGGTTATTATTTAATCCAGTGGCTGGCTATATCTGTATGAACTAGTAATGTTTAATGGAAATCTTATCTACCGATGAGTATTTTTACATTACAATGAAATTTTAAACGGTGTACGTGAAGACGAATATTCATCATTTAATACCAATGCATTAATGGCACAAACCATACCATATTTTCACTCCTACGGATATGCAGTTGTACTTAAATCGGAAAAAATATACTTGTTACTATTTCCCTAAAGCGCGTAATGCTCAGGTAGCTTCAAATGACTTATCAACATTGTTTTAATATCTCCTATTTAAGCATTTTGAAAGTCTCTGAAGGCATGAAAATGAGGAGTTGCGAATGAATTCATCTATATACAAGCGCTCTTCCACCAGAGATTCAATATTTTTGGCCTAAACTGAAAACGAAGTTTGGAAATTTGCAAATCCTTAACACCTCTTTTCACCATTATAAATGCTTCCATTTGAATTACAATTTAAATAATTTAAATTATGAGATAAAATAGCAAGGTATACAAAAAAATAAGTTTCTCTAGTCTCAAAAGCAATCCGTAATGGGAAAATAAAAATGGAAACTGTTGGAAAAAGAATACGGTATCTCATTTTGAAGCTACATGGTGAACTATTTGGGATCAATAATGCGGAAAATAGTGCTATAAATCATACCGCTAATATTATATCCGTGAGTTCTCCTTTAATGAGTGTCTCGAAGATATGAATAACAGTAAACCCCGTTTTTATTGAGAAGAAAGAGAGAAGTGCTCGTTTGGATTGCAGAATCATATGAGATCTAAATGGAAATTTATATGGAAAATGAATAGTTATGCAACATGTAATCAATGTGTGTGAGGAAATCACTTAATTTGAATTACTGCATGTTCAAAATTCATAACAAATTATCAGTTGAGAATAAAAGAACATATTTGCGAGCAGGTGATGAATACCATATTTTGAACTCGATAAGAGAGAGTCATTGGAATCATATTCCCGAAAATACTGGTGGAAATAATTGTAAATAAATACATCAGTAAAACTCTCTCTCTATAGAGTGAGCCATATTTCCATTTTTTAAACAAATATTACGTGTATCAACATGCTTACATACGTTTCAAAGTCAACAGATCTGATTATAAGTGTCACGCCTGGGAAACTTCTCTTGCAAATGAATGATGAAATAAATGCAATATCTCTTTATAAATGGAACAGGAAAAGTAATCATGCTTTCATCAACCGCGTGGCACTACCTATAATTTTGAAGAGAAGCTTAAAATGAGCAAGGGGTTACCCTAAGATGCTACAAAATGCGTAAAGCATAGTTTTCTGCAAATTCAAAATGGCATTGTACTTACCTGAGAAATGGTAAAACAAGTAATTTCCAATGGCGGATGAGTATTGCAATGCAAAATCTTATTTACACATATTACCGGTATAATACCCACAAGGAATATTGCCTACAAACGGGCAAGTTGACCGCTCAAAATTGAAGCAACACTCCCGAGAAATAAAGTAACAAGGGCAATGCAACGTGAAACATTTTGGTGGTTTCTAATTAAACGATAAAGAGACCTAATTGGATAGAAGACTGAAATGGACAGAGGAAATCCTTTCGAGGTAGAGATGTGCAGTGATTCAACAAGAGAAAATGTGTGTACAGCAATGTCAGTGTGCAGCTATGTAAGGAAAAGAAAGGCGGAATTTATGTATTATCTTGTTACAACAATTGATCTGAAGTGAGCCCAATGAAATACTGGTCCAGTTAAGGTCTTATTTTATGGTGAGAAATTGGCAAAAAGGAAGAGAAAACTTAGAAAAAAAAGAGAAAAATGATAAAATTAAGCAAAAAGCTTAAAGTACATTTTGATAGCGCTCGTCGCAATCATTATAAAGCAGGTTTTAACGTTTCTACTATAGAAATTCACGACATTTTACGATTAAGTAATAATAAATGTATCCAATGGTAATATTTTTAGAGAGCCACTACCCGGAATCCTTTTACGTCGATATAACTTGATTAGCTTAGGTACGTGCAAGTGAAAAATTCATGACTTTGGTCCCTAATTTAAATCGACATCATTGCTGACAATTTAGAAAGTTGCATGTTATCTGTATCTGTTAGATATCTGTTACATGACGCTAATGTTAAGTCATGCTTCAAATTAAAATTTAAACGAATGTTTTATTCATCCTTGGTAGGGGAGACAGGGATAGCTTGGTTCACTTTTTTCTTTTGAATTTTCTATTTTTAACTACAACTTTTAAATGAAGCATTTATACTAGAATATTGAAGCACTATAACCCTACAACAAATTGCATCGTTAGGTGAAAAAATCATTCAAAGTAAAGTTAAAAAAAATGTTTTTCAAAACAATATATGTGTACCAATATGCCCCGTACGCAGGGCAAGTTGGTTGACTGGCCGGGGCCCGTTCGTTCAAATATATAAAGGCTCCTAGGATCAATGAAGAAAACTTTTCTCATGTCATAAAGTTGCCTATTAGCCTACATATTAGGAGAGCATTAAAAATTTGTCATCTTTGTCATCACTGTTTCTGTTATTTCTACTGTTAGTTCAATGACAGAACTCTTTGTTACTTTAAACTCAACATTCGTGAGCCCATTTTTTTACATTTCATGCATCAAATACAATTTACTTCAGGTTTTAAATACTCATTAGTCTCAAGATGCGTTAATTTTTTTCTCCTTTGCGGCCACTGTTTCTTTTTTAAATCAGTTTTTTTAGGGTTATCTGTCTTGATTGACTACTTTTGCATGACTGACTACTTTCTCCATTTGTTTTATCATTTTATTTGCACATACTAGCCCCATCATCATATTTTTCATCTTACTCCCCGTACAGTTATCAATTTAAATGCAGAATAAATTTGAACATGTCAAATTGTAGCCAATTGATTGTCCTTTAAGACTGTGCTACATTGAATACCTTAGTTAAATTAGTTAACTCTAAGTTTATAAAGAAGTATGGTAGAAGAATATTACTAATTGTCCCAAAAAAGCACTTAGTGCGAACTTTTTCCCACAAGGAGGCAAGTAGCCGACTGTTTGTGTGTTGGATAAAGGGGGATGGTGGGCGCCAGTCACAGTTTAAGTTTCCACGCGTTCGCATGCTAAGTTGCCAAGTTATCCTTAATGTACGAACATGCCTGCCAACATCTGTAACCAATCAGCCCGGGTCTCTCCTACACAAAAGAAAACATCTTTGTGCTTGTTTGAAGAAGTTTGTGTTTTCATACGTTGGCTTTAGCGTGAACTTTCAAGGTGGGTAGATAACTTTAAATTTATTTTACCAAACTATATTCGTTGGGGAAAGGATGTAAATATTTTAAAATTACCCACAGACTCTACCTCATATATCATTTTCTTTACTGTAGGTATGATTTTTGTACTACACGTTTACACTGCATTCAATTCGAGGGTAAAATAAATAAACTAGAGAGAGCGAAGCGTTTTTATTTTTTATTATCTCTCAAAGCTCACTTATTCGTGAAAAATGAGGCTTGCGATACTTTATTTGGAGGTCCTATTCACTTTGAAGCTTAGGATAGGAAAGTTTTGACGCTCCCCACCTCAAACCAAAATTATAGAGAAAAACGCATACTGTAGAGCACTAACACGTAATCACTTGATAAAATTCCTAATAAAACACGCCTAGTTAGTCCGCGATTTTGCTTTCTTTCCTCAAAACCCCTTTCCGTCTCTTGTCCTCCCCTCCGACCTGCTGGGCTGTCAGATTCTTCAGCAATCTACTTCCCTAGCCCCTTATCCTCCACCCGTCCTATTTTCCCCTCTCGGCCGGCCCTTCGTCCTCCAATGAACCCTTCTGGACGGCGGTAAAATTAACGAGCTGAAAGAAAATGAAGCGTTGGTAACGAATAAAACTACTCTAGGATTCCCACAATAGGCGTCTTTGTCAGCGCTCGCGACTAAGATTTTTCATGGGTGAAATGTAGAATGTGTCGTTAGACTGCGAACGCTCAATCCTCTCGGGCAACACTTGGCCATCCAACACTCTCTACCCATGGAATTTGCATTACCCTGACGTTACAAAAATGTATTTTCTCTCTCCCCTTTATCCATTTCGTAAGGGTGAAAAAGTGGCCCCCTTATTCTTCGCCGACCACACTTTGCCTCACCCCTATCATTTTTACTCTCACTCTCGGCACACAACTTGTCCGTCGGGTGAAAACTGTCTATTCTCGCGTTCGTCCCTCGTTTCCCCTCAGGGTGCCACTTCTTACCCCCTCCATTTCATTTTCCCATTTACGCCCGTTCTTAACCCGTTTCCCATGGACTCAGGGTCTTCCGCAGCACCTCACCCCTTCTCATCTCGTTCTAAATCTTCACTCTCTCCCGAGACGCGTGCCACAGGCGATGGTTAGTATCCTACCACGAACACTTATATTCATCGTCTTTGCGAGGCGAATGCGTATTTTTTCTGCCTCTGTCTCTCCTTACTATCTCCAGCTCCTTGCTATCTTCTTTCTATCCTATTCTTAGAGCGATCAATTGGTAGCCTTTAGAGATTTAGTTTCCCTAGTAAATAAAATGCAAACGATGGCCTCACACAATCTGGAAAACTGCAATAAATGCAAAGTTAGTGCAACACACTGATGAAAGGACTGGATTGAGACTTGCTGGCCATATATGACAGACTTAGAATCCTAGGAAGATCAAGAAAGTGTGAGCGGGGGATCGGGCTGGTGTGGTGGCTAGAGTACTGGCAAATCATACGGACGGCCAGGATTTAAGTCCCTGGAGAGGAGGATGTTTTTCAGAGGAAACCCGATCCCTACTTGAGTGTCATGTGGAGGCCACTTCAAGTGCAGTACTCCGTCTGTCGGATGAGGCGTAAAACCGTGGTATCCTTGGCGCCTTTCGTTAAGAACAGGCTAATGCCGACGCCGGGTTTCTATCCACCCTTCATCCCTTACCAATCCCCTATGGCGCAAATAACCTTAGCCGTCGGTCGCCTCCCCAAATACCTAATCCAATTCAATAATGCGAGCTTAAGTGTGACACACAAGGTATTATTATTTTATCTCCATTGTAAATCTTTAGAATTGATATGTGTGGAGAAATATTGACTGGCTACTGTAGTGGTGAAAAATTACCTCTTCTCACACACCATGAGCCAATAAAGTCAAAACTGAGGGGAACTCTGAGACACCCCGTGGACATTTATCCTTCCTTTTTATAAGTGCTGTCCTATCATCCCCCGCTACACGCACCTGCAGTTGAAGGCAACAGCATTGTTCTTTCGAAGTTACACTTAGGCAAATGGAATTTACTCTAAGTATAGCTATGTTTGAACTATTGCTGGGTTTCTTTCCCTTTAAGTTTACTAGTGAGCTGATTATTTGGGAAGGTCACCAAAAACCTACGTTATTTGTTCCAATTTGGTGGAATGATAGAGGAAGATGAGTATAATATAACATGAATTAAGAAGTGGAGGTAAGATTGAGAGGAAATCGGTGTCGGCTTTAGATTACAAAAGGCACCAAGGGGTTCACAATTTAAAGTCTCCTGCGATGGACGAAGCCTTGAAATTGGCTTGCACTGTTATGTACGCCCTAGTTGGGTTGAATATTCCAGGGAGACATTTTCACCATTTCCGTGTTTTGAGCCATGATGCTCGGAATGGAAAGGTAATTCTTCAGCCGTCGCATCAACTCGATCTCTTTTGAGCTCACTTAACCCCCCACCCCCTTACCATCCTCGCAGTTTAATCCTACTGAGCATCCACTTCTCCTTTTAAATCCTCGGAAACTTGGCAAACTCCTCGAAATCGCTACTGCCTTGAAGACTCCAGGTACTGTCCTTGATTTTGAGATTATTGGGGAATTTCTCATGGATTGGCCGGGTTTTTATTCTGGCCCGGGAAATTACTTACATACATACCAATCACGCCGTTCCCTTTCCGGGAAGGCACAGTCACAAAGTTCCTCTCATAAGTACATATTTGTACACCTAACTCTGCTTCAATAATTTCCTCCATACTGACTTATCCTTGCAAACCTCTTTTATCTCACTTATCCCCATACACTGCTACATACATGCCCTACTGTTTTTAAGACTCCTAATATTCCGTGGTAAAATTTAAAAATTGGGTCTATTTAATTTTTTATTTATCCGTAATGAAAACGTTTCATTTGATCTTCAAATGACTTCATTTTCTTTTATTTTCAGCTCAATATTTCGAAAGTACATGCGCACCTATCATATTAAGTGGATTACAAAGATTGCTAACAAAGCTCTGAATTGCAAATATGGACTGTTCTTCATTTCTTTTGTTATAATATATCCAAGCCACATTTATTAGTAAAGCAGAACTGTGAAATTTTTATTACTTTATACAAATTTTGATTCGTAGGTCAAAGTTTCGAAAAACAATAGCGTATTCCTACCTTCACTATCATATGTCATCGAGACTTGGGTATATCAGGATCACCATAGAAGTGGATTAATGCAGTGATTGTAGGGTACCTGAGAAAAGTTTGCAGAAAAAGCAGACAGGATATGGTTATTGAGTGAATAGTCTGGTAACAACACATGCATATGAAAAGAGCGTCGAGAGAATGGATGAGAATCAAATAGCGAAACAGATTTATGAGATGAGAGTGAACGGTGTGAAAGGAGGAGGTGGACCGGAAGAGAAATGGATTAATTTGGTGGAGAGCAGTCTTTTAATAAGAAATATTTCGAGACTCGGGAATTTGAGAGCTTGATAAAAGTTAAATGAAGCAACATCAAAATTAACCCGCTTCCGCCTATCGTAGCCTTATGACTACACCCTGACGCGCCGAGTGTATGACGCTCTGTAGGAGAAATCGCTAACTTCATCATAATCAACTAGTCAACACTGCGTCTTTCAGGGCCACGATAATCAAAATATTTTTATGAGTAGTTATGTACTTTAGGTGACCTATGAGTAAAATATTAAGAATTCATCAAAATCGCGAACAAAAAGTTTTCTGGGGGGAAATGAGTTAATGGATTGGGGTGTTTGGCGGAAATTATTAGAGTTAGCTCTGTATAGCATCACCGAGAATTCAATTTTTAACTGTGCCTTCTACAAAAAGTAACAATTATATGGGTGTGAATTAATTTAAAACAAAAGATCACGTTCTGAATATTTCAGGAACTCAGTAAAATGAATAAGAAAATGAGTCTGACACGTCTACGACCAACCCCGCTACGCGTAGCAAATTTCAATTCAATTCATTTGTTACCATGGGCCATTCTGGCCCATGTGATATTTTACATTGACATTACATTGGGATGTATTACAAAAAGGGGATAAGTAAATAAGAAAAGTATAACAATCAAAAAATAAATAAAAAGGAAAAAAGACAAAAGTTATAAATACAAGAAATATTCTCCAAAGAACCCATTTTTCCTCTTCAAAAACCTCTATTGCTCTTTGATTCTGGAAAGAGAAATTCAGTGGTCACCCTGTTTGCTAGATAACCCTCTCCTTCCCTGACGGCTAAAATTTACTCCCTCCCTGCCGACCCTCGCCTTCCGCTCCCACATCGACCTTAATCTACGCCCCTTGCTGCTGCGGCATGAGGGAAGGGCGACGGGCGGTCGAGGAAGAAGCGTCGTGTCGCCACAAGCAGTCCTTCAGGAGCGTGGGTCGGTGGATGAGGCGAAGCGCCTCCTTGCTCTTCATTTGTATATTTTTTTCCTCCCCGGAAAAAAAAGACACTAGGCGCCTGAGAGATTTTTTTAAAGTGAGAGAAATAGAGAGAAAGCGGCTGGTAGATTGTGACACCGAGATTTTCGTGATGAAACGGAGGAAGGAAGGGGTGAATATTTGTCTCTGCTAGTGTCTAGTCGTGAAGTAACGACTGAAAAGTTAATGTGGTGGCAAGCGGACAGGATGAGAACGTAGAAAAACAAAGATATTTTGCAGTACTTTCACATTTGGATTGAAAGAAAGAATTACCAAATTATACAGCCAAGGATGGAGCTTAGGAATATTTTATCGCCAACTGACAGATGGCCAAAGGCATGAGGGAAAATGTAATACACAGTTCTATTCCGCACTTGCATTCGAAAAACGGAAACTTAAGTCCAAGATATTACAAAGGCAATCCATCAAACGTTTTTAATGAGTTTAGTTCATTTACCTAAAATATATTTAAAATTTTAAGTCATGTTTGTAAGAATGAATGAATGGAAAAGAAAGAAAGAATGAAGATTAATAATTTTGCTAATCAAATTGAAGATCAGTTTCATTTCAAAGATATTTGTCTGGCCATTTATTTGTCCTGAAATATATTTTGAAATAACGATACTATTCATTGACCCCTGTGAAAATTTTTTAGGATTTTTTATAAGTTACAAATATATATTTACTTCTTACTGAAATGAAAAAAACTTCAGGTTTAGTTTTTTGCCACATTATTTTGCTTCTGCTGTTATAAGCAATCGTCTATATTTGCAAGCTCTAATAAAGAATAAGGTGATTCTTCTTCTGAATTACTTGCTCAGGGCATGACCCCTGGCGAAAATATTTTACATTCCTCAAGTATACCCGCCCGGATTTAAAATCATGAGAAGATCATAACACTGTTTAAGATATTTGTAATTTTCTGCATTATTCTATCAGATGGTATTTGAATGACTAAAATTTTAGGATTTATAAATGCATTTAAATATATATATTTTTTTGAAATGTTTCAGTCTTGTGTTGCAAAATGAGTAAGTAATTGCTTCCATATTCTTCGGTATAAAGCGGAAGTTAGGTGAGTCATTAAGATTTTCATTTTTTTCACCATATGAATATGTGTTTTCTTAAAAGTCAGAGAGCAGCTAAATCTGAGTTTACAGAGGCTTAATAGTTTGCATTGCAAATGATGATAAAATTGCTGGGTTTTTGTTTTACAAAATTTTCTTCTGCAGGGCCACTCACTCAACGTAAATTCTACCAGTGACTTGGTTGAACTGGAAATCGATTGTAAGATCAAGTATGTGTGAGAAATGAGGAAAGAGTGTAAATACCGTAAGTCAGATTTAGATGGTTTTGTCGGGAAAGGAGATATGGGAGAAGAGGAGACAGTGGCGGTAGGCAAGACTGGATGAATTTATAAGACCCCTTTCCCTGAGGTAAGGGAGTGAGATGGGGAAATAAGCGAGGTAGATAAATAGGAGGGCCTGGTGACGTGGGAGGAAGAGGCTGATGAGGAAGAGATGAATAAGATTCGTCGAGTGTGGGAGAGTCGCGATAGGAGGAGGAGGAGGATACTCCCGCGTTGTTTTTCCAAGGAGGAGAGAGGGCGGTTAAAACTTAAGTACCAAAGTTGCCCCCCATGCTTTTCCACGTACTACCTACTACTCCCGCTAGGGGATGAGAAGAGGAGGCCGGGAGGGCGAGGCGGAGTGGCGGGGCGGAGAGGGAAATAGGCCGGGGAAGAAGGATTTTGTGCCAAGTTTTCCCTCCCTGGTGGCTCCGCGTATCTGCCGAAGACCCGTGGCCCTGAAAGGACGCGGGTGTATGTGTGTGAGTGGGTGAACTGAAGAGGAGGATGAGGAAAGGAACGGTTGGGAGGTTGAGCGTCAAACAGCGCTCGGTCGGAGGATTGAGTGAGAGCAGGAAGGCGGAAGGAGTGGGAGGAGGAGAGGAGGAAGGAAAGAGAGGAGAAGAGAGGAGGAAGGAAAGAGAGAGAGAGATTGAGATACGGGGATAGGGAAGTGATCGATGGCCTTCCCCTCGGGCGTATTCTTTCCCTCCCGAACGGTTGTCAGTCGAAAGGAAGGACTCGCGGGGGCGGTATATGGGATGAGCGGAGATGCTCTCGTGCCAAAGTTTTCAATTTCATGGGAAGCGCTCTCTCTTCTCCCGCTCAGAAAAACTCTTAAAACACTTTTAAGGTCGGCCTCTTACTTTGAAGTAAAAACTGTTGGGGGTTAGTGATTGCGGTAGGTACGTCTAGCGAGGATAAATTTTCCGCGGTATTATTTTTTTGCTTTATTTCACTCGATCTCTTTCCGTGTTTATTTTTTAGAATATTCTCGTTTCCTTAATTATTTCGTGACGCATGGCGTATTGGTCGTTTTTATTTGCCTTGATTGCAATTAACTTCATGTCGGGAAAGGTTGCTATTGAAGATACTCATCTGCTTTGTTAATTTACTTTTAAACAGCCCGTAAATTATTTTTGATGAAACTTTATCGGCATTAAGTTTTTGTTCTGCCCGTAAGGTTAATTATTTGTTTTTTATTTCACCTTAATCTCGCAATCTTTGACATCAAAATTAATTTAGCCAGACGACGGAGATAAGCAAATTGGGTAAGAGGGAAAAGAAATTTTGATTTAATTCTGTTCAGTCACCATAGGATGAATGAAAAAAATAAAATAAACGCTGCGAATAGCGTCACCACTACTTAATGGTTAAGATTATAGCGTCGGCATTTGATTTTCAATAATAATTACGCCAAGACGCTCCAGTTACTGATGAAGAGAAAAAATAAATTGTCAATGGCGCTCATATGTCGGAAAAACCGTTTGACTACAATTTACTTTAGAGTAAAAGAAAAACGTTTTACTAACACGAGGGAATTATTGGAAGTTCAGAATCACCGAAGCCGTTCACTTTTTTGGAAATAAGTATAAAAATTATTGCTTTGTGCATAAATTATTACTTAATTTTAAAATATCATAATAAAAAATACCTGCAGGGTGAAGCTTCTTTTATTATGAGAGGTTTTTATTTTATCGGAGCTTTTTTCATCAGAGTTTTACGAGGAGTAGTCAGTAGATATAAAAAATAGTATTTGGTTTCAATGAGATATTTAGTCAACGCAGCTTACGCTAAATGAAATACCACAACATGTATATTTCAGAAAGAGTGAGTGAAAGAAAACACAAGTAATTTCAACTAAGTTATCTGTGTTTTCTTTCCTCGACACAAATTTTTATCGCTCAATTTTTAGGGAATAAATTAGGAGTGGTTGTTGTATGCGTGTCAATAATAGTCTTGAATCAACATTTTTGTTATCTGTATGTTTTAGTGATGTAGTCAGTTCTGCAATTAACATATCAATTTCAATATTAATGAGATTCTGCTCGTTTCAATGCATCTGCTGCATAGTGTCACCAATGCATTCATAATGGCACAATTAACGAAAACTAAAAACTTCCCGTATCTATTGATCGGAACATGAATTATACCCATTTAATCACAACTAAAGGAGAATGGCGAGAACCGTACGCATGGGAGGAAATTTCATCGATAATTACCAATGTGTTGGGAATGCTCATCGTTTCTATAATTTGCTATTGTGTTTATTTACCCTATTGTGTTTATTTACCCTATTGTGTTTATTTACCCTACCTTATTTGCCTATCTCAATTAAGGTAAAATATTCACCTACAACGAGTTTGTAATCATGAGGTTGTATTCCATGGTTAGTATAACTTTAAATGAGAAGACCTAATGAGTCCAAACCTGCATCGACCTTTCGGACAGATTTGGCTGCAGCGTAGCAGGATACCAGAGAATTTAAATGGGATGGATATTAGTTAAAGCTTGGCCCAAAATACGCAAGTTCATTATTATTATTCATAATATTGTACGGCTTGGTGAAGAAAATAAACGTTATTCAAAGGGTATTGCGATGTTAACTGAGCTGAGTTGGAAACGTGGGTGACAGAAAAAGATTTATTCTAGTAGAAATGTATGGTGAAATATCATAATAACTGAGACTCCATGAACAATTCTCATTTTTCCATGCATATTCTGCCGATGGAAAACTGGTATGAAAAAAATAATAGAATATATTTGTCTGATCGCCATATCAGTCAAGTTTATGGGCATTGTTATACGGCTTCGTCTGGTAAAAGATGCCGTTTGAGTTACTGAAGCTTTGTTTGCACTCTTTCTTCACAATACCTATTTGTACAATTGTATGGTGGACGGTGACAAACAAATCCAAGCTTGTCTCACTTGTTTTTGTGACGTTATTTTTAGAAAGTATCGGGCCTACCCTTATTTTGTTAGGATTTGGGAGGACTTGAGAAAATCATCTCGGAGAGGTTGAATTCCTGGCGCATTTGTTTTTTAAGATTCGGCTCTGCCAGCCCGGATTGGGTGCCGATACAATTTTCATATGTGTCGGCGACGTTCCGGCGTTTGCATATTTGGTGAACGCAAAGTTCACCTGCTGTAGGGCTCCTCACACACGTTGAGGTTCTTTGACAGGCGTTCAGGGCTTTAAATTAAAGGTCCTCTCAGAAAAACTCGATTTTACACACTTATCTGGATTATGAAAGAAGACCCTTTTAAATTTAGGTTAAGAAACTTTAATTTGTAATTAAAATTAATTTGGGGCTTTGTGAACATATGTCTGTCTACCAGAAAGACTACAGCCATAGTATTACGTCCATCTGCCGTTCAATAATTATATTCCATGGATGTCCTAGTACGTCCATCGTCCTTCTTGACAAATTTAAGAGGACATATCTTTACATCCATAGCACACAATGTGTTGAAGACGAGATACACATCTTGATTAACGCTTGAGAAACTGATGAAGTAAGATTTGAAGTTTTGAAGTAAGATTTGAAGATTTGATAAGAAGAAGAATGGAGTTGTGTGGCAACATCACGAAATTATCTCCAGAAGTAGCTGTGGGAGTGTATGACGTTCAGAAGTACGCTGCTAACGATACATAGCCGGGATTTCCGCGACAGATATCGACGATTCCGCGTCGACTGGTAAGAGATATGTGGCGGAGTCGGTGGCGTGAGAAGAATGGCCGGCATCGGTGGCGACGTGTCGGCGGCGCCCTCCTCTTCTGCCATCGCTGTTGCAGGTGGCATAGTTTTGTGTGGGCACCGCACCGCTGAATATCTGAGTCCTTTCTCCTGTCCCTCTCCGCTTCCTGAGATCCCTTACCTTTTGGGCGGTGTCCTCGTGACCGAGGCAGGTGAGTGCACTTAGTGCCTGGGACGGGCGCGGCTGTGGCCGAGGCGGTGGTGCATGCGAAGCTCGATTTCCAATTTGCGGTGAAGAATTGGGGGAGGGAGGGTGGAGCAGGGAATATCCAAGGATGCCTCAAATTCGGGCAGGTTCGCGTCTAATGGCAGCGAGAGCCTTTTCAAGATAGAATAAGAAAGCGAAAGGGAATCCAGAGATTCTTCCGTGATGGATAACTTGAAAAAAATCAAGCATACAACCGTGTCCGTTGCAATTACGTTTGCTTATCCAATAAAACTTTACTCTTTCGTAAAAAAATAGAATGAGAACTTGAGGATAATGTATAGGGGATCACGATAACTTCATCATCTATTTTTGCAAAATAAATCTGTCATTTCGGCATATCATGAGCTATTAAGACTTTTTTTTAATTCTTACTAGCTGGAGCATCATTGCAATAAATGTTTTTCCCACATATTACAATCATATTGCGCTCATATTGATTAATATTTACGGCCTATGTAAAGGCTTACATTGTTACTTGATAATGTTTTCTTTGCATATTACCCTTGGTTGGTAACACTCAGTTATGTCAAAATGATTTCTTTTCCTAATGTTATGTTTTTTGTATATATATCATTTTAGCTCCGGTATTTTGGAAAGTGGTTTAAAAATCTTTAAATAAACGGCCAATTAACATAATTTTCTCTTTCATCTATACTGACACAACTTTTAACACTGGTGTCTAAAAATTTTAATTGCATTTAACAAATAAGTTAGAATTACAACAAGGTTGCAACCTCATTTCATGAAATTGATGAAATGATTTTATACTTATATTTGTGGAAATGTCAAGGTAAATAATAAATAGAGGATATGATTTTGTTTTCTATGAGAATCTTCATATAGCCTCAGCTTTATGAAGAATATTTAAGCCTCCGGATAAGTGCTGTGTGAGGAGCAACTGAAGACAATATATACAACAATCATATTTACTGCTATTCAATTACACTAAAATGATAACTATCTATACTTTCTATGTGAAAATGTTTATGTAAAAATGTTTATGTGAAAAGTGTTTTCGGTTGGTTTTTTAAAACTAATTTTCACGAACATATTTTGAGCTGTAAAGCAGTAAGCCAACTCATGACCCATTTGCATTTTCTTAATCGTATTCTCTTTCGATTTGAATTTTGATAATGGTTATCTGGGTTGCTACACCGCATGGTATAGAGCGATGCAGCCAGTGATTAATTACTCTATCGGATATTATTAAGAAAGTCAAAGAATGGAAATAAATTTTAACTTACGTTTCTTTTGGACATCAATAATTCTCTGTTTCTTCTCAGTTTTAATGCGCTGCTAAAGAAGCCCATGAGCCCTGATAACGTGAAACTACTAGAATGACCATAGCCCTCCCAACTTCTTCCCCACTGAATGAAACAGCCAGTTTAGATTATCACCATAGATATCAAGGGGCAATTCATTTCGAAGCGCTTCATGAGCCATTACTTTTCTTTGGACGACGCGGAAAACATATCATTAAGCTCGTAAGAATTCTCAAGTTCATAGGGAAAGTTTTTCAAGCCTAAATTTTGGGTCGTATTAAATCACTGCGCTTTGTCTCAAGTTTAATTATTGCCGGGCTTGTTGGGATGGGGAAGAGGTGGGGGAATGGGGATGGGTTGGAGGAGACAAATGACAAAGTGGAAAGGGAAAATGGGGGGAATGAGAAAAAGAAATAAGGGCTTGGAGGGTTATATACGGAAGAAGGAAAGGGAGGGACGTCTTCTACAAGTTGGCACCGATTATGAAGAGCTTCCATCCTTCTCCGCCGCGCCACAACCCATTCTCTCTCCCTCCCTCTACCAACTTATCTTCCTCCGTCCCCCAAAAAAGAAACCAACAGCCCTTTCCCCCTCTTATACGTTGCAACCCATTTTTTGATTGTTAAAAAGTTTTCCGGCGTATTGCCGTCGCGCCAAAAAACCACTCCCGCCCTTGCCACGCCCTCCTCCCGCCCCGCAAGAAAACAGCTCTTTTAATTACCGAAATTGTTAACGACCCCGAAACAAGAAGTCCTGTTATATGGTCCGCTCCTTCGTGTCTGTCGCCCTGCTTCCACCGCCTCTGCTTATTATAATGCACGTGAGCACATACTTTTCCGTTCCTCCGCGGCCATACAGCCGTCACGCGCGCGCGAGTTCGGGCCCCAGTTCTGCCACTTTTGTTGCCGCGGCGGAGTAAAGTTTCCACCCGCGGGTTTAATGGCCGTGCTGGGAAAAAGAGTGTTTTTCGTGTGACTGGAGAGGTGGTGAATATAAAAGACTTGCGGAAGAGGCGGAGATGAGAAAAGAGGGTGTGTGGGGAACTATGTACGAGAGACTTTGATGAAATTAAGGGACCCAACTATTTATTAACTTTTGATATGCTAAACTAAAGATTTTTAAGAGGAAAAATGGAGAAAATATTTTATGCATTTTCTTTGGAAACGATTGAAGATTTATAGCATCTTTGTGATTATCGATAATGGAATGAGCTATTAAACTTTGCTGTCATTCAAAGATCTACTATAGTTTTGTGTTAAGATTAACGCCATCAGCATGGTTAATGGCCAAAGAAACAGCTGTATTTCCTTTAAATTTGCAGCTAAAAGAGAGAAAAAGTGGCTTTGGGGCTCCATGATTAATAGGAAACTTTTTTATGTCGACAAATTGACTCGGAATTACATTTGAAGACCGAAATGCTGAGTCCTCATTCTGAGATAACGATTGCCACATCGGTTGGATAGAAGGGTTTTATCCGTTGCCATAGATGCGGAACGGAAGAGAAGAAATCTCAGTTGAAATAAGGGCAGTGTAATTAGTTGGAGCACTAGTTAAACGGATGCATCAAAGAAACTGGAGGAGTTAAATAGGCTTTAAGAAATTCAATATCGGCACATTTGAGTCCGTCTTCTGAAGTAATGAAGAATCATAGAAATGGCTATTTTTATGAGCTTACGCCGTCGCATCTAGGACAGAGGAAAGAGAAGATGAGCGTGTGGGATTGTCAATTCTCATTGACTGAACAAAGCCCATAGTGAGGCAATCCCTTGTGGAAAATTTTCCTTCGTTATGTAGAAACAGAGTAAATTTCTTGCGAGCAGAAGCTCTGCTAATCCGTGAGCTACGACTTAAATTTGATAATCGAAATCACATTTTACGACAATAATGACCATGAAGTAGCGCTAATCTTGGAATTTAAAGGATTATATAATTTCCTTCAAATTTTTGGTTCATAGATGCACGACAAAACGGAAGAAATAATGGTCACCAACCAGGGAAGAATTCCCAGTGATTCCGCCTCAATTATTTTCTTTTTATTCGCGGAGAACAAGGCAATCAGAAATGTTGCAGTTTGAAACTTGATTAAGGTGTCATCAACCGTGTCCAAGAGCACAGAAAGAGAAGTGAGATTAAAATTCCCTTCGTGAAAGGAGCAAAATGGGAAAGGAAAAGAAGAATGGAAATGAAGAAGGAAGTAAGCGTACGGTGGCTCATTCCGTTTGAGGTCCAATTCGCGTGGCTACATTCCTTTCCCTCGGACGGCGGTAAAAAGACGAACTCGGACGGGGCATCGCGCGGAGTCTTGTCTAATGACTGGATGACGCCGGTGTCGCATGTTGTGCCAGAGGAAGACAGAGTGGGGACTGTAGACCCCGGATTGCCAAGCCCACCACCGCCACTCGCCGCCCACCACGCCCCCTCTTCTCCTGCTTCACCTCCGGGACTGGGGAGCACTTCCTATTCCTCCTCCTCGCATTCCTCTCTCCTGTCATTGCTCACATGTCTCCACACCCTTTCCATTTCAAATAGTCTTGCTAACCCTCGACATATCTTGTCTTCTCTCTCCTCATTTTTTTAAGGTCTAACTGAGGGATGGAAATGATGCTCTCCCTCTCTCTCCTAAGCTCACGGAAGATCATTTGTCCCTCCTTCTCCAAGTTCATTTATGTGTCTTGTCTTTTTATGTCCGCGTTTTATCTTTCCAAGAACCTTTGCCTCTGTTCGGATGGGTGAAAGGACCCGCTGCAGTTCTCTCACGGCGCTCTTTATAACAGCGCAGTCGCTGGTGGAAAACCGAGCCTTTCTCCAAATCTCAAAAATTTCTTATGTTAAATGTTACGTATTATGTTGCTTACCCTTGCTTTAATTTAGTCCAAAACTTAAGTACTCTTCAAGTTAGTTCATGATTTAGCGTTCCTGTATATAAATGTCAATGTGAATTAGTTTTCATAAGAAGCTAAGGGATGGAAATATAACTTTCCGCTTCACTCTCGAAGGTTATTTGTCCCTTTACGTAATTTTACTCTCAACTTTAACTCGATTAGCATTTTAAATCGTAATTCCCATTTTTATTTTTAATTTTTTTGATGGTTTTTATTGCTCTTTAGGTTGTTTAAGTTTCCTGACAATTAGCAACATCCACCTCAAAATAATTCTTGCAGCATCATGTAGGGGGATTAACTAGTCTTCTGGTGCCATTTAAGTCAAATAAATAGGCCACCGTTTATTCCCGTATTCATCTCGGCATTATTTGAAAGTGATTTGAAAAACATTTTAAAAGTGAAATTAACGCCCCTCTTGGATGGTCGTCACATGATCTTGGCGCTACCTTTCCCATAATCAAACTCTCTAATCCCTCCTTCTCTATAAGTTGGTTCATGATGTTTCGTGAGGCGTAAGGGTATTCATATATAATCAATAATCGTTCTAGAATATTTTTAGTTATTTTAAAACTCTCAGTCTACCGCGCTACGGAAGCAAAAGTATCTCTCATCAATCACTAGCATAAAAAAATAACGGAAGAAGAAATATTTCTATGCGATAAAAAGTAGTAATAAAAATAATTAAAATGGCTTGGCTATTCAAGTACTTTCACAGATTTATTATGAAGCAGTGCATCCTTAGGTATATTTATTCAGTTGACCATTGATGGTGCTTCTGTTTAATTAAAGAAAATGTTTTGGACATGCTAGAATATAGCTGTTATTCTCCGATGAGCCCTCGGCCGGCCTGCTACGGTGGCGACAGGGTAAAGTCGTCGCATACAAAACCGAGGGTCGCGGGTTTGAATCTCGTATCGGCGGAATTATCATCACTCAGGGTATGAGTGTTTGTGTTCGTATTTCTTTTGTTATTCACCCGATATAAATTGGCCGAGTAGGGGTTATGAAGATAAAATAACATAAAAATTAATTAAATGAAAATAGTTGAAGAACCGAGAAGAAAGAAAGAAATAGAAATGTGACACTACAGAAAGATGGGAGTTGAAAATTTCCAATGTATAACTAAAATGGAGAGCTGGAAAGTAAAGATTCAAAGCTGCTAATTATAGAATTTCAAGTTATTGAACACATATTCTAATACAAGAGCTTCTTTAAAGGCGTTATGTAAGGAACGACCAGAGGGAAGAACTTCCGAGGAACGTAATCGGTGGAGGACAATTAAAGTCAGAAAAATTAGGAATTGTGATGAAAGAGAACCGTTTGCTTATAAAAAAAATGAAGTGTATAGAAACGACAAACCAATCTTCAGCATATTTTACACAGGGCACGAAATTGCACTATTGGAAACTGCATTTTTTCTCAATCTGGCGTGCAATGATAACTGAATTGGAAAAGGGGCTGTGTTGCCATCTCGTCCACGCATTGTGCATGCGTTCTTGCAATCCACTGCTTTACACGATGCAATTTTAAATGCACGTTCGTACCTACCAGACTGTGCAATTACGTGCCATGTGGAAAGCCGGCTTTAAAATAGATACCCTTTGATGAAGATGCAGTCCCTATTGTCACAACATAGTTTGTCTCCTCGGACTAAGTTTTTTCTGTATTACTGGAGCAAAAGATAATTTTTCGGTGCTTTTCTCAATAGCTCCCGCATCTATTTTTTTGACGTCATTCGCTTGACTCCTCTAGTTAGTTCTCTCTCTTTTTCACTCTATGCCTTGTCTGCCCTCCGTGCCCGCCCACCTCCACTCTCCGGCGCTCCCCCATCTACTCCCACCCACGGCAATGTTTGCGCGGACTCGGCGGCCTTATCGCGTAATTCTTACGGATAATCGGTGTGTTTGTGGTGGCCACGTAGGCGGCAAGTCACGGCTGGACTCTGCGGACTCCCGGGAGTGAAGAATAGGGGGGAGGAAAAACGTGCGGTTTTGCACTGCTTGCCGTTTCAACCTCGGATGAATGCATGCATGTACGACTGGCGTCCTCCGTAGGCGGAGTAAATTCCGACCGCTGTGAGCGACGAACGCTCTTCTCGTTGTCTGTGCTGCATACCAGAGGGAAAAAGTAGCGGAGTTCATTGCCTCGGGTTTTCAAGCCGGCTCCTTGTAGTCTCTCGGATACGTACCGGAATTGTATTTCGTTCTAATTAGATAATTTAAAGCAAATCGGTCTTCAGGGAGGAGGATTTAAAAGCGATTCCTGATTGCGATTCGAAGTTAATTAGGATTTGGAGATTGGCACTGACCGGAACGCCACATGCCTCGAATATTTGGGATAGCCTTTGTCATATCTGGTGCGTGGAACATTTGAAGCATTTGATATCATTGATAGGAAGGGTGTAAAGGTATGCTGCCAGTTGTACCACCAATCTGTTTGGTTCCTGCTGACCCCCATGAAAAGTCTCTTTGCCTTGTGGCATATGCATGTCCCTCGCACGTCTACCTGAAAATTGGGAGCTACAGATTCATACCTGATTGACCAATAATTTTAATTTGAAGCTTCAGAGTTATTCGCGCTTGTACTTTGATTTTTAAATGTGAAGCAAAATGTGGAGGGAGCTTCTGACATTGATTAAATTCGTTCTCAAAAATTTGCAAAGAATGTTTTTAAGATGCGGTATGAATCTCAAATGACGCATTAAGTATTAATTCCTTAAGTGTTTTTAGAATCGTTGTCATTTTCTTTTGGAAATATTTTCCTATTGCATAACTGCTTGATTATACGTGATGTCTTCTCATGAATATTTAAGCCTTCGAAACTTATTTTAAACAAATCCCGAAATCTTAATGAAAATTTTATATGCGTGAGATTTGGACATTGATGGTAATTTTCGGGTTCTCCCCGCGCCGAGCTATTTTTATGGATGACCGTTTCGTGGGCATTCCAGTCTGCTTCATCAGGTCCTGAAAATGGTTCAACGCGGAGTAAACCCGAAAATTGCCGAGAAAAAAGAAACACGTGTGAGCCTTCGTAGCGAATCGATAGCATTGATGGTTTTTCCCTTTAGTAATAGTTTTCAGAATTTGTGTGATTTTGGTATCCTTTTTCCACATTTTTTAATTTATTTTATATACAATTATCATTAATATTTTTAATACACCGGTGAGTGAAACAGAAGAGTCAATTTATATCAAGATTTCAAATGCTAATTGGTGTATTTGCTTTCCAGCGAGAATGTTGATTCATATTTTGTATATGAAGTACGTAAAAATCCTTGCTCTAATCGCAAGCTGGTGACGGGAAATGGGTTTTTTCCTTCTCTGCTGTAGTTACGTGTCCAATTCTCCCTAACCTTCTCGCTTAATCTTTGCTTCCCGTGAATCACTGCAATTGCTTTGTGCTTTCAGTTCTGTCATATCTCTTTCGTCGCTACTCTCCTCATTTGTTTCATACGTGTCTTACCCATGCTGTCCACATCGTACCTTTCGCCTCTCCTTTTACCTTCTCGGCATTTCTCCCTATCGCCCGTCTATCTATATAGTCCCTTCCTTCGTCATTCCCTCCAGGAATTGGCAGTCGGGGATCCGAAGGGACGACGCTGCTTTGTTGGCACTTTTATGCTGTCAAGTATTTTTGGGAAGAGAGACAGGCCAACGAATGTGGAGGTGGGAGATTGAGAAGGACATGAAGAACAAGGAAAATGAAGGATAAGAGAAAGACAAAGAACGAAGGTTCGGAGTGACAGGGACGAAAGGGTAAGGAAAGGACAAAGGAGCGTGAGAAGCATGAAATTTCGAATGGTTAATCGTTACGGTGGATTTATCGGCACACGCCTTGCTTTTGCCGCTGCTAATTTGTTCCACAACAATGGTGTCGAATCAGTCAGTCAGTGTCTCCCTTTTAGGGATTTCGAGGGAGAAAACTCATTCAAGTACAAAGGAGGGAGGGTATCGCTTTAATTGATCTTTTCCAAGCATTGGCCATTCAAATGGTTATTCGTCATCGCCTCAAAACAATACTTGACAAGGGAGTTGAAATGACCTTGCCAAGCTGCCGCGAGAGTTATTTTGAGGTGAAGGCAAAGCGTGCTCTGTAAAACGTTTGTCAGACGTTATTTTAGGCGGACGTCTGTCTTCATTAGCCATCAATGTACTGTAGACTCGCTGAAGGTGTCCATTTATTTTGCATGCCTCCAGTTTTTTTTTCACATTCTCGTTCGATCACTTTGCAAGATGGATGACACAAAGCTGAAACAATTCCTGATATTTAGGAATCCAAACTCTTCGTAGGAAAAATACGCATTTAGTAATGATTCGAAACGGAATTTTTCCAAATTGCTGATCTTCGATGAGTCAAAAACGCGAATGGTACTGGGAAAACTGCGGAACGTCTCTGTTCGCCTTTCGGTCAAGGCAATGTGACATTGTTGAGCAGATCAGTGAAAGAGGAGATACTCGCATTTCGTTCGGCCATTTCCTCAGAATTCCTTCAATATTCATTCCGCCAACGTCGTGATTAGGCCAACTCCTTGATGGAATTCCAATAATCCAATTGCAACATTCCATACGAACGTTACCGAATCATTTGGTTTTGTTCGATACCAGTCCATCCGTTATCCCTCATGTTTGCTCCCTCCCCCACTAGTTAGCCTCCAATATAAATCATCCAATCATCTACCTTTCCCTTTAAGCCAACTGTGATATTTACACGCTTGACTACAGAAAATTTTTCGAATATTTTTCTGAGTCACATCGATGTTCAAAATACGAGTGGACGTTGTCATACCCCTTGGTATTTAATTCAAGAGCGCGCGGATATATGTGGCAATGAGGGAGCAAACCCTCGTAAAAAGCGTATATTTCCTGCGTCGGTGTTTTGGGAAATAGAAGGAAAAAGATTTGCAGGGCGAAGGCACAGGGGAATCAATCGGGAGAGAGAGAGAGTAGGGGAAAAAACCCTGCGGATCGAGGGAAGGGCAGAATAATGGTAGCAGCAGAAGTGGGAAACCAATGGGAAAGGGAGAAGGCCCTTGATATTGTGTTAGGGGAGCGAGGGATACGCATTGAGGAGGATAGGGACTGATTGACAGGGATACGGCTTTTAGCTAGGGTCTCTGCGAGAGAGAGAAGAGGGAATATCGTGGAAGGGGTATGGGAGGGAGATGGGTCATTAGGGCCTGGCGATCGTTGCGATAGGAACAGACGCGAGGCATGGTGGTATGAGAACTTAGAGAGTCTGTATTAAATAAGAGCCGTGCGCACGATCCGTACGATATATTGCTGTTTGGGCCCGAGGAAGCGAAATGATGTGGCGTCAGACCCGGTGAGATTTGTGGCGTTTACACGGTGGGGCACGGCTTCTATCTCTTGGAATATCCTTTAAAAAAAACGGAGTTTGGAATTGGTGGTAATAAAGATATGGTAAAATTTCTATTAAATGGACAGAGTTTGATTTAAAATGGACAGGGAACAAAAGATGATGCTTGGAGGGATATAAGGAGTTTTAAAAACAGGAGGGCGTGTATGAAGCAGTGTATGGGGGTAAATGAAGCAAAAGAGGTTTGCAAGGATAGGTCAGTATGGAGGAAATTATCGAAGCACAGTTAGGTGTGCAAATATGTAGTTATGAGTGAAACTTTGTGACTGTACCTACCCCGGAAGGGAACGGCGTGATTGGTAGGTATGTATGTATGTATGTAACTACATAAAAATGTAATATTATCAAGAATTTCAAAAAATAAGTTCACATTCTATGAGTCTAGAAGAGGTAAAAATACACATAAGTAATACGAGGCGTTTAATTTTATTAGAACGCCACGTTGTGGCTCGTCATTATTGTGCCTTTTGTATGTGTGTAAAAATTCTTATTGTACTACACCCTACTACAACATTAATTGAGTTTGGAAGTAAAACAGGAGCTGTTTAATGGAGAGAGAGAGAGAACAAAGGAGGAAGTGATGTGCAATTACTGGATTGGAATCCGGCGAGGACGGAAATATCCCGTTTCCACTACAAGCGTAGCTGACTTAAATGCATTCCCACAACTTTTAGGTCCGGTACTGTAATCCCATTGGAGTCAGCTAACAGCTACCGCGTACATCCAACGGATTGCGAATTATGGGTTGACCTTTAGATATTGAGGCAAGCTGTGAAATAAGCGAGTTTACTTGACGAATAAGTTTATTATTATTTAGTACCTATTCTACCGGTAAAGGTAGGCTTTTCTAGATACTAGAGAATCTCCTCTCGATTTTCTACACTTTCCACGTCTACATCTACATACTACCCCTCGAGCCACCACTTGGGCGTGTGGCAGGGGGTGTTAGGTCACCAGCCGTGTAAAGATGTAAAAGTTTTGGAGGTGAAATGGTGACACGTCCTATGAGAGTGTATTTGGAGGAGCTCAGTTTCAATTGTGATCGCTTATTGTGCGCGGAAAGAACGAGTTTTTGTACCTATCTGTTCGGCAGAGTATCTCTCTTATTTTATCGCATCTGTCAAACCTAGAAATGCAGTGAGGCTTCATGATAATATTCTCTGTGTCGCTCTGAAAAATATCAGTTCTGAATTTATCAAGCAGCCTAAGCCTAGTGTGCAGCCTCCGAGTCTCTAGGAGCTCCCACCTTAATCCCTCTAGCAGTCGTATAACACTATATGTTCGTTCGTAGCTGTTTTTAACGAAGCGTGCTTCTATATCTACTTTCCGGGGCCTATCTATCTCTAGTATATCCTTTTTCGCGTCTGCATATGATCTGCCTTTCTTCATCTTGCCTAACGCCCTTTCCTCTATCACATTCTTCTGCAACTCCTCACCCCTTATTACATCCTCCAGCCACCTACTCTGCCAACCTCTAAATTCATTAAAACATTTCCTTTCCTCTCCCACCATCTCAATTACTTCCTCGTTAGTCTTCCTCTCTGTCCACCTCACCTTCTTCATCCTTCTCCACACTCACATCTCCAATACCTGCACCCAATTCTCGTCCTCATTTCCGATGATCCACGTTTCTACACCATAAAACGTTACGCTCCATATCAAGCTCTAAACCAGCCTCTTCTTCACATCCTTACCCTATTTCCCCGTCATCAGCTTCCTTCTATTACTAAACGCCTCCTTAGCTAGCGCGATTCTCTTACGCATCACTTTGCTGACGAATAAGTTAACGTTGAATAATAATAGTGGTATTCAGAAGATATAGGCGGCCATCCTTTGGTTATATGGCTGAAGAGATCATACAAATACCCGTGAATATGCTGTGACTTGGCGAATAGCTGGCTTCAAACTAATAGGCAGCCATTACCCGCAGGAGGGAGCAGCAGCCCTCCTCCATACGGGCGAAGGCGTCAAATGGGTCGGTACGGCGACACGCATTACATAATGGGCGCGGTAAGGTATGTAGACAGCTGCAATTCTGCGAGGTGGAAGGAAACGAGAAACAACTACAGAAGTATCACGATGAGACGCACCTCTTCTTCGAAGTCAACTGTCTCTCCAATATGTGTACAATGCAAGATACGATCGAATTCTCCCAAGTAAAGAATTCATGGTAAACTAGTACCCTAGAAGATAAACTAGTCCCTTGATTTATTCCTGCCAGGGCACTACTTGAGAGCATACGTACGACAAACAAAATTAGCTCCATTTTAGAATTGGCACTTGTAACGTAAGATCGCTTCCATGCTAGTGAAGTCGTGAAAATGGATTCGAAAGTGAATTTTTTTAGACTTAAAATGGAAAAAAGGACTCAAAAGAACCAGTCCACATTTATATTACTTATCGACTAAGATAAACATTTCACCCTGTGAATTGGCATAGAATGCTGAGTACACTGAAGAGCTTAGCAGTGACAAATATAGGTAGGTAGGTGACAAATAAAGGTAAATAAAGGTGACAAATAGGTAGAGTGTATGAAAAGGACCAAGAATGGTACACATCAAGAAAATTATGAAATACGTTCAAGTAATAGTTGTGTAGGAATTAAATAGTTGGTGGATGGACGGAGTGGAATGGATAGCTGCCATGATCATTCTTCGTATTGATGAATGATAATTTGTATCGCCCGTCCATTCCTAAGAGCTTTGTGACATGGTTTCTTCGTCACTATTATGTTAACACTTTGCGCACTGAGCTTGAAATTAAAGGTCCTCTAAGAAAAACTGAAGATTTTACACTCCTGAATTGTGAAATAAGACTCTTAAATGAAGGTTAAGGAACTTTAATTTACTATTAAAATTTATTTTGGCGCTTTGTGGTCATAAGTATGCCTACCAGAAAGACTGCAGCCAAACAATGACGTCCAGCTGCCGTTCAATAATGATATTCCATGGACTTTCTAGTGCGTCCATTGTCCTTCTCATAAAATACAAGAGTACGTAACATTACGTCCATACCTCTCAAAGTGTTAAATCAGAGTTTCGATTTTGTAAACTGTATCCGTCTCATAGTTTTTTGAAGTGAATGATTTCGTTTAAAGAGCGTGCTAACGGAAATAAGTACACCGAGACAATGTACGTGAGAGTAATGTGTATTGCTCGGGGCTGACCTCTTTAGGAATATCAACAAATAAATGAGAGCTTATTTCGTACAGAACCAGAATTCTTGCATCACTAAAACTTTTGTCTACTGACACTTTGAATTGTTTCAAAAGCATGAAACAATTTTTTCACTTTTCATGAACGAGGTAGCAGTCCTTCTGCATTTGGTTTGACTGAATCGATTGCCGTTCTTCATTTATCCGATTCTCCCCTCACTACGACAGCGGCTGTCTCTGTAAGTTGGCAGGCAGTGTTAACAACTATGACTTTCGTGTGTGCTGACGAGAATTCCCACACTGCTTTTCGCTTAATGCGCGTACCACCTACTCTGTGCGGCGCGTTTGTAGTAGTAACTGGGCTTACATTGGATGGGATGGGACAGTCCTCGAGAACAGGACAAAGCAGGGACAAGGGGCGATGAAGGAAGGCAGTGAGGAAGGATGGAGGGGTAACGCACGAGTCCTGCGGTTTGATTTCTGTACCAATGGGGACTTTGTTCTCATTATCCTTATTTTTTCTCTATTTCAATCATCATTGGTCGTTCAATCCTAGGATTGGTTGGCTGCAGCCCTCCACACTTCCCTACCTAGTGCTAGTTCCCTTACCTCCTGGTATCTTTCCCTATGTACTGTCTTCTTTATTTAGCCCATGAACTTATTCTTAGTCTTCCACTGGTGACTTTTCCCGCT
This sequence comes from Ceriagrion tenellum, assembly GCA_963169105.1. NCBI lineage: Eukaryota > Metazoa > Arthropoda > Insecta > Odonata > Coenagrionidae > Ceriagrion > Ceriagrion tenellum. The sequence continues at coordinate 110,225,497 of OY720632.1, forward strand.
ATTTTGTCTGCAATTATGTTCTTCACAAGACCCTTGTGCCTCAGAGTGAGTCCAATCCATCTGGTTCTTCTTTTCAGTGTTTCATATGGTCCTTTCCTCTTACACTCTTTTGCACACTTCATCATTTCTTATTTTGCCCGTCCATTTTGTCTGTTTCAATGAATATTTAAAATGTGATGAACATTTTTGAACAGCGTCTCTCCCCTAAAATCACCTTTTTCACATTTTCAGAGCAAGTCGCACGACATACGGCTGCGAGTAATATTCAATAATGGACTTTTACGTTGTGAAATATGGCCATGATCGCGCCTCTGGTACTCGACTTTAAGAGGGCCTAGGAAATGTCTCAGCCCAAAAAATGACAAAACTCCAACGTCCAAGCCTCAAAAATATCAAATTGTTCAATGTGAACGTCGAGATTTGTACAGGCTGTGACGTCACGTCCACGACATTGTCGAGGTCGAATCTTTCATGAATAAGGTCTCTAGATTGGGAAATCTGGTGAAAAGGGGGATGGTTAAAGCAGTGTTTCGTTCAGCGGTCCGCTTCCCCCCCCCCCACCCCCTTCACCGACCGCTCTGGAAGGGGAATAGGGTATCGTCCCAGCGGCGTACAAACCGCCGACCGTACGGCGGAAGGAAGGAAGAGGTATAGTGGGAGGGAGGGGGAGGCTGGGAGGAGCACAAGAGAGAGAGGAGCAGTAGCACGGCAAACGTGACGTCGAAACCCGGTGGTGGGTGGAGGATTTCGGACGGCGGCGGAAGCGGGGAGTGCAGGAGTGCGGAGGGGGGGGAGGAGAGAGAGGAGTGTGATGGCCGCCCACATGCATCACACAAACAGGAGACGCACACGGAGTCACCATCTCGCTTCCCTTCACGCGCCCACACACACGGCGACCAATACACTTGCACACAGCTCGCGCGGAAATTGCGGTCCGATCGATGAGTCGGGCCGTGAACAGAGCGGCGGCCTGTGGGTCGGTCCCTTCGCTCTCTCAGCCCGTGACAGCGGAGAGAGCCGATGCCGCGCTCGCACTCCTCTCTCGGGTGCGGTGGGATGGGCACGGGGTGTAGCGGAGGAGGGATCCGAAGGGAGGCAGGGTCCGTGGTCGGGCGAAAGGGATATAAGGGGAGATGGTAGCCAACCATGTGCTCACTCCTCCCTGTCCCCCCCCCCTCTACGTCTCTTCTCCGGTCCAACTACCACATCTCCATCTCTCATTCGGAGTTTTTCCTCATTTCCACTTACCTATCATTATGAAATTAACTCTCGCATCGCCAGAAGATTCCTGGTATGGCGTGCAAAAATTAACGGGGTCATTTTCCTGTAGTTTCAAATATTTTATAAACAATACTGGACTGTATTCAAGAGACGAGACGTAAATTTTCACTAACTAACTAAATCCGAACCAATTACCACAAACCTCCACTTATTCGGAGTTTTTCCTCATTTTCACTTTCCTATCATTATTGCATTAAATCTTTCATCGCCAGAAAATTCCTGGAATGGTGTGCAAAAATTATCAGGGTCATTTCCCAGTAGTTTTTAATGTTTTCAAAGCAATACTGGAGTGTATTTAAGAGATAAGACACGAATTTGCACTAACGAAATCCGAATCAATTACCACAAACCTCCTTTCATTCGGAGTTTTTACTCATTTCCACTTTCCCAACGTTATTGCATTAACTCTTTCATCGCCAGAAAATTTATGGTAAAGCGTGCAAAAATTATCGGGGTCATTTTCCAGTATTTTTTTATTTTTTTTAAACCAATAATGGACTATATTCTTAGGAAAAGACTTAAATTTGCAAGCAGAAATACGATACTCCTGTATAAGGAAAATGATATACGCGCAGAAGCAAATTGATGAAAGCCATTGTATTCAGATGAATTGTTTACGGCAATAAAATATTTAAAATCATTACTCATACGCATAAAAATACCAGTCAAACTATGCTGATTGTGGCAGCTGTCACGTTAGACTCATTGAGGCAATATTAATGGGTCTTAGCTATAAAAGTGTTAGTACTGTGCGAATATGCGTACTGAACGCACTTGAACTTGTGGCATTCTGTCCATCTTCGAACTCCTTTTGCTCCAGTACAATTGAATGATATCGGTGTGTGAGAAGTATTGTAGGTATGAAAATGACTCATTATAATTCATCATTTTCGGCTGGACCCCACTATTGCCAATATAGGATGAGGGGAATAATACCTTACGTACCATACCAAAAATAATATGGTCAAATCCGGTACACGGTCCTGTTCAATTATTTACTTATTTTTCATTAGGATTTCATAACCTTTTATCTTACACGCATGCGTCGCGGATATGCACACAAAAATAACTATCACTACTCTCACGCTGTAAACCGAGTTTTGGAAGTTTAAATGCTTGGAAACAACCGAAAAACCATTGAAAAGCAAAAATCAAACGTACTTGATGAAATATCTGGATCATGAAGGCCCATCTTCAAAGTGGAGGAGTGGCCTCGGGGATTTGGAAAAAAGGAACATCATGTCACCAAGAATTTACAAAAACACTCTTGTTTCGTACGTTTTTTTGGCATCGTTACGTGCACTTTAGGTTGGCCCTGAACCGTTCCATTCCATATCCCCCTGCTAATTTGACTTTCCCCTTTCTCCCTCCCTCTCTCCCCAGCCCTCCCTCTCTCTCTCTTCAATTTATCTTCCCTTTCTCCTCTCTTCAATCTCTCCGCACGGTGCGTCCATCACCTCCATGGGGACGAGTTTAAATTTGGAGCGTGGCGTATCTCCGGGCTTTCTCTTCCCTTCCCCCCTCATCCCTTCAACACCTCCCCCCCCACTTCCCCCCCCCCCAAATAGAAGGTGCCGGTCCTCCCGTGAGCGCCCGCGCGTGCCTGAACGTAGGTACGGCGTCAACTCAAAGCAAAAAAGTCGCCTTCATTGTCGGCAACGTATCGGGTATCCCTTTTGTCCCCATAGCAGCGTTTGTTGGATAATGTTTTCCGCTCTTGACCGAAGGGGAAGATGGCTTCGAAATCACCTAAACACGTGGAAATGCAAGCAGTGCGGGATGACGTATTGCACGCCGGGCAAGCAGGACAAAATTGACTCGTCCCGAAGGTATTTATCTGCACCGATACGCGATCTTCGTCGCAATTTTATGTGTCATTTACGGACTGCTTGCGATTCTGCTTGATGAAACATGAGCGAAGGAAATTGTGCAACGCGCATCGCAAAATATACTCTGTATCTCATTGAACTTTTCGAAGTTTTGATGGCCGTCATCCTTTGATTATAATTATGATACATGTAATTTAAACATTCTACAGTGGTGGAGGAAAATTTGGCAGAACAACTGTAGCTCGGAGCTACGGTATTTAGTGTGAGCTCAGTCCTGAGAGGTTTCGCCAGAAGCATGTCGCCCCTCGCTAGCCGGGCGTATCTGGCAATCCAATCGAATTATATCAGCTAAACGATTTGTGAATGATATCACGCACCATGACACAGTACTTTAAAATATTTTTAACCTTTATATTGTTAAAATTTGCGTATAGTATTGAAAAATACCTCGAAAAGTTTTCCAAATCGAATTTTATACAATAAACTATCACTCTGCATGAGTAAGGATTGTAGCATTTTCCACGACTCGAGGGCCGTTTTAATCGAATAAGGCAGAGATGACCAAGTACTAAGCCATGCAGCCGGTGTAATTCATCCTCCTGAGTTAAGGGGCTACATTATATCCCTGCGCTGCGTGTAATTTTCGGGAAAGATATATTAACCTCAAAATTTCCTCTCATTCAGTTCAACAGGAATTAGTTAGATGACTATCTCGGATTTGAACCTCAGGTATCAGCTCCATCAGATTTCTATTCCTGCAAAATAATGTCATGAGTTAAAGCTTAAATCTCATAGGGTAATTTTCTTACTCACTGCTGTGCAACGCTAAATGATGATTTCAGTAATATTTGGGTGAATTTAATTTATTATTCGGATATTCAACTCAATACGTCAATGCTAGCTTTACAAGGAAACTTTACCATTACCAACTATCTTGTAACTCATTAAGGTTAGTCAATATCTCTTAAGACATTGCCTACAGTACATTTCCCACTGGTTATTCACGCTTGTGAGTAATGAATATAAATGAAGAATCTTAGATCTCATATTCCGGGAGGCAAAGCCGAACACAAAGATTAACCTCAAGTGTTGCATCATGGACGTAGGAACTTTATTTTTTCTTAAAGCGGAATGCTTTGGCTTATCGCTTTAGATGTAAATTATATCATTATCACTAGAAGTACTTATTAAAATGTATTCGGTTTGTCAAAATGCATGTTGAATATTTGTAGATTCATTTTCGTTGAAGTTTTATTATTTCAAAAAGTTTACGATTAACATTTTTAATGACATGAACAAAACAGTTACCATCCTTGACCAGGCTCTGCTCTTATACCAAATGGGAATCAATTTTTTTTTCCAATGTGAGTTAATATTTAGTTCGATTTGACCAACTATGAGATGAAAATGACAGTGATGTTCATAAATTAAATATAAATACGAATTTATTTCAATTTCGTGTTGCCCCCACGGTAGTTGGTACGTAAAACTGATTCTTTAAAATTTACAGTTCTTGGCCATGAAAATATTTTTAGAATGAAGTTCTTATGTCATGATATAGACTAATCAAATACGAGTTATTTTTATTGTTGTATTTAACTCACTCGTCCTATGAGCATACTTTCAATTGCGGTGTGGAATTCTATGGTAGGATGTACATATGTCTCTTCTAAGTATTAATTGTGTCGCCAATTACATTTTAGCCCGGTGTGGGCATTATATAAAATATTTGAATGCGTAACACTAAAGTATGTGATGGCCGTGGTTGTAAAAAAAACGATATCAGCAATCTCGTCTCTTCTTAAGGGAGGAAATAAGAAGGCTGAAGTGATAGTGCAATAAGTGAATTATACGCACGTCACTATACTTATTTACATATATCACGGAATCTCAAAATAAAGAAATTAGAACACAGCATAGCAACGCAACGCCGTCCTTAAACGTGAGGCCTATCTTTCCTGTTTTCTCTCTCTATATTTTTCCGGAGAAAGGAAAATTTACCGAGGGCACACTTAATTTAATACATTCCTAGAGCTAAAAAAATTCCCACGCACACATAGTGGCCTGATGTGAAGGGAAAGGAAAGATGTGTGCGTCGTAGTGAAGATTCTGAGAGCGTGAATATATTTGTTATGAGCGAGCGGAACTTGATAGGATGGTGAGAGGAGGTTGAAAAACAAAATTTTTATGTCACTCAAATACATTTCATTTACCTCAGTCACCTTTTCTCTTCCAGTTCCACCAACTCTTCCAAACTATGACCCAGTGTACTTCCGGACTACTTTCTTCTTGCTTAGCTCCTGTGTGCCCTACTGTTTTCATTTCGACCTGTCTTTAATTTTGTTAACCAAGACTTATTTGGGAGTCACATATATGTAACAACCAAATAAATCTTTCTTTTCTTCCTTCAATTACTCTTCAATTTTGGAGGGCAATCTTTTGGGCTCAGGTTTCTACGCACCTTTCAATAACTTTTACCGTGTTGATAGTCATAGGTAGTGCTAGATTATTAATTTTATGCATTTAGTTGAATTATATTCCCAAAATATATCTTTTATCTTACCTATGTTGGTATAAGGTAGATTTCACCTCTGGAAATCATGGATTGGTGATAAAAGTGGATCGGCTACATCGCAGCTCCTTAGCGGGTTCGTCTCTTTTCCGTTCCATTCTTCCAATATCTTTGTCGATTCACAGGATTATTTCTTTTTAACTGCAGGTTTCTAAATTGATGGAAATGGGAAGTTTAACTTTCGCCTTCTTTTCAGTGTAGTACTCAAACATTCTTGTAAATTATGACTTCGGTTATCTTAACCTGCAAACAGTCAGTGAATTCTCCAAATATTAGATAAAAAAATTGTACTTCAATGTCCTTTTGGTATTTTTGATCATGCAAATTTTTCTCATCATTTTCTTCAACTACTCATTTGTTTGCACGAATATTCCTCATTTATTCATAAGTAAATCTCGCAACGGATTCTTTCCAACAGCCCATTTTTTCTTTGGTCCAGAAACTCTTCCCATGAAAGTAATTTTATCGACGTTATTGCCCTGCATCTTCTGTCTGCTTATGAATTTACTCCCATTATTTAATTTAATCGCATATTTAAATATTAACGAAGATTTTGATCAAAAAACGTATTGCTGCTTGAGTGTAAGGCATGAACCTCAGTCTTCATAGTCTTAATGCTTCAACTATTGGCAAGTTTTAATTACTGCGGTCGAAGTCATAAACAACCACAGAGGTTTCGTGATACACTGCGCAATCATCGCAAAAATGTTTTCCGTGAGTGGTAATGAAATATTTACGAGAAAAAAAGAAAATTCTCTTCGGGAAACGAATTTGTTTCCCCCGTGAAAAATTTATTTTTTTATCGATCGCGCCGTCGTCTTTTTTTCAATCTGCCACATGTGTTTAAATTAACATCTACTACGTGAAATGTGATTTTCTTCGCGGATTTGCTCCACATTGGATGCCTCCGTGTATTTTCCCCTAACTTGAAGCATTAAAGTGAATACTTTCTGACGGCGTCTGAAAATTCCTTAACGCGGGTTGATGGATAGTATCTACCCATGCCCCGTGTGAGGGCGTCGAGGAAGTGTGAATTTTGTGATTTAATCCAGCCGTTTGGTGATGTTAATTTCGAGACCTATCAGGACTGATTTGGTTGCTTCGATGGAATTTCCTTCTGGCTACATTTTACCATGCTGAAAATGTTGGAGAGTAAACTTTATGCACCCTACGTCATGAACCGCTCCTGCAGATTTATTATTGAACTCCTAGATCATTGACTATGAGAGATTATGAAGTGTACTACACATTATAAAGTGTATTGCACTGCGGTAAATGATGTGAGTCAATTGATCAAGTTATGAATGTAGAATTTGTTGTATAGTATGAATCGTGTAAAATTATAAACAATATATTTCATTATAATTAAATTAAAAGTATTAATTGTAAGTATAAATGGTGTAAAATACGATTTCAAAAACTGCTCTCCGTGAATGGGGAACCAACTGGTATATTTTTTTAGCATGGAAAATATCGACTGTGGGGGATTAAGCATGAAAAGTACGGCTACTAAGACTAAGGATTTATTCCCAAAAATAATGTCTTCATAGCTCCCTATGCTTCTGACTATAGAGCTACCAGTTTACGCTTGCACTTCCCTTTTTTCTACGAAGAAAACTACTGTCTCTGAATTGCTGTATGCTCTTAGTAGCCATACGCACTAGTAATACCTGACCACCTCCTTTAGATTATCTCGGATAAACACTTTGAAATTTTTTAAAATATACTTACCTCATCTTAGGGTCATAAAAATATGAATGTAGTGCACCAAGTGACGTAATATTGTTATTGAGATGGACACTTTGCTTACGTTTTTGAATATCGCCAAAAATTATCAATATTTTGGTTCCTTCTTATTCGTACTCCATTGTTTGAATATTTTCGTGTGTACAGCATTAGTGTTCCATTTAATCAGTCTTTTTAAAATTGAGTCAACCATAATCAACAAACGGGCATATGTCTCATCTAAGACTTATGTAATTCAAAATACTTCTGTGGAACATTTCAGGCATAAGATAATTTCTGCTGATGGAATGGAAATTGAAATGATTAGCTTTAACTATAACGTTTTGTTGCGTTGCTTTGATACTCTCACCACTCAATAGCTTATTTGACTTTCATCAACTCTGTGTAATCAGATCAACCCACACCCCATTGCGATTGCTCTGATAAGATGATATACATTTCTCAATTTCCCGTTTTTACTGCGGTTTTCCTCATTGCTTACTCACGAATTTAATGTAACGCATTCAAATATCGTGTTATTGATGAACATGGGTATTTAATGAGCTTTAATTGTTGTGTTCATATCCTGCCGTAAAATATACTAATGCAATTCATGGTATAATCACAGATTACGTGCCTAGGATAAGATAGAAATAGGATAGAAATATTATCCTAAGAGTTCCTTGCGACGCAGTGACTATCTTTCTCTCAAAAACCATGTATTTATAAATTGTAAATTTGATTATACCTTTATTCCCACAAAAATTCCGTGCAAAATGCTATGAAAACATCGGAATTGTGCGGAAATCGTCGTTACTTCTTTCGGTCGGTTTGAAACTATGGATTTGTACGGTACATGACCACCTTGTTTGTGTTCCTTAGAATTATTTTCGGAAACTTTCCCGTGAGCACCCCATTTTTTGGAATAGTAGTAAGTATGGTCATTTGATAATTTTGTATTGAGGATTTCACTATAGTGAACAAAAAATGATATAAATGAAATGATAAGCAATCGTGAGAAAATAGTTAAATGAAATATTTAACTTAAACCAAATAGTATAAATGTTCTTCTGACAAAATATCTGCGATATTTAATAAAGAATATCCACTGTCAGTACTTGGGAATTTAGTTGACGTTCCCACAAAAAGTGTTGCAAGACTGATGAAATTCTTCGTGAGTGCCTCTGCATTTCTGTTACAAAATTCATTTTAAGTTAGCTCACAGAATCCTGGCTGGTTTAATAATTGCATTTCACGTGTTGTTTGCATTGTTGCGTTGCTTGAAATCCCTTGCTTGCGAGTGGACAATTTTGCTTATAACGTAGATTGCAGGCTTGGGCGGCGGTAACGATCTCTGGCCGACCGAATTAGCCAGATGGGTGACTAGCTGGAGTTCTAAGCACAGGTCAGAGGGTGAGATTCCTGTTTCATGCATGATTTGTATTAGGATCAATATCTCTCAATTTGAACCAATAAAATGCAAGTCTACAACTGCTGCAAATCTCATTTTCGTTGCATGATAGAGTCTGTTGACCTGGAAAAAAACTCAGCTGATTGAAGTCGTAAGGTCTGACAGTAAAATTAACGGCCTCTTTGCGGCAGAATCAACTTCCTCCGCATTTCACGCTGATGCTCATTTTACCCGTTTGCCCTTAAGCTAGTATTGGGATCCTCTTAGCTGACTCTAGGAGTATAGTATAATCCTCCCGAGATCATAGACTCCCTGTGAAGGATCGCCTGGGAAACTGCCATACCCGATCAATCGACTTTGGCTATGTATCTCATTCGATCGACATAAACGCGGGAATAGTGGCTGGAGATTGCTAGCTTGTATCGACATCTTGCATCGAGTATAAATGAGTTAAATTTTCCTAGCCTGATACTTGCTCATTCTTATGGTTGACTTCTTTATCGTTCAGGAGCTCTTGGGATATAAAAGAGGGTTTTCATAACGTAGCCTGGACACTAAGCTGAAAAAATCTTAAATTGACAAATCAACATGCAATGAGGTTTTTAATTATTTTTATAACTCCAATTCACTTCATCTTATAATAATGTAACACATTTATTTTGTTGCACACTTTTGCAAAGCAACAGGAAGAGAACGAAACACGTGCCCAAGTTTTTCGCGATTTGTCTCATTACTCATCTTTTTCAACTGACTCACATGATAACTCACTTTAGACTGAACTTTAGAACGGTGATAAATCACCTAAAATGGAGTCTTTGAGTTCTCCTCTTTTATTTTGGTTAATTTATTTGTGTACGATTCACAATTAAATTGTAGCAAAAGAAGCATCACAGAGTTACGGAAAAGATAATTTAATTTTGCTAAAAACATTTTATCGCTCCCTATGTCCGCATGAAGGGCTATCGTTGCCTAATTTTCCGGCCGAAGCATTAATCTGACTTTGGGAAGCCCTCAGAGACAACGGGAGACGCCTCGGCCATTGTGTGTCCCTCACACTTCTCTGCACTCTTGCCTACATAGTCAAGCGCACTCACTCGCCCAGCCACGGTGGCAGGGCGTCGTGTGCATTTATTGACCAATGAGACGTTCAAATGACGTGTTTCTCGGGCTCATTTCGTCCTCTCGTCGCATATGGCACGCCATCGTCCTCTCTTCCCGAGGGGGACAAACACACAGACACATATCATCCCCTCCGTTTTGTCTTTCCTCCTCTCTCTCTCGACAGGAATCACCCTCCGTCGGCCATCGTGCGACTCTTGACGAGTCAAGTGCTCTGGAAGCGAGGGAGATAAAGGAGGTGGGGGAGTGAGAGATGGAGGCGGTGGAGGGGAAGGACGGGGGGTGGGAGGATAGATGTCCCTCTGCGAGAGAACGAGACGGGGACGCTGATGGGCGGCGTGAGGTGGTGGGAAAAAATGAGGGGTGGGCGGAGGTCAGGCTGCAGAGGTGAAGGAGAGGAGAAAATGCATATGCGATTCATCATAGCACCATTCAAGGAGCTTATTGCCCCGAAAAAAATCCACCTCGACCGATAGTTGAACCACGGCCCTTTGGTTTGCATTGCAAAGACGCGTACCACAATCCTACGGACACTTCATAGTTCACAAAGCAAATTTTCGAGGATACCTTGAGAAATAGTTCTAATTTAAGTGATATTTTAAAAGTCACCATCTTTGATAGTCGTGAAAAACCTGAGTTAGAAAGTATCACTTTATTCAGTACTGTAGATAAAAACTGCTAGTTTAGTTGCGCAAAATAGCCCGTTTTACATTTATCCAGCTTCCGTTTGCAAGACTGATCATTGTCTAGTGACTGTTAACCATTGCTACCAGATGCTACTGGCTATGCAATGACGCCAGGCATTAAAAAGTGAGAGAATAATAGGTGAATCCGAGGAGGGATATTTTACATCTCACACACATCCTACATAGAAAATCTAAATTAGGTTGGTGTAATGAAATTTATCAAATTGGAATCAGTCTAAGTTATTGATCATGTAAAACTCTTCCGTATTCTCGAATCTCAAAATTTTATCTTATGTCTATTATGCACAAAAGTGCATCTTTCTGGCAGGGCTTTAAAGCCTAGGTCTTGGGTGATAGCTGCGGCTCTAGCTCTAGTTATTTCAAAGTTCTGGCTCCAATTTGTCTCAGGTAAAAGTAATCGGTTTTAAATATTGATTATTATTTTGATATATCCATATTAAAAGATATTCCAGAGTTTTCATACATAAAAATTACATTATTCCTGCGTTACCAGTCTTGTTAATTTATATTTAAATACCTCAATCATTTCCTAAAAACATTTTATAGTATGCCCCAGATTAAGTGTGACTATAGTTATAAAACATTCAGCCTAAATTCGCTGTGCGGAGATGTAGCAGCGAATGTGAAATATTTCCACAATATATGTCACAAGTGCTCTATGTTTATCCTCTAATTATTGTTTTAACATTTACTATCCTCGTAGAACTTCACTAAGGAACACATTATATCCTGCTTTGAGCTCCGAAGTTGACATAATGTGTCTCTCTCAGAAATTTTAGCTCTGATGATAGAACTTCTGAGTCTGCGCCTTCACTAACTTCCCGGTAGATGACCTTATCGTCTGCAAATAATCTAGTTTACTGCTAACTTGAGAACCTGAACTTGTTGAAACAATATCCATGAAATTACGCTAGAAACGTCGTCTAATCTTACGTTTGTAGATTCATAGCATATACGTGGTGAGTTTATAGAGGAGTTATATATTGGATATTTATATATATTGGAGAGGAAAAATATCGGAAACACTGCACTGGGTAACGGACAAATCCGGCAGGGAGAGAGGGGGGTGTAGAAGGGGTGAGGCGGTGGCGTGGGGTTAAGGGGGATGGGCCGCAGGGATCAATGAACGCTGAAAAGAAATCTATCGCGCGAGAGACGCAGGTCCCTCACGGCAACTCCACCTTCGGCCCTCGTTAACTTCCTCGTTTTTCTCTTTCTTCCTTTCTCTCATTCTTGCTCTCTCTCTCTCTTACTTGCTGCCTCTCATTCTCTCTCTCTCCACAGTCCTTTTTCTGTATTTCATTCCCTCTCATCTTTTACCTTCCTTCTCTCTCCTTCCGACCTCACTTTCACTCTTATGATATTCTCTCCGTAATTAGTCGCTCGGGTAGCCCGTAATTAATTTTTGTGTCGGCAAAAATTTTAGGATGTTGAAGATATTGTTCATGCGGCACAAAGGAAATTCATTTTTTCGTGAACAAGTCGGAATAAAAATGACTTTGCGTTACATCTTTTGACGCAGTAATTCGTCTTCGATGTAATTTCTCTTAAATATCCTCGGGGATAATAATGCATATTTTCAATGCTCTCCTAATGTGTCTGTTTATAGGGTTATGGTTATTAACTAGCTTCATATGTGTAAATAATAGGTAACCTCTGAGTTTGTTCTCTTATTCTGTGACAATTATTTTAAAGACAAATATTTTGCTTACAGGTAGAAGCTACGTGGCGAAATTCGTCCTATTGAGGGAAATGTAGAATCGGAAAGGCATGTCTTTTCTCTCATATATTGTGTAAGTTGCGATACTCATTCATTTGAATTGTTGAAACATTGTTTCCTCTTCAAAACTTGAGGTATGTTGGTTCAAAGGATCACTAGCAAGGAATTAAATTCAACTGTAAATATTTGTTTGGCTCTACGTTAAATCGGTAATAAGAATGTAATTAACAGCCATCTGGCAAGGCGTTTAATAGCGCTGTAACTAAGTAATATTGATAATATCTTCCATTTATTTGTGATTAAATATTGCTCATTGTTATGATAATGGATATGATAACTTAATATAATTTTTTTCTCGTCTGCTGCAGAGGGTCCTTGCACGCAATGGATGTATTTCCCTATGGTTGTATACATTACCGTGAATAGCTTTTTGTTGTTATTTATTTATAGAGTTTTATTTTTGTTCATAGAGGGCATACCCAAAGCAATGTATTAATCCTTTTCTTTTCCTTCTTAATTATTTTGTAAGGAGTGAACCCTCGAGACTTCAACATCAAGGATTTTTGAAAGCCAATATTAGATACTTTTCAATCTTTACTGCCATTCCATTCTTGTACTTGTGGCTTGATGTGGCTATAGTCGCTTAATTTTGTATCATTCCTCACGCGCTGAAATTTACCTGGCGCTTATCCCTTATTCCCACCCACTACCTCACTTCTCACCATTCTTCCATTTCCATACAGCACATTTTAAATGACGGCACATTTGCGAAGTGGATGAATTCATACTGAGCTGAAGAGGCTGCGCGCGTCCATTTGCATCGCCAGACACATCTCGCACAATACCCTGGAATATGATGTTCTTCGGCGAAAAAGACGATATATCTCTCTTCCAATTCCAGACTCCCCACCGCCCCCGGACATTCCTCCTCCTCCCACTACCTATGAAGCCCTTCTCGGAAGAAATATTTCCTCGTCGTCCACTTCTCTTCCGGTGGATGTTCTCGATCCCTAATTTTCCTCTTCCACTTCACCGTGATACATTTTTCTTCCATATTTCTTCATCTTCGTCTTCCATTCTATCACTTAATCTTGTGCGCAGGTTTTTGTAAGGGTTCTGCTCATATTTTAGATTTATCCATCATTTATTCTCGCACATTCATGTTTTGTACAGACCATTTCGTAAAAGGGCCTACTAGTTTAATGGACATGACGGTGGATCTTCGAAGCATGTCCGAAAAAATGTGTATTATTAATATTTTGACATATTCTCAATTCACTCAAGAATAAATTTTCTTCACAATCATTTCCGTCGTATTGCCATAGTTATTTTTTTCCTATGAAATATTTTATATTTATCATATGTGTATGTTTCTTACATAATATGCATTTCCTGGGTAATCTACACCGAAAGGGAATACTTTATGCGAACAATCAGAAGTTTCGTATGATTCCCGCATTACTCTTATATCTGGTTTACGTAATTTTGTTACGTATTAATTCAACTGTTTTTGTAGCATTGGTCGCATACCTATAGTGTATTGCATTTTAGTGAAAGTTACATGCTTATTTTATTATATGTTAATGTCAACTCAGCCTACGCCAAACACCCTTGAGGTGGTTTCCAGGGTAATATTTTGGTGCAGATGAAGTTCTAATAAGTCAAAGGCAGAGGGCATGGAAGACGCGTTGTGGACGCTCGAAATCTTACCTCGGCAGCTCAGACACAAATTTCAGAGACATGAATACCCTTTAATAACCAGGTATATTCCACAAAACACATGTAAAATACCCTTGCCCTTGGTTACACATTAGATATATGCCCAATATATAAATGCCTTGATGATTTATCAGAAGTAAGATAAATCACTCTAAATAATGCTCATTAGCAATTTATCAGTATCAGTAATAAGATATCAATAGATGAGAATAAACATGCAATTCTCTTTTCCAATATTTATATCCTTCCCATTTTATAAATGATATCCCCCTGGTAACTAGTTACAATGAAACATAATTGTCCCAAAGATACACATGTAGCAGGCCACTTCCCTTTTGCCAATGTAATGTGCACAGCTCTCCTGACGAATGGTCCCGTTTCGAATACTTTTCGTCTAATATCGAGGTACTAGGCACCGCTCTTCAAACGAATGATCCCGGCTCATGTTAACTCAGCCTCTCACCGCAATATCCTAGGTTGTCAAGGGTAAATGGGATTCCAAAACAAATTGTCCTCTCCGCTGGTGTTTGTTGCACTAGTGACTGAACACTGATGATTGCCTCCTCATTGACAGAAACTGATCACTATCACTTGCTCGAGTCGACTCTAAAATCCCCTTTACTCTCCCCAGTACGCGGTATTTATAACTCCAACTTTGTTTACGTAATTGTTTGTTTTGTTTGTTTTTATTGACCGATATTTGTTTGTTTTGTTTGTTTTTATTGACCGATATTTGTTTGTATGCATGGTTTTTATCATTTACATACTGCTCGCCCGCGTTCAGTAACAATTCAATAATACTTTCTCGTAAACGAATCCCCCGCGGACGTCGACCAATGTGACCTTGACGGAGTTTCTTTTCTTAAAATGATTGTAACCATCCTAAAATGTGTGTAGTTGAAGCGGTACATGCACAATGAGTATCAACGCAAGAGGAAGCGATAAAAAATAAAGGAAACGAAGATAAAATATATCCTCTTACCTTTTTCATTCCGTGCATCTTACCCGAGCGCAATCTACTATCTCATTACACTCCATCATCCTTATCTTTTGGCATATTCTTAAAGCTTTTGTGGATTATCCGTTAAATTACGCCTATTTTAGAAATCTCTGCTTCTCTCAACGGTAGTGTTTTAATATTCTTCTATTTCCCTGACCCACCTCCATTAGCTCTTTCTACGATTTCCACCCTGCCTGTTTTATCACCTCTTTCTAGGCCGAGCCCGTTTCGACAATCTGAAACCTTGCTCACCCCTCTCTTTTTCCTCCTTTCGCATTTTCCCTCTCTCCCCCACCTCCGCCACGCGCCTCTCCACCTTCCATCATTCCGATGCTTGCCTGCCTCCTCTGAATGGCATCCCACAAGTGAGGGTGCACATCATCCGTACAATCATCACTTAATTGGGTCCAAATCGACCTTTGGTCTATGTTCGTTGGGCCTCAGAAATCCTTCTGAGAGCGTTAACTGCAACGCGTCGAAGACCGTTCTAATTGGTCAATATACTAGTCCCCAGACTTGTGAATCATAGTGAAGAGCATAAATTTACGATACAATACGTCATTGTGATGGTTAACTGGCCATTGGAGTCCGTCTTTTTAGCTTTTCTAAGCTTTTTTTTCAGTTTTTATGTGATAATATCAGTAGAAAAGTAATATTGAACACTTTTCCGTACTCTGCTCATATATTCCTTGCTCCGATCACTCTGAATGTCTAGCATGCATCACATAGTTTACGGCTGCTATTAGAAGATTTGACTTTTATAAGATTGTGAAAACATTTCTGTGAGAGCAGTTGAACTAATTACTAAAAGGGTTAACAAAGCGTAGGAATGTCATCCAGCCTGGCCTTGAATATAGCTAGCATCCTTGAATTCTTTATTGTGTCCGTGTAACACCGAATGTTTCCTTAAAATATAGATTTTTTTATTTTTAAAACAGATTCTCAGATTATTGAATGAACAATTTAGTGAAGACATTCTAAAGGAAAATATTTATGTTATGAGATGGTTATGTATTGGAATGATAGCTAATACATTCCTTAATTCCTTTGATTTTTAATTTCAGGATAAAATAAATGATTAAGCCATCAGTTATCATCAATAAACTCAATCAATAGACATCGATAAATGCAAAAGATCTTTAGAATACGTGTACTTTTAGTTACAGTGTATTAAAGGGATATTCATGCTTCCACACTTTTGTAAAATAAATTAAGCGATAATTAATCATTATTGAAGGCCTATTCTCCTACAAAATAATTACTGCAATTGTTCATTCAAAATCAGAAGTCAGTCATGGACAAAATGGACTAAAATCAGTTGTAAGTCCTAGATAGCACGTGGGTAATGCAAACTCATTAATATCATTCTCCAAAATCCCTAACTATCTCTGTACGCGTATACTTGTTTCTTTTATTTGGAAATACGCTGGATTTGCATGGTACAGTTTGAAATTGGACGTTTATAAATTATACACGTACTGGCTATATTGCAAATTATTTTCATCTATAAAGCAACTCATCTTTCAATTGCATTCAAATAAAATCATTAAATGGTTATCATTTCAAAAGAGCAATTATGTAGAGTATAAACTTGAACCAATCCACAAAATAAAACCACCATCGTAAAGTTCTAGTGTTTCCTTTGACTTGTTTCTGGTTGGTGTCTGTTCATATTAGCCAGGTATAAACTTGGAAATAAAGCTTGGTCGTTTATTACCTATTGTTATGATGTGAACACTCTTTGCCTTTCAATTAAGTCTGTTTTCAACTATCCCTCTGTTGGGAATGCTGCGGAACATTTGCTCTTTTCTCAGCGCCTCGTATAATCGCTGGGTGCTCGCGTTATCACGCCATCATCCGCAATCGTTTCTTTTCTTTCCCTCTATCCTTCTCTCATCCATTTTCCCTTCGGCTTTTATGGTACGCGTCCATTTATTTTGATCGGCTCTTCTCCCCTAAGGTATCACTCCATCAGCTATCATTCCTATAACCTCTCACCTCTTCTTCTTCCTCTTCGTTCTCAATTCCTTCGGAGCTGTTCGAATCTTCTTACCTTTTACTGCTCCCACGGGAGGGGCTTAGGTGGTAGTTGAGAGCTCTCACCTCCGGTTTCTGGTATGCTGGCGTTTGGTTTCCTTTACAAACGACCTTTCAATCATATTTGAGAACGTGTTACTCAGGCGTATTGCACGAGGTGGTAAAATGAAGTGTGTGGAGTGTTTTATCAGAGAGTAACTGTGTTTTTTTTTAGTTTGAAATTGAAAGTTTGTTGTCACAATGATGGCTTAGTTGATGGCTGAGGACAACTTTCTGAGCATTTTATCTCTCATTTGAGAAATATTGCTCCTATTTTACTGGTAATATAAAAGATATATACTGAACTCTGGAAACTTTTTAGAGACATGTAAACCGAGGTTGCCATCATGGACTAATCAGAAGTTGGTTATTAGGTAGAATCTTCGCACATCTGATCTAGGGTTTTCTGAGTTATAAGATTTTCATAATAGCATCCTGTTTCTATATAGGATTCCATTACTGATTGCTTTGTATTTTTATTTTTGAATCACTATCAAAAATGAAAATCAAATATGCAAAAAAAGTTTTACGCGCATTTTAAAAATTATACATGGATATACCCACTTCATGAAAGAGAATAGTAGTAGTGGAATTCACCGCTCAGAAACAGAATTTTGTATGTAAGAATATTTTAAGCCGTTATTGCGAATTTTGGTTACTACTCGCTGTTGAATGTTATATTTTTGTTTGTTGTAGTTTCCACTCAACGTTTTATTGGAGTCGATTTCACCATGTTAAGCTGATGATTAAGTATTATTGTTTGTGATACCATAATTTACTTATTGCAAAATTTAATTGAGTTATTCTATCAAGTGAGAAAATTTTAATGTACCTACCGTCTCATTGATTTCGATTTGATAACATAAAATGTCACTTATTGAGTGAAATAATATTTTTCATATTTTTTACTAAACTTTTCTGTGCATTGAATCATATTTACTGCATTTCATTCCCACTCTGAAGAGGTTTGATATAATGCGCCGAACATCAGCGTACTTAGTTATTATTTTCCTTTTTGAATTTATGCCGTATATCAGTACATGAATTTTTCAAATTAAGAAATGATCGTTTCACTATAATTCATTCTTCTAAACTACATTCTACTATAATTACCAATTTAATTTTGATGTAATAGTTTTGATTATTAGGATTATTCCATCGAATCAGTCAATATCTGCTTAGTTCAAAATATGATTTGTCATAAATATTAAATGTAGAAAAAAACCATGTGTATATAAACGAGAAGCTGACCTTCATGAATATTACCGAGGCAGTTAGCCATGACCACTCGAAGATAACGCATGGGGATTCTATGCTATTAACTCATATTGAACCGTTTTCAAATGAATAATGAATTTTAAATAAGTTGCTGATATCCCATTGGAATAAATATAAGCTCTAGCCACCTGTTTATATTTATATACATAGCCACCTATTTTATAATAGTTTATAGCCACATATTTTATAAAATCTTCACCTCTCATGATGAACATTAACGAAGAATACTTTGGTCACCGTGAATACTTCGGAAGGTAATGTATTAAAAATTCATTTCAGAATTAATTGGGTACCATTAGATTTTCTTTACAATTACCAATGACGTTCCTGGAATAAATTACGTTATGATTTTATATATTCCGACCCTTTTCCACTAAAAGGTACAAGTTCTTATCTGCAGAGCGCTTTAGCTTTAAGACACAATTTGCTTCGTAGTCCTTCGTTTCCCCATCCACAAATTCCAAATATATCTGCATTTTTTAAGCTGCGTAGACGCCGAACTTTACAGATTTTCATCCCTTTTCGAAGTTTATTCTGGAAAAAGATTTTCATCAGCGCATTGCTTCTTTAGCTGCCATGTGTATTGAATGGCGTGACGTACATATATGGGTAAGGTAGGGCCGTATTTGCATTCCTCCGTTCATGCTCCTTGATTGACCGATTTGTACCTTTATCAAACGCCATTCGCTCAATTCTCTCCCCCTCTCTCTCTTTTTACCTTCTTCCTTACTTCGTCTTCGCATCCTTTAAATCTCTCTCCGGTCTACTTTTTCCAACTTCCCCTGTACCGCGACATTTGTTTCTCTCTCTCTCTCTCGTCTCACCTCTTCTTTCTTGTCCCTTCGTCCTTCTAGCCTTCTCAACTTTTCCCCTCTTGCTCCCTATTTCTCTCCGCTTTCACCGTTCACTCTCTTCCTTAGCGCCCCCTTTCTCTCGCAACACCACGCCCCCTTCCTCTTCCGGCTCCTCATCCCGAACCGTCCAAATTGGCGAAGACTTCTCTTTCCAAAGTTCCCTCCGCCCCGCCCACCCTCTCACCCGCCCGCCCACCCCTTCCATCCAAACTATCTCTTTCCCGCCGCGGCTTCCAGTCTCCCGCTGCCCTGTTCCATGCCCCCCTACTCCGTTTTTCTATTGCTCAGCCAGTCCTTTCTACTTGTCTCTTTATCTCTCTTCGCCTCTTTTCTTCTTTCCTTCTTTCCTTCTCCCTCTCTCCCGAGGGATCAGCGGAAGGAGGAGAAGCGGGAGGAAAAAAAACCTCTTCCTTTCGCACATCCCTCTTTTTCAATCCCCCGTGACTGCCAACCCATATTTCTCTCCCTCATCGCCTGCCTACTCCTCCTCCTTCTCCCCAACCTCCTCACCCTCCTTTCCCCTCTTCACCCCTTCTCTTGCTCCCAGTCTCCTTCTCTTCTTTCAAAACCGCCCCCACGATTCCATCCCCAGAATCCTTTCCAGTCATTCTCCCTCTCCTCTCTCACTTTTTTTCGCTCGGAAATATTATTTTTTTGTTTAAAATTGGAGGGAATTTGGAAATACGCAATGTACCAATTCTCATACCACCTAGCGATGTACATTTTGTATCAAAAAACCTGTTTTTTTCTGGTTTAATTATCTATGGTGTAACATTTTAGGTCTGAAAGCCGAAAATGAAAAATACTGGATGTTGTACTGTCCACTTTTAAAAATTTTTTTGATGGCCAAAAAAAGTGCCAAAACACATGTAGTAAAATGTTTTCGAGTGTTATCAAAAGTGAACAGTACATCATCTAGTGTTATCCATATTTCATAATGCAGTTCCACAACATCTCGCCCAAAACTGTTGGATTCAACTGAAGACTGAAGTTACACATTTTCCCATCAAGGAAACTCATGGGGACTAACTGAGTTTAATAACCCAAAGATGCTAAAAAAGACTGTATATTTAAAAATAATGTGAAACAGAATGAAAACTGACAAAGTCTTTTGTAAATAGCATTTATTGTATCTACATTGCATATTTCAAATATTCAGTTGCGGGCTAAATTTATCCCCGTATTTATATAAAAACTGGCCTTAAATTGCTTGGAATTTCATGTAACTGTACAGAATGTTGTGTTCTTCCTTGAATAGAAAGCTAATTGTGTATTATTATTTGAATTTTATCATCCTCGGAAAAATCTGATGAACTAAGGCGTCGGACCTCTGAACGTAGGAAAATCTCTAAGAGAATAGGGCTTTCAATGTATTTCAACTATCGTGATCACAAGTTATTGACAGAAGCTTGGTTTTGCTCGTCTCTCGCACACTTGGTATCGCATTTTGATTCTGGAAGGGTGGCCAGAGTGGTCATCGATGCCATAACTAACGCACACTCGTTCACTTTCCTCCCTTGAGCATTTCTTCCCCCACCTCCCTCTGGGACACATCTCTAGCCAACGCCTCCTCTTGGCACAGTCAAACACACATGTACACGTTACATCTCCTCTTCTCTTCGTCGTCCTCGTCGCCGGCCATCCCGCAGCTCACCACTCTCGACACCACTTGATTCGCTACATCTTTCATTTCCTGCACCCCTACGTTCTCTCCCTCTCTCTCTCTCCCCAACCCCTTTTACTCTCCGCCCTTCTCCCCTCCTCGAAAAAGGTCGCCAAATCCTTCCGCCTTCCTCCACTTCCCTAAAACCCTTCCTCTCTGCTCGACCTCGTTCTTTTTATTTGTGACATACGTGGAGGGAAAATATTAATATCTTTTAAAAAAGTGTAACCATACTAATAGAGATCCGGAAAAAGGGATATATGTAAGATAATATGCGATATTTTGGCGGCCAAACACTAAACTTTGTCAAGTGAAGAGGAGGCTTTTGTCTGCCTCGTCTTTCATTTATTCCTCTCGATTCCCATGATGTAAGCGTGCGCTTAGACTTTATAAATATCGCTTATCTAATTTATGCACCATTTTCTTGCCTCGGTGTACCATCAGTTTTTATATTATTACCATTTGAACAAAGTTCTTACAACCAGGCATATAAAACAAAGAGGAAATAAAAGGTAAAACATGTAAAAATTATATCATAATGAAGAACAAGAACAGAGCAGTATTGGTTTGATTGAGATTATACGAATTAAGATAACACGAATATTTTGAATCTTTTTGTGCTCAAAAGAGTACGGGAAAAACTGGAACCATTTTCAAATAGACTTCATTTGATCCCCATGCTGTGTATAATAGTTTTTATGGGTTGCATGGATTTGGTTCTTTTTTATTAGATTAGGGAATGCATGTCTTTAGTACTGTCTGGTGTTTTTGAATCTTCTGTGCGACTCATGTATTGCCCACCGACACCGTTCCTCCGGGCGTGTTCAAGCATGTGCACTTGTGTAAAATGCATGTAAATAGGCACATATATTTCTCGTGGACGATATCCGCGCGTGTACATAAAGATCATCCCGTCTAAATGTCCTTCGCTCCTCCAAAACGCCTCTTCGGTCTCCCTTCCCCGTGGCCCATATCCCTCTAAAATACGTGCCCTAGCCCAACCTCCCGCTCACTCTTTTCATTCCCGCACTAAAATAAAAATACGCCGGTCTCCGTCCACGCCCCCTCCCCACCATTCACCACTCCCTCCTCCCCGTCCTCGATCTCTCTTCCCTCGAAGGCCCTCTCATCCCGGATACCGCTGCTGTGACGGAATGTTATGCGTTCTCTCGCTCTCCGGCCCCTGGATGCGGGTTCGTGCGTGCATGCGAGGATGGGTGCGGACGTTCAGGGGTTGTGCCTGCGTGTGTCTCTCTTTCGTGGTCCACGCACATATTGGCGAGCGAAAGGAGCATCGGCGTGGAGGGTGTGAGTTGGCGAGCGGTGGCGAAACGGTTGGGATGTATGCGAGAGCATGAATAAGAATGGGACGAATGCGTATAGGTAGGGTGTGTTGGGGGTAAGGGGGTACTGTGAGTGGAGGGTGGTTGGGGGGGGGTGGGTAAGGGGTTTAAGCGACGATATTCGGGAGAGTGGAGAGAAGGGGAGAGGGAGGGTGGGTTTCAGAGAGAGAGAGAGAAAGATGAGAGTTGCGTCGAAGGAGTAGGCGGGGGACGGGATGAAACCTTTTGAAGTTCTAGTATAAGGAGCGGAGTTTTTTGGTAATGCTCCGACGCCCAGGGACGCCCTAGTAAGAGGTTTGAGGGGCGTAGGAGAGAGGGGGGGCGTTAGGGTGGGTGTGAGAGATAGAGAGTTGCGAGTGGGTGGCGAGGGAAGCGGAGTTTGGTGGGGGAATGGGTTGTGGGGTGGCGGTGGTGTGGTGGTGTTGGTGCCATTGAAGAGAAGACGTCGTGAGGGGGGTTGGAAGATAAGGGTGAAGGTTCAGAGCAGGAGGGGAGGGAGGGATGATTGTCGCAGTAGGGATGGAATTTCGAAAGGAAGTTGAATAAATGAGGAGTTGGGAGTGGAGAGGGGGTAGGGAGGGAATGAGTGGGGGAGGTCGGAAGGAGTTTGTATGCGCAGGAGGGGGAAGGAGATGGTGGGAGAATATATATATACATAAAAATTGTTATTTTTTTATCTCTCTCCTCTCCTCTCTCCATGGAAGAACTCGAGCGAGTAAAGAGCGGGGGATGGTGGTGGCGGTGGGGGGAGGGAGGGAGGGGGTGCGCCTCTTTTTAAGACGGTCGGATGGGGGAGAGAGGAGTAGAATATGCGAAATGGAACTCAAGACTCATCTCTCTCGTTTCTCTCCTCACAAAAACTTCCACTCTGCCCCGCCCTCTCCCCTCTTGCATTTCCTCTTATTTCCACTCACGGAAGAAGAAGTTCCCTCTCTTCCTTGTGTGCCCCTCCTTCACCCCCCTCACCTCCTCCTTTAGCCGTCAATCTTGTGCGAAAGCATGGCAATGGATACACTGCGAGCTGCTACGACACTAAAATCTGGCGAGTTTCGCCGCGGGGGATGGGACCAAGGATCATAGGAGTGGAATAAAAGTGATCAACTTGTAAAATTGAATGAGAGAAGTATTCATCGTATTTGCGCAGGTGATGGAGGGAAAGTGGCAAGTGTGAGCCTCGAATTTGTATGAGCATGCCTTGAGAGCAAAATTAATTGCAGGAACACGTAGGTAATATGTGGAAGAATACATGACTATGAAGAAGAATGCCGTGGATTGTAGTTCAGAGGGATTTATTTGCGCTGGTAAAAAAAATAATGATCCTGCCGAGACTGCACGATCGTTTTCTCAAAAACTTCGCTGAGATAATTTGTTTAGAGACTGGTTTGCAGTGTTTCTCCAAACCAAAACACCTCTCCTCTCACGTCAATACAATCGGTGGTGAAATATGTCTCCCTCGTGAGTTGTTTCAGAAGAAGAAGAATGTATGAGCCAAGTTTGGTTTGTAGACGCGAGAATTCAGTTCAATGCCTCTCTGTGTGTGAGGTGTTTTAGGTGATGAGTGATGGCAGTGCATTACTCATGTTGAGACTCGGATGCAATGAATGAAAGCCGGAGATACACCCCGAAGAAAGATTTGTATGAGTAGGATGCTTGCGGAAGGAGATATATGGAGGTTTTTTTTTGCCTCACCAAAGCTTCAAGGCTTGGAGAAATGCATGACTTGTAGAGACCTTGAGGAGGAGGTTTAAAACTAGGGAACATTTATTGATATGATTGGTAGTTTCAGGCGTTACTTGCCGTAATTTGTTAACATTATAATGATAACTCAACGTAACGCGATATCGCAACGTAGTGATTCCACATATCTTTATTTAGAATGACCGGTGAAGAAATATGACGTGTATTAAGGTTAAGAGGGAATTTTTTTCTCCCCTTCAACTCTTTCCTCCTTCACACGTTACCTTTGATCCTCTCCCAAACATACCTCCACCCTCCATCCTCACCTCCCCTGCATTCCTGCCCTTTCTGAGTTGTGTACATATATTTTGTAAAGTGACGCCTAATGGTGACGCTGATCGTCGAAACCCGGGTCATTCCAAATAAAGATATAAGGAACCACAAAGTTACGAGTTACCTTTATAAAATTTATTCAGGTTTTTTCAAACGATATATTTTGACGAACTCATTGATTAGTAAAGGAAAAAGGCATTATGATCTTGTGATGTAGTCGGTAAAAAAAATATCTACGGAAATAACACCGGTCTGGTACGGTACGATGAGTATTGCAGCGTGAACGACCTTTTATCTATCGATCGTGACCGCAATCATCGCGAACGAAAATAATTTAAAGGGTGCAAACGTACTGCCGGTTGGAAATATAAGCCCTTTGAATTTATTCGTGTTTTCACGTCGGATGTGGAGGGTGTGAGAGGTCACCCATCACCATTCCACTCCACTACATTGATGTGCACGGAGGCAGCGCCCGGAACGGATGTTCTGGGTTTACTTACGTACGCATACGTGCTCGTTTCCATTGATATCTTCAACGTGGGGATATAGAGTTCATATCAATTCACCTTCGGATCTCATGAACGTCGTATATAACCCATAACACAACGGGACTTTTGTGCGGCGTATATCGTGCGCCAGGGAATTGTTGAGCCGATGCTCAGAGGGAAATGTTTGCGCTTCCTGGGCGATAGTCGGAGTTGGGAGGCAGGACGAGTTGTTTCCTTTTGCACCATTCTTTCTTTCCTGCCGCTCTTTTTTTCCTCCTATTTCCTTCCTTTTACGCTGTTGTGAGGCGTGTCTATTGAGAAAAGAGGAGAGGAGGAGGTTTAAATGAATAGGAAAAAGTCTTACCTTGAGGTTGAGTCGCTTTCGCGCCGATGTGGGGAACTCACAAAAAAAAAGAGATGACAGGGTGAATTGGTATGTGGTAGAATTGCGAATGGGTGACGTTGCTAGTAGGGTATGTGGTTGACGTGTTTGGCAAAGGGATTTTCGAAGAAAGAACGGGGATGGGTTGAGGGCTGAGGCTGTGATTCTGAAGTTCAAGGGCAGTGCGAGCCGGGTTAGGAGGTGAAACACAGCAGGGGGCGTGGATCGGCAAGGAAAAAAGAGGGGAATGTTGAGAGATGGGACGAAATATAAGAGGTAAGAAAAGGATCAGTTTCTTGAGAAGGAAAGACGACGATGAATTCTGGAGAAACGGCGGTCAATGGGGCGAAAAAGACTGTCTTCTACTCCGTCTCATACTTCTACGAGTCTTGGGAAAAAAAACAAGAATAAAGGGCGCTTAGGATTATTATGACGTGGGCGAGTATCGTGAACGGCAGCTCCATGCACTTCAAATGTACCCCAACGGATAATTTTTTTGTATTCAAAAAGACAGTTTTTGTTTGTTTTAGAGTTAGTTTTGGTGGTACCATGCTCATCAATTCGTTGGTAAAAATACGTACCAAGGCATTGAAAAGTTGAAAATTTATAACGATAAGGTAAACCAATTTTTTTCTTCAAATGGAGCAAACAGAGTGGTTATTTCTCCGCTAAAAAAAGCTTTGCTCCCGTTAAAAATAGAGAAAATTATACCTTATCGTGTGTTGATTGGAAATAAACACGCAGATATATCTAATTATTCATCATTTTTCTAAATAATAAATATCCTGTTTAATCATGAATGAACCTTGAGTCCTCTTTTATTCTAATGTGGTTTAAATATACTAGGACATACAGATTAAGCCATATCATGGTATAAATAAGGAAAAAGCTCAAGGACAATTGATAACAAGCATAATTTCATTAACTTCTTTTAATTCATCCACTCAAATGAACCTTGAGTCCTCTTTTATTCTAATGTGGTTTAAATATACTAGGACATACAGATTAAGCCATATCATGGTATAAATAAGGAAAAAGCTCAAGGACAATTGATAACAAGCATAATTTCATTAACTTCTTTTAATTCATCCACTCATACCTTCTTTGAGGTTTAGCCAGGGACTTGGTACGAGAATCGCCGTACAAACGAAATGGCAGTGGAAAAGTGAGATTGGGAGAGATGGAGCCTGAAGAGAGAAATGGGAAAGATAACACAAGAGAAGGTCCCAAGATCAGAGGTAGTTAGCAAGGACATATGCGTAGATGGGCGGGTGGGAGGAGGATTAGAAGGGGAAGGGCAGTGAAAAAAAGGTGGGAAAGGGATCTTTATGAAGGCTCAAAAAGGGTGAGAACAGAGGGAATGGATACGGATTGGAAGAGTTCTAGGGCTTGGAGATGTAGTTGAGGAAAATGGGGAGGAACTCACCAGAGTGCTTTTTCCCTTCCCTTTCTCTCCACTGAGGGCGCTACGACCCACACTTAGGAGGGAGAGATGTGACGGCCGGGAAAAGAGAATATAAAGATTCGAGAGTGGAAGAGAGCCGTGAGATGTGGGGAAACGGAGGCGTGGAGCCGAAAAAAGGGAGAAAGGTGGTGGAAAAGAGATGGTGTGTGCAAATAGATGGATCGAGAAGTTGGGAGCGGTTGGGAAATGGCTCTGGGTTCATATTCCGGAGTTCCTTCCGTGAAGGGGACGATCTCGCTCTGCTTTAGGGTCCATCTGACCTATCCCCAGTCTTTCCCTACTTTAATCCCCCCGTTCCTCATAGCCCCCTTAAATTTCCATTCCTCTCTGTAGTCCCGTTTAGCGCTCCCCTCCCCGTGGTCTTCGCCACTCGCGGTCCACGTCTTCACCAATTCTCCAGCTTCACGCTTCACCCCGCAGATCAACCTCAGCATTACCACTCCTCCATCCCCCTACATCTCACCAAAATTGATTTCGCTCCTCCGTCAATATTGCAGCCGCATCATCCATTTTTTTATCTAGTTTTATTTGTTTAATTTCACGCCTTCATTTCCGAATTTCTTTTTCAAATTATTCCTTGTTTTTTTCTTCATTTTAATATATTCTCAAGTGGAAGAAAATGATACTGACTGCTCTTTTTGAATATTGTAATGGGTTGAAGTTTGATTTCATTTTAATGGTTTTGCAAAAAATAGAAATGCCGTGTCTTCTCAAAATGCAGTCCTATTAATTGGTTAGTCAACGTGAGACGCCCTGAAGTATCGATTCAGTAAATTGCTTCAAGGTTTGCTCGTGAGCCTTGAAGAGAGCATCATGATTTTGATTTGATGATTTTACGTGGAAAAAATCGATTTTCACAATTATGGGATAAGCATAAGAGAGTTTAAACAACGATATTTAGGAAAGTAAAGATTTCGACAGCCAGTAAATGTATTTTAAGTTATTGATGGAATTGAGAATTAATTTGTCCTTGGCGAGAATATGTGTAGCGTGTTGTAGCTTTTTTCTTTTTTTAATTGGTGTGCAGTTCCAAACTCGAAATCATCATCCCCTAAGAAAATTGAGTAATACCATGCAAAAATTTGCTATACGATGGAATCATGTTCATGAGTAAGGGAAATAATAAATTTGATAATAAAATACTAGCAAATCGGGAGAAAATAAGAATCTCATACGGGTGTCTCTTCAAACGCAGAAATTAGAGAGATCAAATTTGTTTGTAAAATCTTGTTTGCTGGTATTTTTTCGCAAATCACCATTTTTCGGTTGTGATTTATTGCAGAATTTTACCTCCATTTACATAGTAAGCGGTAAAAACCATACGCTTTGTCACAGGGCACAGTGATGTGATGAAGGTGCACGTCACGACGTTCTGACACAAAGTCGAATTTTTGCGTCTCGAACACCGTGAAATCAAACAAAAATCTCTCTCTTTTTCCCGAGCGATCCGTCACGAGCAACTAGGAACAGCGCCCTCCCATAACGGAAGAGTGTGTCCACTCAATAAAAGCCACCGGGTCGAAATTGACCCCCCCTCCCACGTCCCCTCCGCTCACAGCCGTGTCCCGGGAAAATGAATGTGGATTGCAACCGCGGGTTCGATTAATCACTTCACGGAAGGAGCGCAAAAAGCGGGCGACGTTGGACATCAATTCATGTCTCCAGGCCGCTAGCCCCCTTCCCCTCTCACAGCTCACATTCTCCTCCTTCCTCCCTTGCTCGAAACTGAGGAATTAAGGATTTTTTCTCTCTCAATCTACGCACCTAACTCGTTCTCTTCCTCAGCGATCTTCTTTCAGATTTATTCTCCCTCTTGGCAATCCTTTGGCATGGGAAATACCATCAGTCGTTCTTGGTGACCGTTTTACTTTGTTAGACTGGTAATGCTTATAATGAGACTACCTACTATTGAGAAGATTTGAGCGTTTATGAGGATATACCACTGGACCAAATAATAATGACTTCTTTAACTCCACTAGAGGTTTATTAGTTCGACCCGGGTTTCGAAAATTTCGACATCTTCAGGTAGAACTGAAGATTACACGATGAAGGTAGACCTGAAGAGGACACGGAGTGTTGAAACCTGTGTCAAGCTAATAAACCTCTAGTGGAGTTAACAATGTCAGTTTTATTTGGTCCACAATGGATAGCTTCCATAAAGTAAAGCCTGCAACCATTTCCTTTGTGATATACCATTGGGCTAGTTAAGGAAAAAAAGGGTTATACGATCTGAATATAGAATTATAAGGACGGCTGAGAAAAATCTGGCATCGAAATTTGCCTACTGATACAATGGCTATGTATGACTTGTGGAGCATTTTCAGAATTGAATGAACACAATTTAGTTTATCTCTGACTTGATTTTTCCTGAATCCTAGATTCAACTGATACGCCATGGTACATTTGTACCTGAAAATTGTATTAGCACTGTAATAGCCGAGACCAAATGAAAAATAAGACAGTTGAAAGTGTAGCGATTGCTACGCTGAATAATACACTTGTGAGGTTACTGCAGAGGAGCGTTTATTGCCACTTCAGACAAGTACAGACTGGCTTGGTAGCCGAGATGGCTTGCTTATATATTGGCGGCAAACTCTCTCGAATTCCGCGCCGGAACTTCCTCGAACATTCTGGATTTGTTCTGGAAAGAGGTAGAAAAAATTCCGGCCGGCGCCGGGAATCGAACGCGTGCCGTCCGATTGGTAGTCGAACATCTATCCACCGGTCCGACTCCATGTTTTGGGGGATAATGCGCCACAAAAGCACTAATTTGGGGTCATTTCATTACTAGCCTTATCTTTTTTGAAAGGGGCCAAGGAATCTACTGTTATTCGAGTCATTCGAGGGGCGGAGTACTTCATTTTGAGTGTTCTCCTTATAGCACCTAAGTAGCGATCAGGACTTTTCTGTAAAATCTCCACTACTATCAAAATTTAAGTTCAGGTTCTCGGATATCTGCAAGACTTGGTCTACAAGATCTCATATCTTACAATTCCTTCAATATTTACCCCCCTCAACTCCCACCATCAACAAATGAAGAACATCAGTCAGCTGTGAAAAACTTTTTAAAAGTTTCTCTCTCAAAAAAATTTTAAATCTTGGAGGATACCAGAAGAAGAGCGGTGGAAATTGTAAGTCTTGAAATTAAGGTATTATCGAATAATTATTCTGATAAAATGGCCAAGGGTTATCGTCATTGAGGGGGTCTTCCGAAGAGCTGTGGAGAAAGTACCGTGATAAAACCACTGTAAACTGGAAGAGACAATTTAAATATGCATAATCTGGGACATAGAACCCTCCCGAAAACCAACCTATTAGGAGCAGCGAGTGGGAAAAGATACCTGGAAGACCAAAAAAGGAATTAATGAGGCCAATTATGAAAGTTATAAATGAGAAATAATGATGGAATAATTTTCAAAAGTGGAAGAGTGGGTGGGGAACTGCAGTAATAGCAGCCGTATCAATTTTTAATCACGCTCAGCACAGATAACTTCTGCGCATAATTGTAAAATTAAAAAAACAATGAAAAACAACTCTCTCCTTTCTTTCACCTAAAACCCTCCCGCTCTAAATTCCTCCCTCAGCTTCTCTCCCTCTCTCCATCTTGCTATAAATCCATTGAGTAATGGCTTAAACGGTGTGGGTCCCGCGTGTAGAAAAAAACGGAAAAGGAAGGCAGCGCAGATTGGATTATCGCGGGGGCGCTGTCGAGTGGGAAGGAAAAAGGGAAGGAAGACGACGACGACGAGAGAGCGGGATGAGAAATTAGAGGAAGAAAGATCGGGTCGGGAACGATGTGTTTGCAAACGGCTGGTGTCGTCGAAACGGATCCCCTGCCTAATCGTTATAAGTCCGAGTACAAACACAGAAATGTTTCACGCCCGTGAATCCCTCCAAATTGAGTTAAATTTGTAGCAAGTGATAAATAGAAAAAAGCCAAAGAGTTGGAGGGTAACATTTCAAGAATGAATAAATCATTTATTAATCAGCGCTGTATTAAACTGGCGGTGAATTTTTTTCTCGCGAGCCTGCTTACTCACGTACGTTTTTCTTTAAATGAGAATTTGTTTTCCCCGAGAGAAGCGGGGTTTTTTTCTCTTCACTTTCCTCCTGAGTTTTTTCATGGAGTCATTTATGGCATTTTATCGATTCCGCGTCCGCTTGTTTGTTTTCCTGCCGTGTACTGCTACCTGTGCTGGTAAC
Organism: Ceriagrion tenellum; assembly: GCA_963169105.1. NCBI lineage: Eukaryota > Metazoa > Arthropoda > Insecta > Odonata > Coenagrionidae > Ceriagrion > Ceriagrion tenellum. The sequence goes on from OY720632.1 coordinate 110,256,342, forward strand.
TGGTGACGGATGAATGCTAAAGTATCGTTTAATGTTACTCATTTTCAAATTTGTTTATTAGACATGTTGTGCTCTATGAATTGTTATCTTCTACCTCACATTTCGCGTTCGGTCTCTCACTCAATGCCACAACAATTTTCTTAAACTTAATTTTCATCTGTCGGTACCTTTAAGTTACTTTCCGATGCCAATTAAATAACACAGTGCATCCAAACCCTTGAAATTTTTAGTCTGTAAATGATCACTGAAACCAATTACCGCATTAAAATTCACACGATGAGGAACCGGAAGAGAATTGGGAGACTCTCAAACCTAGCGCCACGTTTTAATTGTCATTTCCCTCGTAGTGATTATTTACCATGAAAATACGAGTTTAGAAAAATGAATTTATCGGCATTCAATATTATTTCATCATGATAAATGTTTTTATTTTATTTATTCTAGTATCTTTATTTTGATTGAAATCGTATGAAAAACCAATGCTGACTCAGTTTATTTGCAGAGATGCTTTCAACAAATGCATGTAATGATTGTTAATTAAGGGTGTATTTACGTATTTTTTATATTTTTATTTTATTTCATATTTGAATTTTGGTTGGATATAAATTTTGTTAATTTGAACATATGTAAGTACCTTATCGACTTTTGATGCTTGAAATTTAATGAGGTCGACTGCAGATGTGTTTTGGTGTAAATTAAATGTATGCATTTTTATCATTCTCAAAACTGAGGGGTTATTTCTACATGTCTTCCGGGACGAATTACAATGGATATTGACTCATATTATATTCAATTGGAATTATACTCAATTGAAGTTAATCCTTAATGTTTTTCCCTTCTTATTAGATGATGAACTATTCAATGTATTTGAGTCCAATTTTTTATGACAACAAAATATGAACCAGATAGAGTTCTAATACCAACATACGGTAATTTAAAAAAAATATATTAATTTACCTTAAAGGAAAATGACAGTAATTTACCCATCTCTATCTGTGACATACAAAGCTAAGCTTGAGAGTTAGAATGATGGTCCTGAGACTTGAGAGCAAGCACTTACTGAAGGGGATAAATCGCCATGGGAAAAGGCTAAGAATAAGGAAATGAACTCGTACATTTGTAGCACGCATAATCTTGAATCCGTATATGTACCGTATACAAAACAGTGGTAAATCTGTAAACGCAATTGATATCTAGAAGTTAGTTGATAATAATGACAATATGTAGAAAAAAAATGCATTCTATTAATAGTTATGCAATAATATAATAGAAATCCGCTGTGAATATAATGAATAGATTTTAATTTCACATTTGCTGATGGGTTCAACAAAACATTGACCCTCAAGCCGACCGCAAAATTAAAATCATAAGTGATGAACTGTGTACCACAATCGCTACATGTAACTTTTTATTGGCAAAATGTAAATAGTGGGAACATAGAAGAGGAAAACAGAGGGGATTACACTGGGTCAGCGTGGACTTCGAACACTGGGGTAGGCGATGAGGATTTTAAGAGGGTTCTAATGGCGGATCACGAATAGAAGGGAAAACAAGGCGATATGACAGATAATAGGACGTTAGCAGTGTCCAAAATCTTCCAATCAGCTTGTAGAAAATTCAAATGAATTGGCTTAAGTTAGCTTTATGTTGGGTAAGATTTGTGTGCGAGTATACTCATTTCTTTGAATTTGTTTCGAGAATAATATGGCTCTACGAGTCTATTCGTGCGAATGATAACGGATTGTGTGTTCAATAAATTTCATTAGGTCTAGCTATCAAATATTATTCCCTTAACATACTAAAATAATAATAACTATTCTGTTTGAAAATAGTTCTACAATAACTATTTGTGACATAAATTTTTCGTATATCTGTGAACGTATCTTTCAGTTGTGACTACTTCAGGAGTTTTAAAATTCTTGAAAATGAAATACTAATTCAACTTTGGATTATCATATTATTTTTGTCATATATTTGAGTGGAATAGTTGTATTTAGGGAGATTAATCAAAATATATTTCAGCAATTGTTAGGATATTGTCTACCAGAGGAATTTAATTGGCTGTAGCTTACCAGACATATGGATCAAACATTGATGATTAGTGCCCAAAAGATTCCGTTTTCTTAGTGAAGTGAAGGGTTATTGTGGGAGCAAGTGACAAAAGAGAAGGGAATAACTTTTTATGACAAAACATGCTCATTTTCTAAGCATTTTCCTCAGGGTATGTTTGTTGTATTTAATATGATATAGTTGAAATAAGGCAAGAGTTATTGTAGAGTGAATATGATAGAATTGTGTGACTCATTCTCTGCGCCATAGGGTAAATATGTAGGCGAGTATTGTCGTTTAGAATGCACATAGATTCGGATGTTATCTTCAAGCCAAATATGCTGGTCAAATTTAGCTCTTATGATTAATGAGACTTTTGACTATCCCGAATACAACGCATTTGGCCTATTAATATCGGGTGAGTAATAACTACAGACGAACACAAACAATGTGAGTGGTGAAAATTCCACCCAGGCTGGATTCAAACCCGCAACCCTCGGGTTTGCAGGCGAAGACTTTACCCCGTCGCCACCGGGGCTGGCAGTCGTTAATACTTCATAATGCTCCTGGAAACTGTTGTTTCATTGCCAGGAAGGGAGTTAAGAGACAAAGGAGAACTTTTTTGATCATTGACCCAAATACACGTTGCAACTAGAGACTTAATGAGAAATTTTCGAATTTGAATTCGTAGAAAAAATATTATAAGAAAAAGGCAATACTTTGGATAGAGGCTTATATTCTAAAATATCAGTGACGATAAGAATCTTCTATTAATTTAAAATAGAAAACGAGTCTAATTTATGGATTCACGAACCGCTGTGGCGTACCTTAGAAGAAAAGTTGTAAACTTGTTACCGTCAAATATGTATAATTACTCTGTCACAAAGGTTCATTGTCTATTTGAATAACAAGCTACATAAAACTAATTATTCCTGAGGTTAATAACAGGAGAGAAAGAAACTATATTTTATCACAAACCAGTTCTTATTTCTAACAATGTGCCGTTGTGATAATAAACGGATGTTAGGACAGATTTCCTTCACAAAAAAAAATTTGATTCATATGCGGTATATATGAGTTATAATTCTCTTATAATTTATCTGGTATCATCTTATTTGTCGCTAACGCAATGGAAAATTAAAAAAAAAAAACAAACTATAAACTCACAGATGAGGTAAAGCCTTAAGGTAGTTTGAGCGAAATAACATTTCACCTAGAAATTAATGAATTTGGTTTCGTTTTGAAGAAAAATTTCACGCCCTTCCAAAGATATCAGCTCCTTACCAAACTACTTTCCGAGATTTTTGACGAAGAATGCCAGGCGTTTCACATGGAAAATAATACGTGTATGAACTCTAGGTAGACCTTATTTTAAAAAATTAGGAATTTATAACTCCTAGATCTCGCCAAAAACTTAGCGGTATATAGTTTTTAAGTTTTCTCTATTTTTCAGCCCAGTAATTATTTCAGGATCAGAATAAAACTTCCGTTGTGAAGGTGTTTTAGACGTACCATGTGAACAAAGTCAGGTTGAAGAGTGTACATGACAAGGTGTCGCCTTGTCTCAGCCCTTTATTAACGCTAAATTCTCGTGACAACTTCCCGATATCTTTATTTTGTTCTTCGTTCCTGTTAGCGTCATCTCAACAAGTAGAATGAGTTTGTTCGGTATCCTTAGTGTAATAAGAGTATCATATAGGAATGACCGTTTAAAGCTGTCGTATGCCTGTTTATAGTCAATGAAGAACTGGTACACTGCTATATTGTATTCATAACATTTTTCCATAAGATTCCTTATTGTAATAATGTGATCAGTAGTGGATCTTCCTGGTCGGAAACCACACTGATATAATAATATATTTTCTGCCCATGTTTCCAGCCTTCGTGCTATGATCTTTGTGAGCACTTTGTACGTGACCTTTAGTAGTGATATACCCCGGTAATTAGCACATTCTAGCTTTGTACCTTTTTTGTGGATTGGGCATATGAGTGGACCTGACATTGGAAAGAGTTCTACAGAAGATTGAGATTAACCCTGGTGGAACATTATTAAACAGGATAGTACAGTATCTGGCATATGCTGATGACGTGAATTTAATAAGCAGGAATGAGCGGGGACTGAGAGAAGCCTTTCAGCAAATGAATGAAGCACATGAATGAAGAATCAGAAAGGATACCTCATCGTAAATGAGGAAAAAACTAAGGTTATGGTCATGAAAAGGACTGGAAATGAGCCTCCAGCACATTTCGCAGTAGGTGGATACCAATTTGAGAGAGTACTTACCTTAAAATATTTAGGTTCATCGATGTCAGGAAATAGTGATAACAGCCTGGAAATCAAAGAAAGAGTGAATGCGGGGAATAAGGCCTACTTTGGCCTCCACGCCTATTTAACTCACGCTTATTGAGTCGGAAACTAATGAAAGATTATACCAAACAGTTCTTTGACCCGTAGTCCTATATGCCTGCGAAACCTGGGTCATGAAAAGTCGGGATGAGCTGCTGCTCAACTCGTGGGAGAGGAAGATCCTGCGAAGAATCTACGGACCAATTGACGAAAACAACGTCTGGCGTATCCGCACCAATGCCGAGCTATATAGGCTATATGATAAACCTAGTCTGGTATGTGTAGTGTGCCATACTGAGGTGGTTCGGTCATCTAGAAAGAATGCCTGAAAATAGGGCAGTGCGGAGAACGTTCAGCCAGAGGCCAGAGGGTAGAAGACTTCCGGGGCGACCGCGCAAAAGGTGGCTGGATGATGTGGAAGAGTACTTGCAGAAAATGGGTGTAAGGAGATGGCGACCTCTTTCTTTGGAGCGAGAGACCTGGAGAGGAATGATTGAGGAGGCACGGGCTCTTTTAGGGCCGTAATGCCAGTGGATAAGGTAAGTGCGAAAAAAGTGAAGTGAAAGACATACATAGATATTTGTATTTAATATCTGGGAACTTCAGTCTTATTAAAGTTTGTTATTTCACTTATAATAGTCCAATATTTAATTCATGATTCCTAAACCTGCTGAAATAAATACGTATAAATCGAATATGACCTCCATTATTACTGAGGAACAATCTCGCTCAAACTCTCTTACGTAGAATGTACAACGGCTTGATCATGTAGAGCGCAGCTGTTGGAAGTGAGATCGAATCTTTAAATTGAAACCTTTAAATCAGTTTGCAGGCTTGAATAGACCTATCCAGGTGAGAAATTTAGTTTGGCTCCAAATTTATAACTCTGTCTAATTGTAGTCACTGGAGGTATCCTAGGAGAACTCATTCTTCCCTCTCCAAAAGTGGTCGCCGGCCAGTGCAATCCACTACCCGCATCTCACACCTGCGCGACCTCTGCTGAAGACCATATTCGCATTGCTGTCGTATTATCTACCGAACAATACAATCTTTATTAAACCGCTGTATTGTCACCAAGTTACTCATCAAACGTTTGAAATGACGCTATTAAAATACTACAATGATTAAAAACAGCTAAACATTATGCTTAGACAGGACTCATGATGCTAGACGTTTTACCCTACAGTTGTACCAAATTTTTGTTAAGGATTTACAAATATATCATTGGAAGCTCAATAAAATCTCGAGATGGAGGAAAGGAACATGTTGCTTATCATTGCTTATATTTTGACAAATAAATACGTTCACTGCACGTTTCCACACTCTGAAGATCAATTTCCTAATGACAAAAATCAATAGCCACTTTGATGAAGAACGTGTTTTGCTTTATATTTCTATTCTACCTATTTAAATATTTAGTTAATATATTAAACATTAAACAGTAATTTCAAATCGTGGGACCCTAATTATTTAACGAGAGATACTACTCTCGTTTTGGTATATGATAAATTAGCGTATTAGGTCACTCCTCCGAGGCATGTACTTACAACCCGGTTTAAATACATAATGATTATCGGTTAATAGTTAATAGCATGTTTAATAAGCCCTCGGTTGAAACAAGCTTGTATCCGTGGTAGAGATAAATGAGCAAAATGGACCCTTTTTTTACTATTCCCAGCCTTAATTCGGACGCGGCCAAAACTTGTATTGCCTCTGATGGGGGAGATAAAACTTGATGGATTTCATTTAACCTGAATTATTGAAATGAGAAATCATCTTTAATTAATGATTTGATAATTTTATGGATTGATTTATAGTTCAGACAGAAATAGTGAAAATAATGTTTAACTTCATTTAAAAAATAAAATTGGGATAAAATTAGAACGAAAAAAATTTAATTCCATACTCTCTTTTAATTAGGTACATGTAAATGGAACTTGCTTTGGGAAAACCTCTTTATCTTTTCCCTAATGATGCAGTTTTCTCTGAGAAGGTATGATACTTTTTAAAGTTTTTCTACGTAAATGATTTTTTGGTCATTTAAAAATATTTTTGAGATGCAAGTAGCTTAGTATGAAGAGCTGTGATCATCAGTTTTTTTTGGGCTCACCTTATCCCCATGATTATCGCTCCCTCCGCCAGGGCTTGGGCCTGATAGCTGATTAGTATAGGAGTTTTTAAAGCTTTATTTACGATAGTGAAGCCAGTTTCATAGATGACAAGACCCGTCAGTCTTTTGAAGGCGGGTGAAGAATCCAGAACTCCCTCGACCGATAGGCCGCGGGGCACCTTGTTCTCTCTCTACGCGACGGCGAGGGGACAAAATGAGGGCGTAACGGGGCCGTGTTATCAGGGGGGGAAAAAACTCCTAAATGGCGATCATGAGTGCGGTTATCGATCAGCACTTGACGCTGTCCACCCGTCGAGTAGGCGATGTAAATTATAAGGTTAGTCCCGGGGGCCCGTGATCCTCCCACATTAGGGGCCGGGTTATAACACAAAAGCCCAAATATTCTCATGGAGTCGAGTCACACGGTTTTGGCACGGTGCCATCAACGAAGTTCATCAAGGCTAATCGACCTCGTGGCAGTAACTTTACAGGTGGCTGAATGGGAAGCCGCCATGCATTCATTGCCATTGCGCATCTCCAATGAGGGTGCACGGACGCTGGTCCCCCCCTCCGTTCCCCTCTTTGTTGCAGGGACAGAGGTGGTCTTGCCGGGAGCACGAAGCCCTGCAAATCCCTCCTACACCCCCATACTTACCCTCAGTCCCTATCCGTACGTACATCGATCCCTTAAATCCATTGCTCTGCTTGTATGCTGTATATTCCTACACGCCGCTTAGCCTTCGCTCCCTCCTCAAGATGGAATGTTTACCCGGGCTCCGCCGCTCAGTCGTCGCCTACCATCACTTCCCCCTTTCCCAGGGATCAGTGGTGGCTGACCGCCAGATTCCGGGGCTTCGACATGTATCGCAGCCGTGGTGCGTTTTGTCGTGCAAACCATTAAATAACGAAACTGCCGCTCATCTTATGTTGCTCGGGCCCCTCTGGTCAGTTACTAAAGTAGATTGGGGCCGAAAGATTATAGAAAAATAGCTGGTAAATTAGATCAGAATACATATGTTGACCACATGAGAGTTCTAGGTAAGTATTTGTTTTTTGGTGCGCCTTGACTTCTGAATGCGATTTAATTTTTTCTGGTCAAATACTAGAGAAAAAGTGACATTTACCTTGTATTAGTTTTTGAAGGGGACAATTTTAAACAAAATTGTATCTTTGGCGTTTTTTATCCTGGTTTTCTTCTTTGATGGTTGACATGCCGACACACCTGTTAAAGTCTGTGGTTATGATGCCTATTATTTATGGTATGGACAATTTAAGGCAGATCAGAGTACTCTTAACTCTATTGTGATTAAATATAATTATCCGGAAAAGGAATGACTAGTAGTAATTAAGATAATGCCTTCGTTAATATAAATGTCCATATCCTATCATTTTTACCTTAATGCAGCTGAAATTTCCAATCTGCCTTCTGGCTTTTCCTCTATTGTTACTTATTTCTATCCCATTTTTTCAGGGGCACCACAGTTACTTTTGCGGCTACAAACAACGAACAACTTTTCTTGTTCGTTTTTTTTAAATTCCAACCAGTTCCAGATGGGTTTGCTATTTTCCAGTCATTTCAAGGTAAACACAGTTTTTAACTTTTTTCATTCCACCTACAATGATTTCTGATTATTAAACCGTAGATAAAAAATAATAAATAACTGAAATAATTTACACATGAGGAATTTAAGGTCTATCATATGCCTTTTCCGTCATTTTATTCTATTCGTTGAATCCAATTACGGGGTCATATTAGTATATTATATTTGTAAGAAAAGCTTTAATTTTGTACAAAATAAAGGATATAGGATTACTGAGTTTCGTAGGTACACAAGATAAAAAGCATACATTGGGGAGAATACAGTAGCTCAAATAGAGTTTTTTTCAAGCTGTCATTTTTGTTGATTGATGTTTCTAGATACTGCCTCAAACCCTTCCAGAAGTGGTGCAGCGCCAAATGATAAAATCCTTACTATTTACTTGCCGAAGCAATTTCTTTGCTTCCGAATGTCATTTTATGATTCGCATGACACTTTTAAACTGTCGTTTGAAGCAAGAAAGGACTTGCTCGTTATGTATCCAATGCTGAAGACCTAGCGGTTAAGGTGAGCATGGGATTACTACGACGTTTAAGTTAGTGGGTTGTTATTAATGCATTGACAGGAATGTTCGATTGAATGGCTGATTGAAAAAAATTAACATGGAATATTCGGGAAAGACACAATTCCTGAATGGTTTAATGTATTCAGTCGATAAGAAAAAGCTGAAATCGTTTAATCAGAGCTTGAGGGACAGGTTTGACTTAACCGACGATATCGGGTAATGACACTCCCGCTTCCCGGACCAGGCCATACAGCTTTCTTTACGCTGGAATACTCTCTTCTACCTGCCGTGAAGGGGACCATCTCCATAATTTTCTCTCATTTATGCGCCGTTCCCATCTCTACTCGCGTAACCTTCAACCTATGCTTTGCTTTCTCACTCTGTACTTAATCAGGCCACGCGCCTCCGTTGCCGGCTCGAACGCTGCGTCGCGTGTATGCAAACAGGCGGAGAAACTGGTGGACGACCCTTCTACCCCAAGTTTAGCCTCCTCTCTCTCTCTCTCTCATCCGAGACGTGTGCTTGCGAGTATTTGTACGTGATTCGTGAAAAATTCTTGTCCTCGTAAGCGAGCCGCACGTACGGGCCCTGGCTTCATGCACACCTTTGAACTAACTTGCAAGCAGTTAAATACAGGCGGTGGGAGGAAAAAGATAGAGAGAAGACCTTTGAATCGCTTGACGCCTGTTTAGGTGAGAGAACAGGGAAACAAACACGGTTAAGGATACAAAAATTGCGAGGAATTAATGGGCTCGTAAAATCTCGAATATTTTGGACATGTTCTCAGACAGATCCCATTGAAATCGCTAATAGAGGGAAATGTAAAAGGGGATATTCAGAGGACAGGGTATATATACTCTAATTTAGGAATTAAGTTTGAATAAGTTTTTATTTAGAGAGATTTTAAGGAAGAAGGAGCTGCCAAAAGTGAACCATAAGGCTCACAGAGATATTATGAATCTTCAGATTCATAACTGATGATTATAACACATCACACATGCACTGAGTAATTGTTTGTTCTTAAAACAACTCTTTATTTTCACGAATGCACCAATACTTTTCTTCCAAGCTTGGTGTTCTCGCATTCAGTACTTTAATTTCCCGATATGTGTGGTTTAACTTGTGTAGACGCGGCTCATTACTCAGAATTACTTTGAACACGCTCCTAAGACAGGGGAACATCATATCCTCAGCACATCTTTAAATAAATACACATATTTCTAAGTTACGACAACTGGCTGGTGTAAGAGCATATGTGTATTACTTAGATGTCTTCAATACGATAGGAGCCTCAATAAACTTATTTCACAACCCAATTGGGACTTGCTCATCTGCTCTGTCTAAATTAATACGATACGTTTGGCCAGAGGATAATGCGCGGGAATGCATCTAAATACCAATGCACGTGTACATATGTACCCGACTGTATGTATATATGTATCTGCCCTCGCATACAAGTTACATGTATAAAATGTGTGTATTTGCATATGTATATGTCCATACCCACGGAGAGACACTCAGGTAGTATTGAAGAGTAGGCCCAGGTGGTCGAAGTTAGTTCACGCTCCGAGTAAACAGTGACAGGGGAGCCGTGTTTCGCAAGCGGGGGAGGAGGTGGGTCTGCGCTATCGTCTGGAGGGCGCGGTGACGCCAGGTGTCAGCATGTGAGAATTCAACCCCTTCCCATGTCCCCCTTTCGCTCCATCCCTCCCGCGTTCCTGTTTTTCTCTGCTGCTCGCGCCGCCCATATTGCACCATCAATTGCTTCATCCCTCCCGGCATTTTCGTTCACGCCCCTTCTGGCTACCGTTGCCAACCTTACCCGGAGACTCGCGGAATTGGACGAGGATGTTTAAAAGCCTTCCGCTTCACGGATTCAAACACTTAATTGCCACTAATAGAGGTATAGCATATTAGTAAAACATTCTCTCGTCACTGTCCGAAGTTACGAAACATGAAATTTTTCTATCAGTAAATTCCTATGTAAAGAACACTTCGTAATTTTCCACAATTTATTTTCAATTGCACAACTAGTTTCGGACCAAAGGCGTTATCCTCATGTACATACCTAAAGATGACATTGTGCGTCGAAACTAATTGTACGTTTGAAAATAAATAGTGGAAGCATACAAAGTGTTCTTCATATTATGATTAATTTTCACGAAGCCACGCCTGAAATCACCGAGGTTAGCAAATTCCCACTCATATGTCCGGTCTGCAAAAGTATTTTATCGCGTACGTTCTCCAGTAAAATTAATTATCAGCCAACAGTTGAAATTAACGTGTCTGAATTTTCATACAACATTGTCTCCTTGTATTTTTTCTCTTTTAATATAACGTTATGCTCCCAATTTGATGAAAGATTCGTTTTTATTTACGTTCATGAAAATGTTTAAGCTTTAATTTGCTGAGCGGGTGAAGGAAGCCAGAAATTTGACAAAAAAATACTTTATCTTTGTATATCATGGTTTCAATGCTCTGCACCATTTTCATATCAATATACATAAGACAGAGGTTCATATATGCTATTTAAAAAAAGACGAGAAAATTTATGGGAGAGGAGAAAATATATTGAAGGTTGGTGGTGGAGGTTGGGGATGGAAGAGTGAGCAAATGCTGGACAGTTAAACTTTAAACCGTCAAAGACCTTCAATTACCTTTGCAAAACAATACTTGCTAGTGAATGAAAAATTAATATTCTTTTTATGAAAAGTAAGCACTCAAATTTCCTTTAACTTATGTTAAAATATTTGGTGCGAAGTCTTCCACGGTGATCCGATGATATAGGTTACATTTTGGGGTTTTCACTGCGTTGTTGTTTTTGGTGACATGAGTTTGGTGGCAGAAACTGTTGTCACCAACTAAGGGGTGAAAACTCCAAAATGAAGCTTATATTATGCTAAAATAGTCAAGTCTACCTCCTATTGCCTTGTACCTTGCAAATTTTTTTGTATGTATTTGAGGTTGCAGCAAAATTCTTACGTCAACGGTCTTAGACAAACATTGTAACTCAAATTGAATTTTCAATATTTTAAAAATTTTTAATGTATATTCATTAAAACTTCTGTTACTTTTTTAAATTTCAAGAGCCTTTGTGCAAATGCGGACTTCGCATTTCACAGGGTTGTTATAAATGTTTTAAAATGATATCCCACAGCGACTAACTTATCAGGGAACATTCAACGCCTCCAACTCTACTGGTCTTGTGTTGGCATTCCTGTCTCCGACCCCCTTAAGTTCCAGCAGTCCCTACCATCACGAAAGTCCTCTCTTTGTCGGCTCGCGCATTATTTTATTTTATATATTTACGCCCCTATTCTGTACGGTCGAGCCTGAATTATCTCTGACACTGCCCCGTCCGCTGCTGTTACCTTCCCTTTACGCGGTGTGCACCCCCTCTTAACTCCACTCTTCCCCTGCACCCTTGTTCTCGTCTCCTCACTTCTCTTTATCCCTTTTTTCGCTTTGCATCCTGTGTCCCTCGTCATTCCACCTTGTCCGCCATCCACGCCCTCTATTTCAAGGCTCGGCCCCAAAACTTTCTCGTTCGCCTAGTTCGCCATCGGCCGGTCGGGCAGTAATTCCCGTCAGAAGTTTCTATTTTCTCCCTCGACGTAGGTGTTGCATTTGCGGAATATATGGCCCCGTGCTTTTACCATTAATCGAGGTTGAATATTTTTTTCACGATCGATCTTTCTTCCGTGAGTTACGGAGAACGCTGTAAAAAGTTTCCCCATTGGAAATACCATTTTTTTCGATTGTTTCGCTGGAGTCAAGTTTCTCTTGCCTAGGCTTTCTTTCCTTCTTTATGTTTTTTCACTAGTTAAATATATTGCTAATGCTTCTTTATTATTCTTTCTAAGTACGTTTAACTATTTGTCCTTTATCGCTGTTATCTGATTAATTGGGACAACCTTAACGTTCTCTCTTTTGCATCCTGATGAAGAATACCTCCATTTTGACTAATCAAGATTTCTTTTTACTATTTATCCTACTGTTTTCTTTTATTTTATTGAATTTTATTTAATTTGTTTTTTAAAATTTTATTTTACATATTTTTCCATCACCTACGTGATGGTATTTCTTTGTTAATGTGTAAATATACACCGAATATATCTCAAGTGTATAATTTCAATGGCCATATGGAATGGCTTATGGAATGTCTTCAGCATAAGCGTTATTTTTCCATATTTTCCTTCTCTAATTATTGATAGACCATTTTTATAACTAGTGAGTGTAGGCTATACCGGCCGTCATGTACCATATACAGAGACCAACAAAAAACAAAAGTGTCTTTTATGCCAACTTAGTTTCTTATTGAAACTATTTAAAAACAAACTTTGTAACATTCATTATTTTTAAACGAATCTAAAGTGTAAAACAACTAAATATGGTATGTAGAGTGCAACCCAAAACTAAAGATAGTATAACAGTGATAACCGGCTTTACATATGTTAATAAGTAGTGGAAGTTACTAAGTTTGTTTTTTAGAATATCAGTCTTCTACAAAGTAAGACAGTCAGCATTTGAATTTAGAAACCATTTCTATTTCTTACGCATCAAACTCTCATTTTAGCACTACACAGCAATTTTTATAATCACAGGCATCCTGAGATATTTATCATGTCACTTATCCATCTATATTGGGCTTGTTTATTTTACTTTTCTCTTAAATATATTTGCAAATTCTTCACATTCCGACTTAGAGAATTTCTTTGCTCGCACTTCAATGAAGTGACATTCCAGACGTCAACTCTTATTTCTCTTTCAGGACACTTGATTGATGTACGATGTCGTAACCCGAGAATCCGAGACGAGGACCTCTGTACAGTCGGTACTAAGTGCTTCACCGTAACTTATGCAAAAGTATTAAGAACAATTAGCATATTTTCTAAATGATTGTATGGTAGATTCCAATTAGACCCATTGCAGCGGGATCAATAGAATACCACCAAATCAATAGAACGACAGTTTGGAAAAAAAAAATTTACCATACGAAATAAAATATATTTGTCGAATATTTCCCCTCCCTCTCAAGCGATTCCAGCTAATTATATTTCGTAATCAAAATAAAATGAAAGTTATTTCATTGACTAGTCTGTGGAAAACTGTGTGCTAAATAGCTTGCGGTAGTCAATCGCTAAGCAACTGTACTTTCTTGTTATATCGTAGAATTTTTGCTGTTTATGCAACCCTTATATTTCTGGGTTATTAGGATCGCGAACTCGTCACATGCTAAACACTGAGCACAGTCATTTGCCTTCTATGATAATTTTTCATACGTGTAGTATCGGCTTGGTTCACATTGAACGTTTTGATGGCGATTCATGGCTGAATCAAACTTTTCCTGAAGAAGTTTTCGGTATTTTCACCGTGATAAACCATGAACAAAAGATTTTGAGAATTTTTGCAGCAAAGTGTGGATATATTTTTTTCAACTACAATAGAAAATGAGATTGCTAACTTATATATTCAGGTCTTGAATGATTTAAAAGTAAATCAGCCACTGAATTTTAACTAATAAATGCAGAATTTGCGATTCACACAATGACAAAGTGACTTCGACTCCCGTTTCATTTTTAAAAATTCCATCTTATCTAGTTCTAAGACAGTTAAGATGGATGTAGTTTTGCTGTTGCTAAAAATTTCAGCTTCCATCTTCTTCCAGATTCCATGTAAAATGCAATGTTTTCGGTTGTGAGTTTGGGCTTTGACGATTTGTAACGGCACCGTATATTTTATTTAACCTACTAGACGAAATTAGGAATAAGAAGTTGAATTTTATCTACTTAATATTTCGTGTTTGCAAAAGGAGAGCACCGCAGAGGAACGAAATGAAAAAGGAGCTAAGAAATAGAAGGGCCACCTTTGATCCCATTTCGAAATAAGATCTGAGGAATTCCCATTTCCCCTTTCAACGGAACGAATGCGCTTCCTTAGGATTGTGGTCCTTCCAAGACGTGATCAAAGAGAGAGGAAGTCAGCGGCATTGAAGGAGGAGTAATGCGACGATTATTGGACCGACCTTATTCCACACAAGGGATGAAAAATATAGATATTCAATGCACCAGGGCCTTGTAGGGCATTTTTATCAGCCTCATAAGAGATAACATCGGGGATATTACCATGTAACCGCCACATGTGGCCGCAGTATGTGGCACTAGACGAGCTCGGGGTATAACGGAAAATGGTGGTTTCACCAAGAAACTTAGATTTTTGTCCGTCTTACGTTGAAATACTTGCTCCCAATGTGTTTTACTGATACCGTGAGTGGGAAGAAATATTATTTTTATTTACCACTGAAAAATTCAGTCTGATTTACGTTCTCGCTCTAAGTGTGTTGAACAATAAAATATGAATTGAGAGTGGCTCCCATTCCACGTTCCTCCACGGACCTCTACAATTTTACTTTTGTAACAAAATATAATAATAGCAATTACAACTTCAATATCAATCAATTTTGGAAAAATAATATTCCGGAGAACCTTTCTTGCTCGGTTTGCTTTTAATATCACTTTCTATTATATAGCTAGTGTTTTTAATTCCATTAACATGGCTCTAAATGTCTAGCTCCAATTAAATAGGTCGACTCTATTTTTTTAATAAACTGCAATTTTTCATGCATTTCTACACTTTGGATGTGTAAAAAATTATTTTTTTAAGAATTATCCTATTGTTGCCGTCAAATCCGGTTGATTTGCCATGGGGAAGTGACTTAACAAGAGTATTGATTTCATTTTCATGTACCAGTTCTTAGCACAGTGATTTACACGTGCTGCTTAATCATAATGGATACAGTGAAGCGCTAGGATTATAAGGACTGATAGTGTTCATTTCTGAGTAAGAGTCTGTGTGATAAAATAATTTTTGAAAACACTGGTTGCCATCTCTCCTGTCCATTCAATAGTGCTCACCTAATATTCAGCATTTTTGTCAATTCCTTCAGATCTTAAGGTAAAAAACAAACGAAATAACTGAGATCTAGCAACGAAGAGGCGTATATTGGCCTGCGATTGCAAATGCGTACCTTTATTGACTGAAACATAAATATCATTCAGAATAGATATATGTGAGAGAAATTTTCCTGTGCAAATGGACCTCTATTTTCAACTAATTTAATTATTATTGAAACAATGTAATGCAATAATGTTAATCATGAATTTTATACTTTGAACATTCAAAAGATCTGCATCTGGGATGATAGGTAGTAGCACTGCTCAACGCTAAACGAGTGAATTCATAAAATTGTTGCAAAGCGTATTGAATTTCAAGCAAAGTTAGGGAATGTCAGGATTCCAAAAACGAAGTTTGCCTGCACAAGCATTAATGATTCCGCAAAATCGACAAGCAGTCAAAATGACTGCCTCCGGTGTTCCAGTATAAAGAATACAGGCATCAGTGACTCACTCCTAAGAGAAATCTCTAAGTCACATCTGGTGCCTTCTGGACTGTGCATGGTATTGTAGGCGGAGTTTGGTTTACTACATGTTTTGCCCCATACAATACAAAAAATTCCCATTATTCTTTGAAAAATATAGATTGTAAGCGTGTACCTTATTTTTTCTTGCATTTTAGTCGCAGGTATAATGTATTTCCTCCCTATGAGTATTTACCGACGTAATTGACAAAGAAGGAATTGATAATATTTGAAAATCTCCAATAGGGTGACGTAATGTGCACATCCTTTCCATTTCATATTGGGCTAATACCTCCTGCCACAATTATTAATGAGTGAATGGACATTTCATAGTCGATTTAAACATTTGATTTGCTTCAGTTAATTTATTTTTTATTCTATCTAAAGAATAAATCGACTATTTCATCAGATATATCAATATAAAAATACGCTTTTGTAGTTCCTATGATTACACTTTGCTTTAAGGTAATAAAATTATTTTACAGTGATGGCTGATGAATGTATAGAATGGAAGTATTAAGACTTTGTTATAGTTAGAAACCAAGGGCAATTTTTGCTCGAATGCATAAATATAGCGTAAAATTATTTAGGTAATTTATAGTGTTTTTGCTAGCATATTTTATAAATTCATTGTATCTCTCGGACGGCAGAACTACCACAGAGAGTCACAACGGGGACCCTAATTACGACAGTGGTCTTTGCCATCATAATGAGAGAGGGTTGTAAATAACCAATTTTATCTAGACACTTGAGTCTCTTCATTGTACTCGTGCTTTTACGTTAACCGTCACCGAAAGACCATCCAGGAGGCATTTACTGCTCGAAGATAAAACGAGGATTCGAGGCAAACATCCGGCGGGGACTACGGTCGTGTCTCTCCCGCGAAAACCCAACCTCCCTCCCTCCGGCCTCGGAATGATCATCGCACACGCTTCCGCAATGAGCGCCGGCGATTACCGTTTATTGCGTTGAGGTCCAGCGTCCATCACCTGGCCTCTCGTTTATCGAATGGGATCATTTCGACTGATCGATAGTTTGTAATCAATTCGGTGACCCGGTTCATACAAACAGGCGGCCGGCACTTTGACCCCCCTCTCTCTCTCTTGCCCTCTCATTCACTCCTCTCTTCAGTCTTCTCCTACTCTCTCTCTATCTCTCTCTCTGCTTAGCGTATAAAGCACATGTGCAGGAAATAGGGAAAAGAGCATTTGCGATGGCGAATGACGCATCCTTGATGCCTTGGCCTCAACTTTTCGCTCGTTCTCGGGCGCGAAGAGAGATAAAGAGGGAGGGAGGGGCACGGTTCATATAATGGGGAGGTGTACGTTCGTGTCGGCAGTGGGGGAGGAGGAAGTATTACGGGTGTTGTGTGATGCGGGAGAAATGGGTTGGGAAGGTGCGGCGCTGTAACAGCGGCAGCAGTCCGGCCCCGGCAGAGTATTTTCCGCCATCCCGCGCTCGCTCTTCATCTGCATGCATAGACGCGAGTGCAGGCCGTTTCGGAGGTGCGGCTGTTGGGTGTTGGTGCCACGCCTTGGTTACCACTGCCGCCATCTCACCAGCGCCGTCATCCAGTTTAATTGCAATTGGTGCATCTGGATGGATTCGCCTCGGCTCGGGGCGAATTGAGTGAGACGGTCGCTAAAGCGCCGGTAGAAATCCGCGAGAGTCGGGCGCACGTGGACAAATTTTGTGCCATAGCCATCCACACACACACACACACACACACACACACACCTTAATAGTGAAACCCATTGTCACTCCATGACTCCGTCGCGGTGTTGCGAGGATTCTCAATTTTGAGTTGCGGAATAGAATGAACGCAGAAGCTTATTATGGTAGGTGAGAAGGTGACAACGCCGGCAATGTTAAGTGGCGAAATGGTAAGGGAGTGATGAATTTGCAAAATATTTACACTATTTTGTCTTGTTCAATGTTTTGGGGCGAGTCTCATTAATCATTTATCGCTTTAACGTAAGAGAATGCGAATCGAAAAGTCATTAATTAAAATGCTGAAATTCAAATGTTTCGAGTTTGCGAGCAATAAGTACCATTTGGAAGATGTATGGGCTGGTAAAGGCATTTTTTACCACTTTGATTTTTCATGATTGATGGAATATTGATGGCCAATATTTTTTTTATTTGCGCATTTGTACCATAGGTTTACACACTATAGAAGAGGAAGTTTCACAGCAGTTGCTCCACATGGGATATCGGCGTTCCCTTCACAGCCATTATTTTTATCATTCTTGTCTATCATGCAACTAGTAATTTATATGTTTGAGTACATTAAAGTATTCGAATCTTATCTAACTCTGTTTTTTTTTAGTTTACTTTTTTTAATTATAGCCTGACCTGTCTTGAATATAGGCAAATTATCTGGCATTTGTTAAGGTTAAATATCATTCCTAATACATAAAGAGCGTATAATTGACGGTGATATTATTTATTATACATGATGGAATATTATAGACATTGGTAACGTAAAGTTACCGCATTCATTACACCAGCGTGCTTCCATAATATGAGAATATATGTAAAGTCCACTGCAGTAATTTCAATCATGTGGATTAAGCATCGTTTAACCGCTTCGAAGCCGCAAATACACTCCCCATAACATTTGAGGAAGTGGCGCGCGCTAAATTTTCGAAAGGGACGCAATCAAATGCGTGGGACGCGGTGGAGGGCTGGAAATCGAAGAGAGCGTTGGGGAAGGGAGAGATGAGATTAAATCGAAAACAGAGAAGGGAACGAAATTAGTCCGAGGCGAGAGGTAGATAGTGGAAAAGAAAGAGATGGGTCCGATCGACAAATACGAGGCGAGTAAACCAGGAGCGATAAGGAAAGCTGGAAAAAAAATAAAAAAGGACGAAAGCAAACGGAAAATAACCGGAATGAGACTTTGATAAGGGAGCGAATCCTGTCGAGGAGGGTTACTCGCGTGGGCTGATGGGACGTCGGGGGTAGGGTTCGGGAGCGGGCACGGAGGCGGGGTTGGATTGGCAAACTGTGCGGGGAAGGCACTAGATAACCGTACAGTGTATGATACTGGCTAAGAGTAGGAAGCATCTATACAGTAGCAGATGAGCACACGATGCTCCGTTACATCTCATCGAAACTCGATCGACTACGCTGGCGAGCCAGGGAATGTGGTTTCCGCTTTGGTGTGGTCGGGTGTGGGGTGAGTAGCAAGTGGAGGGAAGGGTTGGCGCGGAGACATGTATATATATCTGAGATGGGGAATGGGAAAGAAAAGGGGGCGATGTCCCAGTTATCGAGCACCAGATAACAGTTGCCGCTCTTTCCTCCTGTTTCCCATTCCTCCCGCATCGCTCTCCGCAGATCTCTCTTCCTCTCGACCGCTTTCCGGAAACAAGTGCGTGGGATCACGGCTGGAGGAGATGAGAGAACGATTCTCTTACTCGTTCAACCAAGCGAGGCTCCCCGTGCATTCGGTTGGTTGGTTATATTGGGAGGCAATCGACAGTTGAGGTTTTTAACCTAGGTAGGTGAATTGTTAGGTGGATAGTAACTTGGATTACTATGGGCAATGGGAGAGGGGTTGCAAGAAACTCAGAGTCGGCACTAGCCGACTTTCACCATAAATTGCGTAAGGGGTCCACAGTTTAACGGACGCAGCATTGTACTTGGTTTGTAAACTAAAGTTTACTCCACAAATCAAAGCAATGTCATCTGACATCGGTACTGGCTAACCATCGTGAGGGCTCGGGCCCAAATCCTGGCCGTGGCGAAGATCAATCAGAAGAGCACCGATCACTATTGTGGAGCATTTCAAATGAAGTATTCCGTCACTGGGATGGTAAATCGGTTTTAACTAAGCCCTTCTTGGTTCCATTTTGTAATAATTAGGCCAATACAGACGGCAGGTTTCTCTCCGATACTTCCCACTATTCCACAGTGAATCCTTACCGATCATACCCCTTTGTCCCCGTTGCTCTCCTCTTCTATCATTCTCCTACCCTAAAAGCTGACCAACTCATAGATATTCCGCTGAAAATTCCATTTTACGACGAATATTTGAATCTGTGATCCTCGAGATGGAATGCCACCGCAATAAACTGCTCCTCCTCCACACACTCCTTCCTGTTGTGCGGTATAGGAAGAGTTATAGGTCTGAGTTAAAGCCGGACCAGAAGAGTGAGATCACTTTTTAGTATTCGTATATATTGAAAGGGAGCAGAAAACCAGAGAACGTTCGAGAGAAGTGGAAAAAGATGGGAGAGGTAGAGAGGCTGGAAAGAGTTAGCGGGAAAACTGCGAAAGCTTTAGCGATTTTTTTGGCGCAACCCTTCCGCTGATAAACATTGTTCTATCCCCAAGCGTTTCCTTACCCAAGTCTTCAATGGTCTGTAAAGCGCCTCAGGAGACAACCCCCTCCCACCCGCCATAAATTCGATTCCCTATGATTTTTCCCCATTTTCCTTTCATTACTTCCTCCTGCTAATAGACAACCTCGAATCTCGAAGGATGCATCAACATATCATTGTAAACATCCACCTATTGAGACTTCCTCTTTTCATCGTGTTTTGCAAATGTTTACCTTCTCTCTCCCATCCCTGCTCATAATCCTTCCGTATCACTCTGCCTCTTGCCATCTTTCATCCGTCTCCCATCTACCACCGATCGAGAATTATTTTCTACCGCTTAAAAGGTAGATTTTGTTGACAGTCAGGCAAAATTCTCCCGGCTTTATACGCTTTAAATGTTATACATTTTTCTATTGTTTCTTTTATCGCCTCTGCCCACGATATACCCATCTTCAATCCATAAATAAAGCCTATCCTCTCTCTTCACCTTCCCCACTTACCCAACATCCTTCCCTCAAGTACACTCTTTAGCAACCCTTTGCCCCTTATTACATCCTCCAGCAACCTACTCTGCCGATCTCGGACTTCATTAAGAAGTTTTCTTTCCTCGCCCACCTACTCCAGCTCTTCCTCGTCAGTCTTGCTTTCTCCGTCCACCACACCTTCTCTATCCTTCCTCACGAGCATATCACAAACGCCTGCAGCCTATTCACATCCTCCCTTCTCAGGGTCCAATTTTCCGCACCTCACAATTGTACGCCATTTATCAAGCTCTTCGCCAGCATCTTCTTACCTAAGGTCCCCGTAATTAGTTTCCATCTGTTACCAAACGCTTCCTTGGCTTACGCTATTTTCCTCCATGTGTCTTTGCTACTATGTCCATTTTCTTCTAGCGTACTGCCAAGAATTTCAAATGCCATATTTTCTCTAATTTGTGTCCTCCCACTTATTTCCTGAATTTTTATTTTCCTCGACTCCCGGTTTTTTAATTAAATATATTTGTATTTAAATGAATTTATAGACTGATATTTCTTAGCATGAATGCGAGGTTAGACAATAAGACTTGGTGTTATTTTCCATTATTTTGGAATTGCAGAGTGATCAAGAAGTACCTCGGTTACAACGTACGAAGCGAAGCTCTTAAACTTACTTTTCAGACCATTCTTATAATTAGGTCATCAACACTGCCTTCCTTCTTGTGGAACGCAAAAGCAAAACTTTGACCGCGACTTTGAAAGAGAGTTTATCTACCTATTCAATTAATTTTTTGTGCCTAGAGCATTTCCATTAGATTTACCGTCGTCTTACTTCGATTCATTCAACTACTTTGTTCTCATTGAAGAGTTCACGACGAGAAATAGTTGTCCTCCTACTTGGAGTCAGAATCTATGATCTGGATGGCACACAATGAAAAGTTGGTGTTAGATCTGTAAAGGCCGCTTTACACGGTACATTTTATTGCAGAAATGAATGTAAGTATCATAGATTTTACAATAAAATGAATGGAATTAGAGCAGATTCTACTTCTCATTCAGTCATTCTGACGATCATACAATGCATCTTTACACGGTACAATTTCCCTCATACAAGAGTTCACATATTCGCTTATACAATAAAGTGTACTTTGTTAAAGCGGCCTTAAGATATGAGTATTAAAGCCTCTGCGTCTATAATGGTAGCAATGAATGATTCATGAATATGAATACATATAATGAAGGTTCAAACTTCCTGGTGTGTTGTATGGTGTTAGTGAATTCGTGTTTACATCATAGAAGCGTCCTTTCGTCATTACTTCAGTTAATGTATAAGCCATATCCCGTGGAATCTTCGCTTTCCGCGCGAACATAACTTTGTCTCGGTGCCGTTGCTGTCATTCTATTCTCTATTCCTGTGTCGGTTACCATACATCACTATTTCTCCTCCTCATCCATCATCCTCTCCTTCTACATTCAGTACCTTTCGTTCCCCACTCTTACCTTTTCGCTCTTACTTTCTAAACTCCCTCTACCGCCCTGAATTCTCTCTCTGTCTCTGTTTCCACCTTCCTCTTTCGCCAGACTGCAAACGCGGCGGGGAACATTTTTTTCGCGCGAACCCCATTGTTTTCCTTTACTCTCCCCTTTCTCCCTGTTGTTCGCGTGGCTTCACCCCGGTCGTTTTTTAATTCCCTTGCACCCCAGGGGAGGCTGATTGCGTCGCCCTCGCACAGGGGTCGCCCCGAACACACGCGCTTTCTCTCTTTCGCATGCTGCCGGCTTCCTCTTTTCCTTATCTCTCACTCTCCTTTCCTTTTCCCTTTTTCCAACTGTTCGATATTGCGATACTCGATATTCACGAGCTACGATGTTTAGCTACTGGGAAGGAGATCGGGTTGATGCAATTGTCAGAGTCCCGACTTTCCATCTCGAGGTCTCACGTTCAAATCCTGGATGCGGTGGAGATTCTTTCAGAGGAACCTCTATAGGTAGTACCGGTCCTATTTTACCGTTTATAGCAAAATTTTATTTGTCCTCCAGTGGCAAAGAATTCATGTTTGAATTGTGATTTCTTAAACCGTGCGTTAAATGAGAGGATGTTTCGGAATGATCCTGTTAGCGCTGTCGTTAGTGTGATTCACCTTACGTTCCTTTCATTGTGTTTGCAAAAAAATTAGCATTGTCGCTAAAAATGTTAGCGTTGTCATTAGTGTGATTTCACATTACGCTCCTTTAATTGTGCAAGCCAAAAAAAAATTATGGAATAAATTGTTAGTCAGTACGTTTCATTGCGCTCTTAGCTGATGTTTGATATGATTGTCAGTCTGCGACGAACGTCGCAGAAAAACGAATTCACACAGTGGGAAAGGAGTCAAAAATGACCAATACTGAATGATTTCCAACAGTCACACTTTATTTAATATACTAAATTACAAGTATGATAACACGACAATGAGGCCCGCAGGCTAGCTGCCGAAAGTTGACGAAAGATGCCTGCTGACGAGGTACACACTTCGGTGGCTGGCAGAGGAGAGAGCCGCTGCGATGAAACGTCCGGTCGGCGCAGTCAAAGGAGGGGAGGTAGCTCTGGATCAGCGGAGAAGGGGGAAGTAGGGGAACTGTTCGTCCAGCCATTGGTTGAGACGGCGGCGTAGAGGAGCACTATTGCCACAAAGTTCCGAAAAGAGGACGCCAGATGCAAATTCACTATAAAAGTAGAGCACCTTGTTCTTGTCGCGCAATATCGCCGACAACGCGCAATATTACCGACAGTGCGCACTTTGAAATCTCTTTACCGCACTTAGAACATCTCGCGTTATGTCCGGCTCGCGACGATGTCCGCGAGCGAAAATGTCTGCGACGAAATTATGGCCAAATTTGTGCGGCCAAATTTGTGCCAAAAATTCGGCACAAGTCACTATTAAAATATTCTCAAGAAGTGTTGGATAAAATTACTTGTTGGAAATTATAAGCACTTTTCGGATTCCATACTTACTGTCCCCTTTTCACAATCAATAATAAGTCGAAACCTGGCTGCCAATGGCTGGGCGCCTCTGGATTTTGCCCACGTGTGTTGCCCACGCTGTAAACTGACATCACAAGTACGTTCTAAGGTGATATGAGGAGGCACTTAATGTGCAGAGCGATCTCTGTCTGTCGGTTGGGACGTCAAATTGAGGTCTTTTCGGCGCCCTTTGTTAATACTAGGTTAATCTCGACACGGAGTTTGTCTCCAGCCTTTCTCCATTCCCCATAAATACTTTCCTATACGACCAAACCAATAATCGATAATGTCATAAATTACCTCAGTTTTCAGTCACCTCCGCAAATAACCGACCGCTCAACGGGCGACCAAGCTGTGCTGATCTCTTAAAGAATCCAATTTTATATGTATCGGATCCGTGAACACTTGCAAGAACGAGTGATTAAAGTTATAATGAAAGCCATTTTCTGACCACCTTTACGTAACGCATATAATTAAGTAAGAATTTTGAATATTTTATTTTCAACTCTAAATTTCATTTTGGAAATTTGTATACTTTGGTAGTTACTATGGAATATTTGATGACTTTCTGAAAATGATCCGGGGATGATGTCATTTTACTACAGCATGCATTGTAATGTGATGTGTGATATCACGCGTTCTTCGCGATCCGCCTTTAACATTGCGAATTTATATGTAAAAACATTTGATTGGAGCGCGGCACTATGAACCGAAAGTATGGACCATTGGAAAAGCGGATCAGAACAGACTAGAATCATGAACCAAATAAAGAAGCATGCACATAGAAGGAGATACCAGGAAGTAAGGGAACTAGCATTAGTTAGGGAAGGGTGGAGGGCTGTAGTCAACCAATCTTAGGATTGAACAACCATTGATGATGACTTATTCTAAAATTTGAATTCCTCTATTTCCATTCTATTCGACAATTTCTTCAGGCATTCAATATTTCAGTGTACTTGGATGCAATTATTTCCTTTTCATTTTCTCTCTCTCTCTCATTCTTTCCTCGTTTCGTTACCTTGTCTGGCGATGCCTTGCCATTACGTTGATGGCAACATCGTTTCACGTTTGTTTCGCATTCATCTTCCGCTGCGGTGAATTGTTGAGGAGTTAACTGCTGCTGTTCACGACGCTGGATATGGTATCCCCTTGCTCTCAAAATTCCAAAAAAAAGATGAGGAAAGAGGATGTCATTTCAGTCGGAGGGGGATCGTGCGTAGAGTGAAATGCGTGCATGCGTCGCTAATTACGCGTCAAATATGGTCGGAATTTTACGCTTTGTCGATGGAAACTCTGGTTCACGTCAAAAAACTTTATTTTTGTCGTAACGATGTGTTTTGTGAATGTATCGCGAGCGTGATTTATGACAATTATTCATGCAATATTTACTTCTTCTGGAAATACCCAAATCATTAATTCCTATGCAACCATTTTTCGAAGTTCTCTAGGTGACTCATTATTGAGGTGCAATGGAGTAAAGTTTGACTAACTAGGCAAAGTATATGTACGACATTTTTTCAAAAATTAAACAGCCTTGTCAATGGTTAAAAAATGGGGATGAATTAATCATTTATATATTATAAGATTTTGGAAAGTACCTGCGTATGAATTGGGAGGGATATAGAATGCTTGATTTGGTTCAACTTATATAACCATAAAATATTTTTTATTATTTTTTTAGTTTTTTTAAATTTAATTTTTTTTAAATTTAAAATTAAATTAAAATAATAATTAAAATTTAAATTAATTTTAAATTTAAAGTACCAGTATATGAATTGGGAAGGATATAAAATTAGTGATTTGGTTCAACTAAACATTCAAGTATAGACAGAAACTCATCAGACTTCATCAGATAAAAGTGTCTGTTAAATACAGAAGTTGAGGTTATTGAAGGAGTGATAATACCTTCGTCTTAGGAAACTCACATTTTACTGCAGGTTATTCCCTATGAGCATTTTCAATGTGAATTCGTTAGATAATGATTTATAAGTAAGATAGTTTTTCTGAGCGCTTACGACCTTAATTATTACTTTTTTGAGAACCATAGTTGGACGCAGCTCTCCATAATTAGCATGCTAATGTCTCATTAATACTACACAAACATTTTGAAGTGGCCGATTGGTATCTATTCAACATTTACGGAATTATAATGTAAATGACTTGAATAGTTGGTAAAAGTTCTTTAATGGTGAATTATTACTGACTTAAAGTGTTCCGGAAGAATTTTAATAGATATTAAATGTGCAATTAGCTATTTAGCTTAACTTTGATAGTTTCCAAAAATTTTACTGTCAAAGATCAGGGAAAAGTTTCACGTTATTTTTTGCCCATCTTTGCTTTATAATGTATTCCTTTTCATTTACCACTGGTCTAAAGAGCATTATGCCTTTATTAACGTTTTTTGCTCTGCACAGAGGGAATTAAGGCCGCATAAATGCAATTTTTGAAGTTTAAGTCTTCATTAGTATGTAGCCCACTTCATGCTCTGTAGCCATTTAATTTACTCTCAATAAGTTATTCCCTTTAAAAAACACAGTGCAGGTACACAAATTTCGCAATTGAAAATCATTTTATAGGAGCATCACGATGGAGGCAGTTAATACGCGATTCGCCTATACTGAGGTCTAACTCCATTTATATGTTAACAATAGTTAATTTTATATGGCTTACGTGGGCTCTTAATTGCATTATTTAATCTTAATTGAATTCCCGCATCAGAAATAAAAACTCTTGCTTTGATATCAAATATCAAAATGCTGAATTTTATTCGCAAATATTCCAAAACAATGATAGGTATATTGAATCACCCTGAGCTTCATGTAAATCTGAGGGTGAATTTTAAAGCATGCAGTCTAGTTTTGAATATGAATCGTTTTTTTCATTGCCTCGTTGAAACTGATGGTAATAGAGCTTCAAATACAAGAATGATTTTGGTGAATTGACTCACATAGTATGTAACGATGTTTTACCACAAGGAGGGAAGTATAGGCATCATTTAAAATTACTGCAAACAAACACTTCGCAATGCCATCGAGTATTCGCAGCTTTCATCATCATGGTGTATTAATTTACTCAGAGTATTCTTTTAAATGTGGTGTACTGTTCACTGATTTATTTTGTTACTAAAAAAATTGTAAGTCATTACTCCTTTTTTACGATTAATAAATAATGTAGAGGATGAACATGAAAGGAGCCTCCACTTTCCTATGAGAATAATCAATGATTTTTTGCAACAAATATTTCATCAGATCTCATTTACTTCGTTTTTGTATCCTGTTTCCTGATATTGTATTTATTCTTTTTCACCGGTAGTATTTTTGATACGCTATTTGTACACGTTCGTTTTACTTTTCTATTCAGGCAAAGCCAATTTTTCCATGCATTAAATTATATTACATTTGTGAAGGTCAAAAGTTTTAGCACAAAAACCTAATTATTTAATCATCCAATTCCGCTGCATTTATTTTGAAAAAAATTAACGCTTTCTCCTCCATTATTTGCAAAATTAAACGGGTATAAGTTTTGATACAGGAGATTTTACCAAGCAATGCAAAATAAAAGAATTTGCCTGAGAACCGAAGAATAGCTTATTTTTATCTAAAAGTCAGAAATTGAATTCTGTTATGACAGATTAAACATTTTTGGTTGACTTTTATTGCGAGATACCAGAAATTTTGAAAATTCAACCGTACTGTTTCAATTCAATTACTGACTACAGCCCCATGGGGAAGAATGAGGAAGACAGCTTCTGAAGAGAAGTGAGTTTCATATAATCTGGCCGGAGGCTCGTTGGCTTCGACTACAAAGGATGCTTCGGTACAAAATTAATTGAAAAGTGGCACCTTGGGATTATTAACGATCGTGATAAACGAATAAATAATTAAATCGAGGCGTGAAAGAAAAGCGAGTTTATTTCCAAGTTGATTTTTTCCGCGCCGCTAGACTATTATTGAAATCCGGGAGAGGGAAGGAATATGAATTTTGGAGAAGTCACTCAGCTAAAAAAATAAAGAAAAAAATCATCGTCGGCACGATTTGCGTCATTTGGAAATTGATATCTCTTATGCCATCTCTCGGCATAAATAATAGTAGAAAAAAACTCGTGAATAAAACCCGTGTGCACGTAACGCTCGCAGTCATCTCTGAACGAACATCATATCCGTGCACTGAGTTCGGTACGTGCGCGAGGGTTTATATATGCCGGGGGAAGAGACATGGCGAGACAAGAAGTGGCGGTGAAGACAGGCGAGGATGCGGCTTGTAATTTAAGCCGGGCAAAGGTGCACTTGAGCGTACATGGACCGGAATGATGTCGAGTTGGTTAACCTCAGAACGAGGAGGAGCAGCAGTTGTCACATTCGTAAAGTGTGGCGTTGGTTAACGTCTTGTGTTAGAACAGCGAAAGGCTGCACACACTCCTTTACTACAACTCTCTTCCTCCCCCTCCCCGTTCCCCATTAATGACACCCATAACCCCTGCGTTCCCCCATCTCCCCCCTCCCATACCCTTAAACCCCTCCTCGTCCGTGTGTGAGCGCGGTGCAATGGGGGAAAGGGCCCGGCGGTGGTGGTGTTGTGTGAGGGAGGAGGGGAATGCCTCATTAAAATACCTTCTCATTCCTTCTCTTCCGCTCCTTGATATTCCGTGATGTAGTGTTTGCGGGGGAGAGGGGGAGGATTAGGGGAGGTGGGGAGCGAGGCTGGGAAATGTGCTTGGAGGGAGGGACTGGAGGGTGACGGGAGTGGAGGACGGAGGCAAGGAAGTCTGGCCGTGAAGAAAATACAGCGTCACTCAGGAGAGATCGAATTCTTGGATATTAGGTACTACTAGACAGTAAATAGTCGATGGATTTAACTGCCATGTGGCCATCAGGCGTTAGTTGTTTAATCTCATCACGTGGAACTACCGTGTTTAGTCCCGAAAGAAAACGTGGTTAATTCAAATGCTCATTACTCCGCAAGACTTAAATGTGGAACGCTTGATGGATTAACCACTTTCTTGTATTTTATTGAGAATATTTTCGGAAGAGAATCGATTTTGATGCTGTTGAGTCCTTATAGCTTTAAACTTGAAATTATAATTTAGATGCAAAACAGAAATTTCAAATATTTTGAGGATATGAATATTACATCTTATGCAAATTGTGGGTGAAATTGTTTCTTGTATCTGGATAAAACTCTTAGCTTGATAGTATTTTCTGTTGTAAATGAACACCTATTTTTTTGGCCCCCCTACATGTTGTTGATATGGTATGTACTTTATCACTAATAAGTCACTAATTAATACCGTACTAATCCAAAGCTAGAGCATTAATCATTTGAGTAATATATTTAAGATAGTTAAAACCAGTTGGTTTATGAACCATCAAAATAGAAGTCACATCTTGCTTTGGCATTCCAACCGGATCAAGTTATGCCAGCTACAATGAATCGTATGATGAACTCCGAAGAAATGCTCTGCACGCATTGCACCAGACTAAGAGAAACATTCGAGAAAATACAGCCAGTTATTTTAGTTCTAATGAAGTGCTCTTGAAAATGGAGAGGAAGCTGAACGTTTCATTTGTTGAAATCTCTCGCTAAAATCAATGGGCGACTCAAATGCAGTCCGATAGACCTGGAAAAATATATTTGGTATGATTGCAATCATAATAGTGTTACAGGCATCTGAGTATTGTCTACCCCAGAGTTTGAATTACGTCGATTTTAAGCTTATTTCTTTTCTATTTCATCCCATGTGTACCATCAGCGATGGTTTACCCGAAAAACGCTGGGTTTACAACTTGAAAAACATTCTGAGGAGCGCAGCCATATAAATAGATGCTGGAGAAGTGGTAAAATGTGGTCTTTACTTTACATAAATTATAATTTAGAAATCGATATGCTTATAGATATAGTTTTCATGATTAGTTAAAATAAGTGAAAAACAATTAAGCAAAGAATAATCTCGATAAAAGAAGAGATGGATTGAACACACCCTGAGAGACAATGAGTTTGTGAAGAACATAATTGAAGGCAAAATTGTGGGAAAAGTCCCAAGGGATCCAGGAATGAGTTCATGGATCAAATAAAGAGGAAAATACATAGGAAGAGATAACAGGGGGTAAAGGAACTAGATTTAGATAAGGTAGGGTGGAAGGCTGCAGTCAACCAGGTTTAGGATTAAACGATCAACGAAATGAATCTCAATATTGAATATAATCTTCCGAAACCAGTAAGGCTTTTAAATTATGATGGAGTGATAGGAATAAAATAGGTTATGAATTTAAGATAAAAATACCCTCGTTGCGTAGTAAGTCATTTTGGCGCAAATTTGGTGCAATAAGATTAATTGTCACGATATTAAATGGTGACAGTGCAGTCGCGTTTTAATTTAAGAGACATAGTTTAAACGATGGATATGTTTCATAAAAAAATACTACAGATTGATAAACGGAGCAGCAAACGGGTTTGGTTTAATCGTGGGGTCACTAGCAAGATAATTATATTAGCTTGATATAAAGTGATCGTCTCCCTATGTTACTATTAGCGTCATCCTTTGCCGCCAGATACACAATACTAGAAGTAATATCAAAAACTGAAAAATAAATGTTGTTGTGGTTATTTAGGGTACAGTTTGCATTGTATACGTGAAAAATTTTATATTTAAAAAATTCCAGTACTTTTTAGCTAGCAAAAGATGACGCTAATAGTAGCATAGGATAAGGTCACTTTATATCAAGCTAATAAGTCACTATTGAGCAACTTTATGACCACAGTAACTGAAGTAAAAACTATGAAGCCAGTGTTCCTTTTAGTGCTTTTTACTGGTGGTTTTTCAAAATTCCACTCGTCCTGTTTATCCCCGTAGGTTTTTGCCAACTTACGTACCAAATATTCTCTACGATGTCTCTTAATTGCCTGCCAACCTGAACGAATACGGTAAATTGTCAATTTTTGGGAGAAAATTGTGACAACGGCGCTTGGCGACTTCAGTCTGGCATTATAATTTCAAAAATATTTGAGAAAGGACGCGGTAGATATGATTCTAGCTTGTCAAAAAACCCTAAGGAGACGGTTGTGATAGATGTGAAGTTTTTGAGTCGATTCGTTGGACGGAATGTTTTTAGCGAGAAGCGTTTCGCGCCGCCCTTGAGGCTGATACCGAGTTACATATGCAAAACCCCTCTTCATCTGAATATCGGACATTTTGTGACGGAGGCTGCATCTTCAAAAATGAGTCTCTGAATTGTTATTACCACCATTGAAACCAAGAACTTCACAATCTGCCTTAACATTCGCCAGTAAAGGAAATTAGTAGCTCATGAACCGATTCCTTGCTTTTTAATACGTAATATTGAGAATAGCTGTTCCAATCGGTCACGGGTCTAAAAATCAGTTCTCTCTTAAAATAGTAATCCATTAATAATAAGCCTTAGTACTTTTGTGTTTGCTTTCTTTAACTAACGAGGTTCTCATGAAAGTGGATTGCTTCAAAGGACTCCAATTTTTCCCTTTTTCTTCTCCTTTTCATCTTGAATCGGCGAATGAGTTGGCCAATAACGGTTACTGGGTCCATCATCATCATTCGTCGTGCAATCCTATGGTTGGTTGACTGCAGCCCTCCACCCTTCCCTATCCAATGCTAGTTTTCTCACTTTCTTTTAGCTCTTCCTATGTACTTTCCTTTTTATTTGATCGATAAACTTACTCCTGGGTCTTCCTCTGGGAAATTTATCCTATATTTTGCTTTCAATTATATTCTTCACACACCCATTGGGCCTCAGGGTGTGTCCAATCCATCAGACTCCTCTTTTCTGTATGGTGTTCCATATGGTCGTCATAAAAACACCATGTATAAACATTTCAGATTATTTAGGACCTAAAAAAATACTATTGGGAAGGGAAACAATAGTACAATGATCTTGACTTTTTTTGCTTCACTATCCATCTGTTTGTCTAATTTTCTTACATCCTACCACACAGCGGCTTGGCCAGTGGTATTTAAATAGTCATGTTTCCTCTTCAGTACCAATATATCTAAAACTCAAGATTATGTGTCACTCTTTCTGGTTTTTAAAAATATTTTCATATTCGCGAATTTCTGAACAAATCAAAATTACTCACGTTCATCTCATTCATACATAAAGTCAGTCAAAATATCTTCTTCATTAACCCTACGATACATAACGCCAACTGAAAGTCGTGAATCAATTGTTTGTTAAATGCCACTTTTGGTTAATATTCATTTTCATCCTGGGAATATAAAATCTTCGTGTACAACATTTGTAGCAGTAAATGCGAACATCTTTATGGGGATTTGCTGCGATTATAAATCTAAATTACTCTCCCCTCAATTTTTCACTACTTTTCCGACGCGACGTTCTGAATCCTTGCGCGTCTATTCTGCGGCACAATTTTAAAGAGAGTTCTTGACCCTAGTCATCATTGACCTGTATAAATATTTGATCATTTTACCAGTTCATACTTAAAATAAGTAAGATCTCCGTGTAACACTAAATAATCACGGTGAATGAGGACAATTTTGGAATCTGTTATTTGACTGGCGATCACACCATCACGCAGTTATCAAATGACATTGAAATATCCATCGAAAAAATTTCGGATTTCGCTTAGTTCTTCAATAATAAAAATAAAAACATTTTTATCCAGCATGTTCAGCCCATCTAATATTTTATTTCAAAATTCAAATATTTTTTGGCTTGAAAGCTAACGGTAAAAGATATTGCAAAATCCGGAATTCTATCCAATTTGAGCAATTCATTTAGCTGGATATAATGTAAAAGCTGAGAAATAATCAGCTAGAGAACTTTCCAGAAAAATTCCGGCGAGCCCAAATTGTATGTTGGAACAAAAATAATTCTCGATATGTCTCACTAAAAATGATGAAGTAGTCCTTTTTGCGTGGTTCAAAACCGTAAATTTCACGCCGGAGGAACTGCTTCCGTTCCGAGTACACATTTGAAATTCAGGATAATGTGATTTCCGCATGCTTGCATCACCAGCCTCGGATGTAAAATAAACAAGGTTATGGGAGTAGAATATTGCTTGCGCGTGATGAGAAATCAAAGAGCGAGTTCCTGTTTCAAGTCCGGACCTTATTTTAAAGCATGGAATGGTTTCGAAACCAACTCTATTCCCCTCTTTTTCTCTTTTACGTACCCCCTCTCTATCTCTCTAAGATAACTCTCTTTAAACATATTTTATAATGAATTAGTAGAGTCAAAGCTCAGCGATGGCATTACAATCTGTGGTGGAGCTTATTACAACTCAATACAGCCAGCCTACTTTGCTCAAAGAGTATCATCAGGATAATTTCAAGAAATAGGGAACGTCACCCCAGCTTTCGCTTATTTTGCAGCCTAAAGGTGCTCCCCCTAAGACATTTATGTGGTACTACGAACGTTCTTCTTGAGAAATGGCAACACTTCTACCTGGTTTGATAGACCACGTATTGAAAGCGGCCGTAGAAATATGCTTTTCCCTCTACAAAAGGTTCGCCTATCTTTGTATAAATGATGTTATGTTTACATTGGGCCTTAACTATACAATTTGTTGCCGTCTACTCTAAAAGGTCATAAAATTAGTTTACATTCTTAAAAAAACTCAAGTAATGGCTGCTTGCAAATGAAATTTTAGACTTTGTTTTTCAGTAAAAGAAAAAAAAACTTTTTTTTGTCTTCAATTTTGTAAAAAAATATTACATCTTATTTTTGAATTTTTTAGGTTATTCATTATTTAATTCTTGAATCTGGCATATTCATCAAAATTTGATGATTAGTTCTACTTTTTACCAGTTATGCCTGTGATGTGTATTGTTTTGCATTTGGGCATAGATGTTAATACGGTAGCTTCTTGTAGGAAGTCCTTGAAGCTACCCAAAGCTCATTGTTTAATTCATGCTTGTGTACCTAAAATGTAGCATTAAAAATATCTCTCTATCTATCTCTCTTTCCTCGTGTGATTGCAACGGTAGAAGCATTCTATCCCATCGAATTTTTCTTTACTTTTTTTTATTAAATTAGGCAGCGTAATTACTTCTCAAGGACGAAGAAGCACTTGAGAGTTGGAATGAACTGTGAACAGATGAAGAGAATCGAATAAGTTGAAAAGCACGCGGGGACAAAAGGAAAAAAGGAGCGAGAGCCAGTCCTTATGTGCAGTGGGAGAAAAATAAAATAGATGGTGGAGGAGGAGACGGGTGAGAGGAATTGGGGTGGAGGGAGCGGGATGGGAGAGGGGATATAAATAAAACCTCAAGGAAGCAAGATTTGAAATGGGACGTGGAGAAATGCTGTTTACCCACGCTTTTCCATTACCTCAGCCCGAGGCAAGCGGATATTTTGAACGCTCTCGAGTACATTCTCAATAAAGGACAGCGGTGGCGACGTATATGGCGTGTCCTTCTCTTCTTGTGTCGACAGAAAAGGAATAAAACATAACACCCGTGGATATATATGTGTGGGAGGTGGGAAAAAAAGAATAAATCGTGCGGAGCTCAATGCGCAGGGGGAAGGAAGAAATGCGCGTGTAGTGAGGAAAATCGCGCTAGGAGAGAAAAAAAAGAAACTCAAAACGATGTATACTAAAGGGAAAACGATGAAAGCAAGTGCACGGGGAATAAAAAGAAGTGCCTGACTCGAACAAAATCAAGACATTTGAAACGAAGGAACGCGCGGGGTGTAAAAATGTAGGCGTGTGATCTAACGGGTAACGCGCGAAGAGATTGGAATAAAAGTAGAGGCGGAGAGCCGGAATGGTGCGGCAGGAAATCCACTATGAATGTTGTGGGAGATTTCGTGAGTGAGAAGACGTATGGGAATGAAAGTGATTTGGAAAATTCACCACAATAAACCTAAGGTTAACAGCGTTAGTACTGCGCATATGAATTTTTTGAATGATGTGAATGCGAGGTGAAAAGAAGGAAATAAAAGCACTGTATCTCCATTCAATGAATACGTTGAGGAACGATGATAATAAGGAAATCAAGAAAGAGCAATGTTAGCGGAGTATAGTGGAATATGGGGAGGAATTGTAAAAAATGTCAAATTTTAATCCACTATGGACGGAGTTATGAAGTAATAGAGTGAAAAAATACTGGTACCACATTATTATTGTAAAAGGGATTATTTAATAATTCAAAAAAACCGTTAGACGCCTAAATTTCGACTCTTCTAATCCGAAGCGTGACAATACTGTCTAATGCGGATACAAAGTGGTAAAGTTTCTCACAAAGCAGATCTTGTAATGGTGTTGAAACGTATCAAATTTGACATGGTCTTCCTTAGAGAGCGAATTCCTACGTCTCAGTGAATGTATAAGTATATGAAAGACTTCGTCGAATGAGCTTTGAATAAAGAGTCCGATTCCTTCCTTTCCTTTTTCGAGCCGTCAGTGGGTGAGTGAATCAAACTCTGAGGAAGACTTAAGCTCTTAAAAAGTAAAGGTAATAAAGTAATAGCCCCTTGTGCAGAGACTACTGGAATTAGACAGCACTGAAACTCAAGGAGACGATGGACGTTTCTCAGGAAACGGCATGTAAAACTCTTCTGAAGATGAATATTCTTAAGAGATAAAAATTTTAATGGTGCGAGTGAGACTGCCCTTGTAAGTAATGTCAAAATTTCATATGATGTAATGATTGGATTGAATTTTGGGGAGGTGTCAGTTGCACCGTAGGGGAGAAGTTAGAGAGGAAGGGTGGATAGAAATCCGGTGTCGGCATTAGCCTGCTCTTAACAAAAGGTGCCAAGAGGACCACGGTTTAACGTCTCATCCGACAGACGAAGTACAGTACCTGAAGTACCCTCCACAAGACACTCAAGTAGGGATCGTGTTTCCTGTTAAAAAAATGCTCCTCTGCAGGTATTTGAACCCTGGCAGTACGTATGGTTAGTCAGTACTCTTAGTCACCACACCAACCCGATCCCCATGGAAGTGTGATTGAGCCGTATATCAATGAAGTATTCGGCTAGAATTGAGCATACGAAACAATTTTACGAAAGAAATTAAGACTTAACCGACATTGCATTTAGAATACTTTCAAAA
The DNA here is from genome assembly GCA_963169105.1 of Ceriagrion tenellum. Classification (NCBI taxonomy): domain Eukaryota; kingdom Metazoa; phylum Arthropoda; class Insecta; order Odonata; family Coenagrionidae; genus Ceriagrion; species Ceriagrion tenellum. Next base: position 110,292,224 of record OY720632.1, read on the forward strand.
TACTACACATTTTAGTCCCCCTTCAAGTTTTGAAAATTCGCGGGAAATGTGTGTTCTTTACTTTTTATGCCGTATCATCGTTGTTGTCACTCCTTTTTTGTTACTCCCATTGCTTTGCACAAAGTGCGTAAAAATGAAAAGATTTATTTCTCTTTCCCTGCCTACTGTGAATTTTATTTTATTCTCCTAAATAAATCCTTGTTCGATAGTTACATTTAAAAATATTTGTCATCCATATTCGTCATCATTATTACTTTCCACCCGCTAGATTCTGAAGTTTCGTCAAAATTTTAGATTTAAATTTCTTCCATATAGGATATAAGTCCTAAATTCGTTGTTTCTAGAATTAATTTATTTTTTACGGGTATGAACAGTATTTTCTTGAAATGAAATCGTAGTATTACTCTTATTTTCATCATCACATTTGGAGAGCGCGTTATCAGTGTATTTTAGCCTCAATTCGTCAATTGCACTTAGAGTTCCAGATGATCCTTTGTCACCTGGGTTTTCCTATTTTACTGGGGTTTGGAAAGAGTTCCTGATACTTTTTGCCAATATCTATCTAGTTACTCATCGGCACCAATCACCTCGCGGTCACTGGTATTTGAATGTGTTTGTGTAATCCAGTATCAATTCTCTCGAGGTCCATGGCCCCAGTGATCGAAGCTCCTGACCTACATGCATGCTGCAGTATTTAGTCTTTCCCATGACTCGTATTCCTTTCATTCTGCCTTTAGGATTTTAAACCATAGCATCATAGTCAGTATGATAATTCTTTAGAGCCCAGTTTGTAGAGGTAGCATAACGAATATAACATAGCATTTTAGAAAATAAAGACCATGCTGTGTTGATTATTGTAGCATAGAAGATTAAACAAATAATATTGTCAACGTGAATAGCATTAAGGTTTGGTCGAGAATCAACAGCATGATTAATTAAGCATACTATAAGTATTTTGTAAGATGTGAGCGTTGTTGATAATAATTATAGCTCGACAACTTTTGTCTCCTAATGAGGGAGATTTTACTTGTTGCCACCAGCATGGCAGGATAATTCTTCTCATTGCAGATAGCTATAACTTGGTGCATATTAAATTTTCGCCTTAGCATTTACCTCTTCTACTGTTATTAAGATAAAATATGTGTTATTATATGTATGTATGACTATATCCGTAACGAAGGTTATAGAAAAATAGCGCCTTCCAATATACGCCGCGTCACAACATTCTCCGTAGCCAGCGGGCAGCTCCGTACTGGGGCTCGCGATCGAAAAATCGATTTTATTTTCGTTGTTACGGACGGTCGCAGATGATCTCATCGGATTCACACTTTGAAAGCTTTGCTTTAATTGTGGTGTAAATATCTCAGGGTCAGTCGATGACCATTTTTTTATATTGCCACATACAGACATAACGTTGACGAAAACCAGGGACCACCATTTTGTTATGTATGGACGACAAATGTAATAGTGTAGTCATGAAAACAGGTTGTAATAAATAACAAGCGTTTATTTTACTAATAAACTTCAGCTTTTATTCCATAACTTTGATAGAAAAAGTTCAGTGTTTGCCCTTTCCAACACCTTTCAAGAACGGCGTCCCCGTAGCCAGCGCGCAGCTCCGGACTGGGCCGCACAATCGAAAAATCAATTTTATTTTCGGCGTCGCAAACGATCGCAGATGATCTCTTCGGATTTAAACTCTTAAAGCTTTGCTGTAATTGTGGTGAAAATATTTTAGTGTACATTTTTTTATATTACTACATAATGACAAAAAATTGACGAAAACCAGGGTCCGCCATTTTGTAACGTATCTCTGGCAAATACAACAATTTGGCCATGCAAGTAGATGATTATTAAAGAAAAAAACCTGTTTTATATCACTGATAAGTTTTAATTTGATAACTTTACTACAAAAGGTTCAACATTAGCTAGAGTACGGCGATTTTTGGAAAAAATTTAATACGGGCGATTTTTGAAAAATTTGTTCAAATTTGAGATCATTTCTTTTTTTTGCAATTTACCAATGAAAAACTGAATGCATCACCATATGCACCAATTTATTGGCAATTATTATGCAAAGTTTCAAGTTCCGGACTCAAAAAAAAGAGTTTTGAGGATTTGGTCAGCTTTTTTCGCTTTCGTCCCACTGTGCGTCGGTTGGAATGTGAAAATAATGAATCCTACGTGCCTTCGTTTACAGTCGGCGAATTCTGATGTCAGGTTTTGCTTCAACCTTCCCATTGTCCCATTGCAACACATTTTTATCGTAAAACTAACTTGCGTGTATTGATCAAAGAACCTCAGTCTTTCCGTCATTAAATTTTACCAATGAACACCTAACCGACTTTATCAGACGAGTGGTATTACCATGAAAGCGCTTCCAATTCTAGCAGCATATCGATATTGCAAATTGAAAGCGACTCTAATCATCTTTATCCCCCTCACACGTCTTTAACTCGAGCCAACCCTCGTTGCAACACTTCACGGTAGACCATGACGATCGCCCCTAGTCGGTGCCATACTCCGCAATGGCAGCCGAAAAGAGTTCCAGGGGCGAGGGCCGAGCGTGGGAGAAAAACGAGGATGAGGGTTAAGCGAGTCGGCAGCGCGGGCGTGGAAACACAGAGAGGAGTCAGATAAGGGCGATGAGGGAAAGGCGGGACGGATCCCGCGTCAACAATGCCAGACCCTGTTATTTCCCCACCCACTCTAAGCTCTACCATTCCCTATTTCTTTCCCCCATACCTCTTGAGTACCCTAGCGCCCGCTCGAATAACACACATACCCACACACATACTATGTGTGCATGTGGAAGGGGTCGCGTCCGGGGATTGGGAAGTTCCTGGGGAAAACGAAGAGCTTTTTGGGAGATAGATTAGGGGTTAGAGGAGGTGGGCATCGATGCTTTTGAGAATTCTGGCGAAAAAAATCTTTCTCTCTCTCTCTCCCTCTCTCTATGGTATTGCAACTCCACGAGGAATTGAGGAATTGGAAAAAAAGCTCTCTATCTGTCCTTGTTACTTAACAAATAGTCCCTTTCAGCAGCGTACGGAAGAAATGCTATTCGTCTGCTTTAAGTGTGTGTGCCCGATGAAATGAAGTCTTCAGAACCAGCGTCATTTGCTCTGGTTTCACTCTGTTTAAGAGCAAAAGAACAGTCATAGATGGTGATTTTAATGAAAGTTACAGAGCTACAGAAATCAGTTTTAAGGGGATCGTTTTAAGGGTGTCTTGTGGAGGGCACTTCAAGTACAGTATTCCGTCTGTCGGATGTGGCGTTAAACCGTGGTCCTCTTGGCGCCTTTTGTTAAGAGCAGACTAATGTCGACGCCGGGTTTCTATCCACCCTTCCTCCCTTACCACCTATGGCGCCAATGACCTGAGCTCTCGGTCGCCTCCCCAAATATCCAATCCAATCCAAATCAGTTTTGAGCGTAAAAGTCGTGACTCCTACCACTTAGTAGATGATGTACGGCTCTGTTAAGTATTGTTTTTCCTGTATATCTCTTGCACTTTGTACTATTAACACTGTTTTGGGATCTAAAATTGGAATTATGCGATGAAAATATTTATTTGAAGACTTATTAGTTACAGGTGTACTGTATACGTGTATAATAATTTTTTGCCGTATTTCCATGGGTACGACATTACATTATATGAAAAATAATTGTATTGAAATTGATTTGCTCAATTTATGTGGGTACAACTAGTAGTGGGAGTAGATGTTGGTCTATAAATTAGTATTCCATATTGCCTAAAGTTGAAAAGAACTCATTCTAGAGCAATATGAGATTTCTTTTACACTTTGCGAGCTGGGATTTAAATTTAAGGTTCTCTCAGAAAAAACTGAAGAGTATACACACTGGATTGTGATAGAAAACTCGTTTAAATCTAGGGTAATGAACTTTTATGTACTATTAAAATTTATTTTGGCACTTTTGGTCATATTTGTGTCTACTAAAAAGATTGCAGCCATACCATTACGTCCAGGTGCCGTTCAATAATGATATTCCATGGACGTCTTAGTACGTCCTTCGTCCTACTAAGAAAATGTAATAGGAATTACCATTACGTCCATACCACTCAACGTATTAATTTGAGGATTCCGTCCACGCTATTTATGATTTGCTGAAGTGATGTTGATGACCTATTTTTGAAGTAAGCCGGAGATATAGAGTGCTCTTTGCTAACATTTGTCAGTAAGAAGCGTGCTTGACGTTGAACCTATTTGAGATGGATCAAGCTCCTGTTTATGGGTGAGTTAACTGCGGCCGGATATGGTATTATTATTGATAATATATTTTGACCCTAGTTACCTTGAAATATACTTAGAAATTAAGTGATTTAATGTCCATAGAAAATGGAAACCATCCGTATTGACGGCATAAACGTTGTCTTCCTAGCTAGTCTCCGTAAATATTAGGGAAATGCGAGGGAATGGAAAAAATCATTTTAAAGTGATAATAACTAACATAAATACATGAATGTAAATTCGGCTTCTTACAATCCAAGCTGGTGTTTATTCGTTTCTGCTCTCCCAGAGAATATAAGCAATCATCTACACATGATTTGGCATGTTTTTATTTTTTCAGAAACCAACCTTTGGATTTTACTGAGTTGTGAATGTAAATTTCATCTCCATCGTGTATGACTGGTGGTTAAAACAAATTGGCATTCGACCAATCAATGTTAAACGGGAGTCAGAAATATCTCTTACTACTTTCTCCAAAGGTTTAATCGGTATAAAATCTCGTGACGACGTTATGCGTGAGCATTATGATAGTGCTTAATTTTTTCTTGCCTATTACCTACTTAAGAGATTCAAAGTGAACCAAGATGTGCTCTTTGACTAAAATCCTTTGCTATCCTTCCCCTAATTTTATGCATCATTCTTATTTTTTATAACAAAATATGCATGCAATTAGCTCAGTCACTAATTTTTCTCTTTGAATTCTTGAGTTACTAGTTGTATTAAAAATTTCAATTTCTATGAGCTTCAATACTTGAGCATGTTTTTTTTCTTCCTAGTGATTTTAATTACCAAAGTGATGTTGCTGACCTACTTATCAACGCCAACGGTATTTCTACATAATTTTAATGTGGATAATTCGTTTCCAATTAGAAGTTGGTGAGGTAGAATAGTGTTAACATTTGGTGGAAGATTTTTCTTGGAATTAAACTGGGACACTGTACACGAATATGAATATGTTTAACACTTTCACGGCGTATCTAGTTTTCAACAAGTGTTCTTAGAAAATGTCACTTTTCAATGAAAAAACGAAAGTTATATTCGATTTATTTTCTTCGTATTCGTATTCTCCATGCGTTCACTTGGTTCAATTATACCGCATTAGAGATCTCAAATGCCGCGTTTATATTCGGGTACGTAGCACGAGAGACTTTGGGCGTCTGTCGCGGCCAAAGATAAAGTTTTTTCAGGGTCGTGTACAAAAGTTGACCATCACGGCGAAGCACAAATGTTTGCAGGTCGACTTTTGTCGACTATCACGATGAAAGGGATAACTTAAAGGATTGTGAAATTTCAAATGTACACCAAACCAAAACTTTCTTTGCGTCATTGGCAATGATTGCCTACTTTGTTATTTCAGAAATGTCCATATTGCTTTGATCAACTATTAAAAAATATAGTTCAATGCGTTCATCGGATTTATGAGGAAATCGGTTCCCGTGGCATGTATGACGCAACCAAGAGTTTGAGACGGAGTGTGCGAGACAGTGCTATACAGACCGGAGTGGTCGCCTGTCAAGGCACCTTGGTGTGGCGAGGGCCAACTGAAGAGTGAAAAGATGGAAACATGTGGTTGGAAGTCGACTGCATTCATGAGTGCGGCAGCCGCGGGAGATGATGAACAGCTCGGAAAATAGGACGAGGTATCGTCGGGAGCGGAGCGGACGGTCTGCGGCCACTCCACTGCATCCCTACGGAAATGTGCCGGAGCGGAAAGTAAGCGGAAGCGTTCGCAATTTAGTCCTGCGAGTGTGCACAGGTAAAAAGCCGCACCACTGCCGTAAATCTTCGGTGCTCAACATTCCAGAACGCACATGCGTCGGTTGCACGCTCCATTACGGCGTCATAACGTACGTGTATCTCGGGCGCTGAAATAGACTCTCGTGGGCCATTTTGAATAACCTTGTGGAACCCACAATAGCTCCTTTCACATTAAATAAGAGAGTTTTTCATCAAATCCGTATCATCTATTTCTGTAAAGTTCATTGGTTTAAGACCAGGACAAATTTTTCTACCTTTTCAGTTTTATTCTTACTGAATGTTTACAGCCAATATTATTCGTCTTTCATGGTATACCATCTAGATACCATAGGTACGTAATGACTGTTTCACTTTGCGATTTTAAGATCTATATAGAATAGAGAGTACCTTCCATATTTATTATAATATGAAACTCCTGTTAAAATCTACTTTTTTGAGACTTCTATGATCGCCAAAATCCTAGTGACTCGAATTACAAATGATCCAGTTATGTAAAGTCATTCATTATTTCAAATCACTACGTACAATCTCGAGTCGTCTGATTTCCAATATAAACTGTTCTAAACCTAAAAAATACCACCATCTAAGTGATTGTATGATAATCTTTCTTAAGGTTACTATCGTAATAATGATTAAATAAAAGATAAGCAATTATACCTGCAGTTGCAACAAGCTGCAAAACGCGTTGAACGATTACATTAAACGAATGTGGAGAAGTGAATAAACTTATTTTCAATATGATTACTTGACATCCGATTCATGTGGTTTGGCTGTATAACTGATTATTAAGTAAAAGTTCCCCATCGAAACTGCCTGCCAGCAGCATCAAAATTTGTACTGTAACTACTGTGCAAGGCTACCTAGCCTTTATTTCCTCAGGATTTAGTAAGGATTTTGGATATGTATGACCTTAGTACATAAAAAATAAACTCTTGCTGCTGTTATCCATTTTTGCTATTGGTCTGCGTGGGCACCAAGGTATTTCTACACTTACACCATTTAAATAATCGGGCCGAATCTGCATACTTATAACTATAACAGCTGTGATACGCTAACTTTTAACTGTGCACACGGTTATTGAATTAATATATTGCATTTAAATAGAGTCCTTTCTCTTAGTACTTAGGACCCTTTGTAGTCAAACTAGGCACGCAATGCGCTCAAATTAGAAACACCATCCTTATATTTCGTCATCATATTTTTAAAGGGTGGTATCATTGTGATTTTATATCAATTTGTAAATGTTACGGCAAGTCTTAAAACTTTTCCTTGCTCCAAGGTATTTTCTTCGTTCCTGGTGTAAAGAATCATCGTTAATGAAAGAATAAATGATGAATATGCCCTGACCAGAATAATAATGTGGTTGTTAGGGAGACTGTTGATTGGTTTGAAAACAACAGAAAATAAAGGTTGGAGTGAATTGTTTTTGTAGCAGAATTAAGAGTCGTAATAATTTCTTTCGTGTTACCCAAACCCGTAACCTTGGGATTGAGATAGGGAGCAACCGAGAGTGTCCACCAATATCTCTTTATTTGCTCCTTAGCTTCATCTTACATTGCGACCTCGGTGTTACTCTGAATGTGCTTGTGCTATCTGGTCTATTTTCTCACAAAGTCTCCTTCCAGGGCCAGGGAGTAATCTGAGCTGGAAGGCTTTAAAGTTTACAACAGAGACAGCATGTTCTTCTAATCCTCCTCGTTAAACTCTTGTTTTATGAATGACTAAAAAAAATGGTAACGATAATATTGCATTACTCTTACATTATGAATCGGTACTAAGTTTCCTTCAATTACGGCGAGTGAAATCAAGAGAAATAGAAGCGATGTTTACTTACCAAATTGGTCAGTTTAATTCTAATCGTGCAAATTCGAGTAATGAAAACATACGGAATTATCTTAGTGAATGACGAACTTTTAATTATCAAGTTATAAAACCAATGCATATGAATTGGATATTACGTATCAATATTGAAAATAAGTATTATACTTTTCCACAGTTCTTTATTGTAATTATACATAATCTTCAGGTACAATTGTTTGTAAAATTAATAGTTGAAGGCGTAACTTGCCGTAACCTATGGTTGCCGCAGACATGACGAAAAAGAAAAATCTCTTAGTAAATTCCACCCTTAAAATTTTTATTACCGACCTAGGTTTCGATTGCCTGAAAATCATTTTCAAAAGAAAAAAGTTTTATTTTCAAAAGATCTTTTGAAAATGATTGCAAGGCAATCGAAACCTAGGTCGGTAATAAAAATTTTAAGCGTGGAATTTACCAAGAGATTTTTCTTTTTCGTCATGACAATTGTTTATCTTTTTTTATTCATTTTTTCAATAATAACGATACGATATTTTCGATAGTTAAAATAAAAAATAAAAGATAAACAATTGTACAACCTGCGTTCTGTTGGAGAACAAACCCACCCCTCTTAGAGTAAAGTTATTATCGTAGCAATGAATAAATAAAAGGCAAAAAATGTACCTGAAGATTCAGTAAGCTGCAAATCGCGTTTTACGATTAAAATAAATAACTGTGAAAAAGAACAGTACTTATTTTCAATATGGATTCGAATATAAAATGCTTCCACGAAATGACGCCTGAAGGTGTAATGTTTAATCGGATGTTACGTATTTACTCTATAAAATGTATATTTTCTTCAAAATATTTTAACACTTATTTGAAGACCAAGTATCGACAAAATGGACTATCAGGTTAAGGCAAGTTCAGTGCCCATACTTGAACTTGTATTAGCACAATAAATAATTATGTGTAACGGAGGTCACACAATTCTGTACGTGTTATTGTGGTTACAGATCAATTAAAAAAACTCCTTTGTTCCTTAAAAGTACCTAAAAAAATCTGCTTCACACAATATTAGTTGTTTAAGCCAGTAATTTGAGTAATTATTATGAGAATTTAATCAGAAAATTTGATGAAATTTCATGGGATTGATAGGAAGGATCACGCTGATTTTTAATGTATGTGACAATATTTTTATCCCATATTAAAAGCACTATTAATTATTTATTACTTGTCCAATCACCAATGTTATGTTTAATTGATAAACTTAAAAGTATTCCATTAAATAAAATCCACAAAACATGCATTCTTTTTATTCAAAATTGCTCCTCAGTTTTTCTTTTCTGAATCCTTGTATTTTATCATTCATTGTGCCCACTGAACCATCTTTATTGTGGATTTCAAATTCAGCATAGTTAATGAAATCATAATTTAGTCATATACAGTCAGTTTTTTCTTTATATAATTAGTTTTCGTTATTTAACGATTTTTTAACTGGATCTTAATGGTCTTATGGTGCATGATGATGTTCTATCTTTGCATCTGACTTTCTATTTTTTAATAGAATAGCTGTATACATTTTATTTTAAAACATGGACCATTTACAATATCGTGTTTTATTAAATAGTAAAGTGTGCTGTTCTAAATTCATCATACCAAAGGAGGTAGCACTGACGAGCCGAAAACATAGATATTTGTTAATATTTTTCTTTTCCCTACGTTTAATTGAAGCATTTTTTTTAGGTCAAGTAACACTATATGAAGTCTATCAGTTCATCGAACGGTAGCAGATAAAAAGAACCAAGAGCGATTATTTAATTCGTAATATATCAATTTGATTAATTAAGAGGAAATAATAGAGTTCAGATAAGTAGTATAACTGATAAAACAAACTTCTACACTTCTCCATTAACCCGATTTTTTTTGGCTTATCACTATTTTATAAAGAACGACCATGATAATCTGCTATTCTCTTTTACGGGTGATGGAGAAGTAAACGAGACATTTTTTAACAACGGTGATCACCTTGTTTTCCGGTTTTCATTATTATTAATCTAAACGCAGTGGCGTTTTTTTGGTTTGGAGAATTTCTTTTTTTAATACCGGTGTTCACCTTGTAACTGCAAATGCGACCCGCAATGTGAACGAGGAGCGCTTTTAGCACTCTTTCACAGACTGATGTAACGGCAGCGGTTCTCAGTTCCATTACATTCGGACTCATTTGGTTAAGCTCGTAACTGGCCGTTTTGCTCTCCTGGAAAACATGAATATTGATACCATTTGTCTCGCTCTTGTTTGCACGTGAAGTACGCCGTGTGAATGGAAAGCGGCCGGAGGGATAAAAATGTGTTTTTAAGAACGAAAAAGTGGCGAGTAGCGCTGATGTGTTTTTGAAAACGAAACAAATCACGAGATATGGTGATGACAAGCGTGTGAGTGGAAAACCTCGGGAAATGGAAAGGGGACGGGATGAAAGTGAAATCTGTGGTTTTTTTCTGATGCTATCGTTAGGTGGTGAATATTATTTACCTATTGCTGTCAAAAATGCGCTCAGCGTAAAATATATACTATGTCCAAGGCGACTTACCCGACGTCACCCAACGCCAATGGAGCCAAAAGTTGAATTCCAAGAATTGTGTTAACTTTAGAACTGGCATGTGAACATATTATTTAACCAGTTCCAGGACGCGTAAGCGCGCACTGTATCGATCGTGGAAGAGAACGTGGTTATCAAACCTACTTCCTTAATTTTGTCTCAAAATAGTTTACCAACTTTTTAAGTCGATAAATACAAAGATTTACACGTTAACGTGAGACCTTTTATTTTGAACTGAGTGTATTTGAAGAAAAAACCTTTTAAAATATCCATGATTTCTTTGCTCATGACCAATTTTATTTGCAAGCATAATGTATTTTTATATGAGGTTTTATTTGCAATATTTTTCCTAATACTTTCCGATTTTTTGTCGTGAATATGATTACACGCATCAATTTGAAATTGCCACAGGATTTTGGCAGTGCTGAATAATTCGTCTGTTTCGTATATTGTGCGATGAAAAATTCCTTATTTATCTAACAATAGGCGGTATACGTATTTCAGATCTACTCGTTTCTGATTCAGAATCACATCAATCCCCTTTGAGTAAATGTTGCAAAATATTTGTTTACTCTTCTCTCAGATTCAAAAGTTTGTGTATTCCTGAACTTACTTGGTTTTTACTAAATTAAATTTTCAATAATTTTGAGGTTTTCAATCATACCTATGAGATAAATTTTAAAAATTAGATTTTAAATTAGGGTTGATAACTCCTGTCCTGCAAAGATACTTTTCAACCAAAGTATTCTCCCCTCAAGAGGTATGTGAGGTTTTAAAAGGCTTGACAGTTTGAATTCATCCCTTAGCGTGTGTGATCCTCGATTTGACCGGTTACTTAGATGTACAATAAGTCTATCTTGATGCGAATTTGTCGAACTGAACTTGTTCGGTGCTTTTTTGGGTATATGATATAGACTTCATTGCTCCTTAAGCGTTTGAGCTAGGTCCAGGAGCTAGGTAAGGGCGCTATACCTCGGTACAGCGGCATTAATAGTGAAGTATTTTGCAGTATTACGTTAATTAACGGAGCAGTTAAAACGAACTCAGCGCTTCATTCAATCCCGAATCAGACTCTTCGCCAAAAGTGAAAATTCCAAACATAAGTGGGGAACTGGTTACTTCAGGGGTTAAAAAATTTACTTCCTATTCTATAGGCCTCCGTTTGAAACCCGGCTGAGGCAGAGATTTGTTCAGTGAAATACCGTACTTACTGGGAAGTAATGTGGAGAGATTCTTACATTGTGTACTCCCTCTGTCGAATAGGACGTTGAACTGATTTCCAGATGTCGCAATTTATTAAGAAAAGGATGACTCCGTATGCCGGGTTTCTCTCTACTCTTCCTTCATTTCCCTCAAATTCCTCCCCATTCCCGCATGCTCATCTTTCTAACACATTTAGAGTATACCTGGACCAGTCACGGAAGGTATATTTAAGGTCTTTTATAAGTAGATTTCGTACTTACAAGTATTTTCTTATCTTTCTTTGGCGGCGCGAATAATATATGTTGCCGTGCGCGTTCCCCAGCGATACAACTTACAAATCAAGCAATCTGTAAATATATTTTAATAATTCAAGATTTGAATCATCATCGATTGTTCAATCCTAAGATTGGTCGACTGCAGCCCTCCACCCTTCCCTATCTAAAGCTAGTTCCCTTACCTCCTGGAATCATTCCCTATGTACTGTCTTCTTTATTTGGTCCATGAACTTATTCCTGGGTCTTCCTCTGGGGACTTTTCCCTCCATTTTACCTTCAATTATCTTCTTCAAAAATCCATTGTGCCTCAGGGTGTGTCCAATTCATTTGGTTCTTCTTTTCTGCATGGTGTTTCATATGGTCCTTTCCTCTCCTACACTTCGGTACACTTCATCATTTCTTATTGTGTCCGTTCATTTTATATTCAGCATTCTCCTCCAGCACCAGATTTTGAAGGCTTTTATTCTTTTCTGGTCAGCTTTTCCATTGATTCAAGGGTTTCAATATAGATAAGTAATAATATGCATAGTTCTTTGATAGCAAATAATAGTTTTAGATTGTCATTTCAACCTTTCTATCACACCATGAAGTTGGGAAACTGACCCATAAAAATGATTGTAGCCTCTGAACATATTTACTATGTACCTTATCATGGCTGTTTGTTATTGTTTCGATCTATTTTACGACGTGTTTTGAATGTATCGCAGCTGAAGAGCCACTAAACCAGTTGTATTTATGCAACGCCGAATGAACAAATGCCATATAAAGAAAAAAATGCATTCGTCTTTTTTTTTGCTAGTGTACCTCGAAAGGAATGCACTGTTTGTCCGCGAATTTGTTTACCGTGAGCTTGCGATCGACGCTCGGGTTCCATTGCATCCTCTCCTTGTGTATCCTAATCCGATATGGCCGAAAGGATAATCGATCACATTGGTGTCGATGTTCCATACTAACAAGATACGATGCATCGACGTCGGATATTCGATTTAGTTGCTATGATAAGGGGTAAATTATGATTTTCCAGACGTCTTATTTTGACTAAGGATATATTCCAAAAAAGAGGGAACAACTCGTAATAAAAACGATATATAGTTCGACAATGTTTTAACGCTGTCTGCCAGTGTCGATTTCTATAGCGTTAACAAACGAATGTCATTCTTGAATTTGTCTTTAGACTTCGAATTTGGTAGTTAGCATTAAATTATAGTGGAACTGCACATCGTTTTTATTATGAGCTAATCTTTCTCGTCGTTCCACAACGTACAATCAATTGATTTTATTTCAAAAAAGAGGTTGTGAATGGATATTAAACCTCCTATAATAGCATTTAAAAACTGAATAACCCTTGGATACCTTATGTGCGAGTTACGCAGAAAATTATTGGTTGACTTTCTTTATCTATCTGATTTACAGAAATCACTTTTGTCCGAGCGGTACTGTCGTATTTCCCTTGTTTGTCTGTTTAGGTCTGGCTTCACACGACGTCTATAACAACACTTTGGAAATCTGCAGCTTTAAATTAGAATATTTCTTAATTGAAATAGTCAAACGCACCATATATTCAATATGCTCTTTCATTAATATGACTCGAATCATTGATTAAAATTGATCGAGATTCATTCATAAAATTCTAATACTGGCGTTATCAGTCCCAAGTTTATTACCCTCATTACCATCTGAATGCATAATAGAAACTCAAAGTTGTGCTTTTTTAAAGTAAATGATTGCAGTCTTGATAGTATTGATTCAGCCGTCTTTTTAAATGAATAGAGAAATATTGAAATAATATACGAGTCACTTTACGAGTCAATGACGTTGAAATTTGTAAGAGTTGACCAACAAGTAATGTCCCAGATTATTTTCGAAAATATTTATTCTACAAAAATTGAATGTACTTACTCATATGAAAGTATGATGTTTTCTCCTCTCACTCCATTTTTTCACGTAATCTCCTTCAAGTTCTATTGCCTTCCTCCACCGATTCACGGGGGCATGTGTATGCCCTGTTGGTACCAGTCTTCGCTCAGGTTATTGAGCCAGGTTTTTGCTGAGCCAATCTCCTCTTCCTGGCCCAAAGTAATAGTGTAGAAAAGTACTTAGCGACATTTAAATTGGGTTGGAAAAGAAGAGAAATTATGAAGCAATTTACGTTCTTTCACGACTTTAGTTTTTGCCAGATTGGTCCTTCGGGCCTAATCTTACAGTCTGTCTTTTTCAGTGTCTACAAAATTGGTCATGAATTGGAGCGCTCAGATGTAAGATTTGCTGGCGTCTTAATAACCTGATAAGGTTTTTCGATCAATGGAGATACGTCTCTCGATGACCGATTCAACGCATTGATTTTTGTCATCAGGGAGTTCAAAAACTCTTAGGGCATTACTTTTTGGGCAACCCTCGTGCCAATGCTGGTTTCAAAGAAGTGCATTCAGCATCATAATTCGCGGAATATCACTGTGGTTACTATTAACTCTAGAGTGGTGACGCTCGGTCTCTCAGACCGACAGTATAATCTTTCTGGTGACGCAGGCGAAGGATTTTTGAAAATGATCATGCTCTTTAGTAGTTTCCTATTTTTTACTGCTACTCAGATATATAAGTAAAAAAATCACCTTATGTAAGCATTTTGCTACTTATAGCTACCCTCGGTCCACCAGATAGTGCGTCACCACTTCTGTCTTCAAATAATACAAATTTTGCTGTGCTTTACAAAATATGATGGGTTAAAAATGTGGCTAAGTGATTTCCGATATATTATTGAAATAGATTCTTTTTATATACCAATTCCTAACAACGGCTGTTTTACTCTTATGAAGAAAAACAATGCTCTAGGCTGCTCATTTTACCGTGTAACATAGATGGAGTACAAGGTGAGGTATATTATCATTTTGCAGTGAAATGTAAGTGTGTTATAATTTCCATTATTTTGCCTCATGTCCATTATTGCTGCTTGATTTACAATGATATCCCAGATGACCTTGATTTAAAACTTCAGCGGTTATTGAATTCTTGTATAAGAGTTGTATTCGGCCTACGAAGACATGTCCATATTGCCTTAAGGAAATCAGATGGCTGACCACAAAAAAAACGACGGAAATATATCTTAGCTACGTTCCTTTATATATTATTATATGTTTAAAAATCTGAATATCTCCGTAGTTTCTTTAAAACTATGCCGAAAATAACTAATATAATAACCAGAATAGATGTCAATTTCATTTATTATCCCGCTCATCGCACCACCTGCTTCCATAATTCCTTCCAAGTAGTAGGGTCCAAACTTTGGAAGTCTATCACAGATGAGGTAAAAAGCGTTTCTCCCTTAAATTGTTTTCAATCAAAGATATATTTTCTTCTACCTAGTGACTTATTATGAGTCATCTTTTATGAGCATAAACAATTTTTTTTCTCGTATCTCTTCTACTGTTGCAATAGTTCTTATACAATCTCAAACTGTTCTAATAACTTATCCATTAAGAACCTATCATGATATTATTTTTTTAATGCCATTGTCATGAATAAAAGTATTTGTAATTTATTGATCATAGAAATGCAACATGCTGCTATTACATCTATAGTTACCATGATAAAATCTACAGTATGTTTGTTGTTATTTATGTTTTGAGTCTTCACTCACAGCGAGCATAGTGTCATTTCCAGACATGCATTTGATGTAAATTGATTTTGCTCTTTGAGGTAGAATAGTCCCAGAGCAATAAACTAATTTTCCAATTGCAATTTTAATGAAAATTGTGGAAAAATATTTTTAAATTTACGTCAGAATGCTGCTATTTCGAGACCATCCAGAAAAAACTGATATCAGTTTTTTTAAAAGTCCCAAGTCCTAATCGGTCCAGGAGACCGACTTCACTACGCATGTCCCGATAATTCATGTCACTACCGTAAGGTTGAGGCAATCGACCAAAAGAAGTCGTTATAAAATCAGATAAGCCGCAGAAACGAGGAATTTTGTCGTCTTTGTTCTGAGCAGCACACACGCGATATGAGGAATGCATACGCGACAAGCGTCTACTTTCATCGCGGCGTGGATACGGCGGCACTTCGGTTATATCTGCGTTAAAACTCGAAACCGCGATGCTCAGAACATCGCTCAGCGTCCATCACCCATGTCCTCACCGCTGCATTTCCCTCGTTTTATTTTTTTGTTCCATTCCACTCCAGTTCTTCATCCCTCATGCCCTCCCCCCTTCTCCCTTTTCCGTATATTTTATTTCTTTTATCTCGCCAGCCAGGAATTTTTGCTTTGCCGACCGCACGTTTGTTTGCGATCGCGAACAAGGGGGAAGCCGGAGAGCTTGTGTGTGTGTGTGTCTGTACCTTCATCTGTGTGTTAGAGAGAGAGCATGATGATGCGATGCAGTTGCATTCCCCTACCACTGGGGCGTGGGTGGTTTTGAGGGCGGGAGAGTCGAGAGAGAGGGGATCGGTGAGGGAGAGAGGGAGAGAGAAAGAGAGAGAAAAGTTGGGAGGGATGTGTAGTAGTGACTTGAGGAGAAGGCAAGGAATGGAGGGAAGGGAGAAGGAACCCTGTGTTGAAGGACGAACTGTGTGGCACCGGCAAGTCGGAGGATTCAGGCCGATGAGACCGCGGGAGAGCATGTGAGAGGAGAGGCAGGACCTGGAGGTGAGGGGAGTCTTCTCGCAACATTGCATTGTATCGCTTCAGATGTAGTATTTTGGCGGTAGCTTAAGCTTCCTCGATCCGTCGGCGACTCATTTCGGCGGCTACGACGGCAGTTGCGCTGTTTCACTTTGTTCAGAGTGATTTACTCTGAGGCCCATCATTCCAGGAGACGTGTAATTTTGCCTTTCGTTCAAGCACAGTTGTAATCAGTGCATATGGATGGATAGGAGTACATTAAGGAAACAAAATTAATGCTGCAGGCCGCAAAGACTGTATTTTGTGTTTTGGCCATCCATTCCAGGAGAGGTGTGGTATATTACGTCTCCTTAGTGATTTTTTTTCGCAGTTATAATGGGAGCTAACTTATTTTGTAGTTTATTTAAAATGTAATTCGTGAATAATCGAGACTCCTCATAATTTTTCTGTAGACCGACCATTATCGGAGGAATTCGTTTTCACTTAGCTCAGGCACAATTGAAATAAGTTTCTATGCGTAAAAATTGAAATAAGTTACTATGTGTACCTATATGTATCGAAGATCCAGTCCCACTGAAGAGCCACACTTAGTGTGTCACGCAAATTTGAATCTTGACAATTGCATCCCGGTAATTTGCTTGAATGTTATATCATGAAGATGAAGTATAGGGAGACATATATATCTGCAGTAAAATAATACTGAAATGGCATGGCTATGTATTTATTAAAGTAATTGCCCACATAGAGTATAGATGCCAATTTACCGCGGCACAATATGGCAACACATGAAAGGCAAGACAGATACATTCAAACATAAATAGCGGCGATAGCAATATTGAGAAAAAGAAAAAAATAAAGACTCAAAGAGATGGGTGCTTAGGTATTGCCAGTTGGGTGGGACAGAGCGCGGCAGGTGAACGTGTGGGGGGAAAGCGAAAACGAGTCAATGTTGTCTGGAAGAGAATTAGGAGACAGGGAGAAGAGGCAGGATAGAAGGGAGCATTTGATGAAGAATAATCTGGAAATGGGCGTGTAGAGTAGAGAATGCGTGCAAGTGGGTCTACACGGGACTCTGAAACTGAGACTAGAGATCAGTTTATGACAGTCAGTAGTTGAGTTGAAAGTGCTGTAGATGAGCCTTAGGTCAGTTTTAAGCATTTTTTATTAATGTTAAGTCATTCATATATCTATTTGCTTAGTCTCATAGCTTTAAGGGAACATAATTTCCAATTCACTAATTCATTGATTTAAAGGAAACCAAATTTGGGGTTACAAATTTCAAGGCACCCTCGTTCCACCTATGCTTAACTCAGAAAACTGATGTCATATCACTCACTTTAAGGTCCTATATCTTCATCGTCTCTTTGGATAATGTCGACTTAATTGAAGGAGCAATATGGTGGAGAATAAGTTGCTTTTTTCACTGTTAAACTGAAGTAAAATATTTCTTTGGTACCAATATTTTATTTATTTTTGTCAGTTTCAAATGATTTGAAAATGATTTATTTTTAAGTAGTTTAATGTGAGGTAATCCTATGTAAAATTAATTTTGCTGGCTAATACTGAAAAAGTTTCTAAAATTTGGGATGAGGTAACTTTCAATTTAACTAATATATTAATTGCATGTAACGCATGTGCTTTTTAATTAATATGTACCATTTTATTGGGACGATGACCAAAATTAGTGGATATATTTTTAAAAAAACCTGACTCCTTACCGATAAACTGTTAGTAATAATGCCGCTGCGTAGACAGTGAAATGCTTTCCATTCCCGAAATCCACTAAAAATGTGCTATTTTGCGTCATTGATCGCGTAATGTTGGCATTTAGATTCATTTAATGTATTCTATTTAGATATAAATTGAGTTTTCGAGTTTAGGCTTTCAATATGTGATGATGTTGTCTCTCTCTCGAAGCGAAATCGGAGCCATAACTTTGTTCGGCAGTCCACTCTGAAGGCTTTGTGGGAGCATACTAGTTCCTGAGATAAATGCTTCGAAGCTTAGCAAAGACATGCTGAGACGAACTCAGGTTGCGCGTAGGTCGTGGTAGATTAAGGTAGAGGTGGAAACCCTTTAAAAGAGGTGGGATAAGGGTTCGCTAGAGAAAGGCATTGGGAAGAGCGGAAAAAATAAATGAGATCGAATGAAACACCGCAGTGGGATCACTGAGATTGAGAAGCACTCGATTTTCCCTCTGACCTAGTTCCGTGTGCTTTGTCCTTATCCTGGATGGAGGTTGTGTGTGACGGTGAATATTCAGTGGGGTTTATATTAGGTCCAGATGAAGATAATGTCACACAAAGGAAAATCCTGCAACGTCCAAATGCCTTTCTAGGAAAGTGTATATGTGCCTCTAAGCTCCGGCTTCAAGCAGAGAGTGATCTGATAGTGGTGAAATAGGTTACTTTTTTTATTAATGCTTTCATTTCCCCAAAACGTTATTTCGTATTTGAATTGTATTGAAATTTTTTGGGTCTTATTCAGATGATAAGCATCGTGCTGGCTTATTTGTTGTCCCTGGTATACGTGATATGCCACAATTGTAAAAGTTCCCCGCTGTGTAAGCGTGAAGCCGTAGTCGTTGGGACGCGTATACTGCAAGAGTGGCTTTGCTGCAGACAGTTCGAGAATGACATTTGAACATCAATCTAATGCTACTCGTGCTTGATTATGAACGATAGGAAGGAGTTATGCGCCAATTCTATGAAGTCTTTCTCGGTTCGTTTTATTAGGAAGTCGGAAAAGAAGTAAGGGTGGAGAGTAACCCGTCGTTCGTACTAGCTTGTTCTTAACGTAAACCGCCGAAAGATACCCGTGTAGCGTCCAATTTGACGAACGATGCACTGCTGTTGAAGGTCTCTCTATAAAGCACCCGAGTAGAAGTCAAGGCTCCTGCGAAATATATCAGCCACGGGGGGTTGAGAGGGGGGGGAATCGAACCTGGAATTTCGAGGTGGAAAACCGGTAATTTAGCCTCCATTCCGACACGATCCTCCAAAGTTTGTTTTAATCTAATTTTCTTCTTTTCTTTGACATTTCCTTGTATTTATATTCCATTCTAATTGTACAAATTAATTTGAGAAGCGTTAATTTTAGTTTTATATTTGTTTCTTATACTTTTAATGCTGCTGGAACAATATGATTAATATGGCTGAGTGAAGAAGGGAACTCAAACCTGGAATTTCGAGATGGCAAGCCGGTAATTAGCCTCCATTGAAACACGATCTTCCGAAGTATGTTTTAATCTAATTTTTTCTTTTCTTAGACATTTCCTTGCGTTAATATTCAATTCTGATAATGAAATTCAATTTAGGAGTGTTAATTTTAGTCTTATCTTTTTTGTTATTACTTTTTATGCTGCTTGAATAATATATCATCCGTAACAGTTTATTTCTATCACATCTCCCGACAAACAAATCTAATCCCACTAATATTTTGGAACAGCAATAATCAAAGTATATCTACCTATCGATCTTATTCTAGTTGTTGAAGAAGTATCTTGTTTCTGCATTAGAGACGGTTGTCAATAAAAAGTCAACAAAAATCTGTTAACTGTGCCGAATTTCATTATCCATTCATGTAAATGGCTATACTAACTTAATTTTCACCCCCGTTTTTTCACCCCACCCTGATGTTAGTTACTGCTCTGCATTTCCATGAACGCGTTAAAAATTAACGATCTCCCTACCGAATGTTCGGTAATCTGTTCATTAATGAATGAGATGCCGTGAATAATGTCATGGGCCGTGTTCATTAAGTATTATTAAAGCTCGGGAAAGTGTAATGCTTACGAATTTAACTGCCAATCTCGCTCTTTAATGTTAACAAGTAAATTTAGACTGGGAATCGGTTTCGCACGATGGTTTCTATACTGTATTCTCAACGTTAAAGATTGGATCTCATTTTATTTAGTGATATAATCTTGTGAATCTGATTTTTTACATGTAGTGAGCATGCAGTGAAATTCTCCTTTTCGTCCATGGGAGTAAGAGGAATATTAGAAAAAATTTGGAGCATTGATGAATTATATTCAGTTACTTACAATGGGGTTTGCCTAAACTTTATCTCAAAATAGCAAAATGAAAGCGGAAATGTCGACGCAAATGTTATTCATTATATCCAGTTATTCTTTCGTTTACAAAAATTAGTAATATTTGAAAGTTTTAGTACTTTCATTAAAAAACTTAAATAGTGATTTTAAACTATTATCATATTGCGAGGCAGTAATGAACCTTATTTAAAAATAGAGGCCATTTCTCGCTGTAGAGTCATTTAGCCTTAGTATCCACTAAATACATGACCATTCCAGTTAACTTGACGATGCGAATTGAGAAGAATGATTGTTTGTTGCTGATTGGTTTTACACTGGAGTTTATCGATGTGGTTTTGGAATCGTTAGGAATGGCGTATACTTTATGTTTCTTCATGATTTTATTAAAGGTGAATAACGGTGTGGTGTAATCATCAAATCCCGCTAAGAGCAGCATGTCATGCAACGGAATCATTTGAACATTCCCCTTTCCTCTTTAAAGTTATTTCGTTTTGTTGAGGTCACCTGGCAGTCATATGCTAATATTTCGTGAAAGTTTGATTCCACTTTTCTGGGATTAAAAGATTACAGGCACTATCGATCTCACCGTACATTTTGATATGATAATCAAGCACGCACCTCAGAAGTTAGCTTTTATACGTCCCGTTGCATGTCAGTAATATATTACGGTGGAGTTTGAATTATATCATCTTCATATTCTGTGTATTATACCCAGAGAACGTTATTTTCACTCGCATTTCAAACTGTTTTCCCGGAAAGAGAATTCGTTAGACAAAAAGAGAGAAGTTTCGAGATCCTTTTATTGGACCCGTCCTGTTAGAAGACATATGCTGAGGCATAGTAGACTGATAGATTCCTCTATAAAAGTGAGCGATATTATCTGAATAATCATCAATTTCTTAATTTTTTTTATATTATGTAAGTGATTTTTTCCCGAAAAATGTTTTATGTTTCTTTGGCTGGAGCTATCCTTAGCTGAATTAGGCTAAATGTGCATAACAAGAGAATGATAATTATGGAATTTCATGCATTCATTGTAATAACTTACTAAAAGACCTAGACCAGGCCAGTATTAATTGGTAAATTTTCTTGTAGGTAAATTGAAAGATGAAACGAAAACGAAGTGAGAATTAGCTTTAAGATCGTGGATGTGGCGATTTCGAAAGAAGGGGAAAGTCCTGTCTAGAACCATGTATTCCAGTTAATGAGAATAAATACCTTAATCAAATAATGTCGCCAGTACCCGTGATATGAATTTTAAGTTAAATCTTTCATGTGTTGAGAGTATTAAGTCGCTAGTGTCAGCATACTCTTTTATTATAATTACTATAAATGAAAGAGTTCTCGGATGGATTAATAACATTTTAGGCAAAATTATATCATAAGGCATTCTACAGAATTAATCAGTTCATTAATTTCTGGCTATAGCCCTTCCAAGTGGCTATTGTGGGCCTAGGCTTGGAATAGGTGTCAAGAGAACTTAAAATATTGGCAACCTTTTTAGTAGTTCTCTCCACTAAAATGGAAATTGTCCTTCATGACGAATTTTGAGAGAGAGTTTATACGAATTAGATGTTCACGCCTCAAGTCTACATTGTAGCACATGATACGAAGCCGTGCTTACAAATCCACTGTCACGGTGGATTAACCCAACATTTTCGCTTGTACAACGACGAAAATTGATAAATTTCCAGTCGTTGCATTGATCAGTTATGTGATAAAAAGTCAAACGCACGGGGGCATATACACCAAGGGTTGAAATTCACCATTAAAAAATCATTTGAGTTGACCGGAATTTGAACCCAGATCTCCCAATAGGTTGTAACATACCTGACTGGTAAATGGAATAAGCCTCTCGGCAAAGGTCTTGGCAGTGATAGGACTAGGTAGTAACAAACCGAAATCTGGGAGAAACATGACAAACATCGCAAATTCAAAATCTTCATAATTGAATATTACTAACATTAACTATCCTTCTCTCCTTTTTTGGCCTGATTTAACCAATTTGTAATATTACAAAACATTAACAGCTAACATTTGAGGTGGGAGAACATCTAAACCCTATTTTTCAGTCAACCAACGCACATTACCACACCAGCTAGTGTTATCTTCCTGCAATCTATAGGTCATTGCTAAAATATTCTGCTCACGGGAGCAGGGGTTTTGCTTGACGCCTATCGGAAGGTGATGCAGCAACGGGCAATGCTTAGAGCTCTTCATGTCTTCTGTACGCGTATCCCACATTTTTTTTCGAATTCCAATACTCGCCTACGATTTCAACTCATCGTCTCATTTATTCCTGTTCCCTCTACCGCGCATGCGCACGTACTCGCACAAGCGGGCACAAACGAATACTGACGTACGCACTTTCTCTTACTCTCTCCCTCCCAACCGATTCAAACCAATCATGAAATCGGATCATCGGAAAACACAATCGGAGTTTTTCTTCCGGGACGATTGTGTGCGGATTGGCCCCGCTAAGGGATTGTCCGGGCATGGACTCAGTTTCGGCGTGAGTGAAAAAGGATGAGGGTGGACGGGGGTTGGGAGAGGGAGGGCTGTGAAGATGAGTCGAGGCGGAAGCTGTAGTTGTTTGGGCGCTTTGGATAGGGGGGAGTGCCGTGGCATCCTACGGTGATGAGGTGGTGGCGCAATAGGGGGTAATACCAGGCAGGACGATCTCCTCTCCGTCTCCCGGCCTCATTCGAGCATTAAATTCTCTTTTTATCATCTTCTTTTTTATCCATCTACCCCCTATGGTACCTACCCTTTCCAATTTTTTCTCTTAAATGAAACCACTATCATGAGTGATTTTTCACGACTTGCACTTATCTACTCCGCCATTTATTTATCACCATGGTCACGGATTGTTTCGGTGGAGAGTTTTGAGTAGATTGAGCTGGGATGAATAAGTAGTTTAGGATGAGAGTCATGAGAAGCTAAGTGAACCATCGGATTGGGATATTAAAAGTCCGTCGGGTTAGGACTTATTTATTTGATCAAATCATATCTGTATTCCACAACGGCCTGAATTTGACACTTACCTTCAACTCAACCAAAATTTTTAATATGTATTTCCTATTTCTCCGTCGCTTACTCCTATTTCCTTGTGTTGTAGTTGTTAAAGTACTATACACTTTGTATCTGGTTAACCTTTCTCTCTAGTATTATTTAATCCGTGCAAACAAAAAGTATTCTGAAAATGTTTATATTTTTGTATACCATCGTCTTTCACAATTCACGGTAATGTACTTTGTGAACGTATCACTGGATTTCATTTCTAAGCACTTAAACCGTCCATCATAAATTGTCTCGTGTGCTTTGTTGGGCATCTAGACTTAAAATGGAAGGGACATATATTATCCCCTTGGTGAAAGCCACACAACAAAAATTTAGCTGTAAACAAACGATTCTTTGATTCTTTTCGTCAGTGTGGATACTTTCTAGTCTTTCAAAAAAACAGTTTAACTCATTCTTTACCTTATTGGTGCTGTCGTGAAATGCATTAAAATTAGTTCACTTTTTCCAACGGCTATAGAAAATATGGTATTAATTTCGCAGGTAACCATTTAGGTGACTATATATTTAGCTTACTAAAGCTGGTATCAGCTGGCACAATAGCACATAGAACGTTTTCCGCGGTCGTCATTACCCAAAATTGTAACATGAGTATCCAGAGTATTAGGAAGCTAGGGATCCCAAGGCTGTGTGTATACACGTGAGGAAGGAAGAAAAATTATTTCGTTGGCATCGGAAAGGGAGAGTAATTAGAACTACTATGGGTTGAGCGTAAAAGGATGGAGCGTAAGGATGTAAATAGGTAACAGATATGAGTCGTTGATTCCTTCTCGTTCGCCAATAATGTACCTGCGTTTAATGTAAAATAAGTGCCGCTAATTACTTGAATGAAAGATGAAGATAAATGATGGAAATAAGGAAGTCTAAACTGTACGAGGTGTCTTCATGTTTTAGCAAATTTGGTGGGAAACAACTCAGTGTTATGATACCAAAGCACTTCTCGATAGTCTTCCAGAACATCTTAAAAATTTTAAAACCTTATCTGAAGTCAAAAATAATTTAAAAAATGGTTATCAACAAAATCTGACGAGAGCATTTCATATATCTCATCTTAATATTCATAATCGTTTACCACCGTTTGTGCAAACGTGAAATTAAATAGGCACATAAAATGTAAATTTATAGGATACGTATGTTTGTATGCGTACCCATACTGTGTCTGTATATCTGATTTTTAATAATCCTTTAACAGTTGTACTTCTTTGTTGTTAAATATTTTATTTATATGAAAGACATTAATTTCAGCTTCAAATGATATTGATTTGGAACTTCTTGGCTTTGCAGAGCAGGATATTTTTACAATTCTAAACATTCCCTTCTGCAATGCGTAAAATATCACTTTGCAGTTTCTGTACACTTAATGTGCGTGTGTTTTAAAGTAAATATTAATATAACTGATTTTTAACGAAATATTGCGCCACCATTTTCACCTCTAAATGATTTTAGAAAAAAATAGGGATCAACCTAGGGCAGGAATGGCAACTGGATGCAGGGTGGGAGATGATGTCAGTGATTTGAGCCGTCTTTACCGCTATGTTTAGCCCCTTATCAGTTTCTCCCGTAAACTCTTCCCTTACCTTTCGCATCGTTCTCGGGGAACTGAGCTCCTCGGTGAGGGAAGGGGATGAGGGAAAGCCACTAATTATCCTCATCCACCGATCGCTTGGCCCATCGACCTTCCCCCGAAAGCTAATTAAATGACCCACAACCGACTCCGTTATAGGAGTGGATGGCCCTCTGTATTGCTCTCATCTTCAAGTGGGAAAAGATCTGTTCCTCTCTGGGAGAGGGAAGTGAATCTTCAGTTTCCCTCGGCGAATCGTAACCACGACGCTCCACATCCCATTAGTTCGAACATAAATGTTGTGCCTCATGGTAAAGAGTTCCTTAACGTCGAGCTTTATACCTTATCTATTATATCCGTTTCTATTATTGTCGGTAAATGTCAATCATCGCATATTTGTCGAATAGTTGTCACAACTAATTTACTTTAGGCATGGTACTTTCGTTTTCTTTTCTCTCGTGGAAGTTTGGTGTTCTCTTCGTATTTAAGAAGCGAAAATATAACGGTTTTGAATAAATAATTCCGTTATTTTGACATTTTCACCTACATTTTAAAATTCTATTATCTTTAAATTTAATCGCTGAAGTTATTCCTCATTCACTTTTTTTAAAGAATCTTTGATGTATTTAAATATAAGGAAATCATTTATTTACATAGGATACGCTATATATTATAATGTATAAACGCTGAAGTCTCAAAGATTCTCAAAGTTTCATCTCAAAGATTCAAAATGCTTTATCACCTCTTATTCGACCCGCTGTTTTAACACAATAGAATATTTTTTTTCAAACACTCTAGCCTGATACTTAAAGATTTACGCGCCATAAAAAATCAAGAATTCAGATTTCCCAAAGAGAGACTTAATGCTTGTACGCAACTTACTGATGTTATTTCATGGAGCATGCTTCAATTGCTTCATTTCCACAAATGCTAGAAGTGAAAAGTTTCGAGTATTTTTCTCCGTTTATTTCATCGGAAATAACTGCTTACTCATGCATCTAAATCATCTTGGGCATTAATATGTTCTCAATGAGATCCTAGGCCTATCTGAAGCGCACATAACTTTTTAAACATTCAGTTACTATTCACCGCAGCATTTCTTTCATCTTACAATGGAGGTGACCTTATTACAGCATAAGCTAAATATAGCAGTATGAAGATTCACTCTAAATATATTTTTCATCTTGAACAGTACTTACTCATTTTCACAGTTTGATTAGTTTTAGAATAGTCACGAAACGGAAAAGTGAACTACTTCATTGTAGAAAATAAGAGATATTCCTGGAAAATATTTGGATTAAAAGTGAAGAAATATATATTTATGTAAAAATGTATTGCTATCCATGATTCAATCATGGGTCGTAAACTCCGCTAACCGTGTGAAAGTTATATTATCTCCATGCGTGGGTCGTGTTGTACCTTTACAAGCCATGACTGATAGGCTGAAGTTGTAAATGAATTTACATATCCTTAATTTAAAGAAATTGTGTTGTTTCAAATAGGTGCAATACTTATTAGCAGTAAACTTATATGGAAATATAGATGATTCTATGCATTTTCCTAAAAAAATTGATATTCACAATGTTTATTCAGTGACAAAGGCAAAATGTCCCATGGAAAGTAATTTTTCATGCCGTGCACTTTTAATCATTATAAACTACGTCTATTCTATATACTTTATGCTATTTTATTTTTTACACATTATGCTATTTTATATTAAGCTGTAATTATACTTTAAATTTTAATCTCGAAAAGTACTGTTTTATGCAGTTTAATTAGTTCTAGAATAATTTGTAAACCGATTATAATGCTAGGTGCACTAACAATGAACGATGAATGCCTTGACGCAGTATTTAGAAATGTATATTTACTGATATCACTAATAATTCATCTAATCGGTCATGTATTGGAATGCATCCAAATAACTGTAGGCAAAATACATTTTTATACCTAGACGAAAATTAACTGATTGTACTGCGAGCATTAACAGTTGCTACTTAAATAAATATGTTAAGGTATTAGCCAGCGCAAGGATTGCTTTTAAATGACTTATCTTCCCGCAAATATGTAGAAACTTTTAGCACTTAATTCAATTTAGTAAATTAATTGCCTTAAAAAGAAAGAGAATTATTTAGTGAAAAGCTCTGCTAGCAATTCACGTGGAGGAATTTTCATTTTAATGCGTCGTGTCACGCGCTAGCCCTGAAATTAATGACATCTCATGATCCGCCATATTTCGCCCATCACCCCTGATGCGTAATATATCCTTTAAATGTATCCTATAAATTTACTCAGCTAAAATAAATTATATTTTCCATTGTTACCTTTATTAGGATCTCGTGCGAGGCATCATTGGCATTCTTTTCACCGCGAGTGGTCACGAGAAACACCGTCGTCATCACTCGAGGTTTTGAATAGAATACTCTCCTTTTTCTCCTCCCAAAGCTCGAACTTTCTCGAATAATAATTTCGAATCCTGTCACGAGGGAGATAATAAGTAGGAGAGTAGGGGGGTGTGTGGGAGGAGGGAGTGGAGCCAGGAACCCGGGGGGGGAACGGGATACACCCCGACTATCATCATCATCGCGGGCCCGTCAACCGGAGACTGGTCTTTACCCCGTACCACAGCCGAGGCGGAAGGGGATCGTCCCTCATCCGCCTTTTCCTTCATTTTTTTATTATTCCGATGAGATCTTTTTTCTAATTACTGTGCGGTATGAGGTTTTGAATGAGTTCACAAGAGATGGAGGGTCAGGGGGACGAAAGAGATTTCCTCTTTCTATGGTTTTTCATGAGCTTCTTGAAAATATATGGAACTAAAGAATATGTCGTGGGGCTGTGGGCGAAAAAGGTAAGGAAGCGCGGACGAGTTGGGAAGGGATTGAGTGAGGCGAAGAAAATCTTTATTTTTCGGACTTTAATGGGGAAAGGGTGATTGGCATGAGGCGGCTATTCATCCTCCCAATATTGCCATACAGGCGGGTAAAACGTATCAGGGAAATAGGAGGCTTGTTTGCCTTTAAGAGTCAAAGCTGAGTTTTAGTTTAGAGCAAAGTTTAGTTTACCCCGTTTAGTTTAAGGAATTTAAGTAACTGAGTTCCACTTAGTAGTATGCGCGATTGTCTTCAATGTTTGGCGTATAGTTCTAAAGAAATAAATGTCTTTTTAGCAAGATAATCACCTCTTGGAATGAATAGATTATTTTCATGTCGAGATAGTGCAAAAAATACTTCTCATACAATTATAATACTACCTAGGGGATCGCCGTTTTTCGCCCGATCAACTGTGGTTTAGATTTCATTCTTCAGGGGAAGTACCAGTAATAATAAGGAATTCATTTGTTCTGATCCTCAAATACATTCGTTTTACTTCACCTTAAGATTTTTTTCTTCATGGTCACAAGATTGCTCGACGTCAAAGTTGTAGCTGTGAGGCATTTCTTGGCGTGTAATTCAAGTAGTGGTAAAAAAAAAGCTTGAAATTTTAGCAACTCTTCTCTGAAAAAAATAGTACATAAAATTACAAAATTGTAGAAAGACTGTATTTTTTTTAAATTTCCGGGGAAATAATTTCATTTCACTTATCAGGTTTCCATTGACATAAAATACCATAATGCAGCATTGCTGTCATGTGCTGAAATAAAAGAAATATTTCTATGCACATCATAACTTTGGAAGATTCAGTAACTTTCCCTTGAGAAAATTTAGGAAAATGTTAAAGCATACGAAAATCATGCGGTATAAATTCTGTGGAAAGAAGTGGCAGAGTTATAAAATTTTGTTTTGATGTTATCTGCAATTTACATCAAATTTTACCCATCAAATATATTTTGAAGCAAAAAATTTTTGAGGAAATTTCAGATAACCATCCTCTGAAAATGTAACTAAATCCGCCAGTGGACAACGTTCCTAGAGTGCTGAACGGGATTTTGTGTCGCTTTGACTACTATCACTGCCTTGGCTGTGTAATGGTGATTACTTTTGGTGCAGGCAGCCGTTTAAGTGGTGGTGTCGCGTTTACAATTCTAACGAGGCATGGAATAGATAAATAACCCCTTTGGCATCAAACCCAAACATGGGCGAAAAAAATAAACAAAGGCGAGACTCTAGGATTTAGTCCACCAGAACGATTCTCTTGACCAGATGTGGTTTAATGCTATCTTTGCATAGTAAAAGTCATTTACCCTAAAAATCTGATGCAACAGAATATCGTAAATGCTTGAATTGACGAGTAGTATAATAGTGTCTGCTCGGGATAGATGGGTTGCAAAAGTAGTATGTCAGGACTGGAACAACAGAGTAGTAAACTCAATAATTTAGAGAGTTGAAATGCCCAGAATCATATTTTATTAATTAGACTTTAAGAGCGAATGGAAGGACAGTTTCCTTCGTATAATTACGTGTTTGAATATTGAAAAAGAAATCAGACATATAGTAAATGATACGAGCATCATTATCAAAAACAGATGGAGTTGCAAATGCGGTCGGCAGGTATTTTTAAGTCCGTTGATCATAGCAAGGGAAGTATAAAGATTAACTTCCTGAATTACTCTTCCAGTTAGTCTGATAGAAGCTTAGATTTAATTTAAAGTTTATTCAGATCTTTTCGATTCGGGATTAATAGAATTTCAAAAATTATGCTTAAATCGACAATTCATTTTCAATTCATGCATGCGAAAACTTGCTGCTTACGGGTTATTTTAGGAAATCATGTGGGATTAGCTGGATTCAAAATTATTTCAAATTGAGGTGGTAAATTCGGTATTTGGCTGCTCAACTTAAATAAATCTGATGAATGATACCAAATTATATGTACCCCATCAATGATTAATCATGAAGTAGCGGAAACCATAAAGATATTGGATCGATGCTTGTATTTTGTGTACCGTGAAAAATGGCCTAATACTTAAGGAATATTATAGGTACTCTCAGCAATATTGAAAGAGTCCAGCCTCCTGCGCCTGAGGAAGAAAGTTATAAATGCGACCGTATTATGGGACTGCAGGAAGGGTTAGAATCTGGGCCAAGCGGAAATATCGCCAGAAATGTGAGGGCTATGGCCCTGACATATAAGAGAGTGAAGCAGTGTGAAATAAAATGTTCAATGGAAGGATCGGGGAAGGTGGTGTGAGATAGAGCGGCAAGGGGCCAGAGAGGAAGAATGATACAATACAGCAGATTCCAATGCATAATTTATGGTGGGGTGGTAGGTAAGACAACAAGATAAAAGGTTCTTTGGAAGCGAAGGTAGCCTTAAAAAAAATTACGTGCATGTATATATGTTTCAAGATGCCTTCACCTTCAAATATATGCATTAACCCCTCCCCCTCTCGCTATGCTGCTGTCGCGTACATGCGCCCGGGGCCCCCTGACGGATGGATGGAAAAAATCGAGCGTGTGTGTGTATCTGATGATTTATGGACGGACGTCGGGAGGTGGGGAAAGTGAGGAATCAAACTGGGCAAACTTGGCAAGGGCTTTTGACTGGGTACGATGTACGGGAGGCGCAGTATTTTTTTTAGCGAAGCATTGGAATGGAAAACGAATCGAAAGAATGTCAGGAGAGCGCGATTTTAGCTCTGTACAGTGGAGGTATCACGAAATTGCTCGGCGCATTGGGATGACCTGTGATATCACATCGACCTCAAAAATGTGAAGAGACATATCGGCATGATGGTACGGAGCAAATGAAAATTGATGTGGAAAGGTAAATACTAAGTTGTAATTTCTGTTTTCTCACCGTGCCTTTCCCGCTATATTCTTAAGACCATTTTACACTAGGCACATGATTGCGTGATTTGATGTACAGAAATAGCGAGAACGCGGCCACGGAATCAGAGCACGAATCATTATCCCATCTTTCGCTAATGCATTTCCGCAATCATTCTAGTAATTCACCGCTTTACATGGTGCATTGTACAGCCACGCAAGCATCAGACTGCAATAAAGTGCCTCTAGCAAAACAGCTTTCATAGTACGCTATATATGCTAGGTAACTATACACCAAACATGTCGGGTTTTTTAATTGTTTTTCTACGAAAGGTAGTTGTGATAACATCCGTCAATCGGTCGCAAACTGATTTCCTCCATTTCGCCCTCGAGTTCAATTAGAGTAATACATTGAAATAGCTGTTTTGTCCTAGATATATGATGCCTCAAGATGTAAAATGCAAAATTTTGTGGGCGTAAGGATTTCAAATTATTTAACAGCTCTAAACCTAATCTATCTCTCACATACCATACTACACGTGGACTTGGTTGCTGCAAGATTTGCAGTTCAAAAATATGAATTGATATCAACCAGTCTTATCTTGTCTCAGTTTTTGTACGACAAAGGTGAAATGTTGTCAGCATCACATGTTTAAAATAACTACATTATTATTTAACTTCAGAGAACTGAGGTAAATTTAAACGCTAGCTGGATTTGGGATTGAATCCTTCGCCTACGTGTGCATCATAGCGTACGGCTAGATCCAACCGCTTCTCAGTAAATTTAAGTAAAATCTCGGATGGAAAGCCATTTGCCGGAATTTTACACCATACTATAAAGTATAACCATAGGTTAATTTGATTTGACAGAAAATCAGGTGTAATCATTATATATATTTTATCACTCTTCCCCGTTACATATTTTCAGGCTTTTTGTATTCACAATTTTCCCCACTTTACCAACACAGGGGCAACTGTTTTGTCTGAACCGGATTGAATACAATCTGTGGAATTATAAAGAATAGAAAATGGTCTTCAACCATGTTAAAGTCATTTAGCTCAAAAATTTTTGTGACGGTAATTATACTGATTCTCAATGCTTATAGCGTACAAAAGATAAAATATGAATGGTAACACATTTACAATATCCAAATGCTTCATACAACTTGTTATCGGCAAATACCTCGACATGTTGTGGTGACTTTAAGACAGAATTTTCCAAAGGAATAGTGATGTCAAATCTTTTCGTAAATATTATTTAATCAATGCGTGATTGGGGCATGAAAGAGGTTATTCCTATTGCATTAATTACATATTTCTAGCAAATTTTATTTGATGTTCTTAATAAATCCTTATAGAAATATTTCAACGAGATGTTTACTGTAGCCAATGTCGTACAGAAAGTTCTTGATTGTATCAATTATAGCCAACTTTGTATTGTTGATTCCTGAAGAGAATCTATTTAAGATTTTTCAAGGTAGCAGTTGCTTGAACGGCCTTTAGTGAATGAGGTCACATTTAGCTTTTTACTTTCAGCCTTTACTTTACTTTACTTTTACTTAGCCTACATTTCTTAAGATTTTTACAATCCATGAACATTCTAATTTGCAATACTTATTAATTTCTATTTATATAAGAAGTAAATTTAATAACCACTATGAGGAATCAGTTATCAGTCCAGCGTATTGAACTAGCAAATTCCACTGTCGAACTTCCTTCACTAACATCCTCACCTTCACGAGCTCTTTTAAAATCATTTATTCATTGTTTTATGTCTAATTTTAGAATTTTTCTACTACAGAATCAGACGTATTTCCCAAAACTGTGAATTAAAAGTTTACTTCTTCCAGTCTCCAGACCGCGGAATGGATTAAAAGAGGAAAATGAAGCGATGCATATATTAACTAGCCATAGTGTTACTCTACTTCTTCATGACTCATGTGATTTAATGGTAAAAGACATTAGGTGGCATTTATATACCAACTTGCTAAATAAAAATCGGTCAAGTTGAAAATAGGATGCATATAGCTTGCAAATAGATAGAATATCAGTGCAATGACTTTTACAATATCCATCATTTCTATGAAACTTGGTGAGATTATTCGTAAAGTTTACTTAATATTCACCATCTTTTGGAAAATATATGCACGAAGTGGAGTAATGTTTTTCGCAAGAGGGAGAATGTTTTTGGTACGTATGATGATTCGTCATCAATAGGTCTACGAAAATGGGTTAACAAGGTATGGTGATAGAGCTGAAAAGACGTGCCGATGAAACAGAACGTAAGACGTAAAGCTAGATGCAGATGTATGGAGACATTAATCAAGTCAAGGGGATAGCTCTGCCAGGGTGAATGAAAAACCAAAAATGGATACAAAGTGAGGGAGTAAGGATTTGGAAGGAGACAAATAAGGATGATTTTTGGGAATAGATATCGGACATAAAGCAGAGACATCGCGAGTGAAGAGTGAGCGTGTAATTTTAGCAATGAAAATTGTTTTTTCTTCATCTGATTGAATCATTTATTGTCGAAAATAAACTCTATGAAGAAGAGAATCTTTTTTGTGATATAAAAGAATTTTACCTTGAAAGCCATTTTCTCTTCGACATATTTACAAATATATCGGAAGAAGAAATACTGGAATGTATACTAATTAGTTATAAATGCGGATCTCTAAAAAATCCACATTTGGAAGATTAAGGTCTTTAAAAGTTGCAAATCTGCTGTATAACCATGGGAAAATTTCAAAAATGGGTTTTTCTTGGAACGGGAGTGAATATAATCTGTGGATTAGGAAAGAAAATGAAAACGGTCTTCAACGACAAAAATAGTTTTAACTTTAAATGTTTTGTGACTTTAGATTTTACTGATTCCTACTTATCCTCGTGCTAGATCATTTATTTTGCTGCGTACATATCCTTTGATTCTCATTAGTATTGACGTTGAAAAGATAAAGAATTACATTCACTATTCATGCGCATCATACAAATTAGTGATACATTAAAAGTTCTTATCAAAGTAAAGAAATATATTTATTTCCATCATTTATCTTTCCCTACCAGACATTTAGGCATTCGTTATGCGTGACGTTTCTGCCAAGACCTGCCACAACGTATATCCAGAACGTTGTTTCTACTCCAAACCAGATCTATATCAATGAATGAACACTGTAACGCAACTTCTAACTCATAAAACCTTTATCAGTTTTACTTAATTATTAATCCGTCTGTCATGTAACGTGCATCGAGTCACATATCGTATGATTTACGATGAATAATTTCACATCAAAGTCAGTGTTAACGTATGCTGCTCTTTTCATTCTAGTTGTAATTTGCTGAAACAGATAACCTCAATTATGTTTTAAGTAGAGCTAAATGAAATTTTTTACGCTTGTAGTTTTTAGCGCCCTCATTAAACATCTCCCAGCATTTTTTTCGCCTTACTTTGTCCTCCTGAATAAGGTTTTTCTTTTTCCTTTAATTCACCCGGGGAATGAAACGGCTTTGTTAAACCCTCTCGCACTAATTGATTTTCTTCTATAATACCCGCTGGAGAGCGCAATAACTGGCATTTAGTCCCCTGAAAATTTTAAAAAGAGAATTACTGGTCCCGTGCACTCACCTTTATCGCTTATAAATACTCGTGGACGTTATCTGGTGGGTGGGAGCATGTGAAAATGGAATGAAAATGCCAAACTTGACAGTTTCAAAAAACCCTCTTTCGCGTACGCGGGGCAATATATCTCCTCGTTCGCCCGTGACACTGACAAGGCCTTCGTGGATCCTGGCGTTGCCATCGGGGACCCATTTTTGTTTTATTTTTCGTCGGAATGGGGAGGAGGAGAAAAACCTTTCTCGAGACAAAGTCCGGTGGTCGACGCACACAATCGCCGTGAAATTCTGGCAATATTCGGTCCGCTGCTGCTTCGGGAGGCTGCAACACGTGGGAAACGGGAAATTGAAAATTCTGCCACTGCCCACGGCTTAAAACGGACGTATGGGAAAAAATGAAATTCCTCTTTTTTCCCTCGGCTTTATTAATGCAGCATCTTCCGTTGCGATAGTCCCAAATATCCAGTCATCCGTGAGTTGATATCCACCGCGGCAATTTTATTTAACATACAGTGGTCAAAGAATAATTTTAACTGCTACCTATATAAATGAAATGTGCACACTCTCACAACGAATGACGATATTTGGATTGATTTTAGAAAAAGAATGCTGAGAACATCTTCTCGCCGATGAAAAAGGTTTAGTTAACTGTTTGATAATACATCATACTTATTTTATTTTAATTTATTATTAATGGTTTTGTTATTTTTATTAATTGAATACAATAATAAACGGTTAGATTTGGAAATTGGTACATACGACGATTCCTAGGAATCTCTTTTCATACAAGACTCTCTATAATGTTCTTCATCAAGTATTTTCCTTTGAAACTTGGGATTTTGTCACAGCCTTATGTTTTCAAAGCCAGAAAATTATTGACACTTAATTTATATTTGCATAACTTTGGAATGAAATCTGTAAAATTTGGTTGTTTTTTATACACAGTACACTTTCAAACTTTCCGTTTATTTTGTCTTTTAAAACTAGTGATCAGATTAATATTATCAGACAATGAAGCCGTCTTGTCAATTGTCAATTGTCAATATTTTGTCCAATTTCATACCTCAACCAATCCAAAACTTAAAGATCTTACTCTTTGACGCCTTGGTCACTATATATGAGTAATAATTGAATGCTATTTATTTATTAACTAATAATTTGAGTCTGAAATTTGTTGTAGGAGCCGAATTGATTCATGTTCTATTCCTACTGGACTGTCTTAAAAGTGCGTTTCTGTCTTGGTTTTTTTGTTTCCTTATCCACGAAAACTGACTCAAGCTGAAGGCTTTTAAGGAAGAAGAATTTTATAATTGTATTGAATTGTAATAACCCTATATGCATTACTAATTTTCATCAAATGCAAGTGTTATGACTAGTACGGGCTACTAACTAGGGCTACGGGAAAGAGGGCGCTAAGTATCTAGTTTGAATGTATCCACAGACTTGATAATTCATTGAAACTCAATTTCCGTCTCTCTCACCTGTATACGATATCTGTGGCATATCTTTGACACGACACTTTCCTATGTCACCGTCCTTAATCTTTCACTGGCGTCTTGCTAAGTGAAAGGAATTTGAAAAAAATCGTTCAACCGGAAACATTAAATTTTAGCTATCGTGGCGTAAAAATCTCAATGACATACATTCGCCCAAGAATTGATTCGTGTTATCGGCAAATGCCTCAACATGTTTTGGTGACCTTAACACAGATATTTCCAAGGGAATACTGATATCAATTTTTTTGTAAATATTATGAGCTCAATGCGTATTTAGGGCAGGGAAAAATATTTTTCTTTTTGAATAATTGAATATTTCAGGCAACTTTGATTTGATAGTCATCAATAAATAAATAAATCTCCATTGAAATATTTCGACGAGATATTTATAGCCAATGTCGTCAGTAATGTGGTGGTACAAGGCATATATTGACTACCGTAATCAAGAATGTAAAAATTTATGGGCATCCATCCATAAGTTTTTTATTTTTATTCCATCAGAATTGTTCTGCCTACCAATGGCCATTCTATGACGCGAAAGATTCGCATATTGTTCCGGTGCACACTATTTTTCCCAACCTTTCTCTTTGAGTTTCTACGTTCCGATATTCCCGAGCTTTCCGTCGCTCGTCTAAAAAGGGAGGAGCACTGGTGGGATCGCCGAATTGCTGAGTAAACCATTCACAATGATTACCGATAACTGAGGAAGGAATTACAAAAAAAGTCCTGGTTAAAAAAAATCTATTGCCCGGAGCTAGGGAGATACTGTGAGGGAAAAGGGTAGGGGCAGTGCGAAGGCCATCTCTTCTTTCTTCCAGTTGAAGGAAAAGGAGAATCTTGGAATTGTATGACCTGGATCTTAAGAAATAAAAAGAAGAAATAGCCGCATCCATCCAGTTAACAACCAATCAACCGCAAAGGTGCTTAGACCAGTGCTTTTTCGAGGAAAAGGTTTTATAGATTTATATGATGACCCAGTTTTGTAGTTTCCTTTTCTTCGGAAAAAAGTAGACATGGAAATGAAACAAGGGATTTCGCGAGAGAATTTGGATGCCACGTGATTCGTATCAGCAGATGAAGTTAAATGTAGGACTGGGACGGGACTTTTTCGAGTTTTAGAGAGGACTCATTCCGGCAATGTCATTTCACTTCAAAAGGAAATGGAAAAACTTGTGAGATAATTCGGTTGATCTCTTACTTTAGTGCAGTCTCCCAAGTGACACGATAAAATGTGCTTAACTGTTGTATTTTCTTGAACCACTATTGGCATTTTTGGCACTTTTGGCTCAGTAACGTAGACATTTCCGTATTTTAGGAATTAGGAATAACAGAATTGTACAAAATAGGTCTAAGAATGAGCCTGCATTAGGGCTACTATAAGATAATCCATGCAAAAGTAATAGCAACATTCAAAAATTATTTAAATTTTGCAATAAAATGTTTAACTAAACAGTGAAGTATAAACTAATACAAAAAATAATACTCCGATGTATACAGAGTGATTGCAAAATATGAGACACATAAATACAATGATCTGATATGCTTACTATAACAATAATATTACATACTTACTATAACAATAGTATTACATACTTACTGTAACAATAGTATTACATAATTACTATAACAATAGTATTATATACTTACTATAACGATAGTATTACTATAATAACAGTATTACGCCGATGTATACAGAGTGGTTACAAAATATGAGACACAAATACAATGATCTGATATACTTACTATAACAATAGTATTACTATAATAACAGTATTACTCCGATGTATACAGAGTGGTAACAAAATATGAGACACAAATGCAATGATCTTATATACTTATTATAACAGTAGTATTTCAATTACGCTTCATTTTTTACATTTAACACAAAAATATTTCATGCAAATTACAGAATAAATCCTCGATATTTTTTATAAGTAATCACAATTGTTTTATTTTCTTAAGAAATTTTCGGGTGTTTTTTTCTTCCTCAGTGTGTCGGAAGCACTTAAATACTTTTCGTGACAAAGATAAAATATATCTTTGGAATAGTTAGATTAGGCTTAGTCAAAAACAGCATATCTGTTACGCAAACTAAGAACTTGTGTCTTGTATAGCAAAATTGCTTCGTCGCCACTTCTCAAAATAAAATTCTTTAAAGCTTTATAAAAATACATTTACCTGGGAGGCAATACTATCAGTCTAACAACTGCGGGAATGCATGAGAGAAACAGCTTTTGTGCACTATCACACGTACTATCCACTTTTACCTCATTAGTTACCATTATCTTCTTTCCAAATACAATAAAATCATAAAAGTTAAGATAGAAGTAAATTGGGATCCAATACATAAATAAAAACATGATCTGAATGAATGACATGTGATTTGACAATTGTAAGAGATCCATTATTGAAAAAATACTTCATTAAAAATATTATAATTCAAGGGCTTATGTATATTTCCCCAATCTATTGTCATTAAGCGTAACTACAAAAACTTTATGGGAACGGCATTTGCGAGTGGGTAGGACAAATCTGATTAACAAAATATCTAGAAGTTAAAATTTCCTCAAGTCAAAGATATCTTGGATTCTTCTGCGTTAACAGAGGGCATTTAATAAATTCAGTCAATGCATCATTTATATATATTTTTTCCGCCAAAAATACGTTAATATATATAAGATACCCAAAGAAACTTTTGAGACCTACGAACTGTTCGTTAATACTAGCAAACGTTTCCATATAATTTTTAAATAAATATCCTGAGTTTTGGAGAGATTATGAGAACTTACTAAAAAAAGTTTGAGTCAGAAAATAGCTACAATTCAAAGCTATAACAAATAATTAGGTAAAATTTGGTGTCCACCTAGTCCTTAAAATCTTAGAATGACTTCAATAAAGATTTTGATGTATAAGGGCATTGCTTATGGTAGACGTAATAAAAAGTACCCAGATATTGTTCTTAAGCACCTTTATCTTTACTCTAATAGGCAGATTGCTTTCCGTCTCTCTGTCTATCAAGCGAGTATTACATTTAGTGACATGTTTTCACCAAACCTAAAATTTGAGATGCTTGGCGACCAAATTATGAAGGAGGTTGGGGCTCTGGCATATTATCCCTCGGGTCCCGACATTTTTCTTTGGAGTCCCGGATTCCCGGATTTTACTTTGGAATCCTAATGATTCCTCTGGGTCTAAGTTCAAAGCACTTCCAGGTGTAGGTATTTGTTCGTCACAACAGGCCTGTTGACCCCATTTCCCCGAAATAGAAGAGTCTAATCAGGTTTACTCCACCGTTATTCAATTTCTCAACCAACGCACACCTTTCCATGGAGGTGCAAATGACTTAAGTTAGTTTGATCTATTGAGAGATAGTGCGAAATATTTTCCGGTTATTATGGAGACCATGTTCGACTTTAATATTTTAATTTCAGAATCTGTAGGAAGCATCAAGTAAATATTGTAACATCGGTGGTGCAATCATATACCCTTGAATGACAGAAATTCTCAGTAATTGTAGTTGTAAATAAAGATATCAACTTAAGGAATTACTCATAATAAAAACGATGAACAGTTCCACTATTGAAAAATGCTGTCTACCGGTTTCCACGTCTATAGCGTCATTTTAAAATGGATCAATTAAAACAACTTTTACAATCCACAATGGTCAAAGCAACGGCACGATCCGGATTTCGACGCTAATGCATCATCATCAGGTGCTAAATGACAAGAAACAAGAAGTATTGCGCCCTCATATATGGTTTTGGAGGGGGGGAGAGAGGGGAAGGATTTCACGAGGAACCTGTCCTTCCTTCCTTCCTTCCTGAAATCCGTCCCCCATCCCCCCCCCCCTACAAAACCATATATAAGGGTGCAATACTTTTTGTTTCTTGTCATTTAGCACCTGATGATGGTGCTTTAGCGTCGAAATCCGGATAGTGCCGTTGATTTGACCATTGTGCATTGTAAAAGTTGTTTTAATAAATCCATTTAAAAACATGGAATTCCACAAAGTTACCACTTTTTTCATTTTATTTCATTCGTCATTTTAAAAGCAAACTTGTCTTGAAAATGACGCTACAGACGTTGAAACTGGAAGACAGCATTCAAAAATAGTAGAACAGTATATCATTTTTATTACGCATTATTCCTCATCGTCGTTCCACAATGTAACGCCACGATCAATTGATTTTATATCTATGCAATTCTTTGATTTTGACTAATTTTTTACACGAGGTACATTTAAAACTCCACTATAACGAATTTTTGTGATTTTGAATAAATTACTGCGGTACGTACAAGATTTATTTTTTAAGTTGCTAAAACATACAAACTATTAATTTTGTGACGAGCTATAAGAAGTTATAAATTCCTCATTTTTTTATCATTGTCTCTCCGGAGTGCTGGCACATACCATTGCCCACGTAAAATGGCTTGTATTTTCTTCCATATATCAGGGAAAGTAGTGCAATTAGGAACTGATGAATTGGTATCTTTGGAAGTGTGAGGTACTTTTGTATAGAACGAGGCCAAATTCATTGATTTCTAGGTGAAATGATATCTCGATCAAACTACCTGAAGCTGTCGGTCACCGCACGAAATGATCAACGGCCATCGCTTTACCCCAAGTTTGCTAACCATTAGTAGTCAAAATTAAATGGTAGCGTTTTTGAAGCGTCTACAACCATCTACCCTGCTTTGTTGCATCTTAATTTATTCGGGAAACACGATTTTTTGTTCTTTCCTCAACCAAGCATATATCTAATTTTCAAGCCCTTTTCGTGTCAGAATAAATTCAATTACGTATCTAACTTAAATGGAGACCAGTTTTCTTATAAACTATTTATTCTGCAATTTTTTTGAGCTCCAGAATTTTTTATGCGTAAGGTTTTAATGTCTTTTAATTGGAGCTTGCATGACGCAGACCTTTTTTTGCCTCTTCCCGAACGGATACACTTTTTCCCTCGTGGCGTTGCGTGGGAATCAAAATAACACCGGAAAAATGGATTTAGTGCGTGTGCCTTTTGACATTCGGGTTTACTTTTTTTCTAGTGAGCAAACATTCGACAACCTCTCTTTACCTTCTGCGTAAGAGAGAGATCCTGCGTAATATTTTTACGCTGCCGACATGAGAAATATTCGACATCCACGTTATAATTCCTCTTCTTGCTAGGTGTTGCTAAGTTTTTGCCTTGTATTTTACCTCCACCTCTTAATATCCCTATGTATTCCTGATTTACATGGATTCTATCTGCAATTGATGGTAAAATATCATTAAGAGGGAAAGTAAAATGTGGTTGCATTTTTAACTTGACATCCAAGCTTGGAAACCCGGGTTCAAATCCTGGTCTCTCCACTAGGAATTCCACGCTCTGATGTTACATGTAGCACTATGTCTTGTAATAATGTAATAACCTAATTTGTTGCAATTTGAAAAATTGTATCATATTCTCAATCGCAAAAAATCTCACAACAGGTAATAACACGACATATTAGTCCAGTACCGGTCCTGCTAATCGCTAATATAGCTTGCCAGCAGGTTTCTATTTTGATCTCATATTTTTTTGTTTTAAAGTCATCTATATATTTTATACGGTAGACAATATTTGGAACAAAATCTCTAAACCCATATTATTTACCATTCTAAGGGCCATTTTTTAATTTGTTTTTTGAACGTCACTGATTTTAATTAGAATTTTTAAGTTATTATTCATATTATTGATACATGGTAGGTGCTTTCACCTTGAATTTAATTTTTTAAACTCACGCTGGCTAGAGATCCACCTCAAGACTAGGTGAAAATAGCGTATAGTCACCTCGTGGACGATTAATTCATGTAGCTGCTAGGTGCTGGAAAAATTTCCCAGATTACCGGACTCACGACGGCAATATTTTGACCTCATTGAAAACAACCACCGCTCGCACTGTATTTTTTGCCTCCGCTTTCTTTTCCTTTCCCCTATTTCCCTCCCCAGGTTCTCCAGGAGATAATTTATCAGCCTTTTTTGAAATGTCTTAATTCCATTAATCCATCACCTATTCTTCCTCCGGTCCGACCCTTTTCCCCTCGCACGAAGGAGGTAAGGAGGGGCGCGGCATCCGGGAGAGTAAAAATCCCAGGGATGGGTCGTCGTCGGCTTGCGGGGCGGCTCCGGAGTGGGCGAGCGGACGAGCCGGGAGCGAGGGACGGCAGAGTGTGGGATCGAGGCGGAGGAAATGGGGCCATGGCGTGACGAGGCCTTGCGGCTGGCAGTGTGCGTTTCTCTCGTCGTCATTCGGAATGGAAAATTCGAGGATTTCGTGTGCGGAAGAGAGAGAGAGGTAGAGGGATAGCTGCTTGCCCGTATCTTCCAGAAGAAAGACCCCCAATCCGCATTACTTCCCTTACCTCTTCAGCGGAGAATTTTTTGCCCCATTTTTTTATTCCCGCAATTAAAAATCTCCGGCGGTTATTGCTTTAGGAGTTTATATTTTTATGTCGGAGAAATCTGTGGGGAGTTAGAGGATAGCGGGGGATGACGTGCAAATATGGCGGAGAGGAGATGGGGGGGGGGGAGATCGTGAGGTGGCAAGTAGGTTGGATTACTGGCGTAATAATTCCGAAAAAAGTGCAAATTTAGAAAATGGAGAGTCACCCGAAGAGATACATGGTTAAACAGCCGCCATTGAGATCACCGTTTTACAAAAAAAAGAGACTAATCTCATTGAGCATAAGGTCGATGGTTGAAATTAGTTATTGATTTATGATAAGTAAAAACTGGTTTTCGCCGCGTGAATTTGCAAGATAGCCATAGTTTTGTTGACCTATACTAATCACATACGCAATTGGCAACTCCGTTAATCATCGATGAATATCCATGCAATTCGCGAATTTTAAATAACACTACTGTTATTTTGCGAAGTGTAATGTAGTTGTAGGCATACGGAACATGGATTTATGAAGCTTATTTAAACGTTTCCTTGAAAAATATTGAACGAAGAACGAATATGTAATGATTTGTAGGGTAATTTTGTGTCAATGCTAAACTTGTAATTAGTGTAACTAAATTACCATCAATCAAGATCTAATTACTATGTATGCATCACCATGGTAGTTCTGAATTTTACCTTTTGAATATTTGAGTAGTGATATATTTTGCAAATTTTTTCCTTAACAATAATTTATGTTTATAATAAGTAATACTACTGACAGAAGGTGTTTTAAAAACTACCGATTTCATCCACTATCTACCGACTGTGTACTGAGAGTAGCCCGTCCCCCATACCTGGAACTACCGATTTCATCCACTATCTACCGACTGTGTACTGAGTGTAGCCCGTCCCCCAAACCTGGAACGACGCAGAGACTGGATTTGGCGCAGGAGGGCATAAAATTGTGAATCCGGGAAAAATATCACTTATAGATGAGGCGAAATAAATTTGAATCTGGGCAGTGGGCATGGT
This sequence comes from Ceriagrion tenellum, assembly GCA_963169105.1. Lineage (NCBI taxonomy): Eukaryota > Metazoa > Arthropoda > Insecta > Odonata > Coenagrionidae > Ceriagrion > Ceriagrion tenellum. Next base: position 110,335,678 of record OY720632.1, read on the forward strand.
ACGAGAAACGAAACGCCGGAGAGGACCGGGGTACGGATTCACATAAATATTTAAAGCCGTATTACGCCTGGCCATCATAATGTCCTGGTCCAAAATCTGGATGCGAGGGGCCTTTCCACACGCGTCATATTTTTGCCCTTGTGAATAGCTAACGAACAGCCACCACTCCCCTCTTCGGAATATAATTTGTACCTCATCATAAATTTTGATGGACAACCCTTTTCTGGTGTATATGATATTGCTTTCCGTGTAAGATAAGTTTTCCCTTTTAAATTCCTGTGAAATAAACTATTAAAATGAGGGATCGTCATGCTAACTCAAATTGTTTGCACCGACGATACAAATAATGTATATTCTCAATAATAAGCTCAATTCAAGCAAGTGAGTATTAACAGCTTCTACGATTCACATCCTACCATGCTGGTATATTTTATAAATGCATATCATTTTTGGCACTACGATGTGCCGGATTGGAATATAAAATATGTTTATTGAAATAGATTTTAGGTTATAGGGTACTTAAACACAATTATATTTGAAAGTTATTCTTAATCCGTATTCCAATACTCTATATATTAAAAATTATGAACAATTTGAATGCCAAAGTATGTGTGGCTTTTTTGGATGAGGAGAAATTCGACGAATAGGCATTTGTCCTGACACTAATCATCTCATTGTTTCTTATTCCCAGGTTCTCATTCTGCGCATGAAGTATTTTAATACTATTACCAACAAAAAAGACTACTCTTTCAGCTTGTTGATTTACCTTGGACCTCCATGTGTATATAAATATTTACTCTTGCGCTTATAGATAAGAGGGATTGGTGAGGTTTCCATTTCCTGAAGAGCATTGTCATTAATCATTTTCTCATTGCCCTATCTATGACTTTTCCATTGCCATTAATGGTTTTTGCATTACCATTACCTATGAATCTTCATTCTTAATACCAAAAATTGATATTGCTGTGGCTTAGAGAAATAAATTGCTCGCATAGCCTAATACCATAACTCCGTACCAGACGCATTTAACAGTCAGTAGGCGAATGTTGCTGATAACTTTAAAGTTGATATCACCAGGTGTCTTATACCGAATTCTCAGCCGATCAACATATTACCAGTTAGCTATTGCTTTAAGTATATTCAATTTTAATAACTGTCCCTTTCAGAAAAAATATTCATGTTTGAAAAATTCTTAATATACAGAAATGTACCTTTGTGCTTTGAGGAGGGAATCGAATAAAAGAGAACCATCATTACATTCAAGTAGAAAACATTTAGGCGTGTGTAGATCTTGTCGGTAACGATGGACATCAGTTTACCTGGACTTTCTCCTATCACTATTGTTTATTTCTATTGATGACTAAAGATATTAGACTTAACCAAAATCTAGCCTTATATATTCACAGAATTCAATTCCTTAAAAACGAAGCGTCATTGAGTGGTTTGCTCACACGACCATTGGGAGGAAACAATTATATTGATTAACTATCTCAAAAACGCCTTCAAAATTTATCCAGTTGTTTCGATTATACTGGTTTCTATTTTTCGCCACTTTTTGGTAACGTTAAATTTCACTGTTACAGCTTTATTTGAAGTGAAGGTAGAAGTGATTTCCAGCTAGGTATTTTATTCCCCTCGCCATATAATCTTTATAGGACAATAATTGATTTTGTGTCTATCATATATGATTACAGTCCCATGAATTCTAACTTACATGGATTTAAACTTACGGTTTAATAAATTTTACTGAGTCCAACTACTTTTAAAATACTCTGTGAATGATGAGATTATTGTGTGTGCAATACTTATTTCTCGGTGATACTCAAGCTAATTAACGTGATCGGATATCAAGAGAGGGACCTTTCGAATAATTATTTGCAAACGACTTCTAATTACAACGATTCAACATGTCACTATTTTTTCCCAAAATTATAATAATTTAGGAATTTTTGTATGTTAAATTTAATTTTTGATAATACTGAAAGGAATTTTCTCGTAGGTTTTTCCGTTTATAACTGCTAATACATTAACGGCAAAATATCATTCAATTTGGGGAAATGAATATTCGTCGGGTTATTTAATTTCACCGCATTTTCCAGCCGCCGAAATCGATTAATTAATGATTCTTTTATTTATTCGGGCGATTGGAAACGCCGCTGTGATTAGACCGAATAATGTTTATTGGAGCCACAAAATTGATCAACTATTTGTATCTTGATGATTTGACGCGGATGAATTATGTCATTAAGTTCATTGAAATTCATCTCTCAAATTTTTTACGAGTGTTCATAATTTTAAATTCCCAAATTATCATATCATCCATCTTACTTAATCTTGTACTTGTGGGAGGTATTTCAATCAATTATAAATGTACGTTTTAAAAGATGCAAATTTTTCTATTTTTATTTGTTTTTCTCTTAAGTCACTGTGATATATTACCGCTCATATCCATCAAAAATCCCGGATACATTTATTAGTGACCGTCTAGGCTCCTCAGGAAATCTTATATTTGCCTAACTGAACGATAAAATCATGATATCCGCCCTTAAATGACATATTTAGCGTGATAACGGCGATTCCGGTGAAAAATACGGCGTGAATAATTTCATTCTGAAAACTGATAGCCGATGCTCTCTCATTAAAATGCTCAATCTTAATTTAACTTAGAATTCTTTTGCACCTATCGTATAATTTTTGTGTCTACAGTCACAGAATTTTAATTTTTTCATTTGTTCTTACAAAATTCTTTTCAAAGGAGAATTTTCAACATTGAAGCGCATGATACCATTGCTTCCACTCCGCTTTGGGTCGGCCTCAAGATTGATTTCAACTTCAAAACCGCGCGAATCCATTAACGTCGATTTGTTCCGAAAATTTGAGAAAACTCTCACCCTTCTACTCCATTACCGGCCAAAATAAAAGACGCCTCCTCCCACGGGGCTCCCTTCCCACCGCAAAATCATTGACGGATTCGTTGTTAGCGAAATTATTTCTCCCTCGGCCTTTTAACAGATTTCGACCTCGGCTCCTGCCATTTCCTCCCATAAAATCCCCTCCACAAAGGAAAGGAAACCGAAAATAAGGACCCACCCCGGACCATTCTGCCTCATCCTTCCCCACTCACAAGTCTAATTTATATATTTGTGTCTCCCGGCGTTGCACAGTTCCTACCTCGCACTCACAATGAACCCTTGCGTCAAGTCTTCTTGGAAGAGACGGAGGGAGAGGCGAGGAGGATGTACGGACGAATATATTTCGTATATACAAACGTACATATATATATGTATCCACCCACATGATGCAATCCGTGACGAGAGAGCTAAAAACCGCATCTTATTTATTTGGTCCATTCAGAGGAGCGAGAGAGAGAGAGATACGGAGAGAGGAGGAGATTTGGTGGGGGAGGGAGGCGGCTTGGGTCATTCTCTCTAGACCAAATCACCCCCCCCCTTCCCCAGTGCGCCACCTCATTCCAAGGGAGAGGTATTCTTCTTTCCTTTTTAATGGGCCCGCACCAAACCCTTCCCGCCCCGTCCTTTAACCCTCGCCATTTGTCTCCCAACTCATCTCCTCCTCCTCTCCATATCCTTCCTTCCCTTGCATTCTCCTTCTACCCTTCGCCTTCCTCCCATGCATCTCTTCCTCCCATCGTTCCCGTTTACTCCGCCCCCACATTGCCGCCTCGTCCAATCCATCTGAGGGCCACCCCTTTTGTACTATCTCTCCTCCTGCCGGCCCTTGAAGATCCCTCCCTCCTCCCCCCCTCATTTCGTTCCATTTATCCTTTGTGCGCCCCAACTCGTGCCGCTGCCGCTTTCTCCGAACTCTTTTATTTTTATTTTTGTATCTCTGTATCCTTTTCGGGGGCGGGGAACCCCATACACTCCACTTAGGGCACTTTATTTTGCACTCGCTCACTCATTACTCTCCCTCTTTCTCTCTCTATCTCGCTCGCCTTCTCATTTTCTCTCCTCCTCTGTAGACGTCACATTTGCGTCCTTCCTCGTTCTTTTTTATTTTTAATCTCCTTCCGCCCGCCGTCCTTCGCGCCGCACCATCTTGCCTCCTCCACTTCTCTTACTCAAGCAATTGCCCCCTCTGTGTGTCTCCTTTCTTTCGTTTCACCCCGTCCTCGCAATCTGAGTCCTCATTATCTCCAGCCTCCCTCTCCTTCCTATTTGGAACCTCAAGCCTCAATTTCATTCCCAAAAGCGCTCTTTGATTATTGAATTCGTTGATACTTCCCTTTCTCATTCCATTCCACCCATTTTCAGTTTGTCGTTCAAATCGCTTCTGACCTCCGAAATCTCAAGCATCATTCCACAATAAATATACATTTTAGTCATCTCCTATTTGGTTCAGATTGCGCAACGTCCTTGTTAAGCCGCCTTGAATTATATATTTAGTTTCACCCAAATTGATGTTATTACTTTCATTTCCAGTTTTGATTTAGTGTGAAAAATTCTTTTCTTCTCCAAAATCTTATATGCTTAACATGAAAAGGCGATCATGAAGATTTTACGCTTTTTACAATGCCCAGTTATGTTTAATAACCAGAAGATGAAATAATGTCAAAGTTTACATTATGACGAATGCTGCCACTTTGCAGACAATATATCAAATATCATAAGCGTTAGGCCACGGGTTCGATTATTGATCAATTACATCAAACGCATAATAAATTCATCTTTCATGTCATTCATTATGTTCATTTCTGTCACTTGGAGGCCAACTTTATTTTGAAAAAATTAGTTAAATATTGCGGTTACACGAACTCAAAGGTAATGCCATAGGAAATAAATTCAAATGAGCTTCATAATTTTATCAGCGATAATCGCTTTTGATTTGAAATTTTGAGTACTTTTCTTGTTACAAAATGCTGCAGAATTTCTTTTTAAATTTTTCTTTATTTCCTTTTGACTTTTTTAATTTCGTCCCAAAATTCATGGAAGAAGTATTTCTTGAAAGTCCCGAATTGAGAAATCAATTAGGTAATGTGCCTGCCTTATTTTTTTATTAAAAATATGAAATATTGCATTTTTTTTATAAAATACTATTTACTGTTGTTAAATATCTTGTTTCGTCCTTGTCTTATGTGGCGCCAAATCAATGTAAGGTAGGGGACGGCTTCCAAAGGCGGCTTAACACGGAACCTGACGTAAGGGGATTGATTAAGGGAACACGGATTGTTTCGATTGTTCCCTTTAGTAAAGCTAAGTTTGGCTCCAGTGACACAATGTCTGTGTAACGTACACTTTGATTATTGAAATCGCTTCGTTCCTTCTTGTGTCATTCCATTCCATCTTTCGCGTGGGTAGTCCCAAACGTATCCCTCCTGCAGAACCGCTCGCATGCCCAAAATTATATGAGTTTGATAACGTAATGTCCTTGCATAGACGCCTTTAGTTAAAATCAATCTACGTTGCTTACCACTTGATGAAACGAAAATGAATTCCAAAAGTCGATAAGTTGTGTCATGGTGGGTTAATTTGGCTGAGGAAGTAGAAGAGCAAGTGTACTAGGCGACATATAAGGAGATACAAGGCACCATGCACAATTTTTAGATATTATTTTCGCTATATTTATGACATTATTTTCAACAAATGCCCTAATTACTGACATCTCGCAAAGTTACCATATCACAACAACCGTACGAAGCTTTCAAAAATGGCGGTAAAATATTAAGAGTAAAGAATAGGGTATGAGGAAAGGCTCAGGGAAGAATAAGCTGTCGAGGTTGAGTGGCAATGGCCGTTGTGTGAGAAAGTCTTCCATAGACACTGCCTAGGACATGGGTGTTTATGCTCGCCAAATAGTTTATTGTTAGAGAGAACAGTACAGACCTAAATTCACTCATAATAATAACAAATGATTATAATTATTATTATAGTTATAGTATTTCTTGTCCAAATAGCCTTTCAGTCAATTTTTAGAATATCCAATGATCATGAAATTGTGTGGGGTTGACTTATGAAGAAGGGTAAATTTGTGGTCGCCGAAAGGCGGGATTCATAAACGTCGCCGGCCACTGCGAACTGTGGACGAATGGCTAATAAATATCGATAATACAATAAAGCGCCAGCCCTCCCCCGATGCCACATTCGCATCACGTGTTTCTTTCTTCCCGTCTTCATCCTCGTTTTCAAATCTCATTCCCCCCCCCCCCTGACCCCAACCGTCCCATCTCACGTCTCCTCCCGGCTAGTCTCCTCTTTCGTTTATTCTTATCTCCAGCCCCATATCTCTCTCTCCCTCTCTCTCTCTCTCTCGCCATCCACTGACTTCTACTTCTTCGTCTTTCTCTTTTCCCTTTCCCTTACCACATACTCTATCCCTTACGCCCCCCTATTTCTTTCCAGCCACCCTCATTCCCACTTCTTCGTTAACTCCTTTTCTTCTTTCACTCCGCCCTGCCCGTCACGTACGGCGCCTCTCCCCTTCTCTACGGTCTCCCCCATCCGCTACACACTCACACACGCCACCCCCCCTTACTCCCCGTCCCCCTCTCTCCACCACCACATGCTACCCCCCACGGCATACGACGGGCGACGACGCTTCTACTTGCTCTCTCCGCTCCGCTCGACCTCCCCAACGTGATTCTCGCCGGAATGGGCTCATTTCTTGATGAGGGGAGTTTAGGGGGCGGGTTGAGGGTGGTTGGGCGGGGTAGGGGGCCTGTAAGGGAGGGTATAGAAAGACGACTGAGAGGGAGTTGAACCACAATTGGAGGATTCAAGGTTTTCCTCTTCTCACTCAATGCCCATTGCCACCCAACCACAACCGCTTATTCTTCCTTAAGTCTTTCCCTATACCCTCCTTTTCACCCTTAATATTTCGCCACCGTTTTTGAAAACTTCGCACGGTTGTTGTGCTATGGAAACTTTGCGGGGAGTCAGACCTCAGGTCCAGAGTTCAATCCAAATGCTCGGAAAGCTTTTTCTGTACATCTCGTATGTTTCATGAATATCCACTGTTTCTCTGTGCATGTATGTAACAGCAAAATACGTTAATATACACAGTTTCTACACCATATTTAGCCTACCTTTTTTCTAGTTAATGTTGAGGAATCCTCACCTGCTGCCATAGTTTGCGGGATGCACAAACAACCCTAGTTTTATTAAGTTTAGGAGGATATTGCGTAGTGCATAACGCACTACTGTTAACTACCCAGTGCGACTGTGGTTTACGATAGATTATTATGTATATCTATACGCGTATTTATGGATGAGAGTGTGCAGTACTGCCTTGTGTCGTGTACGATGTGCAATGCGTCGAGATTATGCCATAAGTCGTATAAATAGTCTATCACTACCTAGTGTTTAGGCAATGAAAATTTAAATGTATGATAAATTAAACTGATTATTTTGATTTTCATAGTAAAATAAACAAAATATATTTAAATTGTACAAGTTTCATCCTAGAGGAAAATTATACACGCACAAATTGGAAATCAGGTAGAGGAATACCTCGTCATACCTAAATAAAGAATGACAAGAAACTAACTTGCTTCGCCTTTCCTCTCATTGGCTTATATGTGCTAAATCATATTGAGAATCTCATGGATAATAGAGAAGCTTTAATAGAAATATCTGTCGGTATAGAGAGCATAATCTGGTGAGATACCCCAGAAGAATCAATGTCAAAAACTCCCCTCGATATCCTAAAATCATTCATCTCAGTGTGTACTTTTTACTGCGTTCTTTTACTGCGTTCAAGCTCTCACGGCGCTTATGCGTCGAAATTTAGAAAAACGTTTTCGGCTAATGTTTTCCAAAAACATCTCTATAAACATTTTCTTTCATAAAAAAATATTCTTGCGTTTCAAAGTTGGTGGCGCGGCGAAAACCTTGTCATCAACTTCTAAGACTCAGTGGAAGTGTTTAAAGGTGCGTAATCTTTCGATATTTCGTATTCAACCTGGATTATTATGATGTGTTCCATTTAGAGCAAAAACGCTATTGGAAAAAATGCTATTTTTTAAAAACAATGATGAATTTGAAGAGTTGGAGTAAAATAAACGAAAAATACATTAATCCTGATAGTTTCTTTCTAGAGGGAAAAAAGTTATACTCATATTATCCGAATACAAAATAGAAATCAGGTAGAGGAATACTTCGGCATACAATAATAAAGAATGACAATAAACTGACTTGCTTTATTTTTGATCTCAATGGCTCATATGTGCTGAATCATATATATTTTACTGTCCGTTGTCTCAGGCGTGACTTTTTGGAATTTACATAACCATTGGTTGTTCAGTCCTAAGATTGGTTGCCTGCAGCCCTTTATCCTTCCCTATTTAATGCTTTTTCTCTCACCTCATGGTATCTCTTCCTATGTACTTTCCTCTTTATTTGGCCGAGAACTTATTTCTAGTTCTTCCTCTGGGGACTTTTCTCTCTATTTTACCTTCAATTATGTTCTTCACAAACCCATTGTGTCTCAGAGTATCCAATTCATCTTGTTCTTCTTTTCTCTATGGTGTTTCAAATGATCGTTTCCTCTTCTGTACACTTCATCATTTCTCATTTTGTCCGTCTATTTTATCGTCAGCATCTTTCTCCAGCGCCAGGTTTCGAAGGCTTCTAGTCTTTTCAGGTCAGCTTTATCAACGGTCCATGCTTCCGATCCATGGAGTGGTGGAACTGACGTAGTATTGCATATGAGCATTGCAAATGATAGCATGGCTTAGTTATCCCACATATGGAATTTCATCATCACACGATGATAACGTGCCACGTTGGAACCCGGGTCGTCTTGAAATAAGTTTTTGTGGAATTAATAGCCTTTTTTACATGGATTTATTAAATTTCATTAGTATTTCATCCGAATTAATAACCATCTTATAATTTACTATTTTGCTATCATGCAATCTGCGATGCATTTTTTTCGATACAAACTTTTATCTTAATATCCAAGTGCGGTAGTATAATATGAAAATCAGCTGAATTCTAGCCATCAAGAGTAATACGAGAGAGCAACGAGTTAGAAGAGCGACGACAGCGATGGATCCAATCTGCTTCTGTGTATCGGTTCACTCCCTTCCCTCACCACTCGCACTCATACTTTCTCCACCCTTGCTCTCGCTCGGGACCTCCCTTTCTCTTTCTTTCCACCGCCACCTTATCCTCCTTCCCACCATCTCCTCCAGTTCCCCGGGACCCGCACCACGGAGGCGCGAGAGTTGTAAAAATCTCGATCATTAGGGGGAAAGAGTGTGGTGGCCCGGGGTTTGGGAGACTTGGCGGTTTGCGTGTAATGAGGGAGCAAACACTGAAACCCCCGACGGAAAATTAGTCCGACGGGCCCTCGAGTCGTCTGCCCACCCGCTTGAAACCCTGTTTCCCTTCCCTCTCTCCCTTGCCCCTGTTGGTTTGATGCAAATGGGCGCACGTCTCCCCAGCTGCGCCGTCTCCTCTTCCACGTAGTGCTTCTTCCTCGCTCTTCTCATCTCATCGCCCAACTCGCCCGCGTCGCGTCGTCTTCTTCTTTCGTTTTATTGCGGGGGGGGTGGAAGGGAAGGGGGGTGCGGGCGCCCGCAAGACTCGGAGACGACCATTCGGCATTCTCGGTCGTAAATTTTTTTTTATCTGTACGCATCAAGAATTCTCATCTTCATTTTCCAGCGATTCGGAAGAATTGGGGGAGGGGACAAATTGCCGTCTGACTTGGGGTTTTCAGTTAATCCCTCAGAACTCTGACGGTGCGTGCGCTGAAGTTGTCAAATGTATATGAGTGGGATTACGTGCGCTCCTCCGGGAAATAAACAAACTCGCAGGAGAATGGTCATGTAGATGGCCCCATCATATCGTTTCCGCAAAGGGTTTTGGAGGATATTAAATTAGTTATTAATCTGAGAGTGTGACTGTCAAATGATGTCATTTGTGTAACTAATAGTGAGTACTTTATTAAGGCATAATTATATGGGGATGGAGGATAGCTAGATAGTAACTCGGTGCTGTAATTCATGCTTACGTGAATTACGGTGAATCTGTCCTCAGATAGGTTTAAATTCAACTGCTCCCTCCATGCTCGTCTATTTTGTGCCGCCTCCCTCAGCTCTTCGTAACTACTTCCATTCATAATCAGTCAACATAATATTTCTTCGTCTTTCTCCTTTTCCCTCGATCTTTTTCTCTGATATTCCTCGTCAGATTTTTTTCCTCAGGACGTGCCCCGTCCAGTTTGACTGTATTTTTCTTATCAATCATGAAATATTCCTTTTTTCATTCATTCTTGCTAACACTACCTAGCTTCTCACTTTATCACTCCATTTTTATCTTTCCATTCTTCTCCATAGCCACATTTCTAAACCCTCTACATATTTCTCCTCTTTCCTCCGGACTGTCCATGTTTCTGCTCCATAATGCACAATACTCCAAATAAAAAACTTAGCAAATCTTTTCGTAAAGTCTATAATTATTGCTTTGGCTGAAGGTAGTTGGTTCGCTTCACTGATGGCTGCCATTCCCTGTGATATTCTCCTTCTTATTTCCTCCGTACAGCTTCCAATCCATGTTACAACACTTTCAAGATAATTAGAGGATATTATTTGTTCTAGTCTTTTTCCATCAATGGTGACATTTGAACTCCTTCCTCTTTTTCTGCCTTGATTACTTTAGTTTTTCCAACGTTAACTTTCATTCCAAATTGTTTTCCCTCAAAAATGTTGTAATTAGCCTTCTTTTAATAATATAAACCGTGCTAAATCTTCGTATTCCAGCTGAGCGGGGATCTGGATACTGTCGGGATCCAAAGCCAAAATATTGAGATGAAAATTCAGTATAATCCAAACACCACAACTACTCCATCATCATTTCAGAGAAAAAGAATTCACAAATGCTTTGGTTTTGTAGGTTTTTGTTCGGAAACGCCTAACATATTGCTTCATGCCATATATCTATACACCAGTAAGCCAAACTGAGTAATAAATAAGAATTGAAAGGGATATATGCGCATATAGCATGCAGCGTTCGGTTCGGAGACTGATGAGTCTCCGGACACCCGCAGCCGACTGCAAAGTTCTACTGGAAAACTTAACTTCCTCTGTCAGGTTGAACAAAGAATTCTCTTGTTTCATTGCCAGTGTCCTCACAGAGTCTATTGTAAAGATTTGATAAAAAATTGGCGCTAATTCCATCCAAGAAAGTTTAAACATAGGTAGAAAGTTGGAGGCGATGCATGGAAGTTAACTGTCATAACACTCCCCTGCCCATTTTTTTTTCTTTTTTCCATCTTCTCGAAAGAGCGGAGGAATGCTGGGAAATAAAATAAAGAAAAACTGCGGAATGAGAAGTTTAAAAACGAATAAAGAAGTTGAAGGAATAAGCTGAAGGGTGTATATTCATGATAAATTGGCCTCGGCAGGGGAATTTATTCAAAGAATTGAAAATCAAAACTATCTCCGCCTTCCTTTTTCTTCAGGACTCTTCAAATTAAGTGGAAATTATTTCGAATCCGGCATCAATGGAAGGAACAGATTGGATATATATTATGCTCACTCTGCAACTTGCTGGATAAATGTATTTTCCTGAATGGAAATAAGCTTTGAAGAGTTTACTACCCACGATCGCTCCATTCGGAAATTTTGATAAGATATAAATTCATGAGCGTGAGTATTTCTTTGTAGTTGACTAAGTATTGCCGTGGCGGAAGGGCATCGTCGTTACAATGACTTTTAGAGGAACAATAGTGGGAGGAATGATAATATCTCCTGAAATTGCCTCTTTTCCTAAAAAAAGATCAAAATATAGGAGCCAGGCAAAAGTTAATCCTCGCAGAGAGTGAACCGCACGAGGCGTTTGTTAAAATCCAATTAGGACGGCCTTACGATATGGTAATTATCCGTATAAATGGCTAATTATCCAGACAAAAAGGAGCTTCATGTCATTTGTACCAGGGAAAAATAGATCAATTAACTTGGTACAAGAGAGGGGAATGTCTAGAATAAGAAGTAGCAGAGCGGATGTTTCCTATAACATGAAATATGTGAGAATGTATGAATATCTTAAGAGGCTTTCTGTCGGAAAAATTTATGACTTTGTAAAGATACCTAATTCAACAAAGTACCATGCAAGCCAACTCTAGAGTTTTTGGCATCCAAAGGACAGGTGATTCCACTCAAGGGATCCAATTCTGGAAGGACTCGACAAGGTTAAGCGTCTGAAAATTCTTCGATTGACGTGTCAGCCCCTGAAAAACTTTAGATTTGCACTATTTGATGTTTTCGACGCTGTAACGTCAAAATATCCCTACAGTAGTAGTAGTAAAGACTTGCCATTTAAATTCCTCGTGGTTAGAAACACATTTAATGGTATCGAAAACGACGATGAAAGTAAATATGTCATAAAATGCTATTGAAGCGTAACTTTTCAACAGAAAATCATCCTCGGAAAATAAAGAACAAAATTGGAGTAAAGAATGCGACAATCAGTCGGATGCTATGGATTTAAACACCAGGATGTATTTATGAAAGCGGAGATCATAAAGTTGATTTGTCGCTCTCTTTGTCAAAAGGAAGTGAAATAGAAGCAAGATCCTCACTCTTTAAATTTCATTGCATTATGACGGGACGTCATTGAACGATTAATATCAATACTCAAGTGCTCCAATTAATGAGAGACAGCTCATGAAGGGGATGATTAGTGCTTCTTCTGCCGCCATCCATCTGGCGTTTGGTGCTCGGGAAAATTCTGCGAAGCGACCCATCACTGTATCAGCCAGGAGGTTGGGAAAGAGGAAAAGATATGCGTGAGCGACGATGGTTTATTACGTGGGCGGGGCCTTCTTGCCGAAAACTTTCTCCTCCAACCAGTCTTCCCGCTTGTCTCTTCCCTGGCAAAAAAAACTGAAAAGAAATCCCATTTTTCGCCACCTTTTCTCCCTCTGCCGCTATCCTCGCATCACCCGCACATAAAAAAGCACACCCTTTCTTCACCCCCCCCATACCGATCCCCCGGCCGCGCTCCCCCAACCGTTTTTTCTACATATTTTCTTTTCTCGCCCCGTGGGAGGAGGAGAAATAATCTCGTTTTTTTCCAAAATCCAACATCTTGAAATCCCTGAACCTCTTTCCTCTCATTCTCTCTCTCTCTTTCTCTCACTCCCACCTCTTTCTCTTTTTTCCACGGTTCTCCACGAGAATAAAAAAAATCTTTGGCTCCCATTCCACTTTCCTCTTCCTCCTCCTCTAGCTCTGCCGAAGCCATACGTACCTCCCTTTCCCTCACCCTCTCCTACCCCTTGGGCTCACGACGGAGACCCCTTTCCAACTAACCTTACCCACTCACCCCCTCCCTCCCAGCGATCTCTGATTCCACCTGCACCCTTGTCTCCACCCAACATTTGTCATATCTCCTGCGAGCCGCGATCCCCACCTCCTCCCATTTTCCTCATATTTCCCTCATCCTCCCATCGCCCCCATTTCCCAATCCTCCCTCCCTGAGGCTCCACGGTGATATGAGGAATAATCGAATTCGATGCGCGGCCGGTTACTCATAACGATATTTCGTCCCTGAAATGAGACGAATATCGGCTTGCGATATCTTGCAAAGATAGGGTGTTTACCTACATTGACATACCACCTCGTGAGCTTCTACAAGGTCGTGTGGAAGGATTTTTTTTAAAGAAGAAAGAGCATGGGAGAAATCTGGCGTAGCGTAGAAAATAGCGTTGCAATGTGAGATTTGTCAGAATGGATTTGGGTATCGCTTTGTTTTCCTTCTATTCTTTAATATAGTTCGAGAAAAGGAAATACTTTTTTCAAGTGGAATTCTATGTATTTGATCATATTTTGTCGAGAAAAAGCATGGTGTTTTTCTATAACGCACGATACGAGGCATAATGCGGGGGAGGTAACTCATAGCGATATTTTGTCCCTGATATGAGACGAATATCGATTTTCGATATCTTGCGATAGTGGGTTCACCAGCATCGACATACTACCTCGTGAGCTGCGACAAGGCCGTGTGGAAGGTTGTATTAAAGAAGGGAGGGAATGGGGGAAATGACCTGCGAAAAAGAGCGTAGAAATGTGAGATTTGTCAGAATGGATTTTCGGAATGCTTTGTTTGCCTTCTATACTTTAATATTGCTCGAGAAGAGAAAATACTTTCTTCAAGCGGAACTCTATGTATTTGATCATATATTTCCGAGGAAAAGCATCGTGTTTTTCTAAAAACGTACGATACATAGCACATTGCATCTTCTGTGAAATAAAATATTTACTTAAACGGAACTGGAATGTATTGAAAAAGAATTTGGATGGTACAAAATTCGATGCATCTCTCTAGCTTTAGTGACTATTGAGTACTAGTCAATAGTGAATTTCACAAGGTTATATGAATAAAAATTTTATATAGGTTATATGCAATGAAGTATTTACTCAAACTGTACGTAAATGTAGTGAAAATTATTTGGATGGAATAAAATTTGATTAGTCTCACCACTACAATGACTATAGGGTGCTAGTCTATGATGATTTTCATAATATTATATCAGTCTAGAACTAGATGAAGTTCTCACAATGTGTCGTGCATATAATGCCACTTAGCATCAGCATTCATGCTTCGTAGAGGTAGGGTATTTAGCCCCTTTTCCCTCGAGATATGAGATTAACTCGTCTCTCTGTAAACAAGTTAGATGTTCTTATTGGCGTACTCCAAACTTTGGGATAATTTCCGTGCCAGCGACGCAAACGAAGTCACTTGCTCAGGAAACAAACTTAACAGTGTTAAGTTCAGTTTGAAAAAAAATGTCCCACGAGGTGTCCGAGTCCAAATACCGGTCGTGAAGATTTCGTAAAAGGAGGCATTACGCGTGAAGTTTTCTTCCTTGGAGTTCTCAAGTGAAGGAGAACCTCTAAGTATATGACTTTTTTTTAGGAAAATGCTCTGCTTATATTCCTTCCATCCTTTTTTCTTCAGCCTTGTTTTCTTTCTTTTTGGAGAATATTTCTAAAAGAGATGAGCATTAAAGAATGGGAAGAAAAGAGAGAATGTGATATCTACAATTTTCCATGCTTGAGAATCAATGCGTTTGCACTGTTTTCCTCGTGTTTCATAAAAGTTTTTTTAATTTTTTTCTATACTTTAAATTCGTACCTAGTCTCCCGGAAAATACATATGCTATTTTCAAAATGTGTCATGATGCTTGAGCCATTAAAAATAAAAGCAACACTTATAGTAGCGTAGCGCACGTGATAGCATACGGTGATGGGATTTAACTACCACGATAATTCGCAACTTAAATTCGCGCTTAAAAAATTAAGGAGTTACCACCGCGGCTGGATAAACGAAAACAAATTCTAAATTTTACGTTTACTTATTTATTGCTTTACTATTATCATTTAAAAAATGCGACTTCCACTGATTGTGAGTGTAGATGTCATAGTTCTTGGAAAAAATATGGTACTTCATCGTATGCTATTCGATGAATATATTTCGTAATAAAAACCTATCACGGCCATGTGTGCCGTCTACAGTGCTGACACTATCATGATGAAGAAATTTGACTTCAGTTTCGGAAGTTATTTTTTAATCACTCGTAATTGTGTCTTATTAGTATTACTATTCAATTCCCTTCGGAGATCACACTTTCGATAAATAAATCTCAACAGAAATACCATTTATTTTAGATGGAGAAATACAATTCGTCCCCTTTCTTTGCCCGTTCTCGTATTCAACAGTGAGGAGTTTCAAGTTTATCTTCTTATGTACTCTCCTCTTTATAAAAGTTCGTGGACCAAATAAAGGAGAAATTACACAGGAAGATATACCAGGAGGTGAGGGAGCTAGCATTAGATAGGGAAGGGTGTAAGGCTGCAGTCAGCCAATCATAGGATTGAACAACCTATGAATGGAAAGTATTGTTTGCGAAAAAATAGCGTGGTAAGCCTATTGTTTTTAACATAATATTTTTCCTTAAAACAGTTGGAACATTTATAAAATGATATTTTCGTCGTTTGGCGTTGGAGCAAAACGCAGTGGCGCTTCGTAAAGTTAATATTGCTCTTTGGTACTGATATTCAAGCATCAAACTGTCCTACTCCCTCCACTCTCACTCCTGTGAACGATTCTTTTTGCAACCCCATTCCTCCATGGTCCTGTCCCATCCGTCCCCCTCCCCGACCTTTCTTCTCTATCTCCAACCCACGATGCCGTCCGCCTCTCCCGTCTTCCCACCAAGCAATCTCTCTTCCTCTACCTCCAATGCCCCTCCAATTTTTCATCCGGTCGCTGCTTAGTCTTCAACCCCATCCACTTCCTCCCACCCTCTCACTCTCCCTCTGTAACCACCTTCTTTCTCTCTCCCCCCTCGCTCCTTTCCCACCTTCCCTCTCTTTAAACCTCCCCGGTCTCCACTGCAAAGGGTGTTCCCTCAGCCAATTCCCTCATCCCCCCTCCACCCTCCTACCCCCGCTTCCATCTCCTTCTTTGACTCTCCCAGCTTGCTCCTCTCCCTTCCTCCTCAACTCCTTTTTTTTCGTCTCACTTTTCACTCTCTTTCCCTCTCTCCTCTTCCGACCGTCAGCTTCCAGTTTTTGACCGGCAGATCCCCCACTCCTTCCTCCGAGGAAACCCTTTTTATGTGGGACACTTTTTCGCACTTTGCATCCCCTTTCCCACCCCTGATGATCGCCCCTCTCCCCTCCCCTGCCATTCAGGAGTCTGAAACGGGGACGAGGCCGATCACTCTGAGCTGTCTCCGGGATGCCTATCGGCTTTAAGGCTTTGAACAGCCATTCCGCCGGTGGTTCGTTTCCACAAGGTTTAAGGAACTTCCTCCAGCGTTCAACGTAAGTGAATCATCTGCACCCTATATTTTCTTATATTTACTGATAATACCTAGTAGAAAGACAGGGTAGAGTATTATGTGTCTCTAAGCAAATTGACTGCTTCATACGGCTTACTTTCAAAACTAGAAAGGTAGTACTAAAATAGGATAAGGAATTTTTACCTCCTTAGTAGTGAGTTTCATTGCCTGAGGAGTTGAGTGCAATGATTCAAAAATTCGATATTTCTGTTAACAAATGGGCTTCGAAATAAGAATGATTTTTTCGCCTTAGGCCACCAATGATCAGCAAAATTTTGTTTGATATCTTTCCCGAAATATTTCTTGAATAATGAAATGATGAGTTACTTAGTTTCCTACAAAAGATCGATTACGCTCTTACGACCCGGGTTTCATCGCTGTGCGACGTTATCAGATGGATGACGGTACTGACATAGTAAAACACATTGTTTAAATAGTCAAAAATGAGAGGGGTAAGGCCGTCTTCAGGTGACGGGTGAGGGTTATGGGAATAGGGTCGTAAGAGGGAAATAAATCTTTTGTGGAAAACAGAGTAATTCATCATTTCATTATGAGATCTCCACCAAGTTACTGCCAAAACCATTAATTCAATTTCTTGAATAATATTAAAATTTCCCAAATGCAAGACTACTTTTAGAATTTGAATTGGTTAATTCTCGTAGCATATGAATTGAGATCTCAAAAATACTCTTTCATATTTTAGGCATACTCTTCATCCCAAGGCTATTTTATTTTAGTAGCCATAATATTTTCTGGTAGTTTGTGCATTGACGTTACGATATTTGTGTATTCGCTTCGCACAAAATTTTGCATGTCAAATTATGTATGATAAAATTGCGGTTTATACCTGAATAATGGAAATATTGCGTGAAAAATGTTGTATTCTGCGTCATTATATTTTTTTCCAGGTTATAGTTTAGGTCTCTTATTTTATAAAAAAAGATGCTGCGTATAAGCAGTCCATAATTCAGACAAATATTTTTCCCCTTTGATATTATGCATGAAAAATGCAATAGTGTCAAATAATTGACATTCACCTGCATGTTTTATGCATTGAAGTTCTCCCATTTTCTTTTGCATGTTGTATTTATCAAATGGATCACTTTGAAAGAAGAAAATCAGTTCTTCCCTGCTTACATACGTGCTTTTTAAAGTCTCTAATTGTAGTGGCCGGTATCGAGCGCAAAACTTTTCTTTTTGAATTTAGTATGAAGTAAGTTAAAATTTTAAATATGAAAGCTCGTGGAGAAGAATTATAATTAAATCATAACTATTTTAGATGGAGGTGGTTGACCAATCATAAAATTCACACCTTTTGTTAAAAATTTCAGTGTAACCCGTGTTTCCTCACTACCCACTGCAGGTCATCCAATAATTTTGCCATTGCTGATATCATTCCTCACTCTTTCGACTACGTTTTCATCTCGTGCTTTTGCCTTCCCTACTCAACTCGGTCATAGAATCTTCTATTCTTTATTTCTGTCATTTAATATAGGCTTCTCTTACTCGTCCATTTTTTCGAGAAAGCGTCTTGAGTCATGTGGAGTGATTTGGGATAAAAATTTCAATTTTAACCCTGTTTCAATCCGTTCGACTAAAGAGTAAAATCCCTTTTGTTTATTTTTCTGCTCGAGTATGTATTTGTGGCATCATGTCTGAAAAACCTAAAGCGCGTGGAACGCTTTTTCTGGAAGTATAGCTTAAAATACGTCCCATCCACCTTGAAAGCTCTCACGTGTTGACCTACTTTTTACTCCGAGAATAATTGTATTTTATCTTTTTCTTTTTCATTGTATGCGAAGGAATTCTCTGAACAAATATTGCGTTTAATACCAGCTGTTATATTTCACGATTCGTAATACCCCGCACGACTTTTGTCACGCGCGAGAGTTGTGGATCTCGACTAATTATTCTCTGGTACTAAACAGAATATATTATCCTCTACTTCTGTAATGTGCATGATATTATTCTAGGGAATATCTTAGATGGAGGACTCTCTCGTGAGCATACATGCAGAGGTCTTCTAAAGGTTTTTGTGCATACTTGTTTGGTTTAGGAGTTACATGGGGTTTTTACTCCTCTCTTTAAATGGATACATATAATATATTATGTATATATTAGATAAATTCATTACTTATTCTAATGCTTAGCAGTCTGGAGAAGTTTTAAATGAAACTAATTAAAAAATCAACTTTATCTTGACTATGAAAATAATGCCTTATTTTCGTCGTCTAATTTTTCTGTTTCATTATCCTAAATTGTTAATCCATTAGAATCTCTTAATATTACATGTATTTCTGGTCTTACTTTCATTGGTGAAGTCTGTTCTCTGCATGAAATCCGAAGTTAATTCCTTCTCCCATCGACAATTCTCACCCCAGCTCCACTCATGATTCCTTCTTTTATCGATAATTCTCATGCCTGCTTCATTCATGACACAAAACCTAAAATCTCTGTTAAGTATAATTTAACACTGAGGCTGCGTCATCTTGACGGAACTAAGTATTTTAAAAGTAACGGGCCAACTTTGCTGTGAAGGTGATTTCTTGTATGCCAATCATCATGAAATACACATTAAGGTTTCTCTTATCTTTAAAGTTTACTCAGTGAACTCCTAGTTTTTATGCCTTAAAAATCAGTGTTTCCAATGCGGTTTTATATTGGGTGACATTTGGCTGCTAGAATAGTGACTATATTAGTTTAGTCCGGTTTGACGACCAAAGTAATATCGCTTTGCCTGTTAGTCACTTGTGGATAGTGGCGAAAATACTCGAGACGATTTGGTGAGGCACATCTCTCGTTTTGAGTCATTCCCAGCGATGTTAAGCAGGAAGTGGGTATACTCTTTAAGCGTTATCACTTAACTCAGAGTGAGATTTTTTCAGTATTCCACCAGGTGATTGGTAGAGTTTTGAAAAGTACTTATTTTAGCATCCTAATTTCTTGTATATCCCACTGCCTTCCCTTCTATTCGTGATCTGCCATTAGATCCCTCTTAAAATCGTCATCCTCTTCTTATTTCGTCCAGAATTCCTATCCTCTCCCTTCCTCTTCCACGCTTTTCAGGTGTTCTCCCCTCCTTTACCGGCTTCAGCATTCCCTATTTTATTCATACGTCTTCGATCCATCTCTTCTGCTGCCTCCTTAGTAGTAGTAGGTAGCTTCTTCTCTTCTCCAACCATATCCAATACCTCCTCGCAGCCTAGCTCACTTTCCATATACCTCTCCTCGCCCAAATCTCAAAAGCCTCAGGTCTACGCATATCCTCCTTCCGCAGTGACCAAGTCTTTGACCCATACGCTACGCTCCATATTAGGGTTTTTACCAGCCTTATCTTTACGTCTCTAACCGAATTCTTTTTAACTTAAAAAAACTCAACAAAATTTATCGTTAATTAATACAAACGTTAGGTGCCTGTTTGCACCTTTCATCTTCATCGATTTTGACTCTCCTTCTTATGGTTTCGATTGATTGTTGCAATCGTTGGGAAAACTAGACACCATGGATACAGCTCAGAGCATTCTACTGCTAATGGAAAATCATCCTTCTTGTCGTTGATTCTCATTTTCAATTAAGTAAGTTAGCGCGCTTCGCAATTCCTAACAGTTGCTGTAACGCGTGGTTGGCGATAAGCCTGCTCGCATTGATACTTACCGGTGAGCAAAATTTCTTCGTAAGAGGGCCTCCACCTTCTCCATACACTCCCTCCCTTTTCTTCTCACCTCGATCGAAAACTCATTTTTCGACGTCTAACTTACGCTGAAGCCGCATTATGAAGGGAAGACAGTGCTCGCCTCTTGGGCGGAGCCGAGGGTCGACGGGGTTAAAGAAGCATCGAGTGTAGTAGCGCTTTCCTCTGTCACTTTTCTCCGCCTCCCTCCCTAAGTTCCTCTCCCCCACCCCATGCCTTCCCTTCTTCCTTCCACGGCGGAACGAAAATCCTTTTATGTGAGCCACTCGAGTGATGAATATGGAAATGACTCACTGTGCTCGGCTCAAGTCTCGTCATCCATACCACCCTTTCACCGCTCCGCCGCGGTCTTTATGAGCGCGAAGGAGGTTGAGGGAAGGTAAACACGGGTGCATCGAAGAAAATGGGGGGAGAAGGAGGTTCGAAAGGGAGGAGGATTGGTGGGAGGGCAGGTCGGAAGAGGGAGAGAGATATAAATAATGTCGTGCGAATATTGAAGAAAGGATGGAAGTGGAGGCTGAGGGGGATGGGAAGGACGGGGGACGGGGTGGGAGGGGAAGGAGCTGAGTGGGGGGGTCGTGGCTGTGACGGAGAAAGTGAACGGGCGGCGACGAGACCACCAAGAGGCAAATGAATTCTGAGACGCCCTCCTCGAATTAAATGAGTTTTCTCTGAGGAGACAGGTGCAGGTTTTCTGGGTGTTGTATTCGCTCGTTTGTTTTGCCCGTTTATTATTCGACCAATATTCCTCTTGTTAAATAAACTAATCGTGAGTTACTCGTGCGTGAATAGATGATTTCAGTTAGCCGGCACTGGAGCCTTAGGTAATAACTGGAAATGGTCCGGTATCTGATTGAATCACACACAGTCTGGCGATTGGGAGATCCGGGTTCGAGTCAAATGATTGTTCCTTGTGAATTTCCACTTATGGGTGATGGACTTTGTGTCCTTCCGAGTGACTGCGATAAATTTATTTTTCTTGCAATTTCTGTGGTGAATATTAATTGATAATGATGTTTCCACAAAATTCGCGATAATCACTTTATTTTCATTTTCATTGCTGGTCTTCAACTTAAAGATTAGTTTTAGCCATCCTCTCATTCTTCTAGTTTATCTCAACCATTAAATTCCCTAATAATTATTCATTTTGACGTTTTCCAAAATTTGAGGAATAATTTGTCATGCTCGGTCCTCCGAGACACGTACCTCGAGTTAAATGAATTTTCTCAAATTCGCCCGGAGTAAGTGAACTTTGAGAAACATTTGTTATTTTATCCTTCGCCCTATATCTCATGTTACGAATATTGAGCCATAAAATAAACTAGTCGTCATATACCCTCACTGGGAACACCTGGGAATAGTCAAACATTTGAACTCATTGGGAATTGAGGTTACTTGTCGAAAAAGTGCAGTCATCCAGTTGCCGTGAAGTAACTTCGGTAGCTGAAACAAAAATGGCTCGTTATTTATGGCCATGTTCGTTAATTTTTGCCTTGACTTATCCCCTTTCATGAATAATATAAGGAGGCGATTAAGAATCAGATTATCTCCAGCATGTTCCTTTCTTCAAATTTATAGTCTTCCTTTAACACTTTTTGCCCCTCCCCCATTTTCCTCTAAAGTACCTTAGTTCAATTATTTACAAGCTATTTTACTCTGCTGCTGGCTCCTCTCAAACTCGATTGCCACGTTTGAGCATGCTCAGTAGGTAGGTGCTCTTTAGTTCGTCATCAGTAGCCTTGAAGGTTCATACTTGTTACAGCTAACCACTCCCCTCACCCATCAGCCAACTGCCTTCCTTCGTACACAGCTATTCCACCAGTATTACTCAAATGAGTGGTGTAGTTATTGGTGAAATTTTGTGTGTGAAACTTTAAATAAATACAGATTGACGTTTCCAATTTTTAATAAGAACTTTTTTCTCTGGTATTCCCGGACAGATATTCTTGGCTTTACGGTTGGTAGACTTATCCTCACAGGTTTTGTCAATTGGTGATACGCTGGAGATATTCTATGGAGCTATGGTGTACACTAACCTTATCTTTGGGACCCGCAAACTTCTGGAACTATTTTGAAACGAGCAGAATTGTTTAAAGACCCATTGTTAACAATAATAAAAAAAATTATTTTATTTACTAAGACATTTATTTGTTTATTTTTACAAATTACATTGACAAAATTTCAGCTCATAACAAGAAATTAGGATTCACTTTTGGGCGGTGACTCGTTGGAAACGAGCTGCATGCGTCTCATTTGCCACGTTGTGGCCACCCCTGCTCTAGAGTAATGGTGTCAATGAAATTTTTTTTTATTTTTTTAAAAGCCTGACGTCATTAGTCTTGGTTTCATTATCATGACTCTATAATATTAAGCAACGGCGCTGAAGTAATGCCTGTGATTCAACTTTTCTCGGTATGGTAAATTGTGAGTACATTCCCTCAATGATAAATATTTGAGCAAAGTAAAGCCTTGATCTCACGTTAAGGAAGAGAAAGTGACCTGAACCGTGTTTTCAACGAATCAAAAATTGATTTAATAGAGGGCATTCATTAAGAAGGAAAAATAATAGGATAAAAGAGAGCTAATAGTGAAAGACGAAGGGTAACAAGAGTTCTGGGTAAGACAAGAAAGAGGTCCTTGGATGTAGAGGTGAAGTGAAGCGGAAGTTTCCTTTTGAGATGAAAGTCGATGGAATCTAAGAATGTTTCTGTAATATGCTATTCTTGCTCCCTCTCTCATCGTCCCGCCTAATATCCTCCTTCCCAATCTGGCAGTCGAGGGGCCGATATGGGTTTAAAGGTTCTGAAATGTTAATTCAAAGCAAACAGCTCCAAATGAAATGTGATTCCGAGAAAGCGAGCGGGAACGCCATCTATATTCTCCTCCGACGAATCTTTAGCGACGTGGGCGACTCGCGGCTTGAGCTAGCTCACAATGTCTTCATCACTGCCGCGCGGAGTCGAACGGTAGGCCTTCCCAATTTGGCAAAATCCAATTAATGCTGCGCAAAATGCACCATTCCGTGTCGCTGTTGAAAGTCGAAGTGTGATGAGAATGTTTAACATTTGCTTTGTTTGCCAGCAATCATGATTAATGCGAGCGATAGATTTCGCCGCCTTGCCTTACTGCGTGCTCATCATCCAATCTTCAAACCTTCCTCAGAGAGAAACGTTTGCCTTCCATCTTTATCTTAGCTTCATTAGTAAGTGTTTCACCCAGAATTTGGCTGTAATAGCAAAACTTACTCTGCACCACGAACGGTACATCTTTTGCTGCAAACTCATTTTCTTTAAGATACAAACTCTTTTAACAAAGAGAGACGAAAATGATCATTCTACAATTTTTATGCAAATTCGTCTCATCCTTGCTTAGTACTTACATACTTACTATCATTCATTCATTGGTTTTTCAATCCAAGATTGATTCAAGCCTCCAACCTTCCCTATCTAATGCTAGTTCCCTTACCTCCTGGTATCTCTTCCTATGTACTCTTCTCTTTATTTGGTCCATAAACTTATTTCTGAGTCTCACTTTGGGGACTTTTCCCCATATTTTGCCATCAGTCATGTTCTTCACAATCATATTGTGTCTTAGGGTGTGTCCAATCCATCTTGTTCTTTTCTGTATGGTGTTACATATGGTCCTTTCCTCTTCCACCCTTCTGTACAGTTCAACATTTCTCCTTTTTTCCGTCGATTTTATCTTCAGCATCCTCCTCCAGCACCAGGTTTCGAAAGCTTCTAGTCTTTTCTAGTCTGCTTTTTCAATGGTCCATGCTTCCGATCCATACTTACTTGCATAATTACTAAATACTAAGTAAATGTAGGTATATTGACTCGTACGCGGGGTTTGATACAAAATACTTTAAATATTATCTAAGTATTATCACTATTTTATATCCCCCTCCCATTCAAAAAAATAATCAAGGAGGACGTTATATCTGACCATGTTCAATTCTGAATTTATTAACGTAAGGGTATATCCTTGCACAGGACTAAAATCTTCAATCACACTGGGAGGATTTCTGCGAGTTATTAGATTAGCGCGGGCTCTCCGTCGTGGAGGCCAGGA
Source organism: Ceriagrion tenellum (assembly GCA_963169105.1). Taxonomy (NCBI): domain Eukaryota; kingdom Metazoa; phylum Arthropoda; class Insecta; order Odonata; family Coenagrionidae; genus Ceriagrion; species Ceriagrion tenellum. Next base: position 110,360,252 of record OY720632.1, read on the forward strand.
TATTTGCTGACGCATGGAAACATATAGCGATTGGCCAGCCCTCTAGAGTAGCCAACTTGCGGAGAAGCTTTAAGGCGAGGGTTTTTATTGCACCCAAATCTCTCATAAATTTCACCCACGGGTTCCATTTCGGACGTAATGGGTCTCGTATTGACAGACCAGTAGGAAAAAAAGAGAAGCTCGGTATATTTCGAATTTGATAGAGGCGGAAACGGGAGAGGGGTTTACTTATTTCTTTTTTTGGGGGAAAGAGAGAGAAAGAAGGGAGAAAGAAGCTCGCTTAGTCCTTGAATCATTCTTCTCCCGTGTTTGCAAAGTGCCCCGCGGCGGTGAATATTTCATGCGCCCTCCTTTGAAATTTCATTCCCGCAAAATTTTCATTACCCGCCTTGCAGTCCCTCGCGCGGCGCGGACTTCGCTCAATTTTTTCCAATCTTCCTAATTTTTTATACTCCGTTTCCTTTTCAGTTCCTCCTTCCAATGCTCCGGCGTTCACCCGCTTGTCATAATTTTGGCGACGAATACTTGATGTGTCCAATGGGGAGGATCTTTTTTCCCTCTTGTTCTCACTCCATTCACAGTTTGCCGTGTCCATATATTCTCTTCCCTTCTACAAACCTCTACTTGTCTCTCTCGTGGATTTCATTGCGTTGTGAAGAACCCTGGACGTGATGCAACTTTGCCAAAATTTGATATTTTGATGATGAGCTGATAGCGATGGGGTCCATCATGCCTGCGGTTCCTGCTACGGTTTGTGATATATGGCTTTGATAATTTTTAATTAAAACATATGTATACTCCATCCAATACTCCATAACACAATACTCCATCAGTTCGACTGACATAACTTCAGTGACCTATTTGCTCGAAACTGTAAGAACATGCTTGCGTTTGACGCGCAAAAATGTTACCTCCATCATCTAGTATGTCATTACCACGCCTGTGCATAAGCTTGTACAGCTTTTGGAAATGAGATATTTTGCGCAAGCTTCCGGGTGATTACTTCAGCTATTGGCCGATACATGCTATTGAGCTATTTCCAATTAGCTCAGAATCTACTACATCCTTATTTTCTCCCTCTCATTTAAACGGTTGACTGCCTACTCACAGTGTGAACGGAAATAAAAACTACTAATGGCATGGATGGACTGCAAAGCAATAGGGAACATGGGTGAAAGAGCGTATTTAGTCCCATGAACACTTTATGCTCGTTATCTTTAGTCCTCACAAGATTAGTTGCTCTTTATATGACATAATTTTCATCAGCTGACGATCAAAGAGAGCGAGCAGTGAAACAGAAAATGGTCTTTTTATGGTAGAGTACAAAACTCTGGTTCCTTTCTAAAGTTTCAATTTAGGTTTTAGCAATGATGTATGAGATATGTACATACCTCCAGTTGTGCCTCAATAACTAACTCTCAAAGAACTTAACAGAAGGATTTTTCGAAAGCAAAGCCTACTAGTAAAAGCCTAGCTTTTGCTTTTTGCTTGGAAATGAAATTTAGGCAGGTGTCAAGTATTTAGTCCGTGAATCCTGCATGCATATTACGCGAAATATCTGCATCAGTTATTGTGATCGTCAGTTTATTAACATATACGTCAAATGATACTATGCCTCTGTTTCATAGGAACTATATCCCGTTGTAAAGGCGTAAAATTAAGTAATAATGATGGTATGAGGCAAAATATTTCTCCACTCCCAAGCACCAACATTTCCCGATGTTACTGCTCTCCTCAATACTTCCTCATATTTCTACTGTGTCCACACGCCTTTCGCTTCCTTCCCACATCCTTTCTCTTGTTTAGCTTGAATACCATCCTATAGCAATAAATTCTCATCCCTAGCGATGTTTACATTCTCTATTGCCTCTTCTTCCCTACACTCAGAGCTTCTTCTCTTCTCAAACCTCTCACACAAGATCTTTCCATCCATCCGTGTCCCCGACCCATTCATTTCCACCCGCTCAATCACTGGGAATTGTTAACTCGCTGGATTGGAAATGAAATTGACGATCTTCTGCCAAACTTCCTTCCTGGAACTCTTGAATTCATCACCCTTCCCGAAACAGCCTTCGGATCGGGAATCGTGAGGAGGAGAGTAACGTGTAAATTGACCAAGAATAAGTTTGCTCGTCGAATCATCGTCGCTCTAATTTCTTCCACCCTTCCCTTCAGTTTGTGATCGAATTACTTTTTGGTTCCTAATTTTGGCACTACGAAATAAATGTTACCTTGAGGAACATATTTAACTTTGAATCGGACCTTTTCGAATTCCTTTTCGTCAGCTCATTATCCTGAATGAGGTCTTTTTAATTAAATTTGAGGCTTAAATGTTATCCTGCTGTTTCTAATGGAACTGGTCACCGTTGTACCATCAGAATCCGTCAAATTTCAACTTTTTGTGTGATTTATTTGCGTATCTATACCTTTTTTTCTATTCAAAATATCGGATACATTGGCTTGTTAATCAAAGAAAACTTTAAATTGTTATATACTTGTCATTTGTAATGAAATTTGATCGTACCTTTATATGCAGAGAAAGTAATGTGGGAGTGTCTTTAGTAAATGGAGATAACTCCCTCTCCTCCTTGAGTCCTTCTCCAAATCTATTGTTACGATATTACAGGAGGACCTAATTTTTCTCCATTTACTTACAAAATCAGAAGCTACTCATGCAATTGCCATATGACCTGATTTCTTTTGTACACAGTGTCGCCCGTATTTGCATCTTAATTGAATGGTCAAGGTTTTTCATTATCTTATTCATAGTGAATCTTGAAATCAGTCTCTACTATGCCCAAAAAAAACTATGAGATATGAAGAGATGTTTAACGAAACTCTCTTCGAAACAATTTTATGTTAAAGAAATTTTTAACATGTCACGCTCAGTGGAAAGGCATGATAGCTTGGTTAATCAATTTACATGGAACTAAAAGTTCTTCTCTGGACAGATTATTTTTGATCCATTGTTATACTTTCATAGAACTAAATTCAATTTCAATGAATACTCGTAAATCGTGTAAATAGTGACGAAATGATTGGCCTAAAGAATTGATGAATTTTAAATAAAGCTAAGCACACCATTCTCGGATATCAATATTTATTTAGTGAAGGAAAAGATTAGCTGAGTGGTCGATAGTAAGTACTAATAATGACTCCTTTAATTAGAGGTAAAAAGTATAGTTTTGAAATAATGGGTATTAATTGTCATTGTAGTGTATCCATTAGTTTACTTGAATACGTACAATAAAGCACGACTTGTTGGTATGATATCATCTTATGTCCCAAATCTCAAGAAAAATTCAGCAATGTTCAGCTACGGTTTTGTTTATATTTTTAGCAGTTTGGTTATTATGTTTGCATCTGTATTGACCAAAAAATAGTGTTAGAAATCTAGGAAACGATTTTAGTGTCATAATACGTAGTTATAGCAACATTAATTATTTAAAAAAGAACACATAAGCATATCCCATCATTTATATGTTATCTTTAAAGCTGATTTGTGATTTTGGGCAGTGTCCAAAAAATCACTAGTATTCATGCCGAATTTATAATACCTAGTTTCCAGCCCTGGCATCCATGGGAAAGCTGCGAGTGTTATCCCTAACTGCAGCCACACCATTGAAATGATTGAACATGATAAAAATATCAATTAACCAGAGTGCTAATTAAAATTATATTATATAAACTTGGAAAAAATTTTTATTTCGCCATCTATTTATAAAGTAGAGTAAAAGATGGTATACTAATTCAATCACATGAAATCGCTTAAAATTCTGAAATACTAGATATTTCAATAGTCTTTATTAAAAATGGTTTGTTTCATAAACTTAAATCACTGTTTTCCTCGTAAAATTCCATCCAACTTACTTGCTGATTTACAAGTAAAAATTTGCGTTCCGAGAGCTGACGACAAAGGATATTTGATAGCAAACCCTTGACCCGTTACATATACCGAAAGCGCTAGGAAACTCCATTTTGTCAAGCCTTGCATTACAGCTAATTTCCGCTTTCTACGGCCTGCTAATTACAAAAAAAATCGAAAAAAATGAGCTCCTGGGATGTTCTCCGTGAATTTAGGGAAATCTTGCAACTGAAATTCCGTCCCCAAATTGCGGAATGAATTCCGATGAAAAAAAAAGAATGACAATCATCTTCCCCTCGGAGGAGGAGGAAGAGGCCTCCCCCTCTCCCAATCTCTTCCCATTTCCACTTCCGCCTGGTTCTCTCTCTCTCCCCGGTTTCTTCTCATCCTCTCCCCCCAACTCCCAACTTAATCATCTCCACGTACTCCATCTGTCCAAACATTTGCCGGTTACATTCACGTGATCGTATCCCACCCCACGCCCCCTATATACGCCGTGCGCTGGGAGGGCCTCTCCAAACTCTCTCGTTTAAATTGTCCCCTCAGCCGTCGCAAGGGGCGGGGGAGGGTGGTGCAGAAGGGGAGGGAGGCAAGGGAGGGGGCGACCCTTTATCCTTTTGGCTCTCTCTAGGGGTTGGGAGAGGGGGGGAATGGAGTGAGGAGGAAGCAAGGTGGCAGAACGGCATCCCTTTCGAAACTTCGTTCACCTCCATTCAGAGCCCGGTTGTTTATCTTCGCCATTGTTTTCCCTAATTGAGTGCGTCGCCTTTCTTTTCCGAATCGCATTTTTAATTAACCCTCTGCCATAATCGCCACTGCTATCGTAAACACTCAATATTTCTTCTGCTTTACTCGTGTGCCTGCTCTCGATGGCTAGGACTCACTCATCGTTCAAAGTCTAATTAATCTGCCGCTTTTTTTAGCAATTAAAATGTACATTGAGATCGGTGTTATTTAAGATACGGCGGAATGCCGTAGCGCAGTACCGTCGCTGTACCGCTATTTTGTTCCATATTCATTAGGTTTTCCGTACTCCTGAATCGCGGATATCAGTAAGGGATAAAGTCACGGTCTATTTCCGTAGATTTTCCATTTTGTGATGTCCAGATACGTACCCTTTAGTAATTATATCAGAGTAACTCTGGTTTCGTTATGCATGGGAAACTTTGTAATTATAATTTAAGTTCCTAGTGATTGTGTCCAGATTTGTCTAGTACGATCTCAGGGTCCTAAAAAGCAAAATTATCTCATACTAGGTCACGTAATTTACATATAATAACAGCATATCTACACACACTACGGTTGAAAAAATCAAGAAATGGTAAAATAATTTCCTTGTTGCAAAAATCTTCGATTGCGGAACGAGATATTATGTGAACATAAAGGACTTGAATGAATCTTTTTTTATTTCATTTGGAACGTCGTACTTCGAACGACATATACAAGAAATTAAAATTTCAATCTGAATGCCCATCTAAATTAGAATAAGTATTCTTGGATATAAGCAAGCTATGGAAACTTTTAATTATGATTGCTAGTTGCATACATTAAAGAGCTACCTTTTTCAGTGAGAAATAAACTAGGAAAGTATAATTTAATATTCAAATGATAACACCAAATGTCATAGATAAATGTCACAGTTTTTTATTATTTTTCGTTTATCGAGAGCTATACATGGATAGTTTAATCCCTCAGCAATGCCAATTTCAAAACCTAAGTTAGCTTAGCATACTTAAACACTGTGCTTCTACTGCTTCAATAATCAATCCCACTGGTATCAATCGAATAAAAAAATATGATAGATCATCAGCAGACGAGGACTATAAACTTGCTAAACAAAACACCTCTGCCGGAAATTAAATTACGTCAACCATTTAGCAAAACTACGTTTCCCGTGATAGAAAGTAAAGAAGATAGAAGGGAAAGGGGGAAAATAAGGTTGCGCAAATCGTAAAATTTGGTGGAAACTGATGAAAAGCGATGGAAATAAATTTTTCAACTTATTAAAAACTTATAAGTTACAGCTCAAACATGTTCCCCATTGATTAATTATGAAGGATAAATTAAACTTTAATCCTGCTTTTAATTTCATTTTTACCAACAACGGCGTGCATTAAAACATTTTACCAGGTAAGGAGATATTTCACGACCAGAGTTGAGGATGAAAAACTTTCTTTTTTAAGGGTGTTTTTCAAATTTTCGTATTTCAGTTCTTAAAGGACATCGTCATTCTTGATTCCCTCTAGAAATACGCCTTGCCCTTCTCAAACACCTTTGTGTTAGCTTTCGGAGCGCGATGTGGGATTTGAAACCCCGACAGCCATTTGAAGTAGGAAGCACCGTACTATTTTCAACGAGATATCCCTCGCATTGAAAGATAAAGTACACATTTTAGGGCTAAAGTTGGCTATTATTTTGCACGACAACAACCGTGTTCTAAATGGCCGATTGTTGAGACCGTATAGGAACCATTCTCTGCTCATCGTCTCATTACCATAACATTAATCCCAGCCCTTTTATATCGCCCTTACTTTTCCTCTATTTTAAGGATTCTTGCTTTAGAGTATTATAATTCATTTATTTTTTATCAATACATATTTACATTTCCACAAAGATTCTTTGTTTTTTATTTCAGAATATTCCGTGTAACCGTTAATCTTTCTGAAAATAAGGCCATAGCCATGTGTCATGCAGCAGATACAAAATGGCAATCATATGATTATGGCATTGCTAAACTGAATCATCAATAGAATTATATGTAGGATCAACTTCAAATGGATTGAGATGCAAGGTGTAACTGATTATTATTTCTTAATATTTTTGCGACAGTTTAACGTATCTCTTCCAAATGACTTCCCTTCTATAGCATTTTTCTGTCATAATTTACACTGGTTTTAAGTCTATCCTTCTATGATCAACTGATGGTTTCCACTTTTGATATCTAATTCCAATTTTTGTATTGATTTCTCTTCGTTCATTTCTCTACTTCTCCATAACTATCAGCGTTACCCCTTGTACTCAGCCGCAATCAAATAACACCTATTGCTAGAATCTTAATTTCACTAGAGCAGCCCAGCAAATCTTCCCAACTTGATTCATTTTACCTATGCCCTCAATTATTCTCTCTCTTCCTTCCTTCGTCTTATTTTCCCAGTTTTCTCTTGCCCTCTTTCCACCTCCCTGGTCCCCCTAAATCTCTTTATCTAATCGCTACCCCAGCAGCAGCGACCACCACTACGAATTCTCCGATAGGCCTGGCGGATCCTACCGCAGCTATCCGTCTTTTTCCTCTCCGTTTCAAAGACCTTGATCTTGCGCCTCTTGCACTCGTATATATAATCTTTTTCCTTTCACTTCCTCACATCCATTTCCGCTTCTCTGGAGAAGCAGCAGAGAAGATTTTCGTCTTCGATCTCGTTCATGTTTTACTTTTCCCTTTTTTTACTATTTCTTCCATTTCCTTACACATGCTAGCGTTTCCCATGTGTGATCGAAGTGTGCAGAGTTCAAAGTGCAAAGTTATAAAGGTCACTTGCAAAGTGATAGAGACCACGTGCATATGCCTTCCCATCCTCTGTGCGGGAATTTATGTGAAGCTTCTTCCAGAGAGCTCTACCAGAGTATATCATTACGGTTTTTGGCGGTTAAAATAATGTAGCTCTACAACATGGAAGAGTTATACTTTAAAAGTGAGTAGAAATAAAATTTTTTTAAATAATTAACAAATATTCGCCTGTTAAAGTTAGCCAATAAAAATATTAATTGGTTGCCTTTTTTATCGTCCTGATTTGGCGGACATTAATACAATAACTCAGTCGTAAGCCATTTTATTCGTTATCATTGAAACGTTCTCATTGCACAAAAACTTACCGAAGTAACCTTTGATAGAAGTACGTCACTATGACGCATATAGTATCTAAGGATACCACAGTGAGCTATAATGATATATACTACGTATTTAAAATTAATTGTTATGCTGAACTCAAAATACACTTCTACGAAATTTTCCTCAATAAAGCAGAGTCCTCCACATTAACGCTTAACAACGTTAATTGAATGGTGTACTATAATTTTCCTTTCTTCTCCATCCATTATGTCGTTTTACTTATTTGCTTTAGAGTTAAGTATGTGAAAGAAGCAATCGATGAAAATTTGTGATAAGTTAGATTCTTCGAATGGACGTTGGTTTGTGGTAATTGTGGTAATCGACTAAAAGTGGAGGTCATAGACTCACTCTTGAGGACTAGTGGGTATGATTGTGAGGGAATGAATGTTTTCGTAAATCAGGAAGAATGGAGAGAAACACGGCGTTAATATAAGTCCTCTTTTAATGAGAGGCCCCATGCCGGTTGACAGAGAACTGCACGGGAATTGTTTTTCTCACGACACCCAATTGGAGATGAGCACTCCATTTAAACTGTCTGCCTCGACTGGAGTTCGAATCTGAGCCCACGGAATTAAATTTCTTTACTGTTGTGGACACCTTTATACAATAAGCAATCCGATAATTTATTGATTGATGTTTAAAGAATATTGGAGCAGGACCTCATTAAGGTTTTCCATCGCAAATTTACTGAAACATTGTTTAATTTAAATTACAAAAATTGCCTGTAACATATGTCTATTATTTGATTTGAATCCAAAATCCTAACTTTCCATTCAATTTGTTTTGCAAATTGAACCTGAAGCTGTATACTTTTAAACGCGATAAATGAACAAGAAAAAAATTGGAAGAAGAATCTTACTGTATGTAATGTAAATGCCATTTTCAATATGAACTGTCCTTGAGAAATACTTTTTAGATAATTCAATGTCAATAAAGTTAATTGGCCGATCCATTTTAACTTTGAGTTAGGTACTAGCAGCCTAACCAAGGGAACTGAGCCACAATCCTTTGATAAATAGAAATGGCACTGCAGTCTACTCACGTGGCTGGAATATTTTTCATTATTATATAATCTACATCTGCATACTACCCTACGAGCCGCCACATGGGCGGATGGCATGGGGTGTTAGGACACCAGCCGTGTAAAAATGTTAGGGATAAGGTTTTTGGAGGTGAAATGGTGACAAGTTTTTTGGGAGTGTGTTTGTTGGAGTAGAGTTATAATTGTGGTCGCTTATTGTGCGTGGAATGAACTTATCTGTTTAACAATGCATCTCTCTTATTTTATCGCTTCTGTTAGACCTAGAGATGTAGTGAGGAGTCATGATAATGTCCTCTGTGTTGCTCTGAAACACTCTAGTTCTGAATTTCCCAAGCAAGCTAAACCTAACGTGTAGCCTCCGAGTTTCCCTCCATAATCCCCTTAAGATTTTTGAAAGCAATATGTTCGCTCGCAGCAGTTTTAAATGACGCTTACAGCTTTTCAATATACAATTTCAATGACAATAGTCTGAATATTTTGTATCTAAAGCTTGTTTATCAAATGCAAATCTTCATGGGAAGCAGTATTATTTAAACAATATGACCGAAATGGTAGAATCCAGCATCCGTTTTGACTCACGTAATCGCGGAGAGATGGCCTTAAAGGAGAGATGATGAAGCGCGGGACAGCCACTGAAAGAATCTCCCTCGTAAACCTCATTCTCCCCCCCTTCCCCAACGTCCCTTCGAATTCACCCTCCCACTCTCTGCCTTCTCCCCTCCCCTTCCTTCGTTTCTTCCCCACTCTTTTTTTTATCGCTCCCTTTCTGTCTCACTCAAAGCCACCACCTCTCTGCCCCCACTTTTCCACAAATCTCCGGGGTCGTCCGCTGGAGTCCCCCCCCCCCTCTCTTCCCCGTCCCTCCACTCTCGGGGTCGGCGTGACAGCCTTCCCTTGACCTTACGCCGGCTCCGCACTCCGCTGGAAATCCACTCACCAGTGAGCGAGCGAGTGAGTGTGTGCTGGAGTGGACCGTCGATGGAGTGGGCTGAGAGTGCAGGTCTGGGACTTGAGTATTGCGCCTGAGACCCGCATTTCCTCACTCCTGTGGAGTCCTTTCCCGTCTCGCCCTACGGTCCCGTAGAAAACATACTGAGAGAGGTGTAGGTAGATATAATGGTTTTGCTTTTTGGATCGGCGCTATTGAGTGCCGCTATGGGTAGCTGTAGGCTAAAGGTGGCCGGGATGACATTCTCTACCCTATGACTGCCTTGCTACATGTTGTGATTAAGCCCCTGGAATTTTTTATGAGGCGCGACGTAAAGAACCAGGCGAATCGGTGTATCTTAAAGACTCTTTTAGTCTGTGCGAGGCGTTAAATGTTAAATGAATGTGGAGGGGAACGCAAATCGACAAAAAACAAGGGGTAAGTGCGTGCATTGTAATAGCAAGAATTGAGATATTATTGGCAATCTGGAATCTTATTCTAAAAGATACCGATCTGATGTAAATTCTTTAAAATATGGTCTGGAAAATTCAGCTACAAGATGTGAAGGGTATATGTATACAAATCTTATACCATATGTTGGGAATTCCTCAGCTAATATACTGAAAGTTCTATGTGACGCGTGATACTGGGATTTAAATTTTTCTAAAATGAGATTTAAAGTTGATCAGTGGGTTCAGGGTCGGAGTTTTCCCCAAGTAAGTTAGTTATGCATCCAGAAGGTGAAGAAAAGAGCAGTAGAGAATGAATCATGTTTATTCCTCGTTGTAAAGTGAAGAGCTCTCTTTTTGACTGAGAAGACTGCGTTACTCTCTTAGTGTTAAAAAAATGACTAATACACTAAATGGAAGTATCTACTCACTAGCAAACAATTTATATTAGTATTACACGTCTTGTTTAAGCAATAATTTCTTTCAAGATTGACACAAATTTACGTTGTACTCAGTCAATAGAAAGGCTAAAAGGATAGGGAAGTTTGTTTTTAGGTAGACCATGGGTTAAAGTTAAGTGACTTTTTTACTAAGGTAAAGGTTTTTTACATATTCATTTATAATTTAATTCACATATGATTCAGGAGTTACTGTCTTTGAATATAGGTGGTTCTCTTTCATGAAAGAAAAGAAGCCTGAAAAGTGCATTAAAAATTTACACAAAAAATATTTTAATATTCCTTTATCTCCCAACCCAGATCTTCCTACTTTCTAGCAGGTGTGTTACAGATAATCTTCTTGCCAGTGAGCTAGATCGGGGGGGAGTAAGCAAGTTGCTTTACTCAGGTACTTGACTTCAAGGAGAATGCAATTAGGTTGCCCTGTTTAACCGATTTATTTAACCGCAGTTGACTTACCATCGTTCGAGCTAGTAATTGCGTCTATGACGTTCAATGTCAGTTAAAATTAAGGAACCGAAAGGCAATTATTTAATTCTGGCGGGAAAATTCAGGAAGTAATATGATATCTAGGAGGATTCACTGATTACTGTGTACGCAATATAGTATTAAAAGTTATTCAATATACAATAAATAGTAAATTACTCATTTTACATGACAATTGTTTTACGACTGAAACACGTGTTATACGAAGTGGTAATAAAATGGACAGTGTGAAATCATAATTTTGTCATTTCAAGATGCCGACCCAAAAAGCAAAACCATTATATCTACCTACACCTCTCTTAGTCTGTTTTCTACGGGACCTCCAATTTTCTACGGAACCTCACCGTTATGTATCGCCTGAAACCGATGAATTTACTATGAAACTGAATAACCGTGACACATTTATTATGCACGTATTCCTCTGGCGTTAGTCATTATTCAGAGGTTTTCAGACACTCGTTTATACATTGGAAAAACTTCTTAGAGTACGGATTATAGATCAACCAAAGGGAAACTACAGTGATAAGGAATTCTTGGACAAAGAGAGCGAGGCTGATCCTTAAGCTAGGAGGGCCGTAATCATTGTATTATTATGATATTGACTTTTCTCACAAGTCACTTGTTAATTAATCAATACGCCTTAAATGAAATGTGCGATAAATTTTTCTCTCCGTCATCTTTGATTCAGAATCCCTTTATTCTTGCAAAATTTTCACGAGCAGCTGTAAATCAATACGCGTGCACGTCAGGCATCAGGCATAGCGGGACAAGAAATGAGGGCACAAGGATGGGAGCGTCAAGATATCCTGAATGGAAAACGAACGGTTTTTACGCTCCCATGCATCCGTCTAGAGCAATAGTAGAGTCAGCGAAGAAGATATTGCGCAGAGTGTCACCTAACAAGGGAGGGGCAGAGGGAATTGATTCAGAGATATCATCATTGTTTCGCCTCGCCTTATCCCGGAATTAATTATTCTCGGGCAATGAAAGATTTTCTTCCTGAGCTGAAGCTGCATTGAGACAGGTTGACAGGCCAAACTGGCATCGGCAAGGATAATTAAGAGACTAATAATGAACCGAGTGGTTTCATCATGATACACGACATGTATCCCCGTCATACGATCAAGCATCACCAAAACGCTACTTTCAGTTTTTATCTGGCCGCTTTAGTCAGTTATCAACTCATTTTTAGCATAGATATTTGCTGATGACAGGCATTACCACCGTGCTTACTTAATTATTTTTCTATATAAAAATAGGAGGTTGATGAAATCTTCCATTTTTTTTCAACTCTTTCTTGAATAGAAAGGGTGTTTAAAAGCCAATATGTTGTTCTTAAATTTGAATCTACGTCATTCTTTAGGATACTCTCTGATTCAGTCAATTAAGACTTTTAGGGTACATTATGGCAGATAATTAATTGGGAAACCGATTTGAACCAAATCTATTAAGATATTTATATGTACGTCAGCGCCGAGGTTATTGAGCTATTGAAAATATAAAATATTTTCAACGATATCGAAATCAAAACGGTTAACTAAGAACTTAAAAATATCCAATAAAGAAACCCTTTACCATATCACCCGGAAACATGATCATTTATTTAAAATCAACGACATTTTTGAAATTACTCGTCAATATTGTCGTTAGTAAAATTTGGTTAACTATTAAAAATATTTTCCTTTCCGTTGTACAATTAATGATACATTTAGTTTTAATTAATTTTTCATCTGAATGCAATATAATACTCGTACCGAAAAAAAAAGAAAACATCCGCCAAATTTTTAATTATGAAGCCATTTGCCATTTTGGGAGATATTTTTCCCTAGAACGCCTTTTCCTTTTTTCCCATTAGTCTTTCTGGTTTCTTTCACGTTTTTCATTTTTAAAATTTGTACCTGTTTGAAATATTTCAGGGTTGATTTATTCTTATCGAAATTTTCCGTTAATGAGATCGTGCGATATCATAAATCTGTTATCATGCCGCACGGCTCTCTCATTTCCGATGAATTTTATTTTTAATCATCCCTATATTGGGCTGTTGAAAAAATTGTCGAGAGATAAAGATCTCTTTTGTTTGAAATTGAAAAAATCGTAATTTTTTGTGTGCTCCTTCAAGGAATTCACGAAATTCGAAAGACAGGATTTTATTCATTTACATTGGACTGTTCCATGTGACTGATTCTTTCCCAAAACCGTTCCAAAGGACCACATTATACAAAATGAGATCTCATTCACTCTACTTGAGATATCTCATTTTAAATTACTTGTGCATGAATGATCTCCGATTTAGAGTTTCCCATACAAATACAAGAAATGTTGGATTACCTCCAAATTAATCGAACGAGCCTCTTTATTTTTCCTCTCCTTGTCTGAATGCAAATGGCTTGAGTATTTCTGATTTTTTTCATATTTCAATCCGCAAGTTTGTATTTCTCTGATGGCCGGTTGAAAGAACATTCAGTTATGGAATCAATAGTCATAATTTAGAAATCTATAAAATTATAGATCTCATAAATATATTTGGGTTTAAGGATGACATATACTAGTTACATAACTAATTTACCAGTAGTTAGTAGCTTAGAATATTTGATCTAATCTTCTACCGCCAGATAAAATTTATGAAAGTTTAGCCTATGAATAATTGATAATGCACACAAAAATTAATAAGTAAGAGTAAGTTGACTTTTAATTTATCGAATGTTTCTGCAACACTTATTGAATGGTTGCCATAGCTCATGGGTCCCATAACTTTATAGAATACATGTGTTGTTCCTGCAACTGGCCATAAGTTATAATATAGTGAACCTGAATTACGAACTTACAATTAATTGGCTCGACAGGATACACTTGAGAGGGGTGAATGAATTCCCATGGCTGATTCCATTCAGTATAATCATCCTTATTTTTTTATTCATCTCTGAGAATTTTAAACACTAAACGAAACCTTCCCAAAATTCTAGAATCCATCCTACATTTCTGAGAAAATTTTGAGGTTGTCATATAGTGCTTCGTTTTCCTATGGAACTTACTACTATTATCCGCAAAGGTGCTGGACCGGTTGAAAACCATTACCTAATTTTTCACAATATAGGGCTTATTATGGTGATTTACGGTCAGCCGCCTCATTCAGTTTGACGCCAAAAGACTGAATAATACCTTGGATTAATTAAACCCATTGTCAAGGGACGGAGCGCTTTAGAGCTCCCCTTCAGACGTGTCCAACCGAGGAACGGTTTTGCGGACAAAAAAGCCGTAATTGCCGAAATCGAATTGAGGCCCTCTGTTCCTTTACCTCCTCCCCCCCTCCCGTCACTCCAATCCCTCTCCCTCTTTTCCCATCCATCTTCCATCCTTCATCTCCTCTCTCCCTTCTCCCTTGCACCTCGCCGTCCTGACCCCTCCCTCCGCCCTTTTGTCTCTACACCCGTGTCTGCGGGTCATGCCCTAAATTTCATTCACTCCAAGGATGAAAAAAAAAGAAAAGAAATCATCGCTGCTTTCGACCACCCCAAAAATTTCTCTCTTTTTCTTCTCCTTTCTGGAAACTTCCAAGGGGAACCATTTTCGGTAGCATTCATTTGGCAGCTCTTTTATTTTATTTCTCTCGGGGGACTTCATATTTTTCTAAACATCCTTTTCGACTCCCCGGCGATATCCCCCTCTCCTTTTTAATCGTCCTTCCCTTCGATCATTCCTCTTTTCGTCTCCTCTATTAATCCTCCATTCTGCTCCATTTATGAAAGCCACCGCTCTCCTCTTGACCTGCTCTTCTTCGAGGAATGAGATCCGTGCTCGCAGGCGTCACGTGAGTTCACCGTCGTAGCTTCTGGCCGAGACTTCTCACCCCTCGCGCGCCTTTCGTATCTTCCTGTTTTTATCGTCGCTAGCCGCCCGTTCCTCAATCTTAATTCAAGGTTAGGTTAGCCCTTTTGTCTAACCACACTCCTTTCCCTTTTTCTGTATCTACCCTCAT
Organism: Ceriagrion tenellum; assembly: GCA_963169105.1. Lineage (NCBI taxonomy): Eukaryota > Metazoa > Arthropoda > Insecta > Odonata > Coenagrionidae > Ceriagrion > Ceriagrion tenellum. The sequence continues at coordinate 110,375,342 of OY720632.1, forward strand.
TCTGATGCTATCAGTTCATGGATTTCGTTACACAGTAAATAAATGTAATTGCCCATAAACAAAGAAATATTTTTTCTCGGATTTCATGAAGTGAGAATTTCACGAAAATGATCGAATTCTATTAATTTTTACCTTTAAATTAAAATCGTATTTGAACATAATCTTTCAACCATTCATTGGTTGTTCAATCGTAAGATTAGTTGCCTGCAGCCCTCTACCCTTCCCTATCTAATGCTACTTCCCTTACCTCGTGGTATCTCTTCCTATCTAATTGCCTCTTTAATTAATCTGTGAACTTATTCCTGAGTCTTCCTTTAGCGACTTCTACGTCAATTTTTCATTCAATTATGTTCTTCAAAAAACCCAGTCTATCTCAGGGTGTGTCCAATCCATCTTATTCTTCTATAAAAATATCTGCAGGTTCTATTACATAATATTCATATTGCATTTATTCCAAACTTTACTTCCCTAGTAATCATTTCGAACTACAATTCATCTTAGGAATATTCTCCCACTCTACTTGAGAATTCTTGTGTATCCCCAATCTTCCTGTCTTTCACATCTTCATGAAATAAAAATATTTTAATTGTCACCACGGTTATCCATAGTGTAATCTTTATTAATTATTTAATGATAAATCTCTCATTATAAACTAACTTTATTCGTAGTCATAATCAATACTGTTTATAATTATTTTTATACAGGTGTTTAAGGGGCCTGGACAGGTGTTTTAAAAATATCTATTATCATTCAAGTAATTCATAGAAGTATTTACATCATATCAATCGTTCTCTCTTTAATGAAACTATGTGCACGGCACTCGACATAGTAGAGTGGTATTGGCCAAAACTCCCATTAGCCCCTGATATTTTTATAGGAAGGCTCTAAACTTTATCTTTAAATTGGGACTCCAAAATTATAAACGATCGTATATAATTTTTCCATTCAACGAATATCAACTTTCTGCAGAGTTAATTATTTTTTCAAATTAACGTTTTAGACCATATGAACAGGACCAAATATATTATTTCAAGAACTATAAAAAAATATTTCTCTAAAAAACAACCTAAAATATCCTCACGGCTTTTTCTTCCAGAGTTAGCTTATATAATCCTTGTTTAGAAAAATTTCCATATCAAAAATATTCTCACTAATATATTCATTAATTATTACTATGAGTAAATAAGTAAGCAAACAGTGTAAAAGTTTCCATTTCTATACTGACAACTATTTTTATGGCTAAAAATGTTCGTATTTTTGTTAACTTTCAAAAAGGTAAACTTAGCCTTTAATTGACTCTAAGTTCAACAAAATTGGTTCAGAAATAAATCGAATCTGATACGTATTAGTTATCACCCTGAAAATTTGTGGTGCACTTTGTGCAAGCAATTTTTTTAAATGCATAGGCCATTTTCCGTCTGAGAAATCTGAAAAAATAATTTGCACATAACTCATGTCAGCCTTTTTAAAAATAAAATATTGAAGAAAATCTGTATCAGAAGTGCTCATGGTTAGTAGACGATCTCACTCGGAATGACCCATTAGTGAAGTAGTTGAAATAGCGGAATTGAGGCCGACTATTTCTCTCTTTTTTCTTTCAACTCTGTGCTCACTTTTCCATGCCTGTATTTCCGTAGGTATGAGAGAGAGAGAGATAGGAGTGCGGAACGAGAAAGTGAAACAAAAACTACCTTTCTCGTCCGTTGGGCCCCTTGTTGCTCCTCTTAATTGCGAACCTCCTCGTTCCACTCATGAGCTTTTATTCTGCTCGCTCACATTTTATCCAGCGTTTTGTTCTCCTTTCAAAAATAGAGTCCATTAAATAGCCCTAGTGATTCCGCAAAAACCCTGAATCTCCGCCTCTTAATATGTTTAATTCATCCGAGAGCACCGTTCGGCAAAAAGCGTACCTCTGGCGCGGTAGAGATTCCACGCATGCTTTAATTTCTAACGGCATCCATTTGCAAAAGAAAGCCTCATTTTGGATTTCTAATGTATTCATTCTAAGGTATATGATTCACGCTGTTAAATAATTTACTTACGTACGTTACTATCTGTAATCAAATATTTGTGTTGAAATAAATTGATTTACGGAAATGAGCGTGAACTTACTTTTTATTCTCATCCTAGCAATTGGGAATAAGTTTCTACTTTTGTCTCAGTAACGCTTCTATGCTGGTATCAAACGAGTCCTTTTAAACATTAAGTAAAAGAATCAGTAGAATATATATGCATATCTACATATGATTATTTTATAGTAAAATTGTTAATGCCACCATATACATGGGGAAATTGAAAGGTTATTTCAAACTACCGCACTTTTTAGCTGCATATGTGACTACTTGAAATAGAAAAATGAACTCTATAATTCTTAATTTTATGCATTTTATTTTTAAAAAGCATTTAAAAACGAAGTAATCGCATTTTGATTATTTCGTTCAAATTTCATCTTAATACTTTTTCGCCTTACTGGCCAAACTATAGTAAACCGCATTATATCATTTTGGGTAGAATCCGTATGTAAACCCCCTAATTTACACGGTAAGGCAGGGGATCTCCGAAGAAATAAGTACGGTAATTTCAAGCTAACACCACACCTGGGACATTTTTATAATGACTGGTCAACCTTAACCGCAAGATGACCTAGTCTTTACGTTATCTTGATGTTTTGGCAACGGTTTCCAACTGAGAAATTTTTAAATAAAACCTTAGCGGGAAATTTTGAGGTCATCCCTAAGGACTGTGGTCACTTAGTCAAAACCTTTACATAATTGTTTCATCATTGCCTCACTCATCGAGATTATATTTCCTCAATTGAGGTAACTACAGTCATACTATTATTTATTATGTTATTTTTTAAATAAACTCATTGAATTTGTCTCACTGCATAGTTTGGTAGTTTTGAGTAACGATTTATTTGGTTTTAGGACTTAAAATTGCTCAAACCAGCCAATGTAAAATCATAAATCCAAACCAGTGTATCTAAAATATATAGTAACCCGTGATTCATTTACTCTCAGTAATTTGTCAATTTTTTACTCTGGTATTATTGGGTCATGAGCTATGTCAAGAATTCAAGGAATGGGTCACCAAGGTTGAAAGTTTTGTTCAATGGCAGAGAGATCACAATATCGCATTCAATGCCTTCCGGGGTAGTAGGAAACGTCCTCGAAACTTAACAAAAATCTCGCACAGGGTGTGTCATGGAATGCTGAACTTTCGGCAGCGGTCTCAATCCAGGTCTCCCCCGCCTCTCACCCCGCCTTCTCTACCTTTAAATTATAAAACCGCCCCCGTGCCTCCCCACTCCTCTCCCCCACAATTTCGGCTTCTCTGCTCTCTTTTTCAACCCCCTTGGGGTTTGAAAAAAAAGGGCTTGACCTTTAAACGTACCCGGCAGCGGGTCTACCCCACCCACACATTCCGCCACTTTCCGCAACCCAGTTTTAAAAACACAACCGTATGTATTCTGTCTCTCCCTTTCTCTCTCTCTCTTGCCCTCGTTGCACTTGTCTCTCTCTTTTTATGGGACTCCTCCCTCTGAAGACCCCTCCCACCTCCTCCCCGACGGAACAGACACCGACCACCGCACCCTACCAAACACATACACTATGGAGACCGCTCGCCCTTCGCCCTCGACGCACGCAGAAGGAGGGTCCTGCAAATTCCCCACCTCACTCTCTCTCTTTCTCGGTCCCCGGCTCTCCTTTTCGCCAAATCCTCCCACTCCGCCATTCTATCCCAGCCGCCCTTGCTGTCGTCCTTTCAGACCAAATCTCAGCCTCCCCGCCCGCTTATTCTCCCGCACGCTTCCTCAATTCATTCTCTCTTCCCTTCTGCGTCCCACCCACGAACCCTCCTTCCCTCTCTCAGCCTATGCCTAGGCCGTAGTCGTCTCTACTGTCCCTCCACTCCCCGCCAAACACCTGGATAAACCCCCTTCTTGTTTATACCATTCCTTTTATCCTCTTCTTTCCCCTCTTCATGATTTTATCTAAAATTTTACTTCCACCCTCTCTCTCTCTTTACGTTAAAGTTGAGCGAATGAATATTCCGTTTTTCATCTTGGATCAAACCTTTGTTTCCGAATATCATCGCCGTCAATACATCTATATCTACATACTACACTACGAGCCGCCACATAGGCATGTGGCAGGGGAAGTTAGGACGCCAGCGGTGTAAATATGTAAAATTTTGGTAGGTGAAATGATGACGAGTATTATGGGAGTGTATTGATTGGAGCTCAGTTTTAGGAGCTTATTGTGCGCGGAAAGAACAGGTTATTGTACCTATTGTTCGGAAATTTATTTCTCTTATTTTATCGCTTGTTTAAAACCAAGAGATGTAGTGAGGCATTATGATAATATTCTCTATGTTGCTCTGAAACACACCAGTTTGGAATTTCTCAATCAAGCTAAGCCTAGCTTGATTGCGCCAATAAACCATAAAATGGTACCCGAAATTAGAGGTCTAGTGTAAAAAAAGTGTCTTTCATTCATTCAGTACGGTGTTTTGAAATATATTACCATAAATATTGATTTTTGCAATAAACGGGGTACCAAAAGTGGTCGCCATAGAACCCTATGGCTTGATATGACATTGCATGGCGTGATTAAGTACTCCGGAGTCTACTGCGTTTCAATGGAAAAAGCCAATTAGAAATTACCGCTTGCTAAATAGATGAATATTTATTGAGTTAAATATTTCAACATATTAAGTTTCAGTTAACGTAATCCTTTGGACAATAAATTCATTGTATCCGTGTTTTCTGTTAAGGCCCTACCTCCAATGCGCTCTTTTTGCTCAATTTTAAAGAACAACGAAAAAGACATTCTTAAATAAGTAAATCTTTGAAAAATATACAATCTTAGTGTAAAGTAACCATCTGTATTAATGTTCGGTTATAAGCACAAAGCAGTGAAGGTTATGTGGTCTAAGATATTTTTGAAGGGGTAAGGGTCAACAAATTTCAGGAGCCCATGGGTAAATGTTTGATTTGGACACCGCATTACCCTGTGTCAAAAAAAGTACTACATATTAAGTCAGGTTTAGAGTTATTGAAACTACTTTATGGCGAGATTGGGAATATTCGATAAATGGTTTGATTTTAGTTTTAATTTACAAAATCATAACTATTAGTGACACAATACTGATCCCATTTCTGTGCCCAAAAACCCACGTAAGCAATCAACGTTTGGAAAGGCTGAAGACGATTGTGCTGGAAAAAGCAATTTTTCCCGTTATCAAATGCCTTTCAAACGACAACTTCGTCAAGAATGCCATTTTGTTTTCGTGTAATAATCTTGATAACTTACGGATTGAAATATGCGGGTGCTATTATAATCATACTGAAATTGAGTGTTGTACATTTCCACAGTGGTTTTTTCTCCCTGAAACAGTTTAAATATCTGTGGAAAAGTACAACTCATTTTCCGCATGGATTCGAATATAAAATACTTCCACGAAGTGACGCCTGAAGGTATAAAAATTATAAGGGTGCTATTGATTATCCACTCCAAAATTTTAGGTTCTCTTGTTAATTTTTTTCTGGTGAAAGAAGCGAAGCATTATAAAACTGGTGCTCGATGTGGGAGTGTAATACAAAAGACCAACAAGTTAGTTGAGCTTAAAATACAAGGTAAATAAGGATATTTTAAGGTGCGACTTTGAACGTCAAGCAGATAAGATATTTTAAGAACCAGATAAATAGGGAACACAATGGGTTTGTAATGAACATAAATATAGGGGTTATTCTTAGCGAATAAGTCAGAGAGACTGATACATGGACCTTAACAAGAGAGAATCAGAATAGGAGCACTGCCTGGGTGCTAATCCTGGGCCGCTCGATACTTGATCCAGCACAAGACCTACTTAGTATGCTGGTAGGTACTTAGCATTGAGTACGGACTCAAGTGTGATTAGTGCCGTCCAGATCTCTCATGATCTTAGAGCTTTCACTTGTGAGAGATTGGTATTTTTATTCGGTTTGTCACGCATGTCTACTACAATCTGGAATTAATCAATCTATGGCTGCATTAAACCAAAACGACTTTCATATACATTTGATGATGAATATTATTAATTTTAATTTTACGGTCATAAAATCACTAATAACCGCAGGAGTTATAGGAAGCACTGATTTCAAAATGTGATCACCCAGTGACTCATGAGCAAGTGAAAAGCATAGTCTTAATAGGACACTAAAAAGTTTGACACTCGATATCAGACATCGAGTGTCTCAGTTTAGACGGCTCAGAGAGCAGCGTCATGACACTAGTCTCTGGCCGCAGTGTCTCATTAAGACGGTCCCTAAGAGTGGCTCAAGAGTATTCTAGAGGGAGCTGCAAAAAAATCAACCTTAAAATTGAAAAACTGATGATGGAATAGATATTGAATATCTTGATAATTACTATTGGTAATGGAGGAATGCCCTTAACGAATAATGCTTGAAAACTCATCCAAGTGAGCGTCTTCCCATATTCTCTGTCAAAATCTCACGAAGTGGGTTCACATTTAGAGAGGGAGCGGGTAAAATTTACCTACGATAAGGTGAGGGAGAAGCAAACGCTAACTGCCAATCAGATGGAAACTTGGGAGTCACCAGATGACGCCAAGCGCTGTTCGTTGACACGTGACTCGAGGGACGCGCTAAATCTGACGGAGGCGCGCGGTTAGTCGGTGATGTACAAGTGCGCGGGGCACATGATGGGAGGGGGGCTCTTACGAAGTAATTCAATAAAACCAAATCAAATTTATTTGGGCATATGTCTTTCCCCAGAGTTGAGATAACGGTGGAGAAATAAATATGCTCCGATTCGCAGATGATATTTCAGTAAAAGCTGAAAATTGCGATGGTCTTCAAAGGTCATTAAAAGCATTCAAAAGCAAAGGTCATTAAAAGGACCAAGTTCTTCAGGAATACAACATGAAATAAGTAAGACTAAGATCACAATCCTAGTATGCAGAATGAAGAAGCTAAATTTAGAAGTCACTCTGAGAGGAGAGAAATCGAGGAAGTGGATTCCTTCACACAGAAGCACCATCACGAGGGACGGAAGAAGTGCAACGGACAATAGCCCAAGCTAAGAAGGCGTTCATGGGAAAAAGATAACTGCTGTGTTAAAAAAAGATAGGACTACAAACCAGGAAACAGTACATGAAAACATTCAAGTAAGGTCCCAGCTAGCACAAAGGAATATATATATCCCGATCATTTCCGATATAATACTAATATACAGCGGATATCATTTCCCGCAACAGAAAACATATCCGTATATGAGGGAGTAAAGAAAGGTATAACTAAGGGAAAAAATACATATCTATTTCCGCTATTCAAGGGAAAAGGTATCCCAAGGAAATAATGACGCCGCCTAGTGGCAATTTGTGGTACGACAGTCGATGTATGGATTCGAGATATATCGCTATGGACCGTACCGACTAGAGCAAGATTTAAATATATCGACAGCTGCACGTCTGAAATTAATTTTTAATTAATTCTTCTCACGAAGAAATCAACGCCATAAATTATGTCACCTATTTTAAACAATGCAGACTACCCATTTTTAAAAACTAGAATGCTATAAAGTAACTCTTACGTCTACATTCACGAAAGCAATCCCCCTTCCTTAAATTTACTTATGTTAGCAAAACTGACCATTCTGAATTATCTCGTTTTTTACAACCAACCATGAAAAATTACCCACCCACTTCAAAAGAGCACAACATATTTCCGACCACAACAACCCAAAGACTGGAAAACCACCATAACAATAAAATTACCCGCAGACCCCGGCAGGAAAGAAGGGAAAAGCATAATACAAATCAAATAAAGGAGATAGAGGCGAAAATATTTATTTAGTTATTGAATATCAGAGTGCGTTGGTTGGTTCTGAAGATTTTCTGTTGCTGACTTTTTGGAGGATCCTCCCCTCAACCTCGCCAGTCGAAACCACTCCCCAATGCTCCTCTTAATGGTGAGGAGGTCAAGTATATGCGCATTGGACTTATTACTTCTCACTGTTTCTGGATTAGAAATAAATATGTAGTACTCCTTTAACGATCGAAAAAAATATTATAACAGCTAAACATAAATTTCTCAGCTATTTAATTTACTATGACCTAAGTGATACTTGACTCACCAAATATTAAATCAATTGTATGAGGGAAGGTGCATTCCAAGGGGACTTTCTGTTGGGTCCTGCCCTTCATACAAAACTGCTTCCCCATTTCATTTGTCATCAGCAGGGAGCAGACATCATTCACTGTTTTGGTGACCGCAGCTGAGAATAACTTCTCTGTTATACTGCAGTACAACAAATTGGATGATCGGTCCCCCAAGTACTTTACCTAAGAATATGATCATGATATTACAACACTTGTTATAAATGAATAATTACCATTAATTCCTTTTGATAAATTCAGCAGTGAAATTTAAAAACAAATAAAACTTAAAAGAATCCACAAATACTCACAAAAAATTGCCAATAATCCTTGTTCGAGGAAATAGCGCATTCGAATTCATTGTCTCTTCCAATGTTTCCGTTGGAAGAGTGTGCTGCAACTCTACTCCCTCAAGAACATTATCATTTCCCAGTTGCAAAGTTTTTAATTGGAAGGCTATTGCATTAATGGCCTCCATCATTTCTGCCTTGTCTTCCGTCAATTGCTGCTTAATGTCTCTTTTTAATTCCGAGATTTCGCAGCGTAAAAACGACTTGATCTCTGATGAATGGAGTGAAAGTTATCATCAGTTCAATAAGAGCTTTAATTTACAGTCATCTCCCTAGCAGATAAAAATAATGCTATATCTTACCAATTAAGGTGGAATCATCCCATCCTCTGTCTCCTGTACCACTTAGCCCATTTCTCACAGGAACTGGCAGGACAGAGGCTGGCAGCTCCCTCTGGCCGGCACTTTTCTCGGGCTTACCCTCAATGATCTTAAAGAAAAAAGTGGGAGGTCTCAGAGCTGCATCCTTTACTGATGTATTTGAGGAGGAATGGAATAGGCTTACAAACATAATAAAGACTTGCATTATTAACACTTTTAGCAGCTACTTTTGATACTAAGTTACTCACTTTGGCAAAAGGACCAGACCTTGTTGCTGGTATTGGGGTCCTGGGCAGTGCTTTAGGAGGAACACGTGGACCTCTGACCACTGTAGATGCAAAAAATACCTGGTCATATAAATTCAATAGACATTAGTAGAAAAATCATTTTTTTTAAATTTTCTAAGTACATACGTGATGGTGAGGGTGGATTACTTAGAGTATCAGAGCCATCACTGTCCGTCCTTGGCTCATTAGTGTAACGGACATTTTTCACTTTCCTTTTCCTCTTTGTTGGCCCCCTCAGGTTATTTGTGAAAAACGTTTCTAGGTCAGTGTCTTGGCAGTCAGCCACCTGGATCTCTAATTGAGTGGCATCAAGCATATCATCTGAGTAAAAATAAAGTAAATAAGCACATATAATGTATGCATATGGCAATGAAAAAGTGACATTGAGTCAATGAAGAGTATCCTACCAAATGCACAGGTCACAAACTATGACTTCAGCCTTCCCCATGAATTGCAGGGAGAGTGTTGACTCCTAATCAGCCGAAGCACCGCTGGAGCAGGAAATGACTCTGGTGGGTAAAGAGCATACATCATGGAACCAGAGTTAAATACCCAACTCTTAGGTACAGTGGCTTCTGAAAAATCCCTATGGGAAAAACATTCCACCACTACCCAAGGCATTCTGAAAGTAAGAGAAGCAATATTGACATGCTAACGAAGCTGAATTAGAAAAAATCTTGTAGATAGATAGTTCTACTTTTTGGCTCACTTAGCAAAACAACTTGAAAGGCAATCTGTAAAGGAACTCAAAAACTTACAGCTCTATGGAGATTAAGTGTGAAGAAGTTCAACAATATAACACTTATGATTTGAAGAACCACATGGAATCATCAGTGTTTTTCTTTTTACATCAGTGATGGACAAAAATCTGTGCCCACGCAAATGACTGGCTATATATATTCCCACATCTTCTGATGGAGCAGGACTGGTACAAAAGGAACTTATCTTTTCAAAAGGCATCCCTACAATGTACATCTGACCATTCCTTGATGCAATAATCTCCACTGCTATTATCTCTCCAGATTCAGTGATCACACAATTGTTTGGAGCTTGATCAGAGATTGTCAGGTGATCAGTAATAGAATAGTTGGAATACTGAGGATGCTCCAGATCATAAGGTAAAATCTCCAGTCGATTCTTATATTGACGGGTCTTGTTAGCACCCAGTCTAGGCTGATGGAATAGTGACATTTCATTCAATCGCCTTACAATTAGAGGGAGTGGGAGATTTTGCTTTCATACCAGCCTTTTAATCTGAGAAAGTTTGTTTTCAAATGTAAAAGCACTGTACTTTTCAAGGGATCCGTGAATCTCTGCATCACTGGCCAAATGAAGAATACCATGCACATTGTATGTCAAGCCCTCCCGCCCACAGAGTACTTCAAAGTTTTTGACAAAGTACTCCAAAAGTGCCCTTGCATAGCCTACATGTTGTACCTGGTCTTCAGAGAGTAACAACCGAATTGCATAGTGTAGCGATAAAAAATGTTTGAATGCTGATTTTGATTGTATGCCTTTAAGAAGAAAAGGGCCTGTATAAACTATGAACATTCTAAATTCAGTGGCCTTCTACCTCAATAATTCATTGACTACCCTAGGCTTCCTGGAAAATTCCCATGGGATATTCTTTACAATGCTCTGTATTTGAGCATTTAATTTCTCAGCTATTCTAGCCTGCAATCTTACATGGAGACTGCCTTTCAGCCAACCCATAAGTAGCTTCCTAATGACACCAAGGTAAACAAGGTGCATGTACTCATAAGGAAACTCAGTCACCATTTTGATGCCAGGAATAGCTAGCAAAGGAGAATAACCAATATGGTGGTCCTCATCTACCATCAGTCTGAAAGTCTGATCTGTCCTTAGTGGGCATTGATTTCATCAAAAATAACCCTGTTGTTGAAGTATTCCCCCTGTACACAACATTTTCCACATCCAAAATAGCCAGTATGTGATTAAATTTGGGCAGCAAAGGCACGGGCAGGTGCATCACACACATAACACGTTACAGTCACATCAACTCTCAATCCATTATACACAATACCCCTAGTTTTAAGAATATTCATTTCCAACATACTCTGCCAAGTACTCAGAGCAGGACTCAGGATTCCCATTTCTATGAAATATACCTACAGCAAATGGTGAAACTGAAGGAAAATCTTCTAGGGACATCAGAATGGGCCACACCTGACTGCATAAGCTTTTAGCCAAAGGAAAGCCATAAATGCTGCATTGTAATTTTAGGGTGTCCACCTGCATGATGGAAGGATTACTAGCAGCCAAGGATATCAACTCCCTTTCAATGCCTACATGGCAGTATGAACCACTACCTATTTTAACGATATTAATGCTTCGTGGCGTCTTCAGCAGAGTCCTCGAGTCAGATGGTAAATACCTGAAGCAGTTGTGCCCTTTAAGAAGGTGAAGTAATTCATTGACCTTCTTCATTGAAACACCTTCACTAGCCCAATGGGCAAGGGCATGGTCAAAATTTCCATACTCGTGATCACTGTCATCCCCAGAATTTTCACTACCACATTCAGATGAAACTAAACTTACAGATCCACTGGTATCACTATCATATGCAACATTATTAGCAACTTCTAAGGCATCATTGTCACTTTGAGACTCATCACTGTGAGAACTGAACACAATCTGTTCATCAGGGAAAGCAATTGGTTCATCTATTTGGGCTACAACTTCCACATTTGCAGGAAACCTATTTGCTCTAATCTGACGCCTTCGTCTTTCTGACAGTGAGGATAAAGATACTTGGAGTTACACATTTGGGGAGGTAAGAAAATGCAGAGAAATATATAGTCAGTAAAATGATTGCCCCGGAAATTTGGTTCTTTGCCCACCACAGTGACTTTTTATTTACCAGACACCAATATTACTATAGGTAAAGTCAAACTATCCCGACCATTCACAAAAGGAAATACATAAGAACATGCAAATACAATAAATTAGAAAGTCTCTCTTTCAGTTTTCTGGCTCACTTTCTCCCACATAAATAATTGTGGAATAATTTAATCCCTTAGTTCATTCCTGGTAAAAATGAATACTTCAAGATAAGAGAGAATAATAACCCCAAGTGTAAATTGTTTTATAACTCAGAAACACTGATACGGAAGAATGCTTTTCATGGTGCAATTTTTAATTTATTCATTGTTCTAACTTTTTAGAAGTTTCTCTGTATTAAGGATACATTAAATGATTAATTTTTTTAATTCGGCGAGAATAATTATAATTCACACGGAATTCTCTCAGAAACACGCAAATCGGCTAGGCGAGCAGTTTCCTCCTACTTCTACGCAGTATAAAACCAGTAAATTTGGGATTTTAACTTAGGGATGGAATAGAAATGCACTTAGCATACGAGCTGGGTAATAATGGGTAAGTAGCATGCAACAAATTTGCTTTTAAATTGCTGAATTTGTCTTCCAATTACTGGTGATCTAACACAAAACACACCAAACTAATTGTAATTCATGCGCCCTTTCGTTATTGCAGTCAAAATTTGGAAACGGAAAATAAAAAAAGAGCTCCATATGAACTAAGTAAAACACAAATCTACATATGTAGACTACCACAGAATTCTGCGGAAATCTCCGTGACTGTTCTGTTGTACATACAATGGAAAGAACATACAGAAATACGATAAAAGATTTAACATTTATGTAGACCCTAAAAAATGTGTTAGATGATTCATACTTACACGTATCACAATAGTTGTTAAGAGGTTATTTTTCTTCCTCTGCCGAACCTCATAACATTAAATGAATACCGATCCCAGATAACGCCTACGTTTAAATCCCAGAGTTACATAGGTATGAAAAACTTGCTGCAATAATCTATCTGCGCAATATATTACTATCCATGATAAGCTGGACTGAATATGAGTTACCGAACCAGAAACTTTATAATTTCAGACCTTAGTTATGAAGTCACGTGGCACACCGTAAAATTGAAGAATAAATGCTTAAAATAAGCATTGATTTTTCATTTTGAAATGAAATTAACAAAATGATTCGGGTACCAAATAACAAGATGAGAGAACTAACAAAAATTCACTAATATAACACGTTGATGTTACATTTTAAAGTCAAGAAATGAAAACACAAACTAAAGTTATCTTACCTGTTTCACGCGTACAAATGGCTGGTATGGAATCGCAGAGTACGTGACGAAGATTTTCGTAGCACAATGCCCAGCAATTTTGGTTCAGAAAATGCAGCAAAAGTATTTGGGTATTTGTGGGAAAATCACAGCAAATGTGCGCTCTATCTAGAGGTGAATCCAAAGATGGCGATTTCCGCAGAGTCGAAGCGACGTTCGCTTGTTCATATTTTAGGTTTTATATATTTCCAAAAGAGCGAGCTCAGTGAATCAACAACTGCTGCCATGTCTGCTAAAGAATATCGCAGACCAAGAATTAAAATTCATTCACGAGAGGGAGGAAATGTGTGCCTGCCCGAAAGCAGCATTGGCTGTTATATCTTAGAATGTACCATCAAATTTTACCATCGTTGAGTGGCCGAATCTCGGCATGCGCCTTGATACGGATACGATGACCGCATGCTATACGTATAATATCCGATAATGATTTCTGAAATGTATCTTTGCCCTTGTATTTCCCTTTCATATCTGGGATTCGATATCCCTTGTGCTAGCTGGGGTGTAGCACTTAATTGATCGAATGCATGGACCATTGAAAAAGCTGACCAGAACAGACTAGAAGCCTTTGAAACCTTGTGCTGGAGGAGAATACTGAAGATAAAAATGGACGGAAAAAATAAGGAATGTTGAAGGGTACAGAAGAGTAGAAGAGGAAAGGGCCATATGAAACACAGAGAAAAGGAGGACAAGATGGAAGAAAGACCCTGAGACACAATGGATTTGTGAAGGGCATAATTGAAGCCAAAATAAAGGGAAAAGCCCCCAGAGGAATAATTTTATGGACTAAATGAATAGAATAGTACATGGGAAGAGATACCAGGAGGTAATAAAACTAGCATTAAATAGGAAAGGATGGAGGGTTGCAGTCAACCAATCCTAGAATTAAACGACCAATGATGATGTCTTTCCCCGAGTGAATCTTGAACGAACCCGAGAATGAGTTAACAGTAATTGTTTTAGTTACCGAAACTGGAGTTTAATGAAGCTACCCAGTCTCTATTAACCTCCATGCATGCAGCTGTGCTCCTCTGCTTCCTCCGACAGGGTCTCGCGCAACCCTCCTTTATGCCCTCTACCCTACACCAGTTACCCTGGATGCGTGGTTCCACCAGTAGCAGCCCACGGGAGCTCGTATACCTTGGGCCGCACCCACCGCGTTGGGGAAACCCACACGCCCGGCCAACACTTCATCCCATTATCCCTCCGCTACCTCCCTCCCTCCCTCCCCTCGTGCCCTCTCTCTCTCTCCTCCTCCTTCTTGTTCGTCCCCGGCCCACCCCGGACTCATCTTTCCCCACCGTCCCAATCCCTTAAAATTCCCATCCGTTGCCACGAACCGCACGCACGCTCAGCTCATCCCCATTTCCCGTTTGCGAGGGCCGCTTCACGTAGAACATAAGAACATGATTTGAGTACGTAAGTTGTGACAGTTGGTCTTGTGCTAGTGAGGGAGATAGAGAGCGCTTTCAAACCGCCTCAATAACAAAACTCGGAAGATGACTCCCTATTGTCTCTTGAGTTATGTTTTTAAGTTGATATATCTCAGAAAAGGTCTTTCTTCTTTTGTTAAGCAATAGGGAGCTAAACTTTCGTCATCGGCAATGAGAAAATGATATGTTTAATTAAATACATGTCATTTTAAATTTATTTGCTTCTCCTTGAGATGGTTTTGTTGTTGTTTAAAAGGTTAAATCTGGTTGCTGGTGTTGTATCCATTCGTCTCCTTTTGCAGCCTTTATTTTCATCTCGTAATGGGAGCTGCTGTTTAAGATTAACATCAAACTCTCAAGAAAGGAAACTCTCGGTCGTCTTGTGTTTTATGGTTTTGTGAGTTGCAAAATAATAAAATGCAAATTTATTGAATATAAATTTCGCGAATCGGTTCGTAATTTCTGATAATCCAAATCTAAAACCGATTAATAACGGGAAATAGAAACCATTCTTTGGTATTGGGCATAACAAAAGAAAAAATCCTTTTGATTTGTTAGGTGGGTTACATTGGTAGGCGGCCGACAGATCTCACCCATTGGGGAGAGTTTGAATTGGCGGGTTCATTGGTATGAGGAGTTGGGAAGTGGGAAAAGGGTTGAGGAGGACGCAGCGTTGAAATTATCCATCAATTTCCGAAGGCGCCAAGAGGCTAAGAGTTTTAAATTCCTATCAGATGAACGGAGAAATACATTTTAAAGAGCTAACCCCATAGCATTTTACTTGAAATTGGTTGATCTCCGCCTCAATCCGGGTTTAAACCCGGGTCCTTGGTAAGGGGAACAAATTAGCCATAACCCCAACCGAATCTTAAGAAAAAAATTATATCGGTCAACTATAGAAGAGAGAGATAAGTTCTCAGAGAGTAGTTCATTAGCTAATCAGATTGTTGTCTGAGCTTAAATAACAAAGTGTTCGTTGGATAGTTTCTCCGAGTGTACGTAAATGAATTCCAGGTTTCATTCTTTGAGTCTTTTAAAAATGATGTCTTTACTTGAAAAGGAAGCAAAATTAAGATAAAAATGTTCCTGATTATTCTACTTTAATGAGCCTTTTTTCAGTTATGTGCCGACTCTCCATTGAATAAGGGTAATTTTTTATATAAGCTACTGTTATTCTTTTATGATAACTCAAGAAAAGAGAAGGATTAGTACCTAAATTTGATTATTAGTCTATTTTCTTATAACTTATAACTTGTTTTTTATGTATTGATTTTATTAGCGTCTTTTGGAGATGGAGGAAAACTATTTTCTCAAGTAATTCACCAACTTACGCGTTTCAAACCATGTAATTTCAAGTTGAATCACCGACAAAAAAATGATATATCCGGATGCTGTGTTTCATCCCAAACGGAGTAAACGTTTTTCCCCACAAAGCCAGAGTATGAGTGGATGGATATTTTTATTACAACAGTTAGTTACATCAGATAGTTGAACAACGCTGAGTTATTTTCACTAATAACGGGCCTGTTACAATATTTAATAGTCCTTAAAGTTATGTTACGAACCTAGGTTTTTACATTATGTTCTTGAGCTATGTTCTTGTGCCCCTTTCAGTCACATGATCGTTCCTTCACACCCTCCTGCCTCAACCTCCAGCCACATCCTGGCTCGCACTGTACCCTCCCTCCTCCCTTCAACCCACAGCCGCCGCCGCCGTCGTTGCCCCTTAAGCCTCCCGACTCACTTCTGCTCCTCCTTTGCACCCTTTGCCGACGTAGTTGTCACCCTTTTGCGGACCGACCAGGATTTTCCAGCGGAACGAAGGAGACAATGGTCTCCTCGTTCCCTGAAAGTCCTCCCACGCGCGATTTTTGGGGAAAGGGGAAGGGACATTTAGAGAGGCGGGAATGTTCACATGGGGAGGGGGGTGGAAGGGTTTAAATGGCAATGGGGGTGAGTGTTGAAGAAGCGGTTGAAAAATATCGGCGGGCGTGCCCCGAAATCGAGGAGAAGAATGGAAGAGGTGTGGGAGTCGGGAGACAATGGAAGAAGCTGGGCTGAGGATATGAGGTTGCCAACTCTCCCGGGTCGTCCGGGAGAGAGACTCTCGGAATAGGACGATAATTTTGAAAATGTCTCCCGCCTCCTGGATTGATGCCGTTTTCTCCCCTTTTCAATTTGCATAAAAATTAACGTAACCGATAGATGATACCTACACCTTGCGGAACTTCATTGCTAAGCTCAAAGAGGAATATGACAGGTTTGTATGCATTATTTTGCTTGCTGAAAGCTTCTTATGGTTTGCATACCTTAGTGCTCTCAAATTAGCCACTCTTATCTTGTTAATAGGTTCAGCAGTAGCTGAACCAAAATAATTTTACGGGCTCTTCCTTGCCGTGGGTGAGGGAAAACTCATCGGCGGGAATAGAACTTGAGACTTCAGAACTAGCGGGCGAGGATATAACCTGGCCACCACCAGTGCTCTCTTAGACATACTTATTTTAAATAATTTTCACTACACTTGGAAATTTTGAAAAATAAGTTAATAACACCCACGTACACTTACTTCTGCAGACGCCCTACTGTGGCAAAATAATTCGAAGAATTTCTCTTCTTCTTCTTTCTCTGAATTCATGTGTTTCTTGTCTTCAATAAAAATTTGTATCACATTATCTTATAATTTTATTTGCTACATGCATCCATGCAAGGATATATCAGAAAATATATGGAGGACGTCAATGAAGGCTTAAGTAGGAATTAAAGGGTTAGCTGGTAATTTAGAGGAAATGCTGCAGCACCTTTGGATTGAAGACGGCTGCTTTTGGCAAGAAAAAAATTTTATCTCCTAAAATAATTATAAATATCTCTGTATTTCCTGATTGAATCCACGATTGTAAGCAGTCTAAATGGTCTTGATCGTACTAGATCTTGATAGTGTTGGTTCAGTTGCGATTACATTGTACATTTATGCTGATGAGTTTTTGTGAATGTAAAATCAACTGTATTTGAAATTATACCCTTCATTTCCAGTATTTCGTTCTTAATAAACGAAATTCTCCAGGAAGGTTACATTTCAGTAGTTGATTTTCCTGTTTGCGTTTTTACTTTTTTATTCACGATGACTGAATTAGTAATCCAAATTCTTAAATTTCACGATAGGTTTTTTGTTGTTGAGACCAGTTTCGTGATCAGGCGTGATTCCGTTGTCTCTGCGATAAGTTCGGTTGTCAACAAATAAAATTATTGTGAGAATTACAAAGTTATTTCACTAATTCAGACACCAGGGATTGGCAACCATTGCTGCAAGGATGGCAGGGGACCTTCATTTAGGGAGAAAGGGGTAGTTTTACTTAGGTGGCAGAGCCGACTCAATTACTCTCACTTCCCCGTTATCTGAATACTAATGGCCGCATTCCAAACGCCTCGGTCGGTTTCCCTTGTTCCCCACTCGTCTTCCTTCCCCATCGACCCCTTCCTCACGTTTGCCATTTTGCCAATTCTCCAATGCCACACACTTCACGCTGCCGGCCAAACGACGTCGAAAGAAGATAACAACGATTGAACGCGCGTTAATAACATAGTAACATAATCCCTAGCCTTCCTATACTAATTCTCATATTCTGCCCTTCTTTTTTGACCTCCTCGTTCAACGTATGTATCTCCTTAATGCCATTCCTCGAATCGTTTTCATAGTAATCGCTTTTAAAAATAGCAAAATATTATCGAGTGTTGGTGAACTAACGCTTGCAACACAACCTCTTCATATTTCTCTTGCAGTGAGTATCACATACGAAAAAGAAAAGACCCGACTGCTCATCATTTCTGTATTAAATAAACCAAGCGATAGCATCCTTTTTTGGTATTTGATGAATTTCATGGCGTACGTTAATTTTCTCCCTGTTGTTCACCGCTCTTTTCCTTCTATTTTTTCCTCATTTCCGCCTCTAAAAAATTTCATTTTGATTTGAGATATTACGTACTTATAACTTCTCTTATTTTTTACTGTTTTCTTAGTCTTCTTTCCTTTTTTGTTATGTTTTCTACTTCAAATCTTATCGACTATATCCGTAAGCGGAGAGCAATTTGTAAAAGCTCGTGTTTTACCATCGTAACTTTCGTGATTCTGCCAGCTTAGCAGGGTCGGCGTTAGAATCAAGACGAAATGGGAACAAATGAAGCGCGTTAGTCGAGTGAGACAAACGAAATGGAAAGGGTTAAACTTATTACGTATTAATAAATAGATGCGTCTTATGCTTCTCAAAATATTCTCAGATGATCATCGTGAAACAAGAGTACAGGTTTTAGACTTTCGCTTGAGTCAGGCTGCTAGTTTTACGAAGACATCAAGCGGAGAATAGCCCAAGCTAAGAAGGGTGTCTGGGGAAATACAACTGCTGTGTTCAAAGAAGACAGGGCCACAAATCAGGAAACAGTGTGTGGAAACATTTGTGTGGGGTGTGACACTCGATGGATCGGAGCATGGACCATTGGAAAAGCTGAACAGAAAGACTAGAAGCCGTTAAAATCTTGTGCTGAAGGAGGATGCTGCAGATAAAATGGACGGAAAAAATAAATAAATGATTATATGTACAGAAAAGTTGAAGAGGAAAGGATCATATGAAACACCATACAGAAAGGTAGAATATGATGGATTGGGCACACCCTGAGACTCAATAGGGTTGTGAAGAACATAATTGAAGGCAACCTAGAAGAAAAGTCCCCAGAGGAAGACCCAGGAATAGGTTCGTGGACCAAATAGAGGGAAACGAATAGGAAAAGATTCCAGGAGGTAAGGGAACTAGCATTAGATAGGGAAGGGTAGAGGGCTGCTGTCAACCAATCTTAGAATTAACAACCAATGGAAGGGATTGCTAATGCTGGCAATGATAAACATGGCGTTGTGATTGTTATTCCAGGGGAAGAGTGAATTCATGTCCTTTTTACCTACAATGGTTGGTACTTTTCCATCGCCGATATGTACGATGGTAGTGTGAACCGGGCGGGGCAGAACTCTTTCGCCCTTTTGTATTGTATGGAGAAAATAATTGCAGTATTCTTCCTCTCTTCCCAGTCAGTGTTTTCCTATATTCCAACATCCAGTTCCGCGTTCTGAATTTCATTTGTTCTTTTAATTCCTTCCGAATTTAACTCTATATTTCTTTTCCTTCTTTCTCTTCTCTTCTTTCTCTCACGCTCTCTCTCCCTTTTTCTCTCTCTCTCTCGACTCTCATTCCCCATTCCATCCTCCATGATATAAAACCTCCCTGAGGGCCTCGCCTTATTCTGCTACTCCGCAGTTCAGAATTTTTACAGTTATTTTTCCTTTTTTAACTCTCGACCCAATTACTTCCCGTAGTGTTTTTCCGCCAGGTGTTGCGGTTATTGGATTAGTTTTAACGAAGGTTCACTCGTTAGAGCGAATCATTATAGATCGGCTGTTTTAGTCCTATTTGAGTCTGCTGCATTCTTTTTCGTTTTCAGCCGTTCTATTTCGCGGACGGAATCTAATGCAAAAAAATGTTTGAAAATTCGGACGGGATGCAAGGTGCCGCATTTATGTTACACGAAGGAAAAAAATCGATATTCGCATCATATTTCGTGGTGGCCTTTTAAAATTCCCTTGGCATCGTCCGTGGTAAGTTTATATTTAATTTTAGAGTAAAATAATTAGTAAGTTTTGCGTTTGAAAATGCACAGATATTGTATTTGTTGCAGTCACCTGCATGTAAATACCACAAAGCCGTGGTATTGAATGAGTTGAAGTGACAAAAATGTGTGGTTATGGCGCTATTAAAAGTATTTCGATTTACTTCCTAGAAGAAACTGTTTCCTCTACTTCTGTATATCCACGTTTGCACTTCATATTTGCACGAGGAGGAATATTTACCGTTTTATTTGTGCTATTATACCTATGAGGCAACACTTGGATATTCAAATAGCCAACGCAAAAATTTTGAAAATTTATCCGGGTGAATGTGATGCTTAGCATGTCTAATTATTTTCTGTTTCACTCTCAAGGACGATAACGAATGTTCAAAATGGTAGCAAATATTAGTATGGGTATTAATAATTATCATGAATTCTTTGCATATTTATGCTTATATAAAACATGAAAATGCCGGATTTTTCCAATCAGTAGTGGATTAGTTAAGTGAAAAAGGATGTAGACAGTCATAAACGAGCGAAATTCGCTGTTACATATTTGCTTTACTGACTTTACTTCGAATCCAAGTCTGATTCTGACTAATTCAGACTTAGATAATTTACCCTTTAATATTTTAGCAAATAAACTTTCAATTTGTCAGTGCCGTCTACTATCGTGTTTCAGGACTCACATTTACTTTTCTGCCGAGGATTAACGGGAATAAATATCTATCATAGCCATTTTAATTAAGTGAGTATCATCAATATTGATGTAACAAGAAGATATAAATGAATATAGTGGTATCTCGTTCATCTTTATTACCCTGAGTATACCAAATTTGGCCAATTTATGCCGGGTAAATGACAAACAGCAACAGGAAAACACAACAATCCATGTCTTGAGTGGTGATAATTCCACCCAGGTGGGATTATAACCCACTATCCTCAGGGTTAGCAGGCGAGGACTTTACCCCGTCATCACCGGGGTGACAAATATGCCGATATGCTGTAATTTCAGATTTTTAATAACTGTATGACTCACCAAGTTTTTGTGACATCGAGTAAACCAAGTGCAAATAAAAGGGCAATGATTGCCCGAGGCATTTTTTAGCTCTCATATACTCAAAAACGGAGACAAACATCTTGCTACTGTGGAACAGACTGATTTCATTTATAAACGTGAAAGTGGAAATAGTTTGAGACAACATTTGACTTTTTGCATTTGAAACGGGTAGGTTTCGGTAAAGCACGCGTTTCCTCAAGAGTCGTGAATTATTTTCAGTTGTCTAAAGCGTGACTTCATGAAATTTACTATGCAATGTAAATTAAGCAACTTTGTTACTCCGCATAAATATTATTTAAAACGATCTTGATTACGACGTGGTACGTCATCATCAAGTCTTAAATAAAGTTTATGTGGAATAACAATGTTACTTCATTTACAATCGTGAAGTATTGCTTATCGCCATTTCTTTACATTCATCCGAAGTTTAGAAATTTGTAATCTTGCAAATCGTTAAACTGCTCACCAGTCATTAAGCGTGGGAAAATCAAAAATTTTTGACCTAATGTAATGAAAACAAAATGCCCATTCAACGGTCTACAACTAGATTGCTCAGTAAGAACCAAACCAACGTGTTGATGAGTAACTCTGCGGTAAGGAACAGAATATATTTATCCTTTATAAATTTGGCGCAGCGGGCGCCTCCTTTATTCTCTTCTAATATCAAAAGTGGCCAAACGCTTGAGATTAGGGTATTCATTTCCAGGATATTAGTTGATGTGATTAAGTGGCCACCGGCGATTTGGTCAACGATAATCTTTTTTGCAAATTTAGGTCAGGGTTAAAATGAGATTTACTCTCATTCTTCGTTAAGAGTATAATTATACATGTCACATACTGCATAAATACGGGTGAAGCGATTTCATTAGCTTAAAAGGACGGAGGTGTAATTAACATAATGAAAATACTGCGTGCTGAAAATTCATAACTTATTAAAGAGTGATATGTGATTCAATGCAATCATCAAATGAATTATTTTTTTCACGTATTACCTTTCTGATTTCCGAATTCACATTTTTGTTGGGTATCAAAAAATGCTTTGTTAATTTTAACTTTTTAGTTTCTTTCATGAACTTGCGCAAGTTTTAACACTCACGCTCACCTTTAGGCTACCGTCTACATTGACGGATGATGAGTTAATGGCATGAAATTTGTTACAGTTATATTTTATGCAATAATAAAAAAATATATTAATTCTATACACGATACTAGTCTACTTGTCACTTTTTATTTTTTATTATCATACTTCTGTGCTTAGCACGATATGTGTTTATAAAATGAAATCACGCTATCTAAGTCTCAAGGTTTTCAATTTGAAACAATATCTATTCCTCAAAATTTTTATGAATTACTTCCCTATCATCAGAAATCATTGGAGATTCATTTCTCATAACGATTTTAATTGATTTCCATGTGCATTAATGCTTACACTAGGAAACCGTAATTATTTCTAATTATTCATAATTTTTGTAAATATTTTGAATCATTAAAACTATAATTGTATAAATTAGTTCATTTTTTCTTTTTCAGTTTAGTAAAATTATTCTATCATCATTTATTGGGTAAACATTCATGGACTTTGAGCATATTTCTTTGCTCCCTTAATCGACTTAGGCTTTAAAAGAAAAGCTAAAAAAAGTTTTTTAGTATTTAATTTTGGGGAAGCATCACTAAGTACCCACCTATAACGGTGAGCCATTTTCCAGGGTCATTTATCTTAAAAGCTTTTTTCCTTTGTTCCACTTATCTGAGCCATTAACTCACAACATCCTCATTTTCTTGGCAAGTTATTCTTCTCCAAGTTTTTCAGTTCATCATTGCTAAATTAAACTCAAATCGAGCCTTTTTCAATGCATTGAGTAGGAGTAATTTGTTGGTCCATCTTAGCGATCGATTAGGCGATGAAAATGAAAGGTTTGCACTAACGATATTTTTTTCGTCCTTTCGTTTTTTTCCTTCTTACTTTTTCGTTGGTTTCGCTTGCTTTCATGTTGCTTTTCCTCGAGTAGTGCATTCATTTTATCAGGTTTTGCTTCCAGATGCCAGTGAGGCAGGAGAATAAAAATTTCAGTGTTGCCGTGACAGTGAACAAATTGGCTATCCTCATTGATGACCTGATATGATATTTTAGTAATATTTAGATGTTGATATAGATATCTAAGAGAAGTGGCTCTTATGATCTGCCTTGTAGGTGTTATGTTTGCTCCTATTATGCCCATCTGACAGTTTTTATTTTGCAAGTCGTCGTGTTATAAATTTTTACGATATTTCTTAAAAATATTACTGCAGTAATGTCTAGGTATGTAAACTTTAAATTGTAGTATTTTATCCGTGGTGCGGTTAAAATCTGAAAATTAGAAATAAGCTTTGGTAGTTTTATATGTCATGCCCTCATTTTTATTTATCAATCATTTTTAGTTTCCTCTCCTACCGATTCATAATTGCCAAATAACTTTATGAATAAAAGATGCCCTTTGATTAGTGGTATAATTTTTTTAACAAAAATTTATACATGAGTAATCATATTTTTCCCCTTTTCATGGTAGTACATATCTAAGCCAGCTACACTTATTAATGCCTTTAAACCGAGTAAAACGGGTAAAATCCTAATTATTTATTCGTTGAGAGGAAACTGCACCGGCTTATATCTGATCATGCGTAAACTGTATCGAATTTTACTTAATCACTCTTCCCAACAAAATTTACCAACTAGACTTACTGACACTTTCTCAAGGTAAACCACTATCGAAACATAAGCAGCAGAAATCTTAGCCGTAAATACTCATTATTGAAGAGCGTTTTTCAACAATCGAGTCTAAAACTATTTCTTTCAACATGAATATTTGATGTTCCATGCCCATTTTTACCAATTCGTGCAACAGATGCATCAGATTATATTATTTTTAGGCATCAATTCCGTATCGTTACTCGGAATCAGCACTCATATTCCGTCCTCCCAATCCCATTCAATTTCCTATGTACTTCTCTCTGTATTACACTCGTCTTTTCTTCGAGAGGAGATCCGGTTAAATGCCATCCTGTCTTCTTTTTTTCATCAAGCATTCGCGATCTATTTGCAAATTTCAGTCGAGGGTCACTTGAGCCTAAGTACACGCAGAAGGGGAGGGAAATATTGAGAGAGGGAGAGAGAGAAAGTAACAAGGAGAATGATTAAAGAAAGAGGGATGAGGAGGGAAGAAAGAGAGGAAGAGAGAGAGAAAGAGATGAGGTGAAGAGAATGGTGGAAGTGTGAGTGGAAACGGGAACCTTAAGGGGTCGAAGAAGAGGGAGACGGAGGCTAATGAAATTTTAGCCTTTTAGGCAAAAATAATCCGTACGCACACACGCTCAAGCCTTACAACAGGTTTGCACGAAAGCTAATCCGTGCGATCCTACCGATTCCCGAAATGAGTAATCCCTCCCTCCCCAATTTAGAACCCTGGCCCCATCAACCCCTTACTGCCATCCGCCCTCCCCAAGATGCCCTTGAATTCATTAAATAGGTTTATTCTTTACCGTGGGGGATTTTTTTCTCCATGCCTCATCCCTTGCCAGCTTCCCTCCTGATTCAACCCCTTCTCCTCCTCAGCGAACCATATTCCATAAGGCTTTTAAAACATCTAGCCGCCCAACAGTATCTCCCATCCTCCCTCTCGCCTCCAGCCCTTATTCATTCCACCACCCTTGGAGCATTTCTTTTTAGCCCTCTCCCGAGCCCCCCTCTTTTCCTTATTTATTCGCCCTCTCACAGCCTTCTCTCCACCCTTTACTTCCCTTTCCTTCCTCAGATTTTGCAAGCTCAAACATTTTGCAAAGGGGATCAAGCTAGTGTGATGGGTAGAGTTCTGGATTCTCATCCATAGGAACCGGGTTCACTGACAGTGGTAGAGTTTTTTCATAGGAAACCAAATATCACTTTAGGGTTGCCTATGTATAGGGAACTTAAGGTTACATTACTACTTACGCCAGATAGGAAGCTAACCTTTGCTTCTTTTTGTTGTGTCTCCATAAGTGTAGACTATTTTCAACGCCGACGGTCTCTCTTACCCTTATTTATTCCTCAACAATCTGCCCTCAGCGAGGCAAATGACCTCCATTGTTGGTCGTCTGGCCTAAATAATAAACTAACCAACCAACAAACCTTTTCCACGCCCTTAAAACCGTCGTAACCCTCTGCAAAATATTCTATTCCACCCTTCCCCTAATTCTCTTATTTAGACCGCCACGCCTCACGAGTGCCTTTGTAGCCCTTTCTCCAGCACTTATCTTCCTTATTTATTTGATCACTCTCAAGCCCCTTCGGCCTCGGCCTTTTTCCTTTCCTTTATTTTTATTTATTATTTATATATTTAACTCTACCCTCATTCATACATGTCAGTTCCCCTTTTCTGTCTTCTTTTACATTTCACGCATTGTTCTTTTGGGAGTTATATTTACTTTATCTCTCAACAGGTTTTTTTGCTAGTTTTTCACGCTCACATTCATGTGTGGGTGTTTTCTTGCTGTGGTTTTTTTCGTCAAAGATAACAAATTCTTATCCCTCAAATTTTCTCAAAATTTTGCCCTTCATTCTACACAATTTTTTATATTCCAATTAATTTATTTTAATCCATTCATGATTCGTTTTTTTCTGTTTGTTCAATTTGACTGGTGAAAAATAATTAATATTCTTAATGGTAATTATTTCATGTATATATCTGACAATATGCTAAATAGAAAAAGGAATTGCCCCAGTCTCGTTGTTTCCTCAAGAAAGAGGTATTAAATATTATACACTTCGCGAAAGTTTACCACCTAAAGTGTTTGACGTCGTAAGTTTTCTCCATTTTCCACTCGTATTCCCTGCCTACCAAGATTTTATTCGATAAATATAATACAAATGAAAGCATTGCTGAAACCTACCCCGAGGAAATAGAGAGTGTATTGCACCTGATGGGCGGACTACTTCTGAAGCCGTCGTGGAAGCCACACACTGAGCTGGGACTGCTTGAGAATTTTAGATGATCAGAGTTTCGTGGTAATACCGTGGGATTATATCCCAGCGTTATGTCTCTAGAAGTGGCAAAAGTGAAATGGATACACTGCTCATCTGACTGGTGCAAAAATTACTTCTTTGCATGTGCGTAAATGGACTCTAGCAAAGACAGAGCGAAACATTTAGAATAGAAGAGAATAGAAACAATTTTATTGTTCTGGAAACAAAGGTTCTTAAAACATAAATTCAAAATAAATGCCACCATGGGGCAACTAATGCAAAAAATAAGTACAAAAAACTACGTAATACTGTGGTAACTGTATCAGCTAAAGGGCAAAGACAATCAAAACAATTTCCACGTGTATAACTCCGAAACGTAATTAGTAATCAGCCAGGACACTGAAGGATACAAGAATCAGATAATTTAAATAATCATAATAAAAATTTACAAATATTATTCAATGAGAATGTGACGTTCAAGACACTGAAGGAAACAAATTATCAGCCAGGACTCTGATGAAACAATTAATCAAAAGATAGCTAATAATCAAGGTCACAAATACAAATATCAAAAACAAATACAAGTATAAAAACAAAATACAAATACAAATAATGAATATAATCGATTATTTCATGTAAAAAATGTTGTATTAAGTTCACTTAGGGTAACAAAAAAATCAACTGTGCTCCTTTTGAACTGTGTGACATTCCTGGAAAATTTGGCGTGATTTGACAAGGAGTCTATAATTTCCAAGAGGAGATATGGATTGATTTTTCACATTTTTTGTGCCGTATTTGCTATAGAAACAGAAACAGCTCTTATTGTTCTGGGAACAACGCTTAAAACATAATTTTAAAATAAGAAATAAAAATAAGAAAATAACAGACACAAAATAATATATACACTCCGTTAGCATACAGTTTTCATACATTTCGCCTTTTAGTCGTCAGTTTACATACATACATTTCGCCTTTCCCCTCTAACTAATCCTATTCCCTTACTCCCTCCCAATATCCTGTCTGGTATCCTAATATCTCCTGACTTTACAACGATAGTATGGAAAGCAGTATGCAAATGTAGGCATACTTTTACTGAAAATGTAAGGCTGCAAATTTTCCAAAGGGTAACTTTTTGAACGGAAAAATCTCTTCTAACTTCTGCAAAAACTAATATTTCCTTGGATTCATATTCCATATCCACACATAATCCAGTTGATACTTATTAAAGTGTAGGAAGGAAATAGATTCGTAATATTTGCAGACTCTCAACTAAATCTTTTATTTGGGGCGTATTCTTGCCCACCGCCTCCTACTTCCCATCTTCCGCCTCAGCATCCAAAAGCCTTTCCCCGTCTCTTCCCAATCCTTGCGCCATCTCCCGTCAGGGTTTCTCCCTCTCTCTCCCTCCCGCTGATGAGTTTCCCTCTTCCCCTTTAAGTCGGCCATGAGCGAAATCATCTCCAGCAGCCTTCTGCCGGCAAGAGATGATGCGGAAGGAAGCGTCTTAGATGGGAAGCAGCGAAATATCCTGGAGATGGAAATTTGTTTCATCATATTCCTCTCCACTCTCATATTCTAATCCATATCCCCAGCCATCTGCCTCCTCTCTGTTTCTGCGTCATTATGCTCTCTCTTTCTCGTCCTTCTCCTTTCAATCCTTTTCGTTTCGTCTTTCGTACATGATCTCGCGTCCGCGTTTCTGATTTTTTTCTCGTGCCTCATATTTCCACTAATAATGATTGAATTTACATCAAATGCTCTCGATTCCGTCGCGAGTGACATCTTGAGCGTTTATCCCAAACAATAAATTGTAGGCCTAATCCCGCCAATCGAAACTGTGTTTTTGCAATGCTCGTTTATTGGAATTACGGCTGTAATTTTCCAAAATAATTGGGTTCTTCTTCAACGCTCTTTTTTATTGGACTTTGTCCGCCACCTTTTCTGATTTCCCTGACATTTTGATACCCATATTAGTTAGTAATTATTCCCCGCTAAATAATATATTTTTAGATCCTCTCTTTTTAGATCCACATCTATGCTATACATCCTTGATAAGTTATTTATAAGGGAAAATGAGGTTAGGGAAAATATTGGATTATTTATTTGAATACGCTTTTTACGTGCTAATAACTGCGCTAAACTATGACCTCATTTTAGCCAGTAATAAAAAAATACTGATTGGATTTAGTTTATATCATTATTGTTTACTGGGGCGATATTAACATAACCAGTCTCTTTATAATACCTGAGGAGCTTTTAAACAGGCGTGTTTAAGTGTGCGACTTCACAGGACCACTATTTCTCCAGCTGATAGAATATTCTTATATTCTAAGTTCATGACTATACAGCCAGTTACTCCATCTCTAGATGCAGGCAATTAATCAGCGTTCAGGCGGAGACAGAGTTGGTGTTGCCTTATTCATATTCCTTCGTAGAATCACGGTAAAAAAATGATAATGTTTAACCAAGGTATCTTCGTTATTATCCTTCGCAAGACCTCGTATTCTCCCTCCCCCCTTAATACCGCTTTACTTCCTCTCGCGTTCGCACGTATTCTCACGACCTGCGTCCCACCTCTTTCATCCCCAGTTCTCACCTTGTGCAATGACTCTCTTTACACCGTCATCGCCATCTTGAGCGAATACCTCACTTTGCTCATCCTGACCCAAAACTCCAAACGCGCCCGGATAGTTTTGTGCCATGTCCTCTTCCTCCCTCCTCGACCCTCACCCTTTTTCTCCTTCCATTCCCTCCCTTGCTTTCACTTCATCGCCATCCCCCCACCGCATCGCTGTTATTCCCTCTCCGCGACGGGCGGGCACCCGTTCCACTCCATGCGATAAAAGGATTGTGGGAGGAAAGTGCGGCGAGTGAAGGGGGACTTTGAGAAGGATGAACAGGGTGAGGAGGCTGCCGGGTGAGTGGGTGATTTCGGCACGGGCCGAGTTGCGCCACACGAGGATGGTAATGGGATGCAGAATTCCTGGGTGGAGAAGAGGAAATGGCGGGAGAGCGGAGGGAGTTTGGAAAAAAAACTAGAGAGCAGGAACGTTGAGTAGTGAGTGGTGGGGGTTTTTTAAGGGGTGAAGGAAGGGAGAGTGTAGCGTGGTAAATTTCTAGCCGGGCGGTGTATGAGAGCTCCATGTAAAAAAAAAGTAGGTAGAGAAACCTTGGAAGACTAGGAAAAAAAAGAGTGAGGAATAAGTATGTGCATTGTATGTATACATAATGGAGAGGACGATGGTGTTGGAGGGAAAGATGGGGGCGGAGTGGTTAAAGGTTAAAGGGTTCGTTATTTCAGGAGACGGGGACGTAGGTGAGGGAGGTCGAAGGGTCGGAGGAGGCGGAGGCAGGATTGGGAGAGAGTGGTGGTTGGTTGAGGAAGGAGAAAGCGGCGGGGGGATATGTAGGGGCCGGGGGGTGGGAGAGACCGTGTGAGGCGGGACGCCGTCAGGGAGTAGCCAGAGGAGGTGGGCGAAGTTTTGAGCGGTTTCCTCGATGAAAAGACCCGCCCTTGGGGTCGTGCAATGGCCGGTTATGAACAGCGGTTTTCCATCTTCGTGCGATGAAGAACAGGATGGAAAAAAGTAGAAAAGGTCGGGAGTCGGGACGTTGTGTGGGTTAAGTAGAGGGAGAGAGAGGGAGAACATTGGCGGGGGGGAAGTAGGGAGGCGTAATCTTTAAAGGTGTGAGGGAGTGAGATGGGGGTGGTGTGTGTGTGCTGGGATGGATTGATGGGAGTGTGGGAATAAAGAGGGGGTAGGGCAAAGATGCTGGGAATGAGCCTGGAAGCAGGCGTTGGGAGCGAGACTGAATAGAAAGAAATGGGAATGGGAAGGTTAGGTAAGTGTCGGCCGGGCCGTGTGCTTGGGAGGAGGTGGTGTTAAGGA
The DNA here is from genome assembly GCA_963169105.1 of Ceriagrion tenellum. Classification (NCBI taxonomy): domain Eukaryota; kingdom Metazoa; phylum Arthropoda; class Insecta; order Odonata; family Coenagrionidae; genus Ceriagrion; species Ceriagrion tenellum. The sequence continues at coordinate 110,405,639 of OY720632.1, forward strand.
AGGAAAGTAAAGGGAAGGGAAGCGAAGATGGGTCGGAGGATATATTTTTATATATTTTTTTTCATTTTATGAGAAGGTGCCCACGTGAGTGGTGTGGGACCAGCAGTCTTTATTAATTGTTACAGAATCTGTAATGGACGTCCGACACGGGCCGTAAATAGAGCCAGTTATGTGCGGGGAGGGTTAAGGGGAAAGAGGAGTACGGTGTCTATATGCATAAATTTGATTTTTTTATCCTTGCCCTTATCCCTCGTAAAGGCCGGATGGAGGAAGAGGTGGAACTATGAACCTCTTCTCCATTCTATCCTTCAAATCCCAATCCTCGATCCCTCGTGTCCCTACTTCATCCGTACCTTTTAATTCTCCATGTTCTTATTCTTGCCTCTCTCGTTAGGTCCCTCCTTGAAATTAGAGTTCAACTAATCGTCATAATAACTCCCGTTTTAGTCGTTAACATTCTTCATTTGAGAAACCGACAGTTTATTGAGTAACTTTTTTCTTGAAAAGTGTTTTATCATAGCATTTTAATAAAATATCTTCCATTAAGTTATGGTGTACCGAATGTTTCAATGATGCCCTCTTAGTATCATTAGACGTGATTTTTGTGAAAATAAATGTTACATTATCCAGAGTTGCTTGGTTTTTCCTTGTTGTTTGCAGCTTTTTTTTATTGCACTAAATAAGCCGTAAAAACATGACCAAGTGTGCAGTGAAACCCCTCTTAACGACCATTTTTCCGGAACCGTCGTTAGTCGCTTAATTCAGTTTTCATTGTATGTGCACAACAAATTTATATGCACTGAAATAAACCAGGGGTTACTAAATTATGAGGAAATAAACGCCTTTTATTTTAATAGGTTTTAAAAAAACCATCGCTTCAAGAGATTTTCAATGTTGTTCGAATCAGCTGCCCGTTCGTTTGCATAATATATACTTATAGAGACTAAACCCCTTTCGAGCGATTACTCCTCTTAAAGAGCGGAACTGTCGATAGACGCGTATTACAGGTTTTACTGTACTAGAATTCCAGTTATGATGGTGTCCGAAATGGCATGTTTTCCTAGTGTCAATAATCAGCAGTATATTAAATGTTTTACTCAATAAATTACTATCTTATGCACATTGAAGTTTATGTAGCTCCAATACCCTTTAATAATCTCATAGTAAGTTGAGGTAAGGTCTTGAAGGGCCATATTCTGAATTACCTGCCAGGGACTGAGAAATCTTTCAATGCAAAAGTCAGGGAGATATTTCGTGTACTTATATGTATAGTCTGAAGCGTAAGTTATTAATTGCATTGTAGTTTTTGTTGTGTATTGTGTTTGCAGTCTGAGACTATAATTACCTTAAAAATGGTTTAATTTCAAATTCCTTTCTTAGGCATCCATTTTCTATTTTCAGAGACAACAATATAATCTGTAGCATGCTCTTAATCTCCAAGAAGTGCTCGATTTTTATAGAAAAGCCCATCATTCCAAAACATTAATTTTTGCGCGAGTTCTTATTCATTAGTGACTCAAAATTACATATTACTTTACCAATGATACCTGAAAGTTTTGGCTATTTTATTCCTCTAACACAGGCAGTGAATAATTGAAAGGATACTTAGTCTACTGTTGCTTAGAGTTAACGCGAAAAATAAATTCCCCAAAATTTTGCCATTGTACTTTGATGAAAATGCATGGCATCCTAAACTTAGGTCTGTATCTCACCAATAACCTATGTATTGTTCTCGTTTGCCGAACGGCTAGTTTTTTATGATTTATTTATTTTTTTATCTTTATACATTCTCTTACATTTGCTTCCTCCGCCTTGCATAAAATGTGATACGTACTCATTTCTCCCATCTGCTTGTATTATTTTAACCCCTCTTCCTCTTTCGCACTTTCCGCGAAGCCACGCAAAGTGTTCTTATATATCTATTTTTAGGGTTTCGTTGTATGCGGCAGACGAAGTGTTATTTTTTTGCTGGCTCAGGTGGGCGAACAAGTGTAAGGCCCTTTTCTCACGCCAAAGAATCCCAGGCACTGATCCATCAAGAGATTGGTAAAAGGTTTTTTTATAATCCTTTCGCTTAGCATCATATCCTTTAAAGGGTTACATATTCTATGGATTAATAAAAAGTATCACGTCCTTTATTTCCTCATAAATTTTCCGCGCCCGGTGTGCGTAATTTAGCCATTTAAAAAAAATGAACAATGGATATAAATCACTCACGAAATTCATTTTCCGTCTTTCATTGGACGTTGAAATTTGAACTGCTTAAAATGAGTTTTGATTGTTTTCTCTGACTCAAATATTATTAAATAGCCCAACAAAATTTCAGCGCCTGTTCAACTTGACAATATTTAATCTCCTATATAAATAAATAAATTTCAGTCATAACTTTTGTTAACAGTGTAGCCTTAAGTGTAAATATCAGCAGAATCTAGTATTATTTGAATGCATTGTAATTTGTTATGTGTAATGATTAGGGAACCGTGGCCAATATTTTTCATTCTTTGGTTCATGCGTGATAAACGGATTTCACAAAACTAATTTGTAACGGCCCATGCTCCATGCTTGCTTAAAAGTTATAACCGGTATGTTGGTTTTACGTTGAATATTGTACTATATTAGATATATCTCGGGATAAGAGTTTTGGCCTTTTTTTAGTTTTCCTCTAATTCTCCATCTATAAATCTGAGTGCTTATCTTTATCTCAGTGTTAAATAGGTCATGCTAATCTTAAAGTAACATCTCTGTGTACTATGTAGTGGAGGCTATGCATATTATTTCTTTCGTTAATTTAAGTCCAAAATCATATCTCGCTTTATTAATATTGAATGAAGCAAAGATATAAAAGGCCGACTGGAAAACACTTATAGTCATTTGTATCCAATTTTGAGTGGCTCTTGCCTCTAAATTGTCCAGAGGATCAAGCGTATCGCAATTAAGTGATTAATTCTGTGTCAGTTATTATTGTTGTACGAGTTTAAAGAAATGCCACCACAAAATATTGTATAACCTGTTGACTTTACATAGCATCTGCTGGTGATGTGAATAGATTTCCACTTTCATTAATGCTTATGGATATTAGGGAGTGAAAATCTGTCCTTTTACAGATTTGCTATGTCCGGTATTTAAGTATGAAATAAATTTCAAGATGCATATTCAGTTTTGGCTTTGATTTTTTGTCTCAGTGTAATTTTGAATAATATTAGCTTCTTATATTTTTATTGCACCCTCTTTATATCTCATGCATTATTCTTTCATCAGGAAGCGTGAGTGAGTTTTCAAGCTGCTCTCTGAGTCTCTTTCTCCATCTGCGTATGAGCGTAATTATCGAAGTAAACTTAGCATAAATACACTTTTATGTCTCCTATAATTCTAGATACTTAACTACAGCTTTTACTTTTATGTGGAAGATTTGATGATGATCCTAATTGTCTGAAGCAGGTGTTTTGGCCAAACCTTGAGGGCCTTTCAGTTGCGCCATTAGCTCCAAAGTGTTCACCTGTCCTTGCAAAAACATTCCAGGCTCCATGCTTGCTTAAAAGTTATATCCGGTATATTGGTTTTGCGTTGAATATTGTAATAATGTAGGGTTACCTCGGGATAAGAGTTTTCGCCTTTTTTTGGGTTTCTTCGAAAGCTCCATTTAGAAATCTGAGTGGTTATCTTTATCTGAAAATAGGTCGTGTTTATCTCAAAGTAACATGCCGATCGAGGCAAACAGATTGGTGAATCCCTGTCACATAAATCTCGGAAGTCCAAATTCTACCTCTAGAATTGAAGCTGCGTTTAGGATTTTTTTTAACTTAAGAAATTAAGAACCTATAACCTTAAGTCTTGCACTTTGTAAGCGACTATAATCACGAAATACGCGTAACACCGTGGTAAAAAAATGAACTTTGCGTATTTATTATAGTTATTGTCTTACAAACCTAAGGACAAACAGTGCTTACAAAATATATTGGTATTTCATGATATTCGTAATCTCATGCGTATAGAGAATAGTCATTAGCCTAAAGTCATAACACAGCTTTCTTCTTTGGGTCCTTATTTTACCTAAATTAACGTGTATGACAGTCAAATTCAGTCGAGTTCCAGTCGTTTCTGCGTCCGTAAACCTTTTGTCTATTTCATCGAAAGTGAAAAGCGGTCAAATAAATGAGTAAGTTTCTGATTTTCCTCTTCGCCCTTGCCAGAGTTCATATCTGAATTTTGAGTGACTGACATTGAGACTGATATGACTGATGGCAGAGGTCTGTGCGGGGCATCAACATATTAGCATATGCTTTGAGTTGGATCGTAACCAAACGCACTTCAAGCTCAAGAAGAGTGATGCTTACTTGTAAGGGTAATGAATTTAATGATGAGAATCTAAAGGAATAAGTTGTATCAGTGGTTTCCAAAGTGAGCTTTACCGTCTCTTAGGGGTAGTTGTTTAATTTAGGGGGAAATAATTAAAAGTGGGGCTGAAGGGGGCTTGGATGGCAGGGTCCTGATCGAAAGGTGAAAATAGGCGATGGTATAATATTCTTATTATATGGTATATCCTTATTTTCCACCATTAAAATTAGTTAACCGTAATGCTGTGTTTTTATTTGTGTAGTGCAATTTTAGATTTACATTTCACACCACGCTACTTCGCTCAAGGAGATTAGTCTCTTTTAGTCAGACGCTGGCACATCTTTAGTCACCATCGAGCTTCATTAGTTCCCCTGCAGCAATTTGAGTATACATAATTTGGTGATTTTATGACTACTGGAGCCATGCAGTTTCAAAAGTAGCAGCATAATCATATGTTAGTATGCTATTTAGATGGGCGGAAAATGGGAAAGTTTCACCAGCATAATTAAATGGAAGTGTGGAATCATTTCATTAAACTAAGCAGATATTAAACTATTCTCTGCTAACGCTGGTTACAGGCTTTAGCTGTCGGAAAAGTGAGATTATTCAGAGTGATTTGAAGCTTATTTTACAAATAAGTGATTGCAGTATTTATCTTTTGAAAGTGGAGATTGAATTTTAAAGAGGAGAGTTAACAGTAAGAGAATCTATTAAGAATTAACCGGGAGGCTTTGGCATCAACTCTTGCTGCATATTTTGATGCAAGTTGGTGTGAGGTCTCTAATTTGGAAATAAAAGAAATGGAATGTTGGAATGAATTCCTTGAAAAAATGAACACTCGCTTGTGATGATCCTGACAATAGTTGCGAGCAGCATTTTTGGAATGATACATCTAAATACTACTCTAGGAGACCAGGCGTGTCAATATGTGAGAGGAGGATAAATGGTGACTTGTATTATTGGAGTGTGCTAATTGGATCTCTGTTTTTGCTATGGTCACTTATTGTGCGTAGAATGAACGAACTTTTTCACCTATCTGTTTGGAAATGTCTAGCACAGGGAGGACTTGAGGGTTTCCAACTTGTGAACCGGGATTAAACACCATGTTTTTCGAGCAAAATTAAATCCACATGAACTTTAATTAAATTCATTCACCCAATGCTTTTCTGTCCCACTTCATCTGAACAAATCCTGCTGAGTGTCGTATTTATTCTACACTTGTACGTAGTCTACGTTCTTTCTCTGGGCAAGGCATCATGTTTCATCACAAGGCAACTCCCACATTCTTTTCTTCTTCTTCTTCACTCTTGTTTCCAATGTTGTTGACGAACACACACACGGAAGTGGGGGCCTGTAAACGCAATCTCCCTCATTCAAGTCGTAAAATGGATGGGGAGAGATAAAAGAGGGCAGCATGCGTTCTCTTCCGCACTGTGTATCTCTTTCTTTATCTTACACATCCCATCCTCACGCTCTATATCTCCCGCATCCTTCTCTTCCTCATCTCTTCCATTTTCATCCTTTTCCCATATCGGTGCTTCGCAGCCGCTTCCCTTTGATAATCCAGGGTAAACAGTATCAGTCGAGCGCCCAATTAAAAAAAAAGGCGATCATAACAAGCACTCCCTTTCAAAAGCCCGCGTACTTATTTATTACCCGAACAAATTTCCCCAGTGCTCTTTATCCCACAGCACTCATTAGTATGGCCTTGGGCCCGTGCGGTGCGTCGTGTCCTCGCGAACAAAATAAGAACTCCGCCCGCACGCATCATTTTGTCCAAAAAATATATATACCGAGGAGAAAGAAAGGAAGGAAGGAAGATGGGAAATAAGGTGATAACTCCGCAGGCATTTTTCTCCCGACGCGATAAAGATGAGCGGAGCGGAGTGTGTTACGTTTATTTAGGAAATTGATGGTCAGGAGAAGAGGAGGAGAAAAGTGGGTGGCACTGCGGGAAGAATGGCGAGAGAAGATGGATAGGATGTTGGGTGGAAAAAATATATGAATGGTTTTATTAGGACGAGAAGAGGGATAATAAATAGAAAGGGGATGAACGGGGGAGGAAGAAGAGAAATTATCGAGTAGAGGGGTCCGTGGCCATTTGGTTGAAAGAGAGAGAGAGTAGAACGGGGGTGAGTTGGCACGAGAGGGTTAGTATGAGAAGAGAAGGGGGAAAAGAGAGGAAAGAATGTTTTTCGGGAGGAGAGGGGAGATATGGACAGTTCGAGGTGGGGGGAGGCGGTGTTGCGGAAAGGAAGACCGGAGGAGGATAAGGAGACTGGTGAGAGGATCTCGGGGAAGGAACAGGCTTTAAAAGGGAAAAGGGTTGGGAGGAAATTGAGGAAGGGAAATAAAAGGAGAATAAATGATGATGGTTAAAAAAATAAACGGGTTCACAATGGAATTTAATGAGGTTTTTAAGGGAGAACGCCTGTAGGGGTACGCAGCACATCGATTAACGAGTCCATATGCTGCTGCCCTCCCCCACCCTCTCACTCTTCCTTAAACCACCCGCGCACAGCTTCTATATCCCACCTGCCCTTAAATCCTTACCTCACTCTTCCCCTCGTCCCACCCCTCCCTGAGTCTTCTCCATCCTCTCATTTTTTCCCCTCCTCACCCTTTTTTCATTCACTCACATCCCCCATCCCCAATTACCTCTCGTAAGTGTCCATAACCCCATTCCTCCGCCTCCTCCCATCCTTTCTCCCGCTGAACCCGAATTATTCTGCGCATCTCTCGATATGGCTCTCCTCAGACCGTTCCCCTTTCTCAATTCATCGGCCATTTTCTTTACCCATGCTCTCCTTCACCCGTTCGCTTTCGTGAAGTGCGATTTGTCTCTTCGGGATCCGATTTTCCTTCCACTACTACAACTACGTTTTAGTCTACGAGGCGGCGCGGGGGTGTGTAGGACATCCGTCATAAAAAAATTAAGAGAATAGGATTTAAAAAATCGGAAGAGTGAAAAGATGGTAGGGAACTGTAAGTCAACGAAGTGTTTCAGTCTTTTCTTTTGCTGGAGCCTCTAGGGAAACGTGGCAAGAAGACATTGTTGTGCATATCTATTCAGAAGTGTTTTGCATTTGGTTTGTCGCTTCCTTGGTTGAGCTCTCACTGTGACTATATGATATTCTGATATCCTTATCGCATTGTGATTGCAATTTGAATGTTGTATCGGCAAAGGTGCAATTGCTTGCGTTATCAAGGGAGGCATTGTAGGTCATCTGCAGTCGTGACGGATTGGAAGGAACAATAGGAAGGATGATTACCTCGGTCGTAGAATAACATTGGTGAATATTAAGGCGTAGTCATGAGCCTATTCTTGACAAAGGTGATCGAGGCATCCACAGTTTAACGGCCCGACTAAGACTCAGTGTATTGTACTTGAGGCTCTTTCCTCATAGCGCCCAAGGAGGTAGATCTAGATAGAATCTATCTCTCTAATTATCACGTAACCCTAATCTCTTCTTGGCCCGGAAGATTTAAATGGCTATTATGTTTCGCAGTCAATCTATCGCTGTGGCCCCCTATCGCATGATCCCTCCACCACTCTTTTCCCAGGCACAATTTTTAAAATTATTATTCTACGCTTTATCTCTGTGAATCTTTGTTCCTTTTTCTTAAACTCGTGGCAATTCACCACCTGTCGATCCGCAAAAGCATTCGAGGTCATCGAATCAAATTCCGCTGTTTGCGCATGCATCGGCAAGAGATTTTCTTAATTCCTCTCTCTTTGGATTTTGTTCTCAGAGTTATTCATATTTTTCTGCCGTTCTTTTTTTCTCGTTGGCTTCACCGTGGTCCACTTTTTCCTTCCAATTCCCTTAATTCCTCCCTGACACATTCTAGTCCGCAAGAGCAAACACATCGTGCAATTACTACGCAAGCGGAGCCTTACAAGCGGTGGTGGTCGTGGTTGTAATTGGGTTTTTAATGCGCTAGCGAGGACGAGGTCTTATTGCACCGTAAACTCAATTTGGGAAAATCCATTACCTGACTACATAGAATCAATGCCGGAGACAGAAAATTCAAGCCCTCGACCTTAGATGGATCAGTGTGATTAGCAGAAGAAACGCCTTACGCATTTTAATTACCGAATATTTTTCTGGTGTAGTATTGAGCTGCAATTGTGACGCTTTTCAATGATATACTGGAGAGTAAACATTATGTGATTTATTTCAACCATTTTAATTTGTATAATTGAGATGGTTTATGTTTTTACGTACGAGTTTCATGTACAGTGGCGCAAGGGTTTATTTTTATTGACAGGGCTTCGGTAAATATGGACTTGAACTCGTTCCAAATTTTGGTAACCATTTCCCATAGTAGTTGTTACCTCAAATTGTTTCTTTTGTAAACTTTGCTGGATAAGATCGAGGAGAAAATATCTTATTGAGATTAGAACCTGGAGTAAACTCCGATTTCACTTCTATGTGACCCTATTTACGTAGATCCTAAATTTAAAAAATTCTTAAATTTTGGTAGTGTTTTTAATTAATTCACTCTCTTTGAAAACACTTTTAGTAGATTTTCATACACCCAGTACATACACTGAATATATACTTGTAATTTGTTTTAAGTGGGTATCTTTTCCAGAAATATCGATAACATTTTCTGATTTTTGACATACTCCGAGACTAAGATCTGTGTATCACTTCCTATTAATGCAAAATTGAAAGGCGCCATCGATCAGTTATCCGCTACAATAACGGTTCCGTAAAGCTTCTTTCTATGTTATATAGCGTTCGCTTAATGATGGAATGTTGACTCCATTTCCTACTGATTTCTTTTTTCAATCCATTATAATGGGTATTTTTCGTCACGCTTAGTACAAAATATATACAAAAAACTCAAGCATGGATTTTTATTTTTACTCCATTTTGTGCAGTACTTTAAAAACCAATCAAACCGTTTCTACAAATGGCTGTGGGGTATGAGAAGAGGGTGTAAAATAACTTTGTTTCATTTCCATGGCCCTATATCTTAGACTCTATCTTCCAGAATTATCCTTGTTGTCCGGTCTATTCAACATCAACGATTTACTCTATCTTACTTCCACTATACAATTCATGCCACGATTCACATTGCGTACGTTGCCAAAATATTTTATTGATTTCGTTAAGCTATTTCTCTATTTAGGCGGTGAAGCAGGTACGACAAATATGCGTAGGTGAATAGGATTAAATATACGGAGAAGATCGGATTTTGGTGGTGGTCTATGGACTGGCTAACAATAAGATGGCCTGGATTCAAATCTTGGAGTTGGTGGATATTTTCAGAGGAAATTCAATCCCTTTCTGATTGTCATGTGGAGGGCACTTCAAGTCCAGTACTCCTGTCGGATGAGATCTTAAACCATGGTTCCTTTGACGCCTTCCATTAACAGCTAATGAGGACGCCGGGTTTCTCTCCACCCTTCCTCCATCGCCAAAGATCCTACCCTCACCTACCTTATCACCTGAAGATAATGGCATAAATGGCCTCAGTTGTCGGTCACCTCCCTCAATCGTCCAACCAACTAAATGTACTGATTTCATCACAAAAGAGTGGATGCTCTCCTCACCGTTAAAACACGTTTCGCGGTTCTTTTATCTTCAAATTATGGATATTTGTAAAATACTTGAATAAAAAGAAATACGTGAAAAATACGTATCAATCTTCTGGAAAAATAACTGAGAATTACTTATAAGAATGGTGAATGAAGCCTAAGTTTTATGGCTAAAAATAAAGTCCTAGATTACATAAATCAATATTATGTCCTAATATTATTTGGAAAAATAGGTATGGTTGAGTTTGGCCCTTTCCATTGGTGTATTGAAAGATAAAAATGAAGTTAATTATATTAAATTGGTATTTAAATGTATTAATGCTGTCCAATTTAAATTAAAATAAATCCCCGTTACTTTAAAGTAGTCTATCAACAACATATCAATTGCACTATAATTTTTCTCTTTATTTGCCCTGAGGTTTTATATCTTTTTTCTAGTTAAAATATTAATTCCCCTGTAATTATTATTATGTCACAACGTTTCATATTTAATTTTACGAAAAATTAAAAAATATTAGTTTGAAATTTGTAGTAAAAAATAAGTAATTTTACTAATTAATAAATAAAAGTTAAAAACTCTTGATGGGTTGCAAATATACTGATTTTTTTGACTGACTCAATTCCTGTGGTGAAACTCCCATTATTTTCTCTTGCATTAGATTGTGACGAAATATAAATTTCACTCTCACGTGTGCGCGACTCCCTTCTGAACTCTCCGGCAAACCTCACAAAACTAATAAATTGACCGGACTCTCCTTCTCAGTTTGAGCAATAAATTTTATCCACAAAATATTACGAGAAATAAAGCGAATATCCCTTTACACAAATGATTACCAATCACCATTATATGTTATACCATTTAAACACACAACATATATTTTGTCCTTCATCGTGCCTCCTAAAAAAACTTTTCTCTGCCCTCTGTTATGCGTTGCTTAGCTGCCATTAACCAATTGTAGTGTGTTGCTTAGCTGCCACTTACAAATTGTTGTGAGTCATTTTCGGAATGCCCTGTAGTTTCTGATATTTTATGCTATGGTGGAATTAAAATCTTACAAGGTCTAATCATTATCATGGAATATTCCTAGCATGATTATGGGAAAATATATATCAAACTTCTTTCTAATTTACACTCTCATGCCAGTTCAAACTTTTATGCCGAAGTAACATTAATGCATTCAAGTAACTTGATCATTAGATGTTAAATAATTTACTCAGAGTCGGAATTTGTTATCGAGTAGAGATTTTTTAGCATATATCGACTTGATAAGGATTATTTTCTTCTAGCGTATCTGTCGTAAAATCATTGTATATTAAGACATCCTGTTGAGAACAGTTGAAGCAGCAGTCCCCTGGCTACTTGTTTTGTTGTTTTTATGCTTGGTTACTGTGTAAGTCAATGATCCCAATAAAACTGTAACTACAAAAGGTTATGGGCCCAGATTCCCAGATAATAATTATAGGAATTAAGAATTGATCGTTGAAGCGGGAAGAAAAATATTTTGAAGAAGTAGAACTGAAAAAAAAATGGCCGAGTTTGCATTAAAACTAAAAGGTGGAGAAAATTGGGAGCTATGGAAATTCCAGGTGACAATTTTACTTAAGTCTAAGGGACTTTTTAAGCACGTAAATGAAAATGCAGCCTGCCCAGCAGACGAAAGGGATAAAGGAAAGTGGGAAGGAGTCGACGTAAAGGCCCAAGAAATATTGGTTACGCGTCTTGAAGAAGGTCCAATGACGCATCTATTGAGCTGCAACACAGCGGGAGAAATGTGGGCGAAATTGAAAGCAGTATATGAAAGGACGTCAGAAGTCAGCGTGCATCTGCTACAGCAACAGTTTTTTAACTCGAAATTTGAGGTTCAAGATAATATGGCATCATTCATCACAAGAATTGAAGGAATCGTAAATAAATTAAAGCAGGCAGGAGAAAATATATCAGAACTTATGATTCAAACAAAAATTATTATGGCACTTCCAGAGGAATTTAAGCATTTTATTGCGGCGTGGCAAAGCGTTCCTGCTGAACAACAGAAATTAAATAACCTAATGAGCCGGCTAATTACGGAGGAAGAAAGAATTAACTCAGCGGAGAACCCAAATGAACCGAGTTCCGCGTTGTACTCGGAAAGGCGAATGAAATCGGCGGCGAACCCAAGTGAACCAAGTTCCGCATTGTACTCCGGACGGCGCTGTACTGCGAGAAAAGAAACTAAATGTTTTGAGTGTGGCAAAGCGGGACATTTAAAAAGGGATTGCAAGAACAAAGTTTGCCACCATTGCAAGAAAAGGGGGCATGTAATGAAGGATTGTTGGTTCAGAAATGGGTCGGGTAGAAAAGATTCAAATAAAAAGGAGGAAAGTAACTGGAATGCAAAACGTGCGTTTATTTCTTTCGAAGAACTAACAGAATCAGAATGGTATTTGGATAGTGCAGCAAGTCAACATATGTGTCGAAATAGAGTATGGTTTACAGAACTAAGGGAAGCTCATAATAAAGTCAAAGCAGCCAATGGACAAATAATGTCAGCTGAAGGAATAGGAAAAATCGAATGTCATATGTTTGATGGGAAAAATTGGCATCTCTCCAAAATAAATGAAGTTCTTTACATCCCAGAGTTAGAGGCCAACTTGTTTTCAATGGCTGCTGTTACAAAATTGGGATACAATATTCAAGTTAATGAAGCTGGCTGTTCTGTATTGAATAAAAGGAATGATATATGTGCAATTGCAGAGAGAAATGGAAATATGTACAGGATGAAGATGAAGTTTAAGCATGGAACTGTTCTGATAGCCAGAGAGAAGAAAGTTAGTTTGATGGAGTGGCATGAAAGGCTGGGACACCTGAATATAGCACAGGTAAAAATATTACTTAGAAAGGAGAAGATTGATTACGAAGACCAAGAGTTCTTCTGTGAGGCGTGCATTAAAGGAAAGATGCACAAAGATAGTTTTGGAAACAGCACAACAAAGATAGAAGAAATTGGTGAACTTATACATGCAGATGTTTGTGGGCCTATGGAGGAGGAGTCAGTTGGGGGTTCACGATACTTTCTTCTGCTGAAAGATCATGCCCCAAGATACAAAACTGTTTATTTTATGAAAAATAAGTTTGAAGTGCATAAATTGATAACAGTATTCATCAACAGATTTGAAAATGAAACTGGAAAGAAAATTAAAGCTTTTCGCACCGACAATGGGACTGAGTTTGTTAATGGTAATATGAAAGCATTGTTTGAGGGGAGGGGGATTAAGCATCAGCTCACAGTAAAATACACCCCACAGCAGAATGGAAAAATTGAGCGAGAAAATAGAACTGCAGTGGAGGCAGCTAGAACAATGCTTGCGGCAAAATGCCTTCATAAAAGACTATGGGCAGAGGCAGTCAACACTGCAGTTTATCTGCTCAACAGAAGCGGTTCATCTGGAAAGGATGGAAAATCGCCATATGAAGTTATCTTTGGAAAGAAACCTGACCTTAAGCAACTGAAGACCTTTGGTTCCACAGTGTACACCCATATACCTAAAGAAAAACGAAAGAAATGGGACTATAAGAGCAGAAAGGGCATATTTGTGGGTTACAGTGTTGTTTCAAAAGGATACAGAGTCTTCTATCAGAAAGAAAACGAAGTTGACACCATCCGGGATGTAACCTTCGGCCCATACACGACATTGGGTCATAGGGAAGAAGATAAGGTAGATGAAAATGGAGATCAGGAAGAAGTCAGAAGTTTAAGAAAGACAGGAGAAGCAAATAATGGACTAGAAGGCACTATTCATGATGACAATGGACTAGAAGGCAATATTCATGATGACCTTGTCGAGCCAGAAAGAGAAATATCTATTCAACAGGAGTTTTCTGAAGAAGAGGCCACTGATAATGCAGAGAAATCGACTGCTACAACAAATATTACTACATTCAACAAAAATATGGAAAATTATACAGATAAAAGAAGAAATAAAAGGAAAATCAAGAAACCAGAGTGGCTAGATGACTATGAAACAGGTTTTGCAGCGATGTTTGCTGAAAGTGAAGAAATGACTTACGAAGAGGCTATCTCAATGAAGGAGTGGAAGACTGCAGTCGATGAGGAATTAAAAGCATTGAAGGAGAACAAGACATGGACTGAAGTAAACAGGCCAAATGATACAAACGTGATTGATTGTAAATGGGTTTTTCGTAAGAAGATAGATGAAGAAGGAAAAGTGAAATACAAAGCACGTATGGTGGCGAGAGGCTTCAAGCAAAAGGAGGCTTCGGGGCTGGACTACTCAGAGACTTATGCACCAGTTGCCAAACTAGCTACACTGAGAATTCTTCTAGCTGTGGGAAATCAGTATGGGATGACAGCATATCAAATATATGTCTGCAACGCCTTCTTGTATGCTGAGATTCAAGATAGTGTATATATTGAAATACCAGATGGAAATGGGAAAGTAGGGAAGCTTAACAAATCAATTTATGGGTTGAAAAAGTCCCCAAGGTATTGGAATGAAACGTTCAATGAATACATGGAGAACCAAGGATTTACACGTTCTAAAAACGACTACTGCCTGTACACAAAAATCAAGGGGAGTAGGAAACTATTTATTCTACTATATGTCGACGATCTGCTAATATTAGGAACCTTTAAAGAAGAAATTACAGGCCTTAAAGAAGACATAGCAAGAAACTTCAAGATGAAGGATATGGGACGGGCTGGTACTTATTTGGGTTTAAAGATTAGGCAAAATGAAAAGAAAGGGTTGCTTACGATAGACCAATCAGAGTATCTAAGGGGAGTTTTGAAAAGATTTAACATGGAGGAGTGCAAACCAGTAGCTACTCCAATGGATTCATTTCAGATTGACGAAAAATCAGAAAATGAGCAACTGAAAAAGCAATGTAAAGAATTAATAGGAAGCCTAATGTATGCAGTTATTGGATCAAGACCAGATTTAGGATTTGCTGTCAGTTACTTGAGCCGTTTCCAATCCCAGGGAGGTGAAAACCTGTGGGCCGCTCTAAAGAGAGTCCTTAGGTACATAAAGGAAACATTGGACTTTGGTCTTGAATTCAAAAGAAGCAAAGAAGATAAAGTAATTGGATATGTTGATGCAGATTGGGCGGGTGATATCATTGACAGAAAGTCGACTGTGGGATATGTCTTTAAGGTATTTGAATCAACCGTCATATGGGCCTCCAAAAAGCAAAATAGCATTGCCCTATCATCTACTGAGGCCGAATATATTGGTCTTAGTCTTGCAACAAGTGAAGCATGCTGGCTAAAGCAATTGCTAGAGGACCTACATGTGCCATGCGGAGAACCAATTGCCCTCATGGAGGACAACCAATCGGCAATATTAGTGGCGAAAAATCCAGCTAGCCACAGGAGGATGAAACATGTTGAAATAAGATACCATTTCATTAGAGAGAAGATCAATGATGGAATCGTCGAGGTGAAGTACATCGAGTCAGAAAACCAGATAGCAGACATTCTGACCAAGCCATTAAAGAAAACTTCTTTACAGAGGTGCCGCGATGGTCTGGACCTAAAAAATACCCTAGAAGCTTCAACTGAGGGAGGGTGTTGAGAACAGTTGAAGCAGCAGTCCCCTGGCTACTTGTTTTGTTCTTTTTATGCTTGGTTACTGTGTAAGTCAATGATCCCAATAAAACTGTAACTACAAAACATCCGCTGACTACAGCAATTGTTCAGCTTGAGTTTATTTTTTCTCCATGAGGGTGTAAGTATGGTAATTCTAAGCGAAATTAGGATAGTTACTAAATTGATTTAGTGCTGCGCTTCTATTTATTTCCTTGTAGTTAAGCATTAAAATATTATATTTAATGAATTGACTTTATTATATTTTGGGAATTCATCATATTTATGAGAATCAAACATTTTTTATAGATTAGACCGGCAGAAAGAGGTTTTTGACTTGTTTCCATGTTGTTTTAATAGGAGTAATATCACCACTTACAAGAAACAGGAATCACCGGATACAATGGCCGAAGAAATGAACGTCTGAGGACTGCTACAGTAATGTATTGCAATTATGACTGACTAGTAAGTATGTAAGTCTGCCATCTTATTTCCCACGAAATATTATTGTAATTAATTCCCGAATGATCACCCGACTGGTTAGATGTCATATTCTGGGCGAATTCTTCCCCAAATACGTACATGTAGAGCAGTAGCGGATCATATTAAATTTATAAGAGATTCAAGGGGAAAGATAAGCCGCTCTTTGATTGAATTCTGTCATGAGTTTTATTATCGGAATTCTTTCGCAAAATAGTAAATTATCCTGTAGGAAATATCGTGATATCCTTATGTGTAGCAAACTTTCTGTGCTTACTAGTCTTTTATAAACATTTTAAGTTTTATTCCGACCGTGATAATATTTTTCTCGTATGCAGTTCTAAATAATACTTACATTTCATTTTGAAAAAATACCCTTACCTCCAATTTTTACTCCCATAAGAAAATTTCAAGGTGTCGCTTTTCAGTTTCTCATGAGATGATGAGAAATAAAGAGGTGACAATGATGAGAAATAAAGAGGTTATTGTTCCCATAAAATTTCCCCCATAACGCTTATCTGCTTGTTCATATTGTTTTGCTTGTTCAATTGGCCTTCAAGTAATTTAATATTAAAGTTGAAGATTCAGACCAACCCACCGAGACGGAATTTTTGAACCTTTCTTCACATTCTTTTATCCGTTGCCTTGCTTACCCATGGGAAGAGTTCACTTTTATTGGCTAGTGTGAGATACTTGTCAGAGAGAATTAAACAGCAAGAAAGAATTAATGGTCCTATTTCAAAAAACATATCTATAACTAGCAGAAATACCTGTTGTTCCACAACGGGAGGGATTAAATTAAGAAGTTATATAGTTAGTTTACTCAATTTGTTGAAAATCTGACTTCTCATTCCTCATCTCATTTATTTAACTTAGGGAAAATAGCCCATATTCTTGCTTGATGATGCATAAAATTAAACCTTTTTAATGAAAATGTTTATTTTTAAAACAATAAATCTTTAAAAAATATTCCAGTTCAGCGAGGAGAACGAGGGGAATATTTCATGAACTTCGAGCATGTTTTCCCTTTTGGATATTTAAGCAAAATGTTGTCCTGAACCAATAGAACACATTTGTATTCTTATTAAAAACGTCTATCATGCATCTAACTTAAGGCCATTTTACACGGGGCACGTAATTGCACAAGCTAATGTATGTGCAATCGTGAATTTCAAAATGCACCGTGTAAAGCGGCGAAATTCAAGAGAACGCATGCACGAATGCATGAATGCGAGACGTCAGAATAGCCCCTGCTCTAATTTGGTGGTCGCATTCTTGCAATTTGTACGTATATCACTATCCATCTAGTGGTCGCAGAATTAACGACATCTAAGTTCTCGAGAAGTTGACTGACGAAAAGGTTCGATAACCTGAGCGATGGATGTTTACAGTTATTCGTTGTGTAGGAGGATATTTACAGTTACTTATATTGTTATTTATTTAGATAGATATTTAATATCTCGTTAAATTGTTCCTCTGTCATCCGCATAAAATTGCGGTAGGCATTCCTGTCTTCTACAGCCAGCTCCTGTTGGACCATATTAAGAATGCCTGTTCCCTCCTCTCGCCTACGGATTCGCTCCCGCATCCAAAGTGCTCTTCTGGCTCTTCTCCTACGGTTACGCCTTCCTATGAGCTCTGCGGCCCCGATCATAATTCCCACTACTGCTAGCTCTGCAGCAATCAATGCAGCCTCCTATGATTCATTATTTCTCTCACAGAGAGAGAGACTCAATGTCAATATCACAGAATCCCACAATCACCACAACCTTATTTTTCACCGATTGTCAACAACGTCGTGTACAGAATATCGTATCTCTCCTGTTTGAACAAAACACTCGCTCTTAGCGTACTTATCATACGACTGGAATTCACGAATGAATGCATGCTTACGACCACCGTGTAAAGCAGTCACGCATTCGTTATTGATATAATTATTGCACGGCAGATTGCGGAATAAATGCAGTGTTAAGTTGTGCAATTTCATGCCCAGTGTAAAACGGCCTTAATAATTCATGACAAAAGCTAAGTACCTAATTCATTCCTAGGTTTGAGAGAAATTCGTAGTTTGAGGATATAAAGCCAATGGGAACCATCCCTGTTGTGATCTGCGATTATATTCAGGGTTAGTATGCATAGTATGTAGCCCTTATATGCTTTCAAAGCTCCAATGTCCTCATATAGGTTTATTTGAACTATAACCCAACTGAAATCTCATACACATTTGCAAACAAACATATTATGTAAGCCATGGGAGGCCCGGGAAAGATTTTCCGTTCATAGCCATTGCTCATGATTATAGCCATTGCGTATGCTCTTGTTAAAATCGGAGAGAGATTAATAACTTGATAATTGAAAACGTATTTTTAAGCAAAAACGAAGTTTATAACGAATTACACTGTGATAATTAATGTTTCATTTTTTTCTACCATCCGATGATGGAAATTTCAACCCTATATCTTAATTCCAAGTAAATTAAAAAAGCAAAAAAGAATCTCTGCACTGATTCCATTGCTTACTAGGGGCCCTGGAGCCCTGGTGGCCCTGAAGCTTTTTTTACATAGCCCACAGATTAAGTAGCCTATACAATAGGATCATGCGAATTTTCAGGTCAATAGGTTCTGTAGTTTTCCGGACGAGTAATGAACATACTGACATATCAATCAATTTAGATATATTACAATAGATAATGAAACAAGTCCGAGCAAAGCCGGTTAATACGTCTAGTTGCAAATATATGAAACGTTTCCTTGGCAATATTGTCACGACAGAAACATTCCTTAAATTTTACCGGCCTATTTAATGACATAATTACTCCGTAAACCTTTGTAATCCCCTCCACCATGTTGTTGTGGCATAAAAAAATCTTCAAGGAATGCATGAGAAAATTCCTCCCAAAGAGGAAAATATAACTCCCCGATCGATTGATATTAAGTTTAAAATTCTCTAATGAGCAGTAAAAGTATGTCCACTTTACAATCTTGAATATTATGTAATGTAGAAATGTTTCCTTCACTTTGCCCTCGATTGCTTATTTTTGCTGCACTAAAGAATGGGAATTGGTTCAAACACCGTGAAAGGTGGAGATTTCGTGTTTTCTTGTTGCTGCATTTTTTTGGGAATAATTTCCTAGGTTAGATATTTCGTTATGACGTTAAATGGAGTCCATTTAATCAGTCTTGTACCATACTATGATGAGTATATCAATCTTATATTCATTATTATTCCGGGGACACGCTCATGAAGTCGATGACAATTTGTCCATCTATCCGCCGTGAAAAGATGCTCTGCAGCCTAATGTACGAACTACTTTCACAGACTAAAGGGAGGCTGCGGGATTATTGGTTCCATGCATCATCAATTCAAGCCCTTCGTGCGCAAGGCAGAGCAATGAATATTTGAAATCAAATGATTTGCGAATTCGACGAGCTCTAGAGAGCTCTCCACTTCGGGAAACGTTCCGGAAATAGCCGCATGCGCAATGTCTCGAGAGGAGAATCTCACGCGAGTCCGACGGGTAGGAAGGTTTGGGGGGAAGGTGCGGAGGGGGGGGGAGAATAGGCGGGGGTGTAATGGCGTAAGCCTGCCCATTATGATGCTTCTCTCCTCTCACCCGTCCCGTTCGATCGTCCTGCCCCATCGACATATCCTGGATTGCACGGGTCTCGATGAGTTACAGGCGAGCATGCTCCTCGTCCCATCCACTTGCGTCTTTCCCCCCCCCCCACCACCACCCATGTCTCCGCTCACCTAAATATCGCCTATCCTCCTCCCTACACCACTTCACAACCTCCCTTCCTCCTTGCCTCTCTCCCTCCCGTACAACCCTATTCCGTTCAAACTCTCTCACTCGCATATCGGCTTTATGCACGAGGGCCAAGTGCCTTGTTACGATCTAATCTCGCCGTGTAAAAAGCCAATTACCAATCTCTCTCTCTTCGGATCTGCCCGCGCTCCATCCCCTTCCACAGTACGCGTTCGCCTACCCCACTGCTATCTTTACACTTCCCTCCAGCACCGTTCCTGCGTTCCCATTTGGATGCCCCGTTTTGCCAACCGCAGACTGCCCGTCCGTCCTTTGCGTCCCGAATCTTATGCTGCCGCTCTCGCGCGTTAAGGGAATTCCCTTATATATATATATATGTGTGTTTTTTCTGCTTGGAATCGGCCATCATTTCATCTTCACACCACCATTGTCTTTGTAAATTTTACGTGTTCCTATCCACTTTCTTTCTACCTTTCTGTATAAACATTTATATGAGTATATTTGCCGCTGTGCGGTCTGAGTGAATGAGTGAACGAATATATATATATATATATATATATATATATATATATATATATATATATATATATATATATATATATATATATATACAATCATAGAGAAAACTTGCAGGGGGGTAAAAAGACGAGAGTAAATAGAAAGTCTTACTGAAAAACGTGAAAGGGCTAACACCCTAAACGTTTTTCAGTAAGACTTTCTTTTTACTCTCGTCTTTTTACCCCCCTGTAAGTTTTCTTTATGATTGTTTGTGGCCATTTGGCGAAGTTTTCTATTGTGTATATATATATATGTGTGTGTGTACCCTTGACTCCCTCCTCTTTCCCCTCTCCCCACTTAAATCCCTTCCGTGAAGTCGACTCCTTACTCTCTCCCCCCCCCCTCTCTCTCTCTCCTCTCCTCTCATCACTCCATCGCATCGCTTTGCACCCGCCCCCCGGCCTCCCCTCCCAATCCCATCTCTTCCTGCATCTGGTTATAAACGTCCGATGGGGGGAAATTCTTGGATTTCCTACTTCCACCCTCCGGGTCGACCCCTTCCTTACCTTCAGTCTTATCTGCCTTACAAGGAATCCTCCTCGGCTATTCATCCCGTGGACTTATGGGTTTCCAATCAGGAGAATGGTCCCATGCAGAGCACCCTAATGCTCGATATTGATCGTCTTTCTCCTTTCAAATCTACTTTCCCCCGGATTTTCTCGGGCCTTGGCGATATTTATCGTATCACTGACTGGTGATGATTAATTGAAATTTTTATATGTATGTATAATGTGAGAAATCATTCTCTCTTTTACATTTAGAAGATGTCAAGATACTAGTAGTAATGAATGACAAGGAATTGGAGAGCTGTTGTCTCCACAGGGAAAATAATGTAGAGTCATGTAAGGAAGTGTTTTTGAAATATGTCCCCGCATATTTAAGTTAGAGGAATTCAATTTTCTATTTTTAGAATTAGAAGAATCCAATTTTCCTATTGGCAAAACAAATGTTCTTGAAGCATGGCCAAAGATAGATAAAAAATCATCTCACTAGTTTCAGGCTCAACTTTGTGGAAGTTCTCTAAGTAAAATGAAAAAGAAAACTTTGTTTGATTCCACCCATTTATTTTAAGGTACTACAAGTTTCGACGCAGATGAACTTGAAGTGACGCCGCTGCGTCGAAACTAGTCAAAGTACCATACCGTAAAAATAAATTGGTTGAATCAAACAAAGTTTTCTTTTTAATTATTCAGAGAGAGAGAATGTTTATTTAGATTTAAAAGCTAATTTCCGTGAGAAAAAGAAATTTCAAAGTCTAATTCCATCTCAAGTAATGATTTCACATTTCGCAATCGTACTGTTTCCACTATTTTCCTCGTTCAGGATTTGATAGCTTCATAGAATTTACATTTATCAATTTTCTACAAATTATGTCATGTAAATAATTATTTGATAAACTAGCTTTGATCAAAATATCTGTTTCTTCCATTCATCATCTTTTTACATTTTTAATTTGTAAATATCATTCGCTGCGATTTAATTATTTCACCATTAGTTTTCTTTATTTCTGGGTTTCCAAAATGCTTCTTTTTTGCGGCCTTTTCTATCTACAGTTTTACAGACAACACCTTGAGAATTTCTTAGTAAGTTCTTCCCACAGTATCCTTTGGCTTAAATATCGAGTTGCTTTTTTCTATTCCTGGAAGTGGTACTGGGATGCGAACAGTGCCTCCCATCCACTCGATACCTCGAGTTGTATTGCATTAGTTTTGCTGTGTGAGCAAGTTCAATGGAAGAAAAGATTGCCGTAAAAGTTAGCCCATCTCTGCCAAAACGGCTTAATTCTTGGCATTTTATTTCTTCTTCCAAATCTTCATTTTTTGAGCTCTCGTACTCTTTCTCTTTCTTAAAATGTGGTCTTATTTTTTGCCTTCCAGCGGCTGGAATTTATTTAACGTGGATGTACAACTTCCAAAACTACTTTTTGTATTTCACCAAACAAAGCACGCTTTTGAATTTATTCCAAATATATAAATTTAGATTTAATAATTCGCAATGCTGATTTACAGTCAAGAGCAAAATAGGCCTCTACATCATGTCATATTATCTACAATAATACGTGATGCAGCGTGGTTTGAAATAATTATTTGATAGGACCTGACGGTAATGACCGCCATTCTTTTCTTTTAGTACCTTATTTTGTTAGAACAATTAACAATCATGTTATCTTTTTTTAAATTGAATCTTTAAGTTGACCTACTTTTGTGATATAACTCGATATTTATATCAACTATGTTTTATTCATACTTAATTTTGATTTAATCATATTTTTTTGAGGAGCAAATCAATGGGCTTCCTGTTCAATATGGTTTTATCTCTCCAGAAGCGCATTGAATCCAAATCCAATTCCTTTGTGCATCGAAGCAACATTGTTCATGTTCAAACCAAGCCCCTTCGAGCTTTTATGAGCTGTATCAATAAAAAATTCCCTCCTGGGCAAGATGTGCAGTATGTTCACCCCCCTTAATGTACCCTCTTCAAAACTAGATAATTCTTAATTTAAAAACCAATCTCCGCCCCTTATAACCCTCCAAACCTCCTCCCACGCTTTCCAACCCATCTCTTTCCCCTGCTCCTCCGTCATTTCTCCCGTTTCCTCCTCCTCGAGAGAGAAGAATCATTTCCTTTTCCCCCCTCCCTTCCCATCTCGCCTCTGCCTCCAACTTCTCTCCCTCTTCCTCCTCGCCTCTCCCTTTCGTATCCTCTCGTCTTTCCGCCGCCATTCCTCCGGCCCTCTTACCCTCCCCACAAGGCCCTAACTCCTCTCGCAGTCATAATTAATTAATTATCTCCTCATTCTGACTGCGGGTAGGGGAGGAGGGTGAAGAGTTAGTGTTGGATCCACCTACCATGCTAGCTCCCTCTCTCTCCCTCCCTCCACACCGTCATCCACCTTCTCAATCTCCCCTACTCCCTTCCCCCTCTCCTAATTCATCCATCCCTTACACCCTCTCCACTCCTCTAAGGGTTCAGTGAGGGCACATGATAGTGTAGGGAGGGGGTTTGCGCTAGGATTTTACGAGGGGGCGGAGGGTATGGGATGAGTGCGAAAAGGAATCTAAAAAGGGACAATTCTTTGATGAGCTGAGTGTGGGTGGAAGAATTCCGAGGGAATGGATGCGGAATGGTTGGATTGAAAGAGGAAATCGGTGAGGACGCATGAGGGTTGCACAGGTACGGGTGGGATTGAGATCTCGCCCAGAGAGAGAGCCACTGAAGGAAAGATATTGTCGACGGGGTCGGAGACAGAGGGGTAGATGTGTGGGACTAGTTTGGCGCGGTGGGCGAGCGAGAAGTGGGAATGGCTCACAGTGCAGACGTGGTAAGGGAGAGTTGTTGGGGAGCTTTGAAGAGGAGGAAGACATAGATGAGAGGGTTTTGAGGAGAGAGGGGTGACTTTCGGTGGAGAGGATGCTTGTGGATTACGGGGGATGAAAGGGTTGGCCGAAAAGGGGGAGGGGGTGGGGTCGTCTCTAGGTGGCCGGGTTCGAAAGGAGAGGAGAGGGTGGTGGGAATTATAAGATGGAAGTCGGGAGGGTGTATGGCAGAGGGAGGGGAATTGGGAGACCCGGTGCGTAAATTGGAGGGGAGGGACGGAAGGAATATTTGAAAGGGTGTGCTGAAGTGAGAGGCGCTTTGTGCGGGAGAGGAGGAGGGCGCAATGGGATAAAGATGCAAGTCGTCGAGAGCGCGAATGTTTCCGAGCCAATATCTCCGGTGTTTCTCTCTCTCCTTCAGTTCCGCTAGTGGCAACTTTTAATCGAAGTTTACTCGTTCACGGCTCGGTGTTTTCTGTTTTCATGAAATAATTAGCTCCGAGATGGGTTTTAACGTGGCATTCCCAATCGCGTCGAGAATGACTTCCCTTTGAGTTCCTCGACTTTTGAAGGGTTAAGAATTTTGTGTAGATTATAAAAACGGTGTCTGTAATATCATTTGGATGTCAAATTAATCTTCTTGTTTCATAATATCGGTATTAGGTCTGATATTTTTTCCCCTTTTTAAAATTTAGATAAAACCAAGGATGGATGTGGCGTTTTGTGTAAATAATCATTTGGAAGCAAGGCAGTCTAGGCAAGACTGCCAGCATTAGTGACATTAGGCATAATTAAAGTTTGAATTTAGTCTTACATTACACTGCGTGACATAACCATAGCTGTTTTACCCTCTAAAACCTGATTTTACTTCCAGTAGAATAAACTAATTACCTAGTTTTTATTAAACTACGTGAACTTCAAGTAGCATAAAATAATTACCTTTATTTATTAATCCAAATGAACTTACCTGGTCTATATCAGTTTATAAAATGGTTTGCCTTAGTAAAACGGAATAGTCTTTTAAAACATTATCCCTCACTAATATTGGACGCACGTTTATTCATGCATTTTTAACCGTGAAATTGAAACTCAACGGTGTAGCAATACATTCACTATGAGGCGAACATTTTAGTAAATAATGACCTAAAATTTCCATTTAACAGCGCTGTGACTTTAAGACGTAAAATATGGGAAACATTCGCACCCAGAGAGCAGAAACGTCCACTGCCTCAGCGTCGAGATAAAAATTGTTTCCGGGAAAAGGAGGCCCTCAGCCAGAAGAGGCATTCTCATCACCGAACGGAAAAAACTTATTCGAACGACTTCCTTTACAGCGGTGGCTATTATAAGCCAATGATTGATGATCGATTTTTCTTCCCCTCTTCCTTTCCCCGCTTGCTCTGGTGCTCCCGGCTCCTTTCCGCTGGTTCGAACAGCACCCCATTACCTTCTTCACCAATCCGCTTTGTTTTGGAATATCCCCTTTAAAAATAAGAAAGCGCAATATCCCTGATTAAACTGGGAATCCGTGCATAGCCGGGAAGCTAGAGAGGAGGAGATTCATTAGATATCATGGCTTCCAATGAGGTCTCGGAAGGGCAATATCAATACCTCTCCCGCTCGTGGAGAGAGAGAGAGAAAAAAAAATGACGAGCGGAACGCGTGATGGAGGAGGTACGGCGGCAGGTAAAAGGGATTAAATTTTCCAATAAAGATTCAGATAAAACTTCCTTACTTTTCTTAATGGCCGAATTAAAGAGTGAATGAAGCATGAAATTTTCTTTCTTCGACGTTTATGGTCGTTACTGTGCAGTTTTCTTGAAATTATTTTTTTTCATTTTTGTTTTACGTGCCCGAGTGTCTTGCAAATTAATCATTTTGTCCTTCAGGCTATAAACAGTTTGCGGGTACCCGTAATTGAGTCACACATGACAAATTTATGCATTGGTTGAATAACACTTTTTCAAAAAACTTTCAATAAAGTCATGACCCCCTTTGTATGAATTCGCTGAATATAAGTTAAAATTTTGTTTGTAAAATACAATGAACTTAATACAGCAAATTGCGCTTAACCTCAACCATAAAGTATTTCATTTTATACTGGCGATTGCTTATTAATAAATGTTGGAAACTATCTCTCATATTTATAATCATTTCCAATTAAATTCTCCATTATAAAATTAGGTACAGGGTTTAATGTAATTAATATTATGAATGCATCAAATTTATATTTAGCATTGGCTTTTGGAAACTTTTTATAAAGCTACGTAGCAGAAAATAACCATTAAAAAATGACCGTGCGTACGAATGAAAGTGGCGTGGCGCAGGATAAATAGTTTATTTTCTTGGAGTTATGTTGGTGGAAGTATTTGACCCATTTTAACTCTCGGACCTCACACGATAAAGGGATAGAATTTTGATTGGTGCATTTGGATTTCTCTAATTCGGTTTCCGTCACCCCCCCTAAGGCATATAAAAAATATGGACAGGAATCACTCTGCGAAACGAAATCACTCCTCGATAATTATTTATTTTTTTTCGGAGGAAAAATCATCCCAGGGCACGCGATAGAATTTGAACCCGAAAACAATAATCAGAATTCCACATGCTCGCAATCATAGCGGGATAAAACAAAAAAGAAACGCGTGCGACACCAGCATTCCATTTACTTCCATCAAGAATTCATAAACAGCATTTCCGCCGCGATGCTCAAATTCAATTTTTACACTGAATAGTTTAAACCTCTCTTCTGTCTCCTCTTATCTTGTCTCTTTGTTTCGCTCATACATGTACCCATACTCATCATGGCGTTCGATTTCGATATGGGCACTGTCAAAATTGTTTTGTTCCTTGTGTCAAACTAGGGAATTGGCGCAGTTTTAATAATTTTTCGACGCATCCGTGCGTACCTCTTTTGCTTCCATTACATTGGTACCTTGTTTCTTACGCACCATATTGTGAAACTGGTGGTACCAGGCGCGACTTGGTGGAAACGACGAATATCCATATTGGAAAAAATAAATCATTCTTCACAGACCTATACTGGCTTGACGAGCATTTCCACATTTTCTGACATAATCATGTCTAAGACTATATTGCAATATAGTGGAATTCCGTTCGTGGTGGTAAAATAAAAGTTGGTGGGAATTTATAGTAGACTCTTTCGGCATTTACGCCTTTTTGTTTCAAAGACTTCCTTCTCTTTAAAGTTTCCCTTCTACCATAATGACCAATGACTTCCCAGGTCCTATGAAAGAGTTTCAGGGGTAACTTTGTGTAAATATTGTATATCCACATTAGTCAAATGAAATAACTCGAAAGTAATTTCCACGCTGTTTTAATGAACCTTGACCATGGTTTTGATAATTTTTGTCATTATCCTTTATCAATTTATCATGGAAAGTTTCGAAACCATGGTCGGTGTTCAATAAAAGTGTGGAAATTACTATCGAGTTATTTCATTTTACTTATATGTATTTCCTAGATCCTTTCTCCTTTCATCATTACAAATCTGCTTCATTATTCGACTCTCAATACCTCCAAATTATTGATGCACTCTACTTTCACACAAGTCCACTACCGTAGCATCAATTCCACATTTTGGCATAACCCTAATCTAATTTCTAATCCAATTCCTCCTTCTATTACCGCTAATACCTCTCTTATTCCCCATTTCCCAGTCTTTCTTTTCTTCCTCTCTTCATCTCTGTCCGTTTGCCAATGCGGCACACCTTTGTACAAGACCCGCCTTTTATTTTTTAGCATGCCGCTCCGGGCTATCGCCCGCCCTTTTCCCTCTTCCTCTTGCCCTCTATCTATCACCCGCTCTCATCACGACCAGAAAAATCTCCCCGCACAGCCAACATCCCACCGACCCAGATCCGAAGAACAGGAATGAAAAAAAACACGACTCACGAAACAACGGGAAAAAATAACGCATATTACATGCCCTCGGGAGTTCATAATATTTTTTGCTCCTTCCAAAATGCTCTTCCCATCCCTTACCCATCTAAATCTCTGCGTTATTTTTTCTCTCTCTCTCTCACTTTGCCCTCTCTTTCCTCTTCCCTCGTGTTTTTCTCTCGCTCACTCACTTCCTTCCTCTGGTTTCATGGTTCCCACGTTAGGTAAATATACCTTCCACTATCTCATCCAGGATCCTCCCCCACCTACTGTCTATCTCTTAATTCTCTCCACCTCCCCTCGCCCATCAATTCCTTTTCCTCTCATCCTCCTAAACCCTTCCCCTGAAACTCGTGTCGTATCATAAAAGTTATTTTCTCCCATTTTTCACTCTTTGCTCTATCTCGAGTATTTCTGTTATATCTCGTTCCCTCGTGACCTCGCTTTATTCCGATCGTCATTTAGTTTTTTTCGGGGAAGCGACCGGCAACTTGTATAGTTTTCTTCACAAGAAAATGGTGTGTAAATCATACATGAAATTAGGCAATATTATTGAAACAGGGTGGAGTACTCAGTTGTCTCAGGCGTCACTACATGGAATTTGCTAAACATAGTAAATTAAGTAGCTATGTTATTCCACATAAATTTTACCCAAGACATTTCGACGCGGCACGTCATCATCAGGTACCTCAGGTAGACGTCATAACCCGGGTTGTCTTAAATAAGTTAATGTGGAATTACAAAGTTACTTCGTTTACAAGGGTGGAGAGAAACCTTGCGACGCGATGGCGCTATTCAACTGTCAATGAATAGAGCCAAGTGTTCGGAAGTTCAGCTTCCCTCGGACGGACTGATCGCTATACATGAAGTTTTCTCCAAATATCACTCGAGTAAGGGCCGGGATTTTGGTGAAAAAATATCCACTACTCCCAGGATTCAAATAGGTATGCGGACACTATTAATGAGAAGACTATTTTATTCCATCTTCAGGCACCAAACCAAACCCTTTTTTCCTATCTGGTTATATAAAGTAGAACGATATCTTATGTGTGCACATCCCACGTCTGTTATTCAATGAACACGAAATAATTTCACCGAGTTCTACTTGCAGCAAAGATCATTTAAGTACCATGAAGATACCAAAACCTATTCATGGAAAATTATGGAAAATATTTTGTACTCGTAAAATTATGGAATATATTGCGATAGAGCTTGGATTTTTGTATTGATCATGCGGTGAAAAGAAAAAGAATTTTTGTAGCTGTATTTAAAAAGGCAGAGGAATAATGCGCTGCCAAATATTCCACAGATTCATAGATAAGGCGCTTCAGTAGAAAGGGGTTAACTACATTATGCGTCCTTTTTTATAACTCTCCCCTCGTGTAACTTTTTTCTCTGGAAGCTCATTCTCATTACTTCTTTCTTGCTCTTTTCTTCTAGGTGGCATATTTGTGAGTGAAGGAAAATATTAAATTAGAGTGTGAAAACATCGCGTTCTTTTTCGGTCCTTCCATTTTTCTGAAAGTTCTCCACCGTTGCGGTGACTTAAATGCGTATATACATTATTCCTCAAAAACCTTGTATGAAAAATTATTCCAAAATTAAGTTTTAGATAACTATCGAATACTAAATTGGAAGATCAAATACAAACCATGGTAAGAAAACAACTCTATTGCTATCCAAAATGCAGTGTTGAGCTAATGACAGAATTTTTCTACCAGTAATGGTATACAATACATGTTCCTCGTGGAAGAACAATAAACCGCGTGATGACCCAACGTCCTTCGCCTCTGAATTGTTCACCCAGAATTTCATCCCCTCGATGGTTTTGGTTTGTGTGTGAGTGAGTTCCACCACTCTTGTCGAACCACGAAATTGATTACATCCATTTACCCTTATGTACCCCTACATACGAGAGGAAAAAGGGAATTCTCCTACAGAAAGATAATTTTGCGCATGTCAAAGTACCGTTATACTTCACGGAAATATAACGGAGGTTGCTTGTTTGCCTTCAGAAGCAATCGGACTTGGGGAATTTTTTGTACCGTTGAAAATAATTTTGCCGGTATTGGTATGAATGCCATTTGCATTGATAAGTGGCAGTTGCATTGACTTCTTCAGAAGATATTGGAAAGAGGAAATTGCCTTCACGTGTCTTAGAATTGGAAATCCGGCCTTAACACTCTCTCTTCTTTTCATAGAAGAATTATACCACCAGACTACAATACTCGCGATTTCCCTGTGGCCGTCCATCATTTCCTGACTGAATGTGACCAACACGTTTTGAAGCGCGTGAGAAAGTTTATGCTGAGTTTGCCTTGGACAATAACACGCTTAAGCGTGTCACACCTTTCCTCAGGAAAACCAGTTTCATTTACCTTTTATACCAACAGGAATAAAATTATTCGATCGCTAATACCATTATAAATTTTTCTGTAGACAAGGGCTGAAATTGAAATTAATGGAATGTAATTTAATTCAAATTAAGTACCACTCTTACGTGGAAAGAAATGACCTAAAAGTCGGCGCACCCAAAAATCGATGACGAATATTATTATTATTGTCATTATTGGAGAAGAGATACCGGGCGTCTTCTTTTACATTTCTCTACAGAACAGCATCTTGAGGTTCTATCCGATAGTTAAATGTCTTATCCGACAACTGAAATGTTAAACTTTCACTTATATTTGTTGCAGATTGATTTGCTTCAGAGGTTTCGGTCCGGAGGTATTCTATTCCATAGTTTCGTTAGTCACACTGAGGTGAGTTACTTATGCAAGTTTTATTCTGATCTTTTATTGGGTGAAGTAGATATCTACAACACAGCCAAGAGAGTTGCACGGGCTAGCTTTATTCTTTAGCCTTTTCATCTTCAATGGATTTGCTCTTGCTTCTACCAGAATTTCCAAAATCCGGTCCTTAGTACAAATCTATTTTATTTTGATACGCATCCGAAAAAAGTCACAAAATTACCCCCAGCCGCTAGCCCATAAAACTAGCGTAATGTCATCATGTATTACATCGCACATGCAGGCGTTATGATGAAAAAATTCGAATTCTATGGAGACGACGCGACGTCACAATCGGACTCCGCCCTCCGTCCCGGCTGCGTTGATGCCGCGTGAACTTCCAATCACCCGTAACTCCGGCCAATCTGTCTCACGCGCGTACACTTGTATGCTCACGCACCCCTTTTTCTGTGCGTCCCGTTTGAACCCTTTCTTACCCTTCCAAAGTAAAAAAAAAGCCTCGACTATCGCGAACCCACGCCCTCCCCCACTCTTTGAACAAATCGACACGGCAGGGGAAGTGGGAGGGAGATGGGGGGGTGGGGAATGGAGGAGTCGCCACTCGACCCGAACAACACGCACATTCCATCGATCCCACGGCGCGGTCCTTTATTTGTCCCCGCCCTCCCACCGCCGCCACCCGTCTCCCCTCCTCCCCCCCCCCCAGTATCTCATTCCCCAACCTCACCCCTCTTGTATTTTTCCCGTGCCCTCTTTGCCTCTCATCCCCTCTCCAGTCCCTCCTCCCTTTGCTTTGCGCCCTACCCACCAAAAAATCCCCACCCTTTCACCCTCTCTCTCTCATTTTTTTCTATCACGGCTCTCATAATCCGTGAGCCCAGTCCCTTCTCATTCCCGCACTCCTTCTCTCTCCTCTCATCTCTTTCTCTCGCCCAGTAAGTTTCTTCTTCAAAGGAATTTTCTTTCTTAATTGTTTCCCTTCCCTTCAGTTTTTTATCATTTTCTTCCTCCCCTCACCTTTCATCCCTTTCGTATCTCTATACTTCCATCTCTCACTCCTCCTCTCATACGGTTTCATCTTCCGTTTTTATTTCTCTCCTCCTTCTTCACCATTTTCCTTGCGCATGGTCCCTGTTTTTATTGATCGTTAAAAAGTCTCGACTCTCCTCTTTTTCCCTTTTTTCCTCCCTCTTAAATCCTGCTGAAATATGAATGTCAACACCAAGATCCCTCAGCATTTTCCATCATTAAGGTATCCGATTAAAACTTTATCTGTCATCGCATAATCAAGGCGGAGATCAATGCGTCAGGTTACTGTTTTTAAGTACCTATACAACGTTTATCAATTTACGATCCAAAACCTTTCATCAAAAAGAAGGCTTCCTCTCAATTTGAACTGGATTGAAATGTATTATTAAATACCGGTAGAATGTATCTTCTAAGCCAAACTGTAGTATTTATTCGGATTCTTAGTATGAGTGCAGATATCTATCAATGTTTTAATGGCTATATTGAAGTAACTTCTCAGAGTACCAAACCTGAGCTATTATTCTAATATAACCTTATTAAATGAATATAAATATGATCCTATATATGAAAAGTTGCTCCAATTGTATCGGAATGTCCAGGAAACTTATCTAAAAAAGTGTGTTCTTAGTGCCACGCTAAGTGCATGGCTCTGTTTCTATCATCTGAGATACAAGAAGGTTCGTCTCCAAGAAACACTTTTTTAGACAAAATATCCTGTATGAAGGAGTTAACATGGAGTAGACTGATAACTGTACATACATTAAAGTTACGTACTTATTAAATATTTGGTAAACTGCTTCATTTTATCTTAAAAACCACTCCCCTACATTAAATCAAGCTTCATGTCAGGTTAATTGAATATATTTATTGCCAAGATTTTTTCATGCTCATTTTAATTTCATCATGGAAGTTATGGGCCGTTGCTTTTAACAGAGTAAACATGAATGCTGCCTCTTTCTTTCTTTGGTAATTTGTGCAAAAGATATTATGTTACAGGTCGCTGGTATGTCTCCGCACATTTGAGCAAGAGTTTTTGTAGTGAGATATTACAGTTTCTATTCACGATCTAATAGCTTTCAACAGATATCTCGTAAATATTTTAATTGATTCGCCGGGTGAGGTGTTTTATCCAAATTTGGGTACCTTACCGAATATTCATTCATTGATTGCGTTGTAATTTTCCCTCTGCAGTCATTCCAGCGTGTGAAATATAAAAACGCCGAGATACGAATCTCCATTAAAAACTAATCATGCAGTTGAAATTATCCACACCATCAGTTTTAATTTTACGGGATTAATACGCATATTTAAACCGAAGTCTCGGAAAAACGGGAGAAATTATTTTCCTCGTAAAAAAGTGACAACCGTAACATAATGGGCACGACAGAGAGAGAGAGAGAGGTTTGAAAACGTAAGGTCCCGTCAAGGTTAATTTATATTGCCTTTCATGGAACACTTGCGACAAGGATAATTCAATTTTCCGTTTCTCATCATTAGTCTTAAAGCCATCCTCGAGAGTGCCTCAGCAAAAGAATTGATCTTGAACCCTCTCGTATAATGCTTAAGGCAACTCGTATTTTAGTCTCCTTTAATCCGGCAGAGAAAAACGTAATCATGTGTGTTACTGTGGGTTTCCTAAGTGAATTATTCTAAATACGAAGGCCTATCCTTTCACCTCTAACCCAGAGCGTATCCACTGCGTGGAATGGCTAAGTTTTAACTTAAACCTACTGTAGAAGCAGGAAAAAAATATGAATGAGTTAAGGGACCTTTCACACACCCATTGTGAGCGCGATAAATATGCGTTCGTAAAAGAACACACAAATATTGCAAACATTTTTCTCTAAAAGACACTGTATCATTACGGCCAGATAATATTTAATCTTGCATGACATCAAACTGGACGTGTTAAATAAGTTAATACACGAGTTGATAGTTATACTTGCTGAAGCGCTCTTAACCATCCTTTTTTTAATTTCATCTCTTGTCGACGTACAATCTTATTTTTCTTAGAAATTGGAACCGTTAAGCCGATTTCGTCTCTTTCAGCTAATAAGGAATTCTTTACGATACCTTCCCAAATCCCCACATTCCCATTTCCACATGCCTCTACGTCAATACCTAAATTCTCGTTCATTTTTTCTATAGTCTTGTCGCTTTTTACTTTAACGTTTAATTTATCACTTCTTTTCAATATAATGAGATTAATTCCGTGAAACATTGATGTTTCATCTGAGAAATGTGACAGTCATGGCTTTAACCTGTTCCCATCTTTGATTTCCGCTCTCTAATCTCTAACGTAGGTTTATTTGCAAAGATTGTCGTTCCGATTAGTCTTCGTGTAACGTAAGGATAGCTGTCATTTTGTCAATTAACTTTTTGCTGCCGCAGTTCAGCCTCCCGTCTTTTAGATCGTGAATCAACCGCGGAGACGTCGAGGGTGTCGTGAATATATGAATGTTCCAGAGTGTATGCAAATTATTGTGCGTGGAAACGAGTCGATGAAACGAGGCCTGCCTTTCTATTTGGAATTCATTGTTTCCTGGAATGTAAGTTCTCTTCTACTCCTCGCCTGCTCTAACTCGTTAGTACACGCTTGTGACTTCTGTCGTTTTGTTTTCTTTTGTTTAGACTTTCCATCGCAATTCTATGTGCCGTATTTAAGGATTTTAATCGTATCTCTTTACACCGCATTGCCTAGGAAGCCGTATACTTAGGAAGCAATGCCTCGGAGAGCACTTTTACTAAAAAATTGGGCTTACCTCGAAATTAACTGCTAGTCAATGTGATGCAGAAATATTACTTTGATATCTAATTGCTTCTAAGTTAGTTGCCTTAAAAAATTGAATGCACCCTTGCGAGAGCTGAACTCTTGTTGTTCAATGAACAGTTTCTTTATCCAATCTGATGAGTCTTTCGCTAACTTTGTTTGACGTTATCGATAAGAGAGGTTCGTTTCAAATTTTTTTAAAATTAGGGTAACAAAATTGGTGGCATAAGCTAGTGAAGAGGACGACATCCGGGAGAGGAAATGGTTTCGTGAGGTGGGACATCGGGGATGAGGGTTTCTCCAGAGGTCCCCGTATGAATCTTTTAGATTCAAACTCCTGTCAGCAATGCTTAATTATCCCTCAATGATCAAAACTTTCCATTGACGAGTCTAACTAAGTTTTACTGTGACATGAAGATTTTTGGTGAGGATTACAGAGTTATTAAATTTTACGTTAGAGGGTTCACTTGTGCTAGTGTCGGTGCAAAATCAAATCATGGCCGAGGTACAGATATAATATTCCGTTTATTTCTCACTTGTTTGCCAAGAGTGACGAAAATATAGTCTGCTAACGAAAAATGAGCTCGTTTCGGAAATTCACGTAAGAAAACCGTTGAAGAGAAAATTTTTAACCAATGTTTGATAATATCACATATTAAAAATAAGATTGAGGATGTATTTCTCTAGTATTATAGAGATTTCCTGAGATATTAGAAGCTCTATTATAAACAAATCTCTCCCACTGCACAAATATAAATGAAGCCACTAAATATTATCCAGGAGTACCTTGACACGTTCATTGCTAGAAAAAAAAGCAAGCAGAGGTTGAAACTTCTAAGCATTTATTTCAGGAATACGAATTAGATTCGTCAGTTCTAGAACCCCATTGAAAGACAACTCCTCGAATAACAAGATTTAGGGCTTTAAGATAAAAAGAATGCTAGAAAAATGTCAGATTTTAATAAAACTGTGTTTAACCTTTTGGGTTTTTTTTGGTTCACTTACGAGCATTTCTGTACACAGGCATCACAAAAATGTTTCTTGATGGGACAGATCTTTCGGCTTATCTTCCGCATTTGTTCGACCTATTGCATGTCTTGTTTCTCAGGTATTCCATTCTGCTTTTTCAGGTTCGGAATGTTATGCATGTTCTTCAAGTAAGCCTTCTTCTCAGGGTATTTTGATTTCCGAGAATTTGAAGAATCACAGCCGTCGCTAATACGCGACAACTTGAAACCGCGGACAATCCCCAACAATATTAGCGCGTCAATTTACAGCGCAATAACAGCTCAGGTGAACTCAATGGAACCAGTGGCGTGAGGTCGAGTTCTCAGAGAGTTAAAGAATAGCACTATAGACTCCCGCGAGATGGCGTTTCAAATGCCTCCCTTTTCGTCACGAATGTCGGTCACACTCCAGACGGCCTACTCCCCTGAGCTTCCGCTTCTGCCGTTTTAATATCTGTGGGGTGACGGTTGAGAAGGATAGGATGCCAACGGAGACGAAACGGGCGATGGAATGGCAGCAGTGCGGCAATTGGGGCAGCAATTGGCCGAATCGCGTGCCGAGTGGCAATTCTTTCTTTCCTTCTCGCCTTTTCGCACGCACGCGCCTTTTTCGACACTTCCGCCGTCCGGACGCGGAAACACAGAGGGGACGCGTTCCCTCTGTGTTTCCGCTTTCCCTTTCTCACCTCGATGTCTCGTCATCACCCACACCTCCTTCCACCCCTGACCACTCATTGTATGACCACTCGAGTCTTTTCCGCACGAATCTAAGCCTCCGGTATTAAGTAGGCTGTATACCACGGCCGAAAACTCTTTTACAGACGCGTATGCGCTTAAATTATAAGGCTCTGTTCTGTTACTTCATACAAATATTTGCTCAGACAATAAAATTAGGTAAGAATTTTTCTCCAATGACCGTAATTATTGGCAATACTCGTCAAAAGAAAGAAAATATTTACTGCGTTGGTTTAACGGAAACGTCTGTGTCCAACCACAGCTTCCATTCCATGTAGGTGACAACTGATGTCCT
Organism: Ceriagrion tenellum; assembly: GCA_963169105.1. Lineage (NCBI taxonomy): Eukaryota > Metazoa > Arthropoda > Insecta > Odonata > Coenagrionidae > Ceriagrion > Ceriagrion tenellum. The sequence continues at coordinate 110,441,720 of OY720632.1, forward strand.
AGCGTCAGTGACAACCACAGCCTCAACCACAGAGGCTGTAGTTGTCACTGACATTTCCGTTTAACCAACACAGTAAATATTTTCTTTCTTTTGACGAGTATTGCCAATAATTACAGCCATTGGAGAAACATTCTTAACTAATTTTGTTATTTTACGAGGCCGTAACTAGTTTGACTGCAAAATAAACGTAAATTTCTCAGAAATCAGGAAATCTGTGACGCGTACACCGAATATTTCTAACATTCTTTGAACTTATTGTAAGTAGGAATTTTTCGTCTGTATTTAGGATCATCAAAATGTTGAAAATTAGGTATAAACATATTAGGTATTGAACATTCTCATGAACCCATGCAACGCATTTTGCACTCTGCCATCAGTGGTGCTGTTGTCCGGGTTGGGTCAGAGTCCTCTAGATTGTCGATAATACACTACAGAGTGAGGGAGTAGTGTAGAGAACGGCCATCCAGAGGACTGGGTTGGGTGATAGAGGGAAAGGTGAACATCACCCCTAGACTGCGGTAGAATCCAGAACTAAAAAAAGGCCGAGGAATGCAGCCTCCTTAAGGTTGGGAGTGGAATGTTGTGTGGAAGAAGGGACGAGACCAACACGCTACCGACTCTAGCTTACTCACAGTAATAGACGTTCGATGTTCCATCCAACGGTCGGATAACTGTGATTAAAGTTCTCTCCTCAATGCATCAAGTTGGGATTGAATTAAGATGGAAAAAAATCTGCCTCCAACAGCAGAGAACGCGGACCTGATCCCCTCGAAACTGACATTGTGCCAGTATATGTATTTTGCATCAAACCTCTGTGGAGTACCTTACTTAAATAATTGTAAAGTATTTGCTTCAAAAATAAACTGAACACCCGACATACGTATATATAGAACGCAATTCCACTGGTTCTTTTTTTTTCAAAGTACTGGCTTCACTGGTAACAATATGCACCCTTGACTCACTAATATTTACTGTCGGAAATTGGAAGCATTTTGCTGTTCTTTTGCATAGGAAAAAGATGTTTACCTCTTTCAATTAGCATATGCTAATTAAGTGGTGATTCAGGCTTCCGCGGGGCTTGGATGATGGTTGCGTCTTCAGTTTTCTGGGGTTTCCGCCGCGTTGTTTGATCTTGAGAATGATGTTTCGCCGGCTATGCTGCAGGCTACCTCAGGTTCAGGTCACTTGGTCCTAAGGAAGGAAACCTGCAGGATAGCTGGTGAAGTATTATTATCAAGATCAAACAACGCGGCGGAAACCCCGGAAAATCGAAGACTCAACCTATTTGAAAATTTATTCGTGAGAGAATGATCGGATGCAGTATGGTTCCAGTTATCTCTGTCAATTCCTAAATCCCAACCGCAACTGCAGAAACTCTATTTCAAACAATCAGTGGATGAAATCTGGTCCTGGCAAGGGAAAATGTTGGCTCACCTTCATTTTAGTCAGAGTTTTATATGTGACAACTTAACTTTGAAGAGTCATTTATTGAAGGATGAACTCCTTTCATTGATAGAAAAGAGTTCAATAAGTTTTACTCTCTAAGCCATGATAATAAATTAACTTTAGTTATTATAAGCTTGTCATGATGCGAATAGAATAAGTGTTAAAAGTTTTGTGCATTGCTTATATATTATTTCATGGGTTCAGAGTGGAAGATATTACATTTCAATTGTTTCATTGACATGCGTTACGTTGTCGTTGGTTCAGACCAAGAATGAAGCCACGAATGTGGAAAATTATGATCCTCGCCAGAAGTTGCTTGCAAGCTAAAAACAGATAAACATCAGGTTTTACAATATCGAATATGGAAAAAATTGAAACGCTTAGCCGTTGTCAATATTAAACTCTGTGACCCTCTAGTTTACTTGAATGACTATGTGTGGGATGCACGACATGAACTGGAATCGATTCAAGAATTGTCTTTAAGACCTGTTTAAAATAATATTCAAAATTTCTATAAAACATTCCCTAATTAGAAGGGTGTACGCCTGCCAATCAGAGAGCATACCGAGTTATTTTATATTTGGAAGCATAAATTTCATCTTTTATCATTTAACCCCTTCCTTGCCTGTTGTCTGCCTGCGGATGAGTTTCATTGAACGCAACCAATATTATTTTATGTTTTATTATTCTCTGACAGCAAACCGTCGAATAAAAATGCACAAATATATGCATATATGTAAATGTAAATAGGTTCACGGAGGAGGAATTTCAATATTTTAGAGTAAGAGGACTTTAATACGACGATTTCTGTGACATAATGCCGAATATTAATTTATAAAAAAGAGGAATTCGTATTATTGTGAATACGCGCTTGTTTGCCTGCGATGACCGCTTAACCCAGCTGGAAAATGACATTTTTTACATTCTGCCTCCCTCTGGAATCTTGATGGACGGAATTACTTTTTTTTGGGCTTTATACAATGCGAGCGCGTTGCCCGAGCACCTTTTTTTTGAAAGCCGAACGGCTGCGTGCGCTCTTTTCATATTTCATGCGAACAAGAACAGCAGTAATGTATCTTGATGTAATTCAATCGTTTTCCTCTCAGGCATCAGCGATGCATTTTTCCCATATTTACATTTGACAGATGACGGAATTTTAATTTCACCCACCCTCCTCTCAAAATCATGTTTCATTCAGCGTTCCAATCAAATATCTCCCTCATCGAACCGAGGTCGGATATCGCTTAGTGCTTAAAAGTTAAGCGACGCGTTACGGGCTCTCACAGTTAAAATTCTATCCAGTCCCTGTGAATGGGAACGCGCCGCTGTCATAAAAATGGGTTGTCTTGTGAACGTTGACGGGTTGGAATGTTTGTAAAGAAACCGGCGTGAGAATTGATCTCATCAAATAAGTATGTGTCATAGATTGAACGAAAATTTTCCACGCATGTTATCCTGGCGTGTTACGAAATGACCCCTTTCATATTGAAGTACAGAATACTCCCCTCCCTTTCATATTAAAGTACAGAATACTCCCAGGAATACTACATCGTTCAAATATAAAGTTTCGTTTACTCTCGCAAAAATTCTATTTTCAAAGATTTGGATCGGATTTTGATGTTTGGGGAGGTGACCGACATCTAATGTCATTTTCACCCTGGGGGACAGGAAAGGGAGGAAGGGTGGATTGAAACCCGGTGTCGGCATTAGCCTGCTCTTAACGAAAGGTGCCAAAAGGACTAAGGCTTCTCGTCTCATCCGGCAAGACTTGAAGTGCCCTCCAAAAAGCACTTAAGTAGGGTTCGGGTATTCTTTGAAAAACTTCCTCCTCTTCAGTGGTTTGAACCATGGGCGCCCGTAAGGTTAGCCAGTATTCTGGCCACCACACCAACCCGATCCGCTGAAGATTCAATTTGGCTTTTCGGTTCCTAGGACATTTCATACGTAGTCTTTGTTTTTATCAGTGCTATTAGCTTCTTATGCAAAATGTTTCAAAATAATCGCATCTAAGTTGGTTTAATTAAAAAGAAAGAAGAACCGTGTTTTAAAGTTCATGGACTCAAGGATCCAGATCCACTCCTGCTCGTGAGTCTCAAGTGTTCATACCGCTCAAAAGGATACATTTAGATAACTCCAAAAGTGTGTGAACTACTGGAAGACCTCAATATGTATACTTGTCCCGTAATTTTCCAAGCCACTACGTGAAATTTCAAGTTGATAGATTTATTTGTTTATCTATAATAAAATCGTAATTTGGTGATTGGATAAAATGGTGATTTGGATCCCCATGATGAATATAGGCTCTAACTTTAATGGTCAGCTCTTAGAGCTTTTTAAGTCTTCAAAGGTTTTATGTGTTTACTTATAACGCGGTGTGAATCCGTAGTCGATTTATTTTGTAAAATATCTGGTACACTTTGTGGTCTTTGAGGCCATTTGATCTTTCCTATTAATCTTAATCCCCATCAGTACTGTCATTAAGCTGCGGGTAAACTTTCATGATGGTTGGTCCAGGATTTTGTCCATGTCCAATCTACAATCAATAAAACATATTTTCCAATTAATACAAAGGTACCAGCTGAACCTCTGCGATATTTGCGCGTACCATAGCTTTAAATCTTATGGAGATTTATTTGTATCTAAACTATTTTTGTGGTAAAACAATTGTTATTATTATTTTTAATGGAACTTTTTCAAGGGTTGACCAAAAAGTGATACCCTACATTTTTTACTCACTCTATGTTTCCACATTATCTCCTTCATGTTCTGCTGCCTTCATCTAACGATTCACTAGGGTGTGTTTACCCCGTCGTTGCCAGTCCTCGCTCTGGTTATGGAGCCAGATTTTCACTACGCTAATCAACTAGTCGTCGTCCAAAGCATTGCCGTGTCCCTTGGGCCCTACTGACGGCACAGCAAACGACCAGGCAAAGGGTCACTTTATATTTTTTCATTTTCCGAGGAGATTTCATGCCTCTAACCAATATTATGACTCGGTGCAAGACCAAGCAAGTAGCCAAGAAGTATTTTTCTACTGTCCGAGTCATCTTCAATTCGGACTGCAATATCTGTTCTGATGCAAAACATGAAATTGCTGTAAATTTTTCTCGGGTTTTCGTCCGGGTAAGATGCACCATTTTCTTCGTTCCCCTTTGGCAACGAAGAAGTAAGATGCACCATCTTCTTCGTTCCCCTTTGGCAACGAAGAAGATGGTGCAACACAAGTCACCTCGAGACTATTTGTTCTCATTTCCAAAGCCTTCTGCGGAAGACCGGGAAACGCCCAATTTGCCTCGACTGAACTGATCTGAACTTTACTGTTCCTTGGGTGACATGCAAGATCCTTTTTGAGTTATGTACCCCCGTTGGCATAACACATTATTATCGTGGAAAAGTACTTGATGTCATTGCTAAAAATAGACTTTATAATCTTAAAGACTGTCTTAATCTTTACAGACTGGTGTTTGCGAGCCTTATCCACCAGTCTGTCCTCTACGGGGTCCACAAAATAGATCGGAGCAGAAAAATCATAATTACTTTTTCGGCAATCTACGTATTTTTTATCCTTTCAGAACATTTTTACTGCAGTAGTATATCTCCGTTATTCTGTATTTTAGTTACATTATACACATTTAGTGTTACTTAAAGTTACCGTCACCTCAAATCATCCTTGGGCTTATATTTTTCCTTGAAGTGGTCCCTTCATGGAGATATTTAAATATATCATTCCTAAACAGATGAGAAAATTTGATATTATCGATTAATAAAAAAGAAACAACAATTGCACTATTCTTTAAGGTTTTTAATGCAAACGACGCGTTTTAACTCACAAAGCCATCATCAGATACAAGACGAGAGGTACTCAGGTACTGTGGCACCTGATGATGGCTCTATGAGTTGAAATGCGTCGTACACATTAAAATACCTTGTGGAGTAGTGCAATAGTTGCTTCTGTTTTAATATGACGAGCTACCACGATATCTCACCTGAATCTGTTGAAATTTCAATATCGTTTGATTGAGTTTAAGGAAACTGAGATAATATGCATGGAGTACTAAACTTTTATGTTGAAATTTCCTGGTGGAATTCACTGAACATGACTCATATATGCGTGTTCAATATTGTAAAAATAAATTTAAATTTTATAATATTCTAAATGCGTGTAAAATATTATTATAAGCGCTTATTAGTGCTATCGGTTAACGTTAATTTTCCCACAATTTCAAAGGATTCTTGTATTCTCAAATTATTCATTAATTTCATTAATGTCTAAAAATAATATCTAAAATTATTTTTATTAATTACATAACCAAAAAATAGAATAGTATTATTAACGCAGCTAAGCTAATTTGCATTCCATTCCATTAAATACGGTTCACATACTTTTGGAATAAAACAAAAATACAAATTTACGTTCCTCTCGGTCAACCATATTAAAAACATTTTTTTATATTTTCCTTGTACAAAGAATTTGTTGATTCTGTATTTAATCTCAATTAATATGGAAGAAATAGAAATCTTTGGTTAAAATACTAATAAAGATAATATGAGAGTGAAAATGCATTTCAAAATCAGCAGGTGATTATTCTTATGCTAATGATATTTCGTTACGTGCCTTAAACTTTAAATTTTTCATTTTAAACATTTTTGGGCCCTATTTACATTAAGTAAGACTTCCTAATGGATTTGACTTATTTGTACTCTTTTCAGTTCAATGTTATCCCTCGCAAAAATAATAACATAATGTCAACAGTCAATGGTTAATAAGGTAGTGATTCAATTGAATATCAAGCTATTGATGGGTTTTCCCTTCTGCGTTGACCTAATAATGGTTAATATAGAGCTTAATTTTTCTACATGTAAGCCATTGAGAGCTCATCATTGGCGTTAAAATAATCAGAGAGGTTATGAGCGATTTTCTGGGTGCAGAGAATATCTTACAAATCTACTTATGTCATGATTTGGAATTATTCATGACTAGTCCTGAATTGAAGTACTCCATTGGTTTATTCGTCACAAATTCTCCGCATTCTCATGCATTTAGAAAAATAAATGCCCAACTTAGCTAAGGATCTTACATTTTTCCATACCTTTGAATATTTATTGTGTATGTTAAATTCATCCAACCCATTTCTTTTCTAACCCAGCTTCCAATCTAATCCTCCCTAGCCTTCTTGCATTCGCTATTGATTTGGTTCCTTAGCTTCTTGTTAGGGTTGCCTCTCCTTCGTTCCTGTGGTTCTTGTACTTTCTTCTATCGGTTTCCTAATCTCTGTAATTAATCATGGCATCTTCATGTTGGCCATCTTACTCGACAGTGCTCCTCTGCTACTTTCGCGATTGTCCTCTTCAGCTCATCCCATTTTTCTGAGATGCCCAGTTCATCCTCATTTTCTGGTTTCCTTTCGATAGCTGCGACGAATCTCTCTCTATTTCCCTCTTCGGCCAGTATTTTCGTGTCCCATCTTGGTTTTTGTTTTATCTTCTTATTTTTTTGTATCGAAGGTGGCTGTTAATGACTCTAGGTTGTGGTCACTGTTTATACCCGCACCAGGATAGCTCTTTCACTGCTTGACTTGGTTCCTGTATCTAACTCTGACAAGTTTGTAGTCTATTTGGTATCTGGCAATATCACCTGGCATCTTCCATATCTACCTCCTACGCAGATGGTATTCAAAGAGAGTGTTAGCTACTACCATATTCTTCTTATTGCAAAACTCTATTAGTCTTTCTCCCTTGGAATTTCTTATGCCCAATCCGAAATATCCTACACTATTTCCATCTTTTCCCTCTCCTACCACTATGCTCCAGTCTTTCATGACGATTATCTTTATGGTTATCTTTCCCCTTCACTACCCCGAGACCTCTTCAGTTTGCTCATACACTTCTTTCATTTCTTCTTCCGTATGGCTAGACGTAGGCATGTACTCCTGCACGATCACTGTGTCCGTCGGCTCTCCTTGCAGCTTCACCATCAGATTTCTTTCACAATACTGCCAGATTGACTTCACTCTCATGTCCCATTCTTTTTCCAGTATGCTTTTTCCTACACCTGCAATCCTCTGGTCGTCTCCTGAATATATTACATGGTATTCGTCGCTCCAGTAGTCATCTGCCCCCTCCCACTTCATCTCGCTGACTCCCATTATATCCACCCCTAGCCTCTCCATCTCTATCTTCACGTTCCCCAGCTTCCCGCTCACCCCTAAAAATCTCACATTTTATGTTCCTTTCCTTGCATTATGACTATATTCTTATGTTAGATTTACATTCTCCCAAATGTTATAGCTCTTTAAATTTGTTGAGTGGATTTGCAACTCTTGAGGGCAAATTATTTCAAAAGGAATCCAGGATAATCAAAAAATATGATGAAATTTTGCAGAAAGTACCTAAAGTATTAATATATTTTACTTACATTTTTAGTCCTAAGTAATTTTATCATACCAGATAGTTGTATAAAATGTATTGCCTAATAAGTTGTAACGCCTAGCTGCGTGGTAGCGCTATTTATAATGATAGTTGGTACAAAAGTTTCATGATATAATAAATATAACTATAAACTCATGAAAACAATTTAAGCAAAAAATCATTTTTGGTTTTGTAACGAAAAAAATAAATAATATAATAAAACGCCTAATACGAACACATAAACAATAATTAACAGGTGTAAAATAAACGGGAGCCGTGGAGAAATTACAGGGTGCCGTGTTTGCTTAGTAAGACGTAGGACGTCCTGCCAGGTAGGGCTTAGTATAACGTGTGTATTAAGTTGCCTTTTGTTTTGAACCAAACATGTCACATAGGAATTCTTTTCTGGAATCTTAAATAGACATAAAATTTTAACATACAGTTATCTCAGATTAATTCAAGACTTTGTACCTTTAATTATGGAAATGATGTGCATGGTGACTGTTGCTGATATTTCAGGTTTGAATCCTGACTGAGTTATGTACCTTTTGTACTCCGCATACGTTGTTTTAAGAATGTGCTTGCTGTGCACTGTGGCTTCGTCTGACAAATCGCCTTAAACTGCGATACACTCGGAAGTAATTTGGGAAAACTGGGACCTCACCATTTTTTGCCGCTACTTCGGAAATGGCATTTTGGGAGTCAGCTATCTGGAGCTTTCATTCTTAAAGGTGGAATCCCAAAAGACTCTCAGGAGGCGTGCTGAGTGGGAAATGTGCGGGTTGCTCATTATGCAATCCATTCTTGGCTTCATGAATTATTCGGCGTGCATTTCCCTTCTTTTAAATCGTTTATCATGTTTGCCTTATTTGTGTGTGTTAATTTATTCAATCGTCAAACTTTCAATCTGCAGAGATGCAACCCGCCAGCTCTGGTTGCGTGCTATGCAATGGTAAAAAAAACCACTGTTATGAGAGACCTGTATTTTTTCTTGAAATTACGAATAATACATCATTATTAGTGGTAATTTGGGATCATAATTGCGTAGCAATTCTCTTTGTTTTCATATCATGTGGCTTGAAATTATTCTGAATAGGCTCGTACTCTACAGGTCTCCTTCCGACTTAGCCGTCCAGAGGATCTAAGTAGGCTTCAGAACTGATGGCCAAATATCCATTTTAATGTTTTCTTAGTTTTTCATTGTATTCTACCGGTTATGGTAGGTTTTTTTGAATGTCAGAGAATCTCATCCCGGTTTTATACGTATTCAGAGGCCATCTTGGACTAGTATAACCTTTTTTGTCCCGGCATACGAACTATCCTTCTTCATCCTGTCCATGAAACCCACTATCTTTCTTCCTCTTCCTCGCTTGCCCAATATCCTTCCCTCTATCACATTCTTGAGCAATCCCTCGCCCCTTATTACATTCTCCAGCCACCTACTCTGCCGATCTCGAAATTTCACTAAGAAATTTTCTTTTCTCGCCCACCGTCTCAAGCACTTCCTCGTTAGTCTTCCTCTCCGTCCACCTAACTTTCCCCATCACTCTCCACACCCACATCTTAAATGCCTGCAGCCTATGTATTTGTAATGGAGTTTAAATTTCTTTGTATTTTTGAGTGAATCGTTTATTTGTGAAATCTGTGGATATATTGGCTCGTGGAATTTGGATAACGATCAATCAAAGCAACCTACTTCCTACCTGCATATCTGATTTGAAACGACTAGTAGTCTGATCAGAAAATGAGATTTACCCAAGCGTATGAAATAGACTATCTTGTTACTATCTGTGGTTTATGGTATCCTCCCACGTAATAAGTGTTTCGTGAGCAAAACTGACGGAAGGTTCTCTCTTTTGGTACTAATTTATCCTCATTTTACAGAGCTTTGTCGCCCTAGTGCTGTATTTTAGGATGCTTTAAATTCGTCAGTTTATATTTCCATGCAGAAAAAAATTTAGTGTTCAACCTGCTCATTAATTACTTGTGGAGCAATTCAAAAAGTAAAATTTCTCCAGATAATAATCACCTGCTAACGTTCTCGTGGCGCGTTAATGCTTGTTTCATAAACAAATGTTCCTGCCGACAGCGCCATCAAAATATCATGCTTGCCTGGCATTGCACGCTCAAGCCACTGCCGTTTTACCTCCTTTTTGCTCGAGCTTTAATCTACCATTCGAAGGAGTCATCTTTCCCTCGCAGAAGCTTTTTGTGTGCAACCCACGGCACTAAATTTTCCCCGGCGTTCCGCTGTCATAAATAAATATTTCTCATCCACACCACGCGTCCCAGATTCTACATTGGCAAGAAAAAAATGTTTATTCCGTGCTGCTGCTCATGAGCGCTTATATATTCAAGCGAGAAAAATATGGCTCGCGCATGTACACAATAAAGAGACGTGGAAGTAATTGAATCCTTGCCATAATTGCTTGCCTCGGAGTTTTAAAAGGCTTCATTTTTTTAAGCAATTGATTCAGAGCTACGAAATACGTAACGCTACCCTTTCTCCCATTAACTTTTGATATCAGAAAACTAGGGAAAATGTTAACCATGGCTAGGAATATGAATTAAGTTGTATAATTTATGGCTTTTCAGTTACCTAAGTCCTAAATGTACTAACAATTCATTAATGCAGAGAATCAGGTAAAATTATATGAATACTACACAAGTTCTTTAGAAATATTAAAGCCAAAAACACAAAAATCTACATTTCAAGCTCTCAAATCCAAAAATTTCTCTTGTAGTTCTACAATATGCAATATCTTCCACTGTGATGAACTTGGTAGCGGCTGGATAGTCGGTCTTAGTCGCGTATGAATCTTTATATTTCAATATTGGCTCTGTTAATCCGAAATCGACTACATTATCTAATTCTTCACTCATGTGGAGAAGGTATCTCAATTTTTTCCTTTGAGGCAACTTAACTCATTTCTCTTCAAAATTCAAGTACACTAATGTTCTTCCATTATTTGAGTACTCAGTTAAATGAGCCATAAAAATTATTTCATTTGTTAAGACACACTTAGCTATTTAACCGCGGCTAATGAAATCCGGTTTCTTTTATCATTTTTTGGGCTTTGAGGCTTCTAGTAATATTTTGAAAGTAACGATTAGAGCCTCGCTCTATTCGCCCATTTGCTCAGCAAGTCTGGCATCAAATAGCTGGTCAAAGAGAACTGTAATTAACCCTGCGAATTGGAAAGTTTAGGAGAGTATTTCTGAGGCCTGAGTTTCTATTTTCATTACCCATTATGGGTCTCACGTTCCAGTGCACAAGAATGGTAATGGTTTGGGTAACGAAGCATACCTCAAGGTGCCCTTTTCTCGTTGCATAACTGTCTTGATGTCACCTCAAAATCCTTCCGTTAACGCACCGCTTACCTTGCTCGATATTCTGCATGTTCCTAATTTTATATAATGACATTACGAAACTTTAAATTCCTTTCTATTCTTCCATTTGGCATTTATTGCGTAGTCTTGAGGAATGATAAATCTTCTCAGTAAGTTGTACCTGTCTTCATAGTACACGATAACTGTACCCCAACTTAATATTCACTAAAATACACAAGACGCAAGAAACAAGTAATTTTCTTAAAACTATTATGCTCATTGAACAAACTGAAAGAGATAATATAATTATTTTTGATATGATTATGAGCAATAAACCAAGAGATTGTTTTTTTCCAGGCTTTGAAATTTAATCTCAATGTATCTAACTATCGATGATGTGAATGCGACTAAAGGAGCATCGGCGACACTTGAGGTTTGAATACCGGATTAATCGGCCGTTGCAGACCATTACGTAGCATCACATGCGATGACGATATTAACTGGGACGAGGCGAAGTTGATATGCTAACCCTCCAGCTATTGGAACCGATTGACGAAGGAAGCAATAGAGAGCCGCAGTAGAAAATATAATTTTAATCGGGAGTTAAGCTAATTTCATTGCAAGACTTGCTGACGTTTTTGAATATCATAAATGAAACTGGTAAAACTGGTGCCGGATTTCCAATCAATCAGAAGACACTTGATTGATTGGAAATGTGGTATGTCAAGATATCCACAACAGCACCCCTGATGATGAGGGTCACGTTTCCCTCTTTGCCCTTTTTATTTAATAGCAAATTTTCATTCACATAATTCACGTTATTTCATTTAATTTGACTTCCAATTTTTCTCTCCGGTATACTTTTCAACGTTGTTTTTGATTTCTTTGAACTTCCTAGCAATTCCTGAGTCGTTGCCCATTCTAAAATGACTTTATTCCGCTATCTAGGTTTTTTTCCGGCGGTTTAATTCAGACCTTTCAAAAGATTGCAATCTCACTGGCGAGTTGTCATCTGTTACAGACGTTACCTTCTTTAAAACCATTTTTTTCATACACTGCAATGTTTTCCGCTTTTGGCTTTTTATCAATTAATCTTGATGATTTTTTTATATTCCTAATATTGTAATTAGTTAGCTGAGGCTGTCAGTGCCAACTTAGGTATGGTCAAATTTTTCAATATTTTCAGAGGCAGCACTTATAGCATTGTTTCCCTGAGTATATTTTCTTTATCTTATAAGAATGAAGCCGAAACAGAATCGTATTCTCTCAATACCTATTTTGTCTAATTTAGAATTAATCCTTTTCATATCTACTTCGCGTTTAGAGGCTTCATTTCAATAGTTTGAGGAACATTTAATGTTAACTCACGCATGTTCCATTAGTCTATACATTTCATCTTCTTCACAAAGTTTATTTAAGGTAGTTTGAATGAAATATCATTTCACCTAGAAATCAATGAATTTCGTATCATTTAAAGAAAAATATCTCACCCTTCCTAAAATGTCAAAATATTAGTCCCACACCGAATTACTATCCGAGATGTTTAACAAAAAATACCAGCCATTTTACATGGGAAATGGTACATGCATGCAACCTTGAGAGATCTTATTCCAAAATGAGGTATTTTCAACCCCTAGATCTCGTCAAAAATTACAGGGTGTAGTTTGTACGTTTTCTCAACTACACATGAAAATAAATAGTGTAGTTACAGCAGAATGTTTTTCAGGATCACACAATTTTTAAAAGCACTTTCACATTTTAGCGGTACGTTTTTCTTCGATGAATAAAAATTCGTGAGAGATTCAACTAGATCAAACATGTGCAAATATCATGCCAGGATTTTGAGACAGTGCAAATAAAATATTTTATGCCCAGTTCTCGTGGCGAAATCGACTAGTAGAGTATCCGAAATAAAATCTGCTGAGTGATGGCTGCTGAATCATGTCTCCCCACATATCCCATCTGTCATGATCTCTGCCCTATAAATCCTTCAAAAACTTTGGGTTAGGATTTTCTTAAATATATTCCTCTCGGTATCTCGCAAACTCAAAAAACGCAGGCCTACATAAAATCCCGTATTATAGGCCATTGTGTGTTTGACCAAGGACCCATTTGAATCCCTCTCCAGATCTCCTCTCTCGTGGGCAGAGAGCTCTGATCAAATTTGTTGAATGTTTACTGCCCGTGCCAACTGCTCCGTATTTCATATTCCTGCGGTGAATGTTTACGATGTCATCAATCAGGAAAATAATATTCCGCATCTCTCAATCCATCCTTCCCCTGAAAGACGTGTCGAAAATCTTTTTTTCTCAATATTTGATAGAATCCATTCCCACCATTTTAACATTTAGCACTAAAAATGTGTCCTCCCTAAGATTTATGTCCCATAAAAAGGTTGAATATTAATTCCGATCATTTTTTTCAATGCATGGCTATAAATATACTATTTATTCATAGAAACCTATGTGAAAACACAAAAATATTTTCACAGGCTTCCATCACCTTTTGGGTGGAGGAAAAAGAAGAGACGAAGACAAAATATTTCGCATTCCGCAGGACCGTGATGGCACTCATACTTTCCTGATATCTACTTCCTCGCGAAAATCTTTTTCACTTCCATTTGAAATAAAAGGAAGAGGAAGCAAACTCCAAGGCACATACATTTCCCATTCTCTATAAACCTTTACGCAACATCCCTTAAGATCATCCGAATCCTTTTCCGCTCTCTGTTATGCGCCGCTGTTAAAGCGGCCGTTTTCGAAAGAAAAACAAGAAGAATTCTTGTGTTTCTCCACAAAAAGAATGCATTAAAATAAAAAGGTCCCTATTTCTTCTCCTCCGCCGACATTTTTTTTCACTCAGCCAACCTTCTGGAGAGAAAATAAAGAAATATGAATAAAAATGGACGCTACAGAGGAAATCCCGCGAAAAACCTGCTCGTTGTATCCAACACCGCGAGGGTTCCCTCGTATATATATGGGTGTGTGCGTGTGTGTGAGCACGCTCGCGTAAGTCCGTCTGTATGTATGAGTAGCGTGTGTGGGTGTGACCTGGCGGGGGTGGACTCGTATTCATGCTCGTGTACACGCCCTAGAAGTTTTTTTCCTTGAATATAGAAAAAAAAGAGTCGTGAACGAGACAGAGAGAGACCTCAGAACGGCGAGAAGGGAGGGGGTAAATATATTTTGTTCCCCCTGTCCGATCCTTTTGCTCCTGCCGTGATCTCGCACGTGTTAGCCGGAGAGAAGGGGGTCGCGAAAAGGGGTGGAGAATGAGGATAGAGGTGGAATCGTCTGGATGGGTGCCTGGAGAAGTTTCCCGAGGATCGGGTGAAGGTCTACACATACGCACTCTACCCTTTGGGCCACCGCAAGAGAGGGTGGCAGGGAATGTTAGAATCTGAAGGGTAAATAATTCTACGAGAGTGGGGCGACGAACTTCAGATGAAGCCATTTTTTCCATTTGGAGAGTCCCTTGAATACTTTTATTGCAGTACAAGATCTTGAGACGGGTCGGATAATATTGAGACAAGTAATTGTCACCTACTTTAAAGTTTGAAGTGAAATAGGTGTAAATTTTTTTTTTAGTTTTGAGGACGATATCTGTAGCATATGTTCTCATGAGCGGATGATATACTTTTCAATGCTCCTACACATTTTTATACCCTTGACATAGGTGATAGGAGGGAAAAATATGTTTTATTATGATTGTAATCAATAGTATCCAAATTTCTCAGTTATTCAACACTTAATGAGCGCCAAACGTGTTGATAAGTATGAGTATGCCCGTTATCTTAATATTAAATCTCGAGCACTCTTATGGCAAAGGGACGAAAAACATTCGGTGACAGACTAGGCAAAGAGTGATACGTGTGATGGTGTCTCATTCGTTTTTTTTAGGTCTCATTAATGGTGAATCAACATTAAATACTTGCATACTTTTTTATTGACTATTCTTTGTAATTTAACTGTGGCACTTGACACTTCTGTGGACACTTCCGTGATTCTCTCAATCTCAATCTTGCCACTTTTAATAAAGGCTTCGTGTTTCAAAGGCACCTAATAGTTGTCAAAGTTCTTTATTTTTTCTTATTTTCCACACTCCTTTCATCGTTGAAACTCCCTTTTTTTAGTCTATTGTTCCAACAAACACACACGCCAAATAGTCTAGATGATGTCTTTTAAAAATATTTGTGGTCCTTTGCTGAGTATTTGTACTTAAATGCATATTACAGTGCAAAGTTGGAAGGTTACACATTTTTTTCAAATCCTGTGAGCAAGTCTAATTTGGAAATAAAACTATTGTTCATGGACGAGGTAATTGAGCACTTTTTTCAAATCATATGAGCAAGTTTAATTTGGAAATCAAAATTATTGTGCGTGAATGAGGTAAAAGAGCACATTTTTCAAATCCTGTGAGCAAGTCTATTTTGGAAATAAAATTGTTGTTTGTGGACGACGTAAATGAGCACTTTATTTCAAATTTTGGAGCAAGTTTAAATTATAAATCAAAATTATTGCGGTGGGAGAGGTAAAAGAGCACTTTTTTAAATCCTGTGAGCAATTTTTATTGGGAAATCAAAATTATTGTGTGTGGACGACGTCGAAGAGCACTTTCTCGTACTTCCGTACTCTTCGAGATATCCCTCCCTCTCCGTCTCTTCTCTTCCTCCCCCCCCTCTATTTCACCGCTCTCAAAGTCCCTCCTCGCAAGACGTCCACACAAACACACATTTCGCTGCAAACAGTCTTTGCCCTTCCAATCCACATCTGTTTCCCCTCCGTTCCAAACACCATCCAAGCACCCTTCATCCAGTCCTCCCCCCACTCCTGCCCTCCCTCAACTCCCTTTACCCTCTGTGTGTGTGTCTTTGGCACCCATCGAAACGTATTTCTCCCACTCCTTCGACCCCCGTCCCGCCATCCCAATAGGATTGCCAACCTCTGAAGACTCGATTCCAGGAATTGTACGTTCCGTGTGCAGGAAATTCTGGGAGATTAATTTAAAAGTTATAAACGGCTACCGTTGAAAGCACACTCCTCAAAATTGAAAAGCTGTGCTAATAGTTGGTGAACTAGATATTGTTTTGCTTAAAAATTAGGCTGAAAGATACAACAGGACCTTCCAAAAAATCCTGGTGTTAAAAACATGTTGCATGTATGGTGACATAACGAAGCAGTGTTGTGTCTATTTGTTCGCCAGCATTACAAGAGGTGTTGGTTCTGTAATTGTATAGAAAATTTCAAGGTAAGTTATTTTACAATACTTCTGGATAGAGGCCGCAAAACTTGTATTGTCATTGAGAGAAGACCGATTCTATATATATTCCAAAATGAGATGGTTTAGGCGTCCTTATATCGGAGCAAAATTCTAAAATAACTTAGAGACATGAAGGGGGACTCAAAAATATCACTACTAATTAATAGTTATTAATATGGAATTTTGTAATGCACGGGTAGGATTTTTACATTTTAAGTAGTACACTACTGCCTAGCAACTTCAAAATGAAAGTAAATTTTGCTAAGTGCCTTTTTCAAAACAACATTTCATATCTTTTTACAGCCAACTTGACGCATTGAATATACCCTCTTATTATTACACGCATTTCTTGTTGTAATGAATATTTATTTGCAGAAAATAAAACTGAATTAGTGGCAATTCCATTTGATCCTTGCAAGATAAGTTCTTAGGTAATGTAATAACTTTGTATGATTTAACACGACTTCTTCAATAGAACCGCATGACATAAATATATTTTAATTACAGTGCCCAAAGAGTAATTCCGAACTCGTGAGAACACCTTGTCCCATGTCCCAAGTGCAAATGTTTTGCAATTCATCGGCGAAATAATATTTGATCAAAAAGATGATCACCTGAGTGGAAGCGGGACGTGAAACGACTCTATCCGGGTGTCGGAAATGAAAATAAAATGTTTTCCTCTTCCGGGGGTGCGTCATGGAGAATCCGGGAGAGTTGGCAACTCTACTTCCCGAGCCGTCCTTTCTTTCTCTCACCCCACCCTCTCTCTTCGCCCCTTCCCCCCACCTCTGACAGAATTCTTTCGCCTCCTCATCTCCTCCCATTCTCTCTTCCCTATCTCTCTCTCTCCCTCTCTTTCCCTCGCCCACTCTGTTCTGCTCTGTTTCGTCGGATCAAACGGGCTTACTTGTCATCGGCCTCACTTTTGTTGCGTACGTGTGTGTGTGTATGTGAGTGAGGGTTTCCCTGCCCTCTCTCTTTCGCTTCTCCTGCGGCCCTCGGGGCGTCTGAAACTTGCCACCGTGGCGAGGATTTTTGCTATCTGTGCGGAGGGCGGGGGGGATGTGGGGTAGGGGCGGGAGGAGAAATTGAAGGTGGAGAGGAGGGGGTCAAAATGGAAGGACGTGGGGGGATGATGCGGGTGGAAATGGGAAACTGGAGGAAATGCGTGCCGATCCGAGGGTGTTCTCGCTCCCCGGGCGACGCCTCCCAATTCCTCCTTCACCCACGCTGGAAAACTGCGGCTCGCGAGTTACTCGTGACTCGTTGGCTACGTACCTGCAAGTGGATCTTGTGTTTAAGTGAAAATAAAACTGGTTTTTCATTACTAAATTTTTAAGAGCTTTACTCACAAAATGGTGATTTTTTTCATCTTTCAAAATACATAGAAATGCGTCACGCCATTCTCCTTTGGGTGGATAAAGTAAAACAACTGACTTAGATATATCCGCAATAACTCAAGATTTCGTTAACTAAATTTATTGCAAATAGGCCTATAAAATCGGCTCTCTACTATTCATTTCCTTCATAGTGACCTATTGTTGTATACCTCATTTGCTTCTCTTACACTCATCCTCATTTGTTGTAGATAAAATTAATATTCGATCATCATTTCGTTCGATCCTAATATTAGTTGACTGTAGTCCTCCACCCTTCCCTATTTAATGCTAGTTCCCTTACTTCCTGGTGTTTCATCCCATGTATGTACCTACTTCCCTCTTTTTTATTTGGTCCATTAATTTATTCCTGGGTGTTCTATTGGGGACTTTTCTCGCTATTTTACCTTCAAGTATGTTCTTCATAAACCAATTAACCCTAGAAGATGCAGCCCTACATTCTAATTATATATATTTATAATATTCGATATTGTAATTATTATCACTGCTAACTTTTCATATTTTTATGATTGTTTTCGCGGCTAATGGATATATCTCTTGCAAAAGTTGGCCGACCTCGGCTCTCCTAGATCAGAGTGTCCCCCTTAACTCTCTTTCATTTTTCCCGCGTCATTCCTCGATGATTCTCCACCATCTCCCCAGATTTCATATGCCTGTTGTTCAAGAAAGACTGAAAGCACAAAATGTGGATGGAAGTTTGATGGGGAGGAGCAAAGATGTAAATACCATGTTCGTGGTTTCGTGAGTGGGGGCCAGATGACGGTGGTGGAGGAGTTATGATACTATTTTCATATGAAGCTGGTAATCAAATTATATAATCAGTATAATAAAATATCAGCCCTTTTCCTTGTCCCCAGGTTAGTTTTTGATGACACTGCCTTTGTCAATTGAATTATATTTCTCATCATAATACCTCTCCCTCAATTTTCATCGCCGTTTTACACTTCGGTGAAACGTTCCTGACCCAATTTTTTTCTTATCTTTCTGACCCAACTTATATTCCTCATCATAATACCTTTTTCGCATATTTCATCGCCGTTTTACACTTCGGTGAAACATTCCTGATCCAACTTTCCACTTAATAAAATTGGTCTCTCAATTCTTATATATGCCAAATCCTTCGGATTGACTAATGCTGATCATTTTTGTAGCCTTAGCTTCCTGGTTTTCTGGTTCTAGTATTTTAAGTTTGCCTTTTCTAATGGTCGAAGAACATTGGTTCGTCTTTGCCGACTTCTAAATGATGGCATGCTTGCATATTCCCTGCGGATACAGTCTATTTTAGTAATAATCTACCGGTGATGAATAATTAAGGAGGAATTAAGCTTCATTTCGTGGGATAATAATTATAAGTTACGGGAAGTATATCTATTAGTTAAATGTGTACCGGAAGGGAATTACGCACAAACTTCATTAAGGAGGTGACCTTTAGAGAGGTCAGTGAAGGCAAACATTCCGTTAACCGTGACCTTTGATCTTTTTGATATCTCTGCGTGATTTCCATGGCACCTCACCCTTTTTCTAATTTGATCACTTGGGTAAATAGAAGGTATAACAGAGGTAAACGGAGATAAATACACTAGGTTGACCATAAAATGAAAAAAAAGGCTTCTCCAATAGTCTGGTTTTAAAACTTGACTGCAATATTATGCAAATATACAGGAAATAATTTAAAATGTAGGCATCGTGAGGTCAGCTTTGTTAGGTCTGTCAAATAGTGACAAGTTTTTGAGCATCGTTGAAATGACTAATCGTTATTCATATGATTTTATCAAACTAATTGTGTGGCTTCCTATGCAATGGGAATAACCTGTCCTGGAAGTATTTAGAAGAAAAAGTACTGAGATTGACTCCCACTTTTAATGCAAGGAGTTTAAAAAATATAGATATTATTTTTATCTCTTCCCTATGCTTTTCCAAGATACTTCTGTGATGGTTTTATTACGAAAATTGCTCTTTTTGTGCCATGTACTTGGATTTGAGCTAAGATCTCCCAATAAAGGATACACCTACAGCAATTCCCAGAGCAGTAACCTAATCTAGAAACTTTGGGGTGTTAAAATTATAAATATGTTTAAGTTAAAATTAAAATGAATATTTATTCTTCACAAAGATGTTTAAGTTTATTTCGTTGATTTGTTTTCCATTCATGTGCAGAGATATTCTGAGAACTGTCGGGAAATATTTTGTTGCCAAAAACAATTGCGATCTGCGTTCTAGCTTACGATCTGAGCACCTTTTTCATGACGAACGACCTGTGAGTTTGTATGTATGCTGTTGTCAAATTTTAAGGCTTCTATGAATCAAAATCCACCTGCGTTAGGAATAATCACTTCAAGCATTGTCATATATCTCTTATCCTTGCCCAGCGCAACCTCCCGGAGTGTAGAGAAGGAACGTAAACGACTGTCACATCTGTTTCTTACTTATTCCTTTTCGATCTCATGTCTTCTGCAATTGTGAGAGTAAAAACTGTCACCGGTCTTACCATTAATGCAATCAAAATTAGACTCACCAGATTCAGGCGTCCGGAGACGTCATTCCCTCGTGGTCACCCGAATTTTTCCCTCCACCGGTGGACGTCTCCCTCGTTTCCTGAGCACGTCATCACGCATTCACGTCCGCTGCTCTTTTGCTCTCTATCCATGCCATTCTCCTCGGGGTTATTTCTTCACTTTTCTTCCGAGTTGCTCTGATCCTCTCCTCCCTTTAATGCCACTGTTCCACTCCTCTTTGAGATCACTTATATCTATTTGACCGTTTTTGTTCGTGCCCGTATGTTGCAATTCCCCATCCGAATCGTCCCAATTTGTTTTTATTAACTCTTGTTTGTTCTCCTCCTGTCTCCTTCCCAGTTCTCCTCTCCTCCCTTGCGCCGAAGGGCCCTCTGTTCCACCCCACCACGGGCCATCGCCACTTCCATCTTCCTCCTCTCTCGCCCCTATCCATCTCTCTCTCTTTCTCTTTCCCTCACACCCCTTCTACCTCTCTCCTTCCCCCACCTCTCCCTCCACACACGCCCTTCAGACCGTTTTCTCACCCGTTTTCAATAAACCTCTCCCTTGTCATCCATCGTTCTCTCTCTTTCTCGCTTATCCTCCCTTCAGACCTCCTCTTTCATTTCCTTCCATATAACTCGTTCCTCGGGCAACCATGCCTCAGCAGATTTCACGCTGCGATTTCTCGGAACTGAAAATCAAAATTAGAAATTTAGGATATGTCGCTTCAATTCCACGAATCAGACTTTCTTTTTCTCAGGATTTCCATGTATTTAATGCTTCGTGTACAGAATTAGCAAGGCTTATCGACGTAATATTTCCCTCTAGGGCGTATTATAATGTTTACATTTTTATAGCATTGTATTTGTGTGGATACTAAATCTGGAAATGTTTGTAACAGCACTTTTAAGTATTTTTTCTTCGTAGTAACTTAAAATTTACAAAGCGATCACTTGAAGCTATTTCCTCAATCTCGCTAGTCTTTTTTTAAGATATTAAATTCATTCATTTCTTACTTTTTAGGTACTTTTCTATTCTAGAAATACGATTGAAAAGAAAGATAGAGAAAATTCAAGAAATACGAGACGACTTACTGGTAATAACTAGTAATAATTTCTAAAGAACCCGACGTATCACATAGTCTACCATGTCTGTTCTCACTAGGAGTTTTTGGAAAAATTTTCCCATAGTGGCTTTCTTCATTCATAATTCATGTACAAACTTGTCACATAGACACTCCGATTAATGTCTCTTAGAAACATCAAATAAAAATGTTATCCTCATAAAAAGCGTTTGAATAATCGGCCTAAATAAAAAAATCCATTTCACGGACATAGAAAAGTTTTATAACCACTCGTTCTAAATTTTTTGAGGTAGATTACGAGCTCATTGTCATCATAGTCTGACACGTGTATTTCCTTGTCTTTAACAGTTTTCGGCAGTCAATATCACAAATGTTTAGCTTTTTGCTTGGTTCAGTTTGTTCGGGGAGGAAATGTATGTGTTAAGTTTTATTTAATAAGTGTTACTGGCCAATGCTTTTACTTGCCAACCCTCATTGCTTGTTTTCGCTGTTTTATATGCAAAATTTCCCAAAGAGTAAAGACTGAGCTTAGAGAAAAAATCGAGTGTTAGGCCTTATAACTTTAAAGCTGATTTAGTCAACTTTGTCGTGATTTGAGAACATTCTCAGCAATGAAAAGGTCTTTAGACGAAGAAATAAAATTTCCATTAATTCACTACGATCGGCGATATGGCACGTGACTAATTAATACAAAATACACTTTCAGTAGTAACTTCATATGAGCTTTTCAACCTTTGTTCGATGTTGGTGTTCGAAATAATAAATTATTATCCAAAAACCTAAATAGAACTCCAATAATTTCCTCAATTATAACTTTCTGTACTCTGAATTAGTTGTCCCGCATAACTTGCTTGGGCTGGACATCCTTTCGTATAAAGCAAATGAAAATAATCTTCTTTGAAGATCACGACTTTCCGCCTCACTTATAAAACAGGTCAATTGCGACTAATGACTGAGCGCCCCTTTTGCTTCATATACGCTCTAGTGTTGATGACCCCATTGAAAAATGATTCGCCAGAGGTGAACCTGAATAAAAGTTGAACTCTCCGTCCTAATTATCGTAAGTTAATTTAGTAATGATGATCGAATATTTCCGCGCAATGGTCCCCGGAGGAGTTATTCCGTCTGAAGAGGTTTTCGAAGTTACCTTGCTCCTTAAACTCGAGAAATTAACCCTGCCACCTTACCCCCGTGCGCCCGACAAAGCATACGTTGCATTACGGACCTAGAAACTTAAGTAGCTGCTTAAATTTCTTTAAAAAAAGGCCATTAAGTCAAACTTTAAATAAACTAAAGATAAGTCAATCGGATAGAGGTCAATGGCTTTTCCAGTGTGACACGCGAGATGCTCTTAAAGTGATAGAGATGAGGCAAAATTCTCTGACGATGCGGATACATTCATCTACAGCGATGTTATCTTCCGAACCGATATATTATCCGGTTACCGTATTATAGGAAAACCAAAACTATGATGCAGTGCCGGAGGCCAGGTCCTCGAGGGTGATGGATAAAGCCATAAAATTCAAATTTACCAGCTCGTGAGTAACTTTGTTCTAATCTTTAAAATCCCCTCGTAGAGAAGATTTACAGGTCTCCGGCGAAACTCGATCCTCCATTTCTTATTTCCCTACTGCCTTCACCCAGCCTCCCCCATCCATTCTATTCTTTATGCCTCATGCTTTTGAAACGAGACGCAATCCCGCGTTCATGTCCGAATAAATACCGCTTTAAACCCATAAAAGCGCACCCTTTAAAAAAATATATATATTTTTTACGACTGGGCGACTCTCCGCGTGTTCTTTATTTTTGCTTTCATTTTCATTCGTTTTTTTTTTATCCCGCCAGCGTCGTTATAGGTGGAAAGCCGCTTATAAAATTCCTTAGCTCCATTACACCACATGGGGCCAAATTGTCCGTGAATAAGCGGAAGAGGGAAACCAGTGTTTTGGAGCTAACGTGCTCTTGAAGAAGATGCTGCGGAGTAAGACAACACCGCCGACTTCATTCCTGTAAAACTGCGAAACACGACTCCAAATCTTTCACGTGTGACAAAATTTACATTTCTCTTAAATCCATGACTACGTTTAAAAATTTATCACGTTTTATTTTCTGGATTCTGTCTCCCCCAAACACGAAAGAGTAATTCAAATGGCAAACTCAACCTTTACTTAGAGTTAAAGGACTTACGGTCTTCTTGAACACTCGTCACGCTTTAACTTGTATCTTTAATTTTGCTTACGATGTAAGTAAATTCTTTTCATCGCAGTTGTATGCCCTTTTTTTCAAATGAAATAATGTCACTTAAGGTAACTGCTTTCAAAACCGTGAAGATCAGAGGCACCTTGTATTGCGCATTTTTAGCTTAATGATAAAGAAAAAGATTTCTTTTTCCTGCGCTTCTTTTAAAAAAAGTAAACTCGGTTCAAATGAAATAAAAATAGTCTTTGGAACTCAGTGGGGAAAAATACGGGAGTACAATTTTTTTTACACTCCCCATAAAAGATGCTGTTAGGAATACTGGAAAAAAAACGGGGAAGGAGATTTTTCTCGCGACACCCTCCCCCCCCCAAAACGCCACCCGTGCACGTTAGCCGGGATAGTGTGACTAAATTTGTTTCCCGCGGTGGCGCAAGTGAGGAAGACCTCTTTACCTCCTCCCTGTCGTAGTGCAAACCTCATCCCCTCGGCATTATTCCTCCTCCGCTACCCGTTTCCTCCCTATCTTATCCCCATCTCTCCTCCCTCACTCGTTCTCTATTTTTCCCACCCCCAAGTCCACATCTCCCCTCGACCAACCTCCCACCTCTCACCCTCCTCCCTCCGTCTCAACGAGATAGTCAAATTGGAGCGCGAGGGAGGCCCCGGAGAAGCAGTTTTGCAGAATAGGGAGTGGTGTGGCGGGGGTGGGGGGGAGGGATGGAGGGAGGGCAGGGAAAGGATGGAAGGTGGTGTGGGACGAAGCAAGAGATAGGAATGTGAAGTCTCGGAATGAAATTCTAAGGAGACCTGCGAGCGGCAAAAGGATGAGGAGGATGTGGAGTCGTGGGGGGACCTTTCGGCTTGCTGGCGTGGAAAAGGGGAATGAGGGAGCGAGGACTGGAGAGTGGAGAGTTGTGGTGTTGGGTGGGGCGGGGGTTTTGAAGGGATGTGTGGAGCATGGGGAGAGTCCACACCGAGGGGAAACGGAGGATATTTAAGGGCATTGGGGACGAAGGGGGGGAGCTGAGGGGCGGGGATTATTTGGAGGGGAGACTTGGGCGGTGACGCGAGAGATGCGGAGACGAGGATAGGCAGTAGTGGGTGAGGTTTTTGAAACACTGCAAAAGGGAGAGTGGGACCAAATGGAGGGATGTCCCGTGGTGCAATGGACCATGGGGATAAAAAATAATGGGCCCGAATACAGTAGTTTGAGTGGTATTCAATTTTTATTGTGCATAGACTAATATTTATTCCTCCCATATACTTACTATTGTTAAAAATAGCTCATTCATTGTCATTGCGGGTATTGTTTCGTTGTTGCTCTTCGTTCCACCCTTCTATCCATTTTATTGGCGTGTTTCAGAGTCTCACTACATCTCTAGGTCTGACAGAAGCGATAAAATAAGAGAAATACAATGCCGAACATATAGGCACAAAAACTCGTTCTTTTCACGCAAAAGAAGCGACTACAGAAAAAACTGACCTCCACTGAAGATACTCCCATAATTCACGTCACCATTTCAGCTCCCAAAACCTTACACCTTTACACGGCTGATGTCCTAACACCCCCACCCCTGCCACACGCCCATTCGGCGGCTCGCAGGGTAATATGTGAATGTAGATTCCGTAATAATATTTCACTCAGGAATACTTTATATTTTTCCCTATGAAGTCAATCCTTGATCTTGTTAGGCTGTCCTTACTATTCATTTCGCCTTCCTTAATATTTAGCCAGCAATCAAGCCTGCCGCGAATTGAATGCAAATGCGGTGAAACGCGTTATAATTCCATAAGAAAAAATCGGCCTGGACTAGGAATTGAATCCCGGAACTCTTCCTTTCCGGGCCACTGCGCAGACCATTACGCTACCAAGGCTTCCTTATTTTCATCTGTATTTTGAAGGATACGAAGGAACTAGATCTTAAGCCAATACATTCCAAAGAAGGTGGTAACGCGGGGAAAGTGGTCTTTAAGGAAGCCATAACTGTATCGGGACTGTATCCGGCACCAAAGAATAAGCCGCGCTTGTCCAAGTATGCCGGTATGCCGGAGGGGAATAGGTCTATGGTACGTTTTCCGGTCCAGTCGGATGCTTTCTTTCGCCAGTTTCAACGTTATCCTTTAACAATTTCAAAAGGCTATTATATCGCCATATTTGCCTGCTCAGCAACCATGTCTCTTTTTTCTCGAAGTTTTTACGAGGCATATTTTTTTCTCCACCCTTTTAGGAATTTTCCATCGGTGATTATCATCATTTATTTGATCATCACTTGTCAATAAAATCACATTTTTACCGATTCCAATCTCAATATGAATGGATTTGGCATATATTTCCCTGATTGATGTAAGCTTGCTTAGTACTTATTATTATTGTAAGCATCTGGGCATTTAAAAAAAATTCGTTTTTTGATTAAAGCCAGAATAAGTCCCTACTCACACGGGTATGGGATGGGTTTATGCATCCATTGGGCAAACTGTGAGTTCTTGGCAAGTAAAAAAACATTGCTCAACTGTTGCCGGTTCAAATGCGGAAAATATTTGTAGATCTTTTTCGTCATGTTTTTCCTTGAAATATTTTTATCCACTTCTTAGGTAGGTTTGTTCATAATAGGGATTCTCTGTTATTTTGCTGTTGTATTGAAATAGACGCTTCAGGGAAAATGTAGAGGAAATTGCACATCATTATTAATTAGATATATAGTTAAAATTCAGGGCTGCATATTTTAGGGATACTAGTGTGGTGGTTTCCCCGTTGCCTTTCACATCTCAGTATTTCGGCCGATTCCGTGAACTTCACTCTCACCCGAAGCTGCGGCTGTTGATGCGTGTCCAATCTCCTTGATCTGCGCCATCAATGCCTTCTGCTAAGACTGCTGCCTCTCAGTAGTCGTGAGTAGCGTGCAAAAGTTGGTTGGCAAGCTAGGAAAATATTTTTTCCGTCGCCCGGTCTAGAACCTACGACCCACGGATTGGAATTCGAACACGCTACCACTGATCTAAACCGCACTCATCCATCTGACCTCATCCATCCAACCGCACTGTATCCATCGCTAAACTGGACCCATTGCATCATAGAGGAAAGGACGTACAAAGAGATACCAGGAAGTAAGGGAACTAGCATTAGATAGGGAAGGGTGGAAGGCTGCAGTCAACCAATATTAGGATTAAACGACCAATGCACTATAAATTAGAGGTCTGCAATAACTTTCCATTCGATGTATTTTCATAAGACACGTCGACGTTACTACACCATTACCATCTGGTGCTTGATCAAGTCTCTATACGATGATGATGATACGGTTTGCTTGAAATGCATAGGATCAAAATAAATTTAATGGTAAAATGCTGAAGAGTAGTGTACTCATTAAAGTCTCCTAGAATTTCTTGTCCATGGTCCCCTGGTCGGCGTATGGAGACGTCTGTGAGTATTTTTTTAATTATATGCAAGCTCTACTTGAGTTATCTGCAAAACGACGGGCCGAAAATCTGCTGAAAAAACTCTGAATATTTAATTATTGTTATAGATCATTGTCTTTACATGTAACAGATTTCAAATTGAACTAAACAACCCCAAAACGCATATTGACTCGGCTGCCTTTTGTAAAAACTTGCGTTTTATTCGCCTTATTTTCATGCGATCCAACAATTCCTTTAGTGCTATTTTGGTGCTTTTTTCAGGGATTTAACTTCATTTCCAAATAATATCTAATGCGTGGTGGACATACTCCGTTTTAAACCGATGTCCATCAGCGTGACCAGCTGCGTATCCAACAACTCCTTAGAATATCTATAACCGGAAATTACTATGGTAACCGGTTGGGAGGAAAGTATTGAATATACTGGAATTAAGACCGAGGAAGCATGGGTTGGATGGGAGATAAGAGGTAAAATGAATATTAAAGTCGGTTGGATGGTGAAAGAGAAATGAGAAAGGATGCGAAAGAGAATGAAAGGAGACGGTTGTTTGAGTGGGAATGAGGCGAAGGAGGTCCTGTGAGAGAAAAAAAGGCAAAGGGGAGTTGGGAATGACATGCATAGGATTATATAGGAAAGCGTTGAGAGGTTTGGAGGCAGGGATAGAGAAGGAAATTTCCTTGGAGCGGGGGAAGAAAGAGAAATAGGGAGGCTTAGGATTATATGAGATGGTAAACGCAGTAAGATGTGGGATACGGATAGGAGTAGATTCGGAAAGATGATGTGGAAATGCAAAGCAGTGGGATATGGAAAAAATAAAAAGGGAAGGAGAGGGGAGATGGAGTGGCTGTTGAGGGGTGGGGTAGAAAATATGAACAGTTGAAGAGCGGACGCCCCCAAGAAAGTTCCCCCCGAGGGGCCAGTCGGAGAGCGAAACAGCTGACCGCTGGACACCAGCAAGAATAATTCTGCCATGATTCCTGCTCTTTGACTTCTTTTGAATTAAATTAGTTATTTCCGTTGATTTCTCTTCAAAAATTAATGTGGAATATTTTCAGATGTAAAAAAAAACATCTCAACTATTTGGACTCATCGCAAATTAAAAACTCAGCTGCTCTGAGAGCCTTCAACCGATATAAAACTTTTCAACAAACCATCATCCTCTATTTATTAAATTGGTGTCATAAACATCACAGACAGCAGTTTAATTTAGCGATATGCATTCAATTTACGTCATGCATGAGGAATGAATAAATACGTTCCATGATCAGAGTTGGCCGTAACATGTACTGTGAATGGCACCGTCCAAATACCCGCGCTCACGATTCAGACATATCTCTTGGCTATCCAAAATGAGTAAAGAAATCTCCCCTAATTACTATTCATGGGTAAAAATGAGTAGTTTCCTTGTGGAGAATAGTGTTTGTTTTTAAATATTAAATTCCACCTAATTTATGACGAAAAAATGATTTTGTGTGACCACCTCGTGGATTAAAGTCGGAAGTTGTCCAAAAACATTCAATATTACTCCACGTTGTTTTGACACTCAATTTACCAACTCAGCACTCATAGGACAGTGAAGAAAAATAAAAAAGGATGTATCATGAAAAAACATGTTGATTTGTACTTTGTAATCCGTTTTATTAATACATCATGATTTTGCCTAAATTTTATCATTACCAAGCCATATATAATGCCTTGACAATGACATTCTTTTTACGAAACCATGGTCGGTGTTAATAAAACAATGTGGTAAGTACAAAGAAATATATTACTTCACGTATCATTTTTCTCAAATAGTTAATCCTAAAAATTTAACATGTTGAGGATGTGTTCGTATTAATATAAGTAAAAAGGATTCCTACTCATGGAAAATCTGGTCAATGGTGAAGATAATAAGATATTCCATCTCAAAAACTAATAGCACAATGAAGGAAGATGCTTTCCTGGATAATCTTCGTCATTATTCTCTTCATTCTCTCCGGTTGACTTTATCGACTTCTCTCAACAATTTGATGACCAACTCTGTCTTTGCGTGCAGTTGAAGAAAGCCTGTTGAAAAAATGAGAAATTTTGGCAAAGAAAATGGAATGATAAGGCCTAGTAATACTAGGCCATATCATTCGAACTGAACGCAATATCTCGACCATTCCATAACTTTTGCCCCATAAGTGTAGCGGGCCCTCTAGGGTTTCTACTATTCTCATAATTCGCTGTACTCGGTGTAGTGTAAGTAGTAAATAGGTGCACTCGGAAAAGATGAATTGGAAAAATAAATTTGAGATCGCAAGTATGTACCGGACAATTTCTATATAATTCAGACACTCATAGCCATCAGATCGAGAGAGCTGTGTGTAAGCCGCTGTGAAGAATTCACACGCGTCCGCCCTGGAAGTAAATCTCGGGTCAGAGGGTTCTCATGCGGCTGGAAAGAACCTCCTGCGGAGTTGAAAAATCGACCCAACTAATGGATTTTTGAGGAAAAAAATTCATTTTTAAAATGAAAAGAGTTCTCGGGTTGAGCGATGCCGAATGAGCGATCATGGATGGTCGCACGTATGCATAATGAAAACGAGATGAAGCAGGAGGAATACGGATATCAAAAGCGGCGCCAGGAATTAGGATGAGAGGCGAGGGAAGATCAGAATTGGTATTTCTCGCATATCAGGGAGGGATGGAAGGGTGAGGAGAGGGGAGGTTGTCGTACAAAAGAGGAGGGGAAAGAGAAAGAAAGATTGAGGGGGATGAAGGGATGAGGGGAAGAGGAACGCGGGCGGAGGGGGGTGAGTAAATTCGGCAGAATGAGCAGCGGAGTAGAAAATGGTATGAGGCAGTTGTGGGTCAAGATAAATGACAGAGAGTAACGGAAGGGTGTGGTGAACAGTGAGCGTTAGGGTGGCACCTATTTTTCATAATTGAGAAAAGCAATGTTTTCCATCAGTAAAAATGATCACATTGGAGCCTCTGCCCCAAGAGCCTCAAATACTTCGAAACTTTATATGCGTTTTTCGAGTGGGAGAAGCTCTCATCCTATTTTTAATGCGATAGTAATGATCTATTAGGCTAAAATTATTACGGTTTTTATGTATCTTTCAGCGCTTTGGAGAAATGGTCCGGCGTAGTTCGTAGTTCATGAAGAATTAGTAAATTCAATTATGAAAAATAGGTGCCACCCTAGTGAGACTCCAGTATAAATAGCTGAGAGTTAAGTTTTCACGATGTGGGATTGTGTGCGGTAGAAGACTATGGAAGATTCTTGACTGAATCATGCGATACATGGTGAATAAGCATGCAGATGAACAAAGTTACTTTACTACTTAGCCCCAATTCCCAACAATGTTGGTGTGATGGATATAGTTCTGGCTTCTTTCCAAGAGGACTTAGGTTCGAATTCTGGCGGCGGAGAACATGTTTCAGTACAATTGGAAGAGACTTAGGATGAGGAGTATTAGGATTCTTCATAATAGGAGAGCGAGTATGAAGCAATGTATTGATACAAAGGAGGCGAAAGAGGTGCGTAATAATTACGCTCACTGCTGGTCTACTCTTCTGGGCTCGTCTTCTGGGCGAAATGGGAACATGCCTATTGAAATTAAGGGAGTCGAGAGTGGCAATCTGTTGCTGCCCACAATCCAGAAAGAACCTGACGCGCGACGCTGTATCTGAGGATAAAGAGAAAGTAATAGGATATTGTGAGGAAAATTGAAAACAAGAGAGACAGCTTGGCTTAAGAGCAGTTACTAAGTTCTTTGACTTTATCCTTCCCGTAAGGAAATAGCGGGATTAGTATGTTTATTTGAACCTATATCCCTTTTTGTGTGTCACGCAGAAAGAGCATCGAAAGTTGATTCTGTAACGTCTGAATCGGTGTCTGGTATGATTTGGTGCCTGAAGTACTGATTTCTCACTCAGAAAACTTTGGTGAGCCCCTCAGGTGTAGTTTTACTGATTTGTATAACGTTTTTTTAAAATAATGATAATTTAAAAAAAGATTAGTTCCTCGTCGGAGAGGACGATGGAGGAGTCTGTAGGGATATGTTCAGTGGATTAGAGCTGGTTCAGGGGAAAAGGGTCTACAACTACACAGATTTTCGTTGAAAAATGTCTATATCTACCACGGTTTAATTTACTTTAAAGTTCTTCTGAAGTTATTGATTAATTAATATGATACATAGTTTATATAGCATCAGCCTAGCCTTGGATGTGCTCCCCGTTTTCTTTTTATTTTCAGGTATATTGCTTAAGTCACTGTTGCTGTTAACATCGCTGATCTGCGAATGCGTATTGCCCAACTACTCCACCGGATTCAAATTTATTCATGTCCAATTTAAACATGTAATTATAGAAAAAAATTCTCTGGGCCCGTGATCATCTGTAGCAAAAATCCGACGATTAGTGTATAGCAGCATCTCCATCCACTCTCTACCCAGCTTACCCTTTAATCCGTATGTGCCTTCGTTTTCATTTTGATGTCCTTAATACTATGCCCAATGTCATCCATTACTAATTTTTCTCGGTGATTTTTCTCCTCCAGTTTGTCTGACGTCACTGTTTTTAAAGGGAGAAGTGCCGTAAAATGTGTCCAATGCGTAAGAAACCATCGATATTCAGCAAAAAGAGACCTAAACCGGCACTTAGACTTAAAGCAAAGTCATATAAGGTAATCTATTCTCCGGACGTCCAGAAGGTCTGGGAACACATCTTGAGGGAGAATGTAAAACTGTGCAATCAGTGGGAACCTAAAGGAGGATGTGATTCAGTTCGTAACCAAGAATCGGCGTTGAGTCTCAGCTGGAATAGAATTAGTTCTTGCTTGTCCAATAAGTTTTTCTCTTCGTCTAATAGAGTTCATCAGGTAACTTTTTTACCCAATTGTACGTAGTGCCTTTTCATTTGGGATTCTCTCCGTTCATTTAAACTAGATTTTTCTTGAACAGTACCAAATTTTTATTGCATACAATCGAGCGTCACTCTCTGTTATCTTTGTCGCAACCAGAAATACGAGTTTCAGATCGAGTGCGTCGTCCCTGACGTGAGGAAGATTAGATTCGATAGCCGGAGGAGGCAGCAGACTCGTATTCGTGAATATTTTTCAATGGTACGACGGCATCGGAGCACGGGATTTGGTATGTCGACGGCGGTATGAAGCAAGGTGAGGTTCCCGCCGGTCTCTCGCTCTTCGTTCATGCCCCCCCCACCCCTCTCTCCCTTTCCTTCTTTTGTAGAGGAGAGTCGCACCCTGGAGAGAAACAAAATGGACCGAGAGATAGCAAAGTGGGGGAACGGGAACATAGGGGTTTTGGGGGGTGGCCGGGAGAGGGAAAAGGGAGGGGAGTCTTCCTCCTTTGGAGGTCCCCTTCCCCGGAGAGGGGAGAGTTTTTTGTCGACGATTTCTCGGGAGGCAGCTTCAATTTATGGACCCTTTTATTCCCACCCTTAAGATCTCTCATCACACCTCCTCCTCCTCCTTCTTTCCACTCACTCTCCCCTATCCGTATCCCTCTCTTCCTCCACCCCCAATCTCCCACTCCGGACAATCCGCCGCTCTTACTCATCCTCACAAGGTCCCCTCAGTCCTTTGTCCTTCCGCAACGATATCCCTGTCCATTTCCATTCCAGCCTTCCTCTGTCTCCTCCTCGTTCCTCCACCAAATACTCTTCTCCCAAAATCCTACGGCAGCGTCCTATATAAACCCCCTCCCTTGTTCCCATTTTCTCATTCAATATCTCGCTTTATTCTCTCCCGATTGCCAGAGTATAGACTTTCAATACCACGTCTAACGTTCACATTGCGTTCCTCGTTCTATTAGTTCCCTCCCCATGGACTATAAACCTCAATCCTTACTGAATCGATATGACTTTCACGTAATATTCGCCGGAGGTAATATCTTCCGAAGCAAAATGAGGGTGCCGCAAATTTTCATTCAAAGTGTAATTTACTTTTATATTCCGCGAGGAGTGCGTGCGTATTCATTTAACGGTATCTCTACCGGATTTTTCTATTGCGTGATCATCGTATATTTTTCTCTAAGAATTTCTGTTCTTTTTCCTCTCATTCTTCTAAATATTTCTGGAGAAATTTCAAGAGTTAATAATATTATTGTATGTTAGGCTTGAAAACTTTGATTCTTCCATCCACACAAAAATTACTGAGATATGTTGCCGAGCACAATCGCAAGGGCAATGTGAATTTTCCCGCCCTGGATTCTGCGTAATCAACCTGGTCATGTTAGTTCCCGCTCCTCTTCTCCCTTCGTCAGACATGCTTTTTGCATTGGTTTTGATTGCGTCGTGTATTTGATTCGTCCCTTCAGAAATCTGGCTGAACCGGGGAACAATACACTCGCACCCCTTGTATCTCCGAGTTGGGTCTCTCCAATTATTTTCCTCGCGAAATTAGTCCTCTAACCTTTGGCTCTCCTCTCACCTTCCTTACATAATAATATCCCGTCCCTTTCTCTACAGCTTCCCTCCCGCCACCAATCCTGCCCCCAAACGTGGTCCCTCCTTTAAGGTGCTTGCTCTTCGCCCCGTTTCCTCTCTACCATCTCCAGTCCCCTCCCCCCCACGGCACGGAGCACATCTCGGTTCCGCTCCCTTCATATCGTTCGTGTACACATGTACATATGTACATAACTATCCTTTATTCCTCCTTGCACGGGTGAGGGCGAGGATAGAGCGAGGCCGACGGGGAATGAAGGCGACATCTCATGGGCGGGATGGAATCGTAAACTCCCGTCTTCCACACCTTGCCTGTCTCCACGCCGCAATTCCGTTTTCCACTCTCCTTCGCTCCTTCAGGGACTCGGATTGAGGAGGAGGCTGTCGTAGGAAGAAGGGAGGCGAGGATGACGGTGTCGGAAAGGGGTTGCTGCTGAAGGAAATGGGGAGTTTGAGCCGGGGAAGAAAGAGAGACGCGTCCGAGGTCTGAAGGGTCGGGGATCCCAAAGAGGAAGAGCAGGTTGACGAGCGAGGATTGGTGGACCATGAGAATGGACGTCGGCAGGGGAAGATTTTCCTTTCAGCCTACATAAACAGTGAGGAGTACTGGTGGCATGGCAATAGGACGCTTTGATTTTAATATCGCGTAGCGATATCGATATCACATTGAAAATGCACAGCATCGAATTGAAATGCACTCATCACATAGTGCTTAAATGTTACGCTGCATATCGCATGCTGTGTCATTCACCTTAGATCGTAATTTGAACTACATAGCATATCACACAGCTCTGAATTAAATTGCTGTTGACATGTATCAAAGCTCAGATGGTCAATATCGCCATATCATAATTCCAGGACATCGCCTATTGCAGTCGAATTATCATTGCAATATCCCACAGCCCTCTTCAGTGGGGACTTGAGAAGAATAAATGAACTAAAATAGAATTCGAGAAAATAGAAGAAGCGAGGGAGCGGATA
Organism: Ceriagrion tenellum; assembly: GCA_963169105.1. NCBI lineage: Eukaryota > Metazoa > Arthropoda > Insecta > Odonata > Coenagrionidae > Ceriagrion > Ceriagrion tenellum. Next base: position 110,476,177 of record OY720632.1, read on the forward strand.
AATGATTTTTTCCCCAAAGCATGGCAAAACTGACACGGTTGTCTCCTCTTCCACACCTGGATCCTTTCCTCCGCTGCACCATAATTTAATTTCTGCGTGGAAGAAGGGAGAAACATTTGTGCCAGAAAGATTTATACAACTGCAGGAGAAAAAAAAGTAAGGAGATAGTTTCGTTAGGAAAAGAATTTTTGGCGAGATCCCATTACCGAGGAGAAGGGGGGGGGGGGCAGATATATGAACGCAAGGCGGCGTGGTAGGTAATCCTTTAACGAAATCCCTATCTCGTCTCGGCGAGACGCAGTTGGAGTTTCATTTGATAAAAAAATAATACGCACTGGAGGTAATGATGGGATCATTGCAAATAAATTACAGGTGTGTCCACGGAGGCTCTCACAAATGTAAGTAGCGCTTCGTGGGCGTTGATATTTGGAAAGAAAGGAGCGCTTTGGCCTTCCTCATCATCTGGGAATCTCTTCCTAGCATCTTCAAAATATCTTCTTCCTCCCGCTCGCCCAACCTTCTCAGCTAGTTTTGGTTCCCCTTGCCCCTTCTCTGAAGCCAACCCTTTAGTATTCCGCTTCCAATCTCCCTGCCATCTTCCCTCACCGGCGTCAACTTCCTCCGCGGCTGCAGGTCCCTTGAATATTACTGCGATGCGTTTCCCTGCGTGCCGAGAAACGGTCGGCGCCGCGGAAATTCCTGCATTTATGTGCGGGGAGGGGGTGGAGGTATATGATGATTAGATCTCCTTCCTCCTTTCTCCCTCCTAATGGCAGCAAACCTCCTCCTTTTTGCTCCACTCTCGACCCTTACTAGTCCCAAGTTACCCCACCCCGAAAATGACGCGGGGGTTTCCGGTCAGGATGGAAAATCATTAGTCCCACTTGCATTGTTACCCGATACTCACCTAGTCTTACGTACTACATCGTCTACATGCAATTCACTTTGCCGACTGCATAACTGTCGGGTTAAAAATTCCTTACCCTTCCCTTTTCATACGTGTACGGTTATGTTGCATGTATATGTATCACAAGTATTTGAGAAAAGGAGTCAATCTTTTTTCCATATTTTATCGACGAAGGTAGATGTTTTCTCACCCGAATTGTATGCGGTCTTTTCCCTCTTATTTGAAGGTAGTTGAATGCTGTTTAATAAACTATCCGGCGGACTTCGTTGCACAAAAAGGAATCCTTCGTTGCAAAACATTTTAATAAGGGTTTCAAATCATGAATAATTATTGATTTTTTTATTTAATTGATAGAGTATTGAATCAGAAAATAGAATTTGTGACGCTAATATCATTTCATATTGCGGTAGTCTTTAGAATTAATTGAAATATCAACGTAAAGGAATCTTATCCTTTATTATACCAATGCAACATATATTGCTCCTTGGTATCGTCTTCTGCTGCAGGATTGGAGCTCTAAAACTTCTAGCTCTTCGCTCTAATCTCAGCATTGTTAAAGTTTTTATGGTAGCATTGAAAATCCCTTTATATGAAATTAAAAATTTATTAATTTTAATTCATAATAAAAACAATACACTTACCCTCTTGCGCTTAGAGGAGTTTCAGATGCGTGGACGATACTTTAATCAATCTCGCCGATCAGTGTCATTAACATTAGTCAAAAGAATATTTCTCCCTCTGCAAATGTGTTTATGGAAATGAGAGAAAACATTTATTATTTCCTCTTCATGCTTTTAACATTGGAACACATGTCGTGCAAGTGCAAAAATAAATTTTGTTCACCTGATTCACCGCAAGTTTTATTACTGCTTGTAGACAAGTATTCTGGATCTCATTAGATGCGGCATGTAGTTGTTTAAAAATCGGTTCTTTATGTTCAGCCCTAGAGCACGGATTCATTTCTCAGTCTCATTCGCATTTTCCCTTGGCTTTCAGAATATTTCCGGGAATAGATTTCGAATTGTGCGCTCACAATTCATACGATCTACTTTTATTTTTCCAATCCCAAACATTCAGAAATATCTAGCGGCAAATAAATCAATCATTCGTCGTATTCATGCTTTATGACCCATTTTCGCGTCATTCTTGCATGGATTCTCGTAAATCCAGCGAACTAATTCGATTCCGTATGAACTAATTACTGGGTTTAATGCTGCGGGTAAGTTTCTGAAGGTGACGCGTATTCAACCGTGGCAATCGGTGGTACCACTCAGAAATCACAGAAGGTTTTCTCCCTTCCCCGTAACTCCCAGTCTGAGTGCAAAGATGCAAATATTCCTTTGTCCATTAGAAAATTCCCATCGTAGTATCTCACTTTTTTTATCATAACCTTTCTCATTTCCTGCTGATTTTTTTTGGCGATGAATTTGAGTATCCAAGGTACTTTACCTTTCTCTTTTGTGCATTCATATTTTTCTAGTTCAATGAATACCGTGCAATATCTGTGGGATCAGAAAAATTCTCTATCTTTCTTTGGGTAGTTTTATTGATCTATTTTAGATTTATTGGTCTGATTTAGTTGAGTACTAATACATCAGTAATTAATGGTGAAATGTTCATCATGATGGTAGCTTCAGGAACTTTGAATTTTACCTCGAATTTTACCTAATGAATCACCGGGTCTTATGAATCACTTAAATAGCCAAAGACATGTCCACTGATTAGGAAGAACCTGCCATTTCCGGGATACCAAGTACCAATCTCGGCATACGTGTTGAATTTAATAAAAGTTATCAGCTTATATTTATTTATTAAAACACTGGTCAATATATATGTAAGAAATCAAGGTTGGCAGAACGACCCATTGGTAGAAAAATGATTAATATTGCAAAAGGTGAACAAAGAGAAGGCTCCTCGTTATCAAGATAATTACAGATAGCTATATTCATAGATTTTCATTTAAATTTGGAGAATACCATTGACCAGATAGAGGATTGGTAGAAGATAAAGCGGCGTGACACTTAGGGATCATGTTCTGAATAGTTAAGTGAAGTGGAAAATGTGAGGGCAAAATACACCAAAATACACCTAAAACCATTGAGGTATATGGAGAGAGTGCTTGCTACTTAGAGAGTGCTAGCATAAAGAAGTGGGCGTGGTCCATCTGCCATCTTTGATATTCCATCTTTTTCTTTAGCGTATACGGGTTGTAGCAATAAAATTGCAAATTTACGATATTCTCCATTGTTAAGTGACTAGAAACCTGCATGCATTTTCTACTTTAATATGCATTCCACCCAGTTATTTTTTATTCATTTAAATTATTAATTATCCGCATTCCCGGTGAAAACTTGGTAATATCGAGCATAATCTATAGTGCTAAGTATCTTATAAATGTTTCATAAATTACTTGCCATAAAATGCTAACAGATGGTGGATATGTTTTGCTTTTCATCCGCTAATTCGTCCATTCCGCCTTACTATCCAAATAAATGTAAGGAACGAGTATGAATAGTGAATAAAGTTGTTATTTCGGTCGTCAGACTAAGTTTGATATGGCGTAATGCTCTTTCCATTCACCTTTAAAGCTCAATCAATTGTTATTTCCATGAATAGACACATAGATTGTCGACTCGACGCCAAAAAATTTTGCCGAGAATTCCGTAAACAAACAACTTTGTCGATTGTGGCGCCGTCTAATGATGAAAGACAGCAGTTCAAATGTAAGTACAGTCTACAGATTGTAAATAATCACGTCTTACCAGTTTTACTTACTAGTAATCATAATGCAGTGGATAAAAAATGTAGCACTACACGCGAGACGTAATTACACACTTTTTTAATATTGCCCGGTCAACAGATATATTTCATTCCTCTCCAAGTTTAATTACACAAATGCACAATTAACTTCTTAGCACTTCGTGAATATCGTTCTACGGCAATTTAATAATAATAAGAGGTGAAAAAAGTGGAACGAATAATAAGACGGATACAACTACTATAAGGATTTCAAAACCAATATCTGACAATATCATTTATGGATAAGAAACTGCACCAATAACTATCATTTTAGCCTTTGTTGTAAGTCACTTCCTACTATTAAGACAGGAAGAATCAAAAAGCAATAGAAAAAAAGGACAAATAGTTGAACCTACTCCGAGGCCACACCTGAATAGTAACATTAACATAACAAATAAAATACACATTAACCTCCACACCAATCTATCTAGACCATACCTTCTGATTTCTAAGGCTCTCAATTTGTAATAAACCCAAAAAATGTAGCTGTAAATTAACAGTAAAAGATCCTCACAACAGAAAAAAGGCTCACGATGGAAGTTTCATATGCCTCTTATACACTTCCTGTATTAGATATTTCCTCTCTAGCATTTACAAAGTAACTGTTAAGCCTCAAAAATTGCCAGCTATTATCTACAGCATCAAGGAGTTCAAATTTCTTCAATCTTTATTGAATATTCACCAGTCTTACGTTAACAACAATCAACAGCGACCGTTTATGAGTCGACTGAGAAGACTTTTTCTAAGTAGCGCCAAGGACTGGGTGAACTAAAAGTGGAAATGTAGGCAACACGTAGCCTAGGCAACTATTCCAAACATTTGAATCCATTATGTACATTCATAGTTATTGCTCTGACACATGTTGATAATTTCAGGCTGCAGATTTTCAAAGAGACGTTTTAAATGGATACAAGGGAAAAGAAGAAGAAGCAAAGCCGGCCAAGAAGTAATTGTGCAGAGGGCTTTATGAGAGCAATGGAAGTAAAAGAGTGAGTTGAAGACAATTGGCAGAACGTATGGCATAGAGAAATGCAATGAACTGCCGCTACGACTGTAAAATAAATGACTTTATTAGTTGATATTTTTTTACATCCATTATATGCGTGATAAAACGTTTTTTAATCTTTCATGCGTGATAATGCTGATTCTGCATCTAGTTGCACCTGTTCCGGCTATTTGCCAGTACCTCACAGCATCACGACCTGACGGAAGTATATCTACTTTCCATATGAACGTTGTCTTTGGGTCCTCAGCATTTTCATTTTACTCTCACGTCCGTTCCCAGCAGTTTTTTGCGTAAGTTTAAAAAAAAACACGTGCGTCCTAAGACGAGTTTGCACTTTGATTTGAGTTCTAACACTCTCGTCATACTCCAACATTCCTTAAAAATCAACTTTTATGAATGAAGTTCGAACTGTTTATTCGCTGATTCACGAGTCATTGCATTCACCGCTCTCCTCAAATGAACGCGTCACGCTTGTTATGCATATTTCATGAAACCCTTGGCAAATGACGTCAAAATGAGCAGGAGTGTGTCCCCTGCTGCGGCTCATGCATTTTCAAATATGGTAACGCGTTTCTATTATCTACTGTGGCTCTTTTTTTTAACGGACTCTAGATTGAAGATTTCATTGGTTGACCGACTTTTGTGATGGAAAAGTTCGCCAGTCATTTTCATCCCTCACTTTAAAGCGAAATGAGAACCTTAAAATTTTAATCGATTCAAGCTTGTGTATTTTGTTCCATTTTGCGTGTCTCTTGCAAAATTATTTTTTTCTTGACTTAGACGCAAGCATATACATGTGAAAAATGTAGGCTCGTGCTTTAGAGCTGTATGTCAACAGTTAAGTTTTTCGGGCAAAGATTTAGTTTTTTTCCAAGCGTGGACTTTACTTCATTTTCAAGTATGAATACCTAATTTGTTATGAAACTTTAATGACCAGAGTAGAAACACAAAATTGCAAAGTTTTGTTAGCATAAATGCTTGTAATTATTACGTTGTGATATTCCGTTTTTAAAAATCAAACTCTTTGCTCCATTATGTGCGTGGCATGCTATATTTTAGAACGTGCAATCTCGGATAATGAATGGGAATCACTTCGCCTTAAAAGAAAAAGAATATCTCTTCAGAAGGTCAACCGAGATCCCTTAAAATTAATGGATTTGCCTTGTATCAGAAAAGGTTCCGTAAAATATGGCATGAATTATTTTCGAGACAAGTTCGATAGATCCTGGCGTACTGTGGCCTCTCGACTTCTCTGATCTTTCCCCTCTTCTTCCCCCCTCCGACTCCACCGCCTTCCTTCGCCTCTATCCCCCTTACTTCCGCCCCCCCCCCGTGGGAACGTCTTTAATCTAATGATAATCCGCTTTGAATCACATCATCACACGGTCCAACGGTCGTATTTCTCAGAGCGGTCAAAACTGCAAAAGGCAACCTCATTTCGGGGAACGCATCGCCGTCCGCGACGGGAGGAGGAGGATATAAATAAGAAATGAAAAGAGATTTCTGTGTGCGGAAGGGAAGGGGAAGGAATTCGTTCGTTTCAAAACAGTGCTTTCAGCTTCTTCCTCCCACATCCTTTAACTTCTCTCTTTCCCTCCTCCTCCGCACTCCCCCCCCCCCCAGTCTCCCAGCACCGACTCAAGAGTCCGTCTTCTCCGGGCGGTGTGGGCGTAGAGGTGGGGAGGCAACAGCTCCGGGCAAAATATTTCCTCTTTTCCCCTCCTTCTCCTTCTCTTTTCCCATCATTTTCCTTCCTTTTTTGCCTTGTTCCTGTCCGCCAATCCAGCCCACCCAACCCCCTCACTCCTTACGCCCTTGAAAAGGAGAACTGTCACTCACACACTCCGACGTCCAATTCTGTCATGTTGTCTCTTCATTCGAGTCTTCGCGAAATTGCCTATTTACATCCTCGGAAATGAGTTTGTCGCATCGCTCCATTTGGGAAGGTCCTTCTTTTTTTATATTTATTTCCTTTGCCTCGAAGCGTTCATTATTTGTTTTGCTCTTCTCCCACTCCTCTCCTTCCTGCTCCTCTTACTCTTCAAATTTATCTCTCTTCTTTCTCTCTCTCTCTCTCTCTCTAATTATCTCGTTCTCTTCCGTGCAGTTTTCCCCTTACCCCAAGTTCCAAGTCTTTCCTTCTTAGCTTCCCTTCCCCGTGTTCGCATACACACACGAAAACCTTTACTTTGTTCGTCCCGGAGTAATCAGGGACGTCGCACGCCTGCCGATTTAAGAGGAAGTTAGCGGCGGCATTATTTATTTGCCCTGCGAGAGTTCGAAACAATCGCCGAATCCAAACACTCTCTTGTTTTATCGATGTCAGGACTTGACCCGCGGGGCCTTCCTCCTTCCCCTCGAAGACACAAGAGAGCCAGAGAGTTCTTCCCTGCCTTTGAATAAACTTTCCTTTCCTGGGTCATGGTGGAGAGGGGGAGAGATCCGAAGGGATGCGGTGAAGGACGGTGTGGGAAGGCGGCGATGGGAGAGCGGGGGTCCTCACCTCCCCCAAATTCTTCTCATTAGCCCTCCTTCTCCCCTCCTCACACCCTCTGCGTCTCCGTAAACCCTTTTGGTTTCTCTTAAAAACTCCCTTCTCCACCCATCGCTCCGCTACAAACCCTACACCTACCCCCGCTCCACCTCTTTCCCTTCCCAAGCATCCCTTTTACTGCCATCCGGTCCGACGCCTTTTATTATTACTCACAAATCCATCTTTTTTGGTTGGGGTGGCGAGGTAGAGGCTCCCCCTCTCTCCTCTTCTTCTCCAATAGTTCCCCCGTTTCCACGTGTCCCTCCCTCGTAAACACCGCAGTTCTACTCTCTACCCCACCCCCCTCATCAACAGTACCTCCCCGAGCGGCGTTGTTTTACTCAGGCGAAGGAAACCCATCAGCAGCGCCTCCGCCACCGTGTCCACCTCCGCTGCCGCCTCGCTCTCTCTTCCTCCCTTCTTTCCTATTTATTTCTCCCCTTATACCTTATACCTCCCTCCTCTCCTTCCTCCCGCATCGGCCGTGAATTCTGCCGTGGAAAATTACCGCTAGCAAATTTCCGCCATTCCGCCATGAATTTTTCACACGTTTGTTTGCCTCTTTGTTATTTTCGACGCGGCGGTGGGCCGTTCTTAATGAGCAAGCCACGAGCATGAGCGAGGCCGGTTTCGTCAGCCTTTTTGCTCGTCCTACAGTTCTTGATCTCGAATCGATGTCCATGAGAGCATGTTTGCGTTCTGTGCGCGGTTGGGCATCTCGGACGTATAGAGCCGATTGTTGAAGATACACATATATTCTTGTTAGGTAACATCTGATGTCCCTTAAATTATCAATTAATGGTATATTGAACCATTTATTATTAGGAAAAATACCTGGTGATAGATTATTTCACAGTGAAGAGTGAATAATTCCACTGAGTCCGTTTTACACGCAGCTCGTAATTGCACGACATAATGTAGGTCTAATGTGTAATGGAAAAATTTTGGTTAAAAATATTGTTTATGAAGCTCTTTTTGTATAACTTTGTAAATTACAGTAAAAGTTATAATGCTGTATTAGTAAAATTTTTGATTGTACACTGACCACATTACTTGAAAACGTGGTCAGTAAATTTCCGAGCCATTTTTAAATGTAGCCATATTTGTCGCTGGAAATAAATTCATTGATTCATCTATAAACGATCGTGCATTTTAAGTTGCCTCGTGTCATGCGGTGAATTGTAAAAGTGCCTGTGCGATTACATAAACGCGATGTGTCAATATAGTCCCTGCTCTGTTTCAAAAATAATTGCTCGCCAGATTGAGAAAAAATACATGCAGTGTTAAATTGTGCAATTTAGTGCCCCATGTAAAACGGGCTTAACGATTGTTCATGGATATGTTTCAGCCATTTCCCCACGCAAGAACTCTTGTTATAATCAAGTAAAGAGATTAATTCCACCGGGATAAGCCATTAGAATCGATGTTCACTAGAATACGCATAAGTTAGCATGGACATCATGGTAATAGGGCGCTGCTCTCCACAATTTGTTTTAGTTATATATGTGGAATTGCATTTGGAATTTTTTCGTATTTTTACATGCAAATACTCTGATCTCTTTCTTTTGAGATTAAGAACCAACAGACCGATTTGTCCTAAACATACGAAGGATCATATAGTGATATAGGGTGTGAGGGATGTTGCCATGAAGTTGAACTCACATGTGCATTGATACAGCAGAGTGAAAGGTTTATTTTCTTCAAAATTGACAATTCCAATTAACATGTTCCAGTAATTGATCATGATCAGTAAAAATACTGTAATTGCTGATATTCACATCTGCCAAAATATAGTATGGGTTTTAGTCGATTATCTGTAGTTGGGAATTTTATCCAAATGACTTAATTAATATATCAGTATTTTCTTTTCTATTTATTTAAATACATATTTATTATTATTGCTTTGATCAATTTAAGGCAGTTTGAGCAATATATCATTTTACCCTTAAATCAATGAATTTGGTCTCATTATAAAGGAAGATATTTCACCCTTCTAATGACACCAACAATTCCCCCTTACCACATTACTTTCTGAGTTATTTGCCAAAAAATACCAGCCTTTTAACATGGGAAATGGTACTTGTATGCACTCCAGGGAGGCATTATTAACAAAATGAGAAATTTCTAACTCTTAGATTTCGTAAAAAAAACCTTACAGCGTGTGGTTTGTATGTTTTCTTAACTATTTTTGTAAATTAATTATATTTTCACCGCGATAGGTTCTTGGGTATCACAAAAAACCTTCCATTTTGTAGGAGTTTCAAACGCACCGCACGAAAAAAATGAGTCAAGTTAAAGACTTATTTATATATCTTCCTTTAATTTGCATACAATATCTGTCATATAAAACTATATTATTGCACCATTAATAATGAAATATTTTATTCATGTGTCCTACAGCTGGTGAAATTAAAACGTTTAGTTCGAATATGGTCTATATTATGACTGGGGAACTATCTCGCTCGGACTACCTTAAGTCGATGATTAATGTTAAATGATCGGCTACCTAGCATTGATAATTGTGAAACTATGCAATTGGACCTCTGAGATGCTTAGTCTTTATAATAAGTATATCCTCTTCACGTTCCTTTTCACATGTTTTGGTCTTATGTTTCATAAAAATTTCCCATAGTGTGGAATAGATTGTTTGTGTTTCTAAAAGAAAGACCTTAAACTAATCATGACTACTTCTCTAAGATATGTCATGTTTAGGCGGTTTTTTTGCGAGTGCTCCGGAGAGAAATTTATGTGAAGGAACATATTTTAAAAGAGTAGAGGAAAACTAATGACTGAGTGAAATATGTTATATTTTTCCTTCGTCCTATTGTTTGAGAGGATAACATGTCCTTGGCAGTAAAATACCTTTTTTACGCGTATTTTCTTCCTTTCAAAAGATTCCCACTTCGTGTGGGTGAGTGTTGGGAGAGGGGGGAGAAAGGGATGTGGGGGGTGGGTCTTCTCTCGACTCCTCTTAGAGCAGTCCCCTCTCCAACAATCCACTCCCTCTCTCCTTTCTTTCCCTACCTCAGCTCTTCCCTCTTCCTCTTCCTTCTCCCTTTTTTCTATTCTTTCTCGACGATTTATGGTCGTATGCTCGCTCATAACTGCTCACCTCACCCCTTCTCCCGACCTCCCCCCCCACTCCCTCCTTCCTCCCATTACCCACCTCTCCTCCCTCTTTCTGCTGAAAAATTGCCACCTCCCCTTTATACCTTCCCTCCTCTCACTCCTTTGGTCGTTTTATGTACATCACCCCCAATTTATATTAATATATATTTTTTCCCTGGGCGTCCTGAATATTTTTTCTTTCATAGGTATTATTTCTCGTTGTACTTTCTCATTTTTTTGCGGATGGGGTAGTTTGTTTAGTTGCCTATTAGTGAGAGGCCTTTTGTTTGGCTAGGGATAATGGGTAGCATGGATGGGTAGTATTAGAATGTTTCAGTTTCTCAGACAAGTTATTGGTACTTAGGTAGGCTCTGGGCTCTTCTCACTTATGAGTACTTAGAAATCTAAGTTCAAGTTGAACATATCGATCGCCTCTTTGCAGGCATCGCAACAGCACATGGACGAATCGGAAGTTTACTCCTAATTTGAGACGAGGCCAACGACGCTAAACTCTTAACAATGCTGTCTCAGGACTAATGTCACGGAACTTGCGCTTGACAGATTGAGAACGCTTGTTGCAGTTTTCCTCTGCGATGGATATAAAAAGCTGCCAAAAAGATGTCTACATCATTATGAAGCAATTCATGCAATCTCAGCGAACCGGTTACATAGTGTACATGATTGTCCTTGGCTTAGATCGCAAATAATTTCTGCAGTAGTGGTGCTAAACTTGGTGGCTGAGTAGAAATCGGTGTTTTTATAGTGACATACTGTTGCAGTTAGTATTACTTTGGTAACGATACGATTATTCTTGAATCTGAGGACGGATGGAGAAACCAGACTACAATTGTATCCTTGCCTTAACTAAAGGAGCCTAAGATTTCAAAATTATAATAGCCTATCCAACGGGCTGAGTGCTGAGCCTAATGTGTCTTTGCATGCATCAAAGTAGAGATCGTGGTCCTCCTAAAAAATCCTCACAACTCCCAAGGGGTGAAGACGGAAGTATGAATACCTTATATAATGTGTATTTTTGTATCAAAATAGAGAATACACATATTACTGTAATCAAGAGTAAAAAATAGGTAACAATAAATTATGGAATACACAGATTGCAAGCATTTTATCATGCGTACATTTTGGAAAAATTCAGCATAGAATATATTACCGAATTGAAGTAAAGAGTCTGCATTCCGTGGAAAAATTTCCCTCCTCTCCCTTATTCGCCCTCTTTGTAGGAATTTCGGTCGTGATATGTTTATCGGCCAAATTTATACATTTATTCTTGGCGCTCTGAACTTTTTTTACTCCACGACCATTATTTCCGGTCACGCATTATTTCTTTCTCTTATCTATTTTTAAACAAAAGAGATTAGGAGAAATGCGGGGTGTCGGTGGTAAGAAGGTTGGTGGGTTGCAGCATATTTTTCCCCCACAGTAACCCTCTTCACCCTTTTCCATCCTCACTTTACGCTCTCTTCCACTCTTAAAGGGATCTAAACAGTTGTCTAAACTGTTCAAACCCACTTCAAGTACACAGAAAATGAGCTCTAATGGTAATTAACTGACGCACTTTCCTGAATGCAGAACTAAAAAACTCAGCTATTTAACGGTTGTAAGCTCTTCTAAGTGACAAACCACCAATTTACCCCACGCATACAATAATTAACTGCTTCAGCATTGAAATACTAAAGATAGCAATTTTTTCTTCAAATATTTATCGATATTTGCTACTCATGGGATTCTTTATTCAGTTTCAGCCCTTATTTTTACTTTGAATGTTATGCTGCAATTTATGCTGCACTGCAATGCTATACTGCAATTTATGCATTGAAATATTTACCAGGCATCCATACCTTCTGTTAATCACCATGACAGATATTTCATTCATTATCACCATACACGCAGAGTAGTAATAAATTACTAACAAACCGTGAAATTTTCGTCACGAAAAAAGCCGTGATTAAATGATATATGTTATGATGAGTAGGAGAAGAAGATTACCCATTAACTTAAAAAACCATAAAATCTCGTCAAGTAATGATATTTGAGAGGACCTTATGAAAAATTTGTAATATTTGGCGCCGCATTTTTTTAAAAGTGCAAAATAGCATCAGTGTTTGCAATACTTCTGTAATATGTACACGTGGAACATCTTAGTGCCTGATTTTTAACCTCTTCTTTATTCTGTTAAGGTACGAAAGGACGTTTTTGGTATTAATTACTAGAAAAGGTTGTGCTCAGCACTTTGGATTACTGTGACGCAGTGCACTTGGGTATATACATAGCTCTTTACGCTTCCTCCTTCTTTCTATTATTCTTGAAACCTTTGGCTTTGTTGAAGGAATTCTGAATTATGTATTTGATACTGGTATAATATTGGAATCGACTTTTACTAAGAACCAAAGCCATGACAATGACTAAGAACTCTTGAAGCCATGCTCTAATAGTCTATCCAAATTGTTTTCCTTGTGCGCTTGCGTGTGAATACTGTACTATCAAACATGTGGGGATACTCACACGCGTTATGCTTGGAAAGTTCTGTTTTATTCTGGTGTGCAAAGTTTTTAAGGAAGCACAATTTCACTTGACTGATTGGTTAGGCTTTACATTTCCACCTTCCACATCGTACACATACTCCATTTCCAACAAGTGTTTTAGCAGCCTGCAAGCGTAAGGAAATTGCATGCATCATTATAATGAATGTGGCCGTGACACTCATGGGCGTTATAAATAGAAAATGTCTGCGCTGTGTATAATTATTTCATCTTTGGAGAAGACTTCCTATCTCGAGTCAGTATATTTCAATGCAATATTTTCTGTCGTACATATTTTACGATTAGTCTTGTGCCCATGAATATACATCATGGATTTAAATGTTTGGAATCGTTACCTAGGCTACGTGTTTCCTAAATTTCCACATTTAGTTCACCCAGTCCTTGGTGCTACTCAGAAAAATTCTTTTCAGTGGAATCGTAAATGGCCGTTGTTAATTGTTGTTCACTTGAGAAAGGGTGTAATTACATCCCGTGTATGGTACTACATTTTTATCCACTGCATAATGAGTACTGGTAAGTAAAACCGGTAAGACGTGTTTATTTACCATCTGTCGATTTTATTTACATTTGAACTTCCGTCTTCCATCAAAAGGTGGCGTCACAATCCAAAAAGTTGTTTGTTTACGGAATTCTAGACAACAGTTTTTGGCGACGAGTCAACAATCCATAATGTATATTCATGCTTGTGTCAATGCAGATCTCAAAACTCTTGTTACAGCTAGGATTACTCGCTATTGTTATGGTGTGATGTTGAAGCCGTGGCAACTATTATTTATTTATTTACCATTACCTCCAAAACTTCTCCCATGGCCTTTTTCATCGGGGCTTTTAAGATTAAAAAACGGACAAACTCGCTAAACCATACCCTTAGAGCTAAAATATCCACTCAGGCAGGACTTGAATGCGCAAACCTTAGGTTTTCAGGAGAGGATTTTACCCCGCCGTTCCCGTTACACCGAGCAAGAACGGACAGAAAAGCGGTCTTAGGATTTTATTTCTTTCTCTCTGATATCCATGCCGTTCCTCCCATTCCGTAAAGGGGGATCAATTCCTCAGCCGTCCATCCTTTATCCGAGGCGGTGTAGGTGTATCTGATAGGTGTTTTCGTAAGCTTACAGCAGCTCCCCATACCATGGTCCTGGTTTCGAATCCCTGTGCGACGGAAATTCTCTAGTGGATCCTTCATTCATCAGGGTGGGGTGTGAAGAGCACTTCCCGCGTTCTCCGTTTGTATGAGTGGACGTTGATTACCCGATCCCTCGCAGTCTTAATTAACATTAAACTTACACCGACACCACGGGTCATATTCAAGAAGAACTGGACACAGTTTAACCTCGGAAAACCAGTAGACATGACATCACGGCCCCCGAAAATCCTAGATTTTCAATGGCAACAGTTTTAATTATTGAGTCTGTCAAGTTAAATTTCGTCACGAGAGCTTGGAAAATCCGAGTCCTCACCGAATGGGGTACCAGCATTCTCTCAATCTCTTCTCTCTTCCTCTTTTTTTTAATACCCCATGCTTAAATCTTGTGTATCTATCCTCCACAGTGTTAAAAACCACAGTTTTCAGACGCCTACCTAAGTAACTATCCCTTCTACCAGTTAATCGTCGGAAAAATATGCCCGTGCCTACTCATCGCCGCCATTCTGGCTAAAGAACTTTTACATTCAGTAATAATTAATGATTTTCTTTCTTTATCCTTGATTTCAATATCGGTCCTCTCGTTCCATCATCATTCACAAGGAATACACTGCTTCCCAGTCCGTCTTTTAAACCAGGTCTTCGTGGGATGGAGTGCCCCGACCTCTTTCTGGTCTCCCCCACGCCTACCCCCTCTCCTGGCCTTTAGCTTTGGTCTACAAACCCTCTCCACTCCCATAGCACCCGCGGCATACAGAAAACCTCTCTTCCTTGGCCGGGCTCATTAATTTAGCTGCCCTCCAAACCGCCCTTGCCTCCTCCTCCCTCACCCCCCCTCCGAGCCACTGTTAGCCGTCCGTCGAACGGGTGCTCCCTCGGCCGTGCAAATCCATCCCAGCCGTTCTCCTTCATCTTCGCCACCACTCGCACATAATCTCTCACTCTCCATCTTTCCTACCGCTTCTCCTTCCTTCTCTCCCACACTTCTTCCAACAGACTTACTCTAGCTTCCTATTTCTACTCCCCGCCCACAACCTCCTGACCTTCTCCTATTCACGCCACTTAATTCCGCCCCCACTAACCCCCGTGTATTTTATTTTATAATTTTCCTTCTTTATCAATCCACTTCCTCCTCTGGGGTCCATCGAACTCTCTCTATCTCTCTCTTTTTACCCCCGCATCGGAGGGTCTGGGGTCAAACATTTATTTTTTTTATTTCGCTCACGTTTTTTCTTTTTGTTCTCTCTCTCTTCGGGAAAAACACGCGAAAATTTACGCCGCGGTATTCGGTATTGATGATGATGTTGTGGAGGAGAAGATGAGGAATTTCGTCGTCATCGTCGGGGTTTTATATTTTCATTTATTTTGTACTGTCTCGCGCTCTCTCTCCCTCTACATTTCGGCTCCGTGCGCGCGTGATGCTTGTTGGAAGGGTTGAGCGATCGAAATTTCAGTCAAATTGGTCGTCGTCGAAAAGTTTTGCGAAAACGGGATAGGCTGAAATGCGGTGTAATTACGACGGTGCGTTTCGGTCAGAGCGTTTTTTTTTATATTTCGAGAAAGCTCGACCAGGTCCAATAAATTGGTCCCGTAAATTGACAAACTCTGAAAATATTAATTTTCACCCTTAGAAATTAAGTTTGAGCTATTGAATCAAATATTAGATAGACAGTCGGCTTTGTTCTGTTTTATCAATTAGCAACTCACGTTTTTCACCCTATATGGGCATGTTGAACAAGAATTACCGCTCAATTTAACTAATTGCTTAGAGAGGTAATCCTTATTCTTCATAACTCTTAGTTTTTCCTAGTTCTTTCTTTTCCTTCCTTCCTCTTTATGCTTCCTTTTTATTGTAAATCTGTTCCGCAACTGATGGCCATTGAGGGTTTTTCATTTTCGTACATTAAATATAAACAAAATTCCAATCTCTGACCTTTTGGTCAAGTCATGGTTGGCACTGGAGTATTTTAGTTTTAAAATGATTATATTAAAGGATTGTCAATTATTGGGTGTTGATATAGATATTATTATGATTTAAGCAAATGTGCTTAGTAACAAATAAATGATTCTGTATATATTTTTCACCTTGAAAATTATTAACTAATTAAGAGATAGCTATTTTTTGCATTTGAATATTTATTTTGATGGCATTCGATGAATGGATAAGGTAGTGGAGTAGCAGTGTGAGTTTTTTTTTGTACAATCGGATTTTGATTTCATATTTTTCATAATAGAATGTATTTTTCTATTCTTTAATAGTATTTAATTCAGACCACCTTCTACAAAAGTAAAATTGATCTGTCTTCGTAATATCCTTATTTTTTGTTCAGTCTCTGAGAATATTATTTTATCCCTATGGTGAAATATAATTTTTTTACGTCTAATGGTAAATAAAGTTGCTTAAAGTTGCTTTTACGTCTAATGCTTCCGTTTTCCATTTGTAATAAAATTGTAAAACCTCAGCAGTTTCGTAATCAATAGGATGTCATGATTTTTAGGTGATATAAACGAAGGAAACGAGTAAACGAAGAAACGAACCTTTTTGGGCTTAAGCCTTATCACTTTCCCTTCCTTACCTTATTCCAAAGAAAAATGAACGAGGGGAGGTGGCGATTAATAAATAGTGCATCGTGTTTGCAATTTTCTCTCCCCATCGTAATAATAATAAATGCAGAAAACAATGCTTTGGGGTCACATTATTACGTCGACTCCTTGAGGATCATGTTCATAATTCCGTAAGTGTAAAAGTTTCCTTATTTGTCCGGTGGATGCCTCCTGGAGAGCGTTCCTTCGTATCCCCAGTGGGGTGATGGTCGTACTATAGCTTAAAATCTGCATCGCTTTGGAATGTGTTAATTAAAAGTTCTCTTTATTTATATTCAAAAAATTTCTCCTACACGTGAATTAACAACCTATCTAAGACAGAAAAAAAACAGTAAGTTTCCACCTCGATAATCTAATGTATTTCCTATAGGATATAATTTAATGACCGTCGAAAACCGAAGCATGCAATAGTAAAGGATTCATTAGTATATTATCACAATTGGTAACACTGTATGAAATACTTAACCAGTCTCATTTTTCCTCAATAAGCATATTGTGGTGAAGACACTCTTTCTTAAATGGAGGAGACATTCATTCTTGCGGAGGACTTGTAGTAAAATCATGACAAACAACGGTGACCTGTATCAGACTGAGAACCATGTCATGTTTTGTATATTATATTCTTTGACATCGAATGTTCTTCATAAAAAGCAGAGAATTAATGCACTTCCCAACACTGAAGGGACAAGATAATAAGCAAGTAGCTTCTTTTCATTGAAATGTTCGTTTCTTAACGCTGGAAATTACGAATACCTATTGTTTCATGATCTTGCGAGATTCCTCACGAAAATGAATTGCCACCATACATTGTCGGCTCTTACCATGAAATAGCCTCCAATAAACATTAGAAACCCTTTTGTGTAATAGAATTGGTGGAATTCAATGTATGCCCAGGTTTAATACGAACACCTTCGCATGAAAATACTAATGGTCTACTTCAAAGAGAACACTTGCGCGCGTTTTTATCTTAATTTGCACAAAAAACAAAGCAGAAAGACTGAAATTGTAGAGTGCAAAAATTTCCATAATACCCTATGCATTATGCATCCAATTTTCTCGAAATACAGGTATCTGGGAAATATGTATTAAATTGAAATCGTTCCATTTAAAAGATCTATTTTTTCCATTTAGAGCATCTGCTGATGTGACATAAAAAGCCTCCTCGTTAAAAGTTCCACGTAATCTCCAGTATTTTGATATATAAAGAAGTTTTCAGAGTCATTATGGGTTTTCCAGATTTCTACGCTACTACAGGGAGTTGGTCATGTGTGAGATTGAATGAATATCGATGATCTCGGACCCTCAAGGCATCATATTATATCATTTCAGCCAATGATATGCGATCTTACTGGGCTTCTCAAGCCAAAACTACGCAACAGCCAACCACTTTCCGCCACCATAGATGTGCAGTGAAACCTGCATTAAGCGACCACCGACGATTCCGCTGAAAAATGGTCGTCAAGAGGGGTGGTCGTTTTGCAGGGATTCGATTTCTTGGAGTGGATATTATGCAAATAAACGGGCGGCTAATTTAAAATAAAAAACTCTTGATGCGACATTTTTGTTAAAACCTATACAGGTGTCATTTATTGCTTCAATATGTAGTTGCTCCGGAGAAATTTCGATGCATATTAATTTGATGTACACATTCAGTGAAACCTGAATTAATCGACTAGCGACGGTTCTGCTGAAAAATGGTCGCTGAAAGGGATGGTCGCTTGATAGGAGTGGTCGACAAAAAGGGTTTCACTGTATTTATTTTTTTTCTGTACCACTTCTCAAGTATTGGGTACAAATTACAGTTTTCACTTCATCTTGATGATTGAATTGTGTGTTATATGTAATTCGTTTAACTATCGATCAACTCCTCAAATTAGAAAATGTGTTAATACTATGTGCGGTAATGTTTGCTGGTGTGTGAACTGACCATGTGGGTCTGCGTATTTTATTATCTGCATCATTCGTTGAAACTGTGCTATTCCGCTCTATGACATAGGAATCGTATGTAAGGATGGGATACTTCATGTACAGGCTCTAAACAGGAGTAAGCTATCGAAACTCAATATGCATTAAACTAATAAAATTGAATCCTTATAACCTTCCTATTATCCGACAATGTGATATGAAGAAAGTTTGAAAGGAGAGTTTCATTCCCCGCTCATTCCCTTCCAATTTTCTTTTTCTTCGGCCGAGAAATTCTGCCATAAATAAATTAACTTCTTGCTCCTTGCTTGTTCTCATATCTAGAACAACATTTTTAGATTAAAAGTTTTCCCTATACTTTTATTGGCTCCTCAAGTCGCAAAAGAAATAACCCCCCGCAGTAATTTTGTAGTCATTTTTTTTATTCTTTACTCCTCGGTCGAAATGAGTTACGAGTGCCCTCGAGACATAAAGTGTGTACCCAACTTCCAACGGTTAGTAGGGTGGGTGGGTGTGGTGGGGGGGCGGGGTAGGGGGAAGGATGAAGGAAAGGGGAAAGGCTCGGAATATGAAAAGCAAACCTCCTCCAGGTTTATTAAATGAAAAAGGTACCTAAGGATATTACTGGTAAAACTGCCTCCGGTCTTGCAACTGAACTATCGAGTTGCGCCCACTACCTCCGGTTTCTTTTTGAAAAATTCCTCTCGTTAGCGTGGTAGCGTCGGCAGCGGCGAAAACGACGGAAGAAGTCGCAGTTTTAATCTAATGAAACCGATAATCTTATCTGCATTTGCATTCCTGTATACCTATGTAGAGCATCCATTGCGACAAACATGCCGCCGCCGTAGTGTCTATTCGCGTAATTTCTTGTCCGCCGTAGTTTATAATGGCACATTACACGGTTCCACAAAATGAAGAAACATCTCCTTGGCCCCATTTTACGATCCCGTTCGGTCGTCGCGTATTGTGCGTTTTTTTTTTTTTTTTTTATTTTCGTGCTTCATCATTTTCATTTTTGAATTTTTCCCGCGGCCGTAGTGACCGTGAAAATGTCGTTCTCCCGCGTATATAACACATGATGAGGCCAGGCCGCGACGTGCTTTCGTATTCTCCCATCGGGAGGCACTTCATTGCGATTCATCTGAACGTTGTATTATTTTTCTCTCTTTCGCTTGTGTGTGCACGCCTGCCGCATGTTTTATACGGTGACGCTCGCGATTTCTGATTTGTTTTTTTGCGGAAAATATCACATCTCCACCCCTCCCCGAGGCTCTGGTTTCCGCTTGGCTTTCTCTTTGTTTTTTATTTCGCCTCCTCTCCAGGAAAAGGAATAAAGTTCCTCCCCAAATTTTTCCCACCTTTTTCATCAAAATAAGTGAAACTTTGACGGCCATTGATCTAACGTTCCTTCAACGCCTCATTGGGTCCCAGTGATGTAAATAATAACGTAATCCCCTGTTCCCTCGTACACCCTTTCTGCTTTTTTCTTCATGTACGTCATTATGTGAAATATGTATGTAAAATATTATTATGTAATACCTATGTAAAATATGCTCATGAATATCGCCTTATTAATTCGTATGATGACCTCTTCCACGGTCTCTGGCTAACGATCATTCTGAATAACATTATGTCCGGTTCAATTCTTGACTGTTGACTTCAATCTGTGATTTTTTTGCCTTCTTTATATATTCAGTTCGACATTTTAGCATATATTACGCGTTCTAATGCTTTATTGCTTTCCTTTTTATATTTCTTCTCATTTTTCATTGTTCTTGTAGCACGCTGGCTCTGAATTCGACTCCCTCCGGCTCATTGTTCACCCAGTAACTCGTGCTTTCCTTAAATTTCGCCGGTGACGCTTCATTCACTCGCCATTTTGGTTCATTTTATGCATTCCTCCGCGCTGCCTGCGAAATCAAATTAAAATCAATCGTCCACCGACTCTAACTCGTTGAAATGTGAAACTTTTTTCCAATTTTGGCATTCGGTCGAAGGAATATGGAAATAAACGTGAGGCACAGGTGGGAAGAAATGGATTCCGTCAGCGAGGTAAACCCTGAAGATAAAAATTTTGTAAAATACAACAACTGTGTGATTCAGTTGTAGTATTAAGTTGGTGGGCTCAGTAGTAGAGCAGGTACGGGTACATTTGCAATTGCGCTTCGCATTATTCCTCGCTCAGTCTCTGGTAGTTGAACTTTTACGTAGAAGCAAATATGGTTGGGGAGACGTTTCAAAATTTTAACATGGTTGCATTATATATGTAAATCAATGAGTTACCTTCTCACTCTAGTGCGCAGGTCATTCCACGATACAATGGTGCATTTTCTTTCAATTTGCTTCATATCCTTCATTAGGCAACGCACTTCGAAACATTGGGCATAGGGTCTTTTTTAAGTATTTTAAAGCAAATGTGATTTTGTTGAATGCCAGAGAATCTGCTCCCGGTTATTTACTCTTTCAGGGGCCTCTCTCGCTCTAGTATATCATTTTTTGCCTCAGCATATTAAATACCCTTTTTCATCCTGTCTATGAAGCCTATTCTCTTTCTTCCCCTTCCTCGCTTTCCCAACATCCATTCCTCTATCACTATCTTGAGTAACCCATCACCCCTTATTACATCCTCCAGCCACCTACTCTGCTGATCTCGAAATGCATTCAGAAATTTCCATTCCTCGCCCACCATCTCAAGTACTTCCCCGTCTTCCTCTCCGTCCACCTCACCCTCTCCATCCTTCTCTTCACCCACATCTCAAATACCTAGAGCCTATTCTCGTCCTCCTTTCTGAGAGTCGACGTGTCTTCACCATGGGAACAGGGTTGATGAGCTCTAAAAATTGAATGGCCGTCGATAATTGAATCCAAGATTGCTGTTTTTGTTTTGATTTCTAACAAAGCCGTTAATCATTATTGCTGTAAGGTTTTTTTATTACCTTGTGGTTTTAAGTCAAGTTAAAGTTAAGCTTGCCTTTTTAAATACCTACGTATTTTGAACGGCTTCCATGAATATGCACCAAACATTCCACATTGACTATTTGAGCCGAAAAATGCTACCTACCAGCTTGTTACCAAACGTCTTCCCCAAACATATCGGTAATATTATCGTTCGTGTGCGCTCAAGTCCGCTGAAGTAATCCGCTCAACTGCTCTATCTTCAATTTCAGATCCTTGAGTGAGAATCTCTCAGTTTGTGATGAAAGCCAATATACGCCACTGTAGGTTAATAAGTATCTCACGGAGTAGTTTCCGCCTTCCGTAAAAGTATACCTAGGCATTAATATGGGCGCAGTGCCTTTTATTTATTTTTGTGATGGCGACTTCATCCCTTTGACCTTTCGTGGCGGGTGCAGAATTTGTCCAGCTACTACTTATTCAAATTATTAGTCACGCTGAAATTATCATAATTTGTTGTAATCCATAAAACTTAACTATGAACTGGAGTTTCGTTTTTCATTTCTGGCTCTCAGTGATACATATTTTGCATAAATTATGAGAAACCGATTACTCGTCTCTGTCAACAAAAGAGGTGTGAGAGTGCCATGCAATTTTTCCAAAAATATAGGGAGTGGCAGATGTGCGGCGCTAGGGTGGCTTTCGAGAATGAAATTTCGCCCTAATTTTCATCAGCTCCGAATGAGTACTAGGTATTTTTGTTTCGCGAAACGCCAACAGAAATGAAAATTGCCGAGTTACTGGGCCAGTTTGCTCATTTGAAGCAGGAATGTTTGCGTTTTTCAATGATAAATTCCTCGCATTTTTCTCGCTCCTCCCAATTAACTGTCCAAATTCATTTATTTCAGTGCTATATTCCCCTGTAGGGGCTTATTATCTCCCGACCCCAAAATGGTCCTCTTTTGACCTCACCCCATCAAGTCATCAAGTGTCCTCTGTTCACTGATTACTTTTAAAAGGCCTCTCCTCCTCGTTGAGCGATGATGTTTTTTTTCGAGTGCAGTGCTCTCAGTTCAAGTGTGTTTCACCATGGCGTGTTGCTGTACCTGTTATATCTGCAGAAAATATATTAAAAAATTGATTTAGCTAATTATCAATCCTTACAGTTCCTTCAATTAATTTAAGTTTGCCCATTTGCAGTTTATTTTTGGCTAAATTTCCCTTTTTCAATTTTTCACAGCTATCTCTATTTTTTTCTATTTTTTTCACAACTATTTAAATTTTTTTCTTTGTTCATAGCTATTGTTTATGGTTTTGATTTTCAACAAATTTGAAACGTCAAATAAAATATACAATTGGTTTTGGCATTGATACCCAAGACTACTGAAGTGATATATCCTCTTTTTCATAAACCGAAAGAACTCGCGTATAAATTTCCTTTTTCAAGTCATATCGAAATATTTTGTAGATATTTTTGCCCATAGCCAAGTTACATTAAAAGAGAAAGTTTTCATGCTAGGAACAGACAGTAAGTTTAAAAAATGAGAACACGATTAAATTGGAATAATTTATTAAATACACGAGTCAAATTTGAGGTCTACCTTCTGGATTTTGTTATGAAATAACTTCATATTGCCTTTTATAAATTATCTGAAGCATAAATGGTATAATTTCTTGCTATATTCTTTCTCATTATTCGCTTAGATTATTCATTGACTGATGTCTTTCTATCTTGAAACACTCAATCATATTTGTCTAGTGGAAGACAACATAAAATGGTTGAATACGTGGATAAATAAAAGCGTTTTATTCAATATTGACTTGCGTAATATTCATTCACAGACCACTCTTCCTATACAGTATCTACCCTCTACTTTCGTTAAGGGTGAAGTCGTCCGTGGATAATTATAATGGATTGTTGAAAAATCTTCAAAAAAAGTTGAAAATTCTTGTATCAATACTTTCTCCCGAGAGCAAAGTTTCGGAGGTCAGGGAAAAATTGTACAAACATAATCCTGTGTTTATGAAAAAAACAAGAGGAATTTGGCGGATATGAGCACTTTTGTCCTAATGTCTTTCATTCAAAGTGTCATTAATTTACCTCCCAGTTCCCGCTCAGACATCCTTGAATGTTTTACTTGAATCCGAGCCACGCCCTTTCCATTCCACATTCCAGCACTTTCATCATTCCTCCTTACTTCCCCTCCCTACCCATACCCACTTTGACTGCCCTTAAACCTTTCAAAGACCCTTCCCAATCCATCCCTTCCCCCTCCTGTTCATTCTTCGAATCCATTTCACCTGGCCATGAGACCGCAGACCCTCAGTTGCTACCCCTCGCCTCCTCAATCCGCAGAACTCCCCTTTTACCGTTCAACATTCCCTCTCAACACCCCATCATGGAGTCTTTTCCGATATTGTGATTCATTGACTACGATATGCCAAAGATACCGTGTTGCATTTTTGATCGCCATGCTTGTGCGATATATCTTATTTCAATATCGTTGTCAAATAAATAAATAATAAAATTTCATATAAACAATTGTAAAAGTAATGTAAAAGTGCCCAGTGCAATTATTTAATGCAACGCACGTGACGAAATGTAATGCACGACACTTTGCGATAACGTATGATTTGATATTGTGTGATTTCATTACATCGCGTGTTTCAGGACGAATTATTTTCAGCATGGCAAAATTCTAATGGGACGATCACCCGATACATGTGTGGATTCCTATGATATGCAGTGATTTGCGATGGGGTTCAATACCATGTGATATATGCCTTATCATTCCTTGTACGACGTGATACAATCAATAATTATTTACAGTTAGTACGCGATAGAATCACGTGTGAAATGGTCATGTGGTGCTCTTTGAGATTCAAATTCAAGTATTGTATGCGATATTGAAATTTGAATATCTCGAAGCTCTCCCTCTCCTGTCTTCCCTACCCTCCCCAACTCTTTCCACTCTCTCCTTCTCCCCATTATCCTTTCCTCTCCACATCCCCCTCGCCCCCATCTCACCCACCTCTCGAGGCCCCGTTAATCATCCCATCCCATTTCCACTACCTCCTCCTTTCCCCCCCAAACTTATACCACCCCATTCAGTTTGCTCTATCGCGGTACATTAGTCGGGCAGCGTGGGAGGGTGCGGTCTGCGAGATGTATCAGAGGGAAGGGCGGCGGTTTTTGCCGCACGTGGGGATGAAATGAGGAGGACGGTGGGGCGAGTGTATAAGATGGGAGGAGGGACAGGGGTGTGGATGTTGCCAGGTTAGCTGTTGGTAGGAGGAGAGAGGGGAAAAAGGGTCGGTATTCCACCGCTGCCGGTCCTAGGTTAGGCTTTAGGGGTGAGGAGAGGGGAAAAGTCCGCGGGTTTAACGAGGAGGGAGAGGGTGAGAGAACAGGGTATTCCGATGAAGAGAGCCGAGCGTGAGGAGGAATGGTCAGTGAGAGAGATAAAGAGAAAGAAAGGAAGAACGGGGTGAGTCCGTGAGGTGAGTGATAAAATAAAGGAGGAAGGGAGGGTTTGCTACGGGTTTGGAAAGGAAAAGTGGTGGATAGGGAAAAAATGAGAGAGATTTTTCTCTTTCTGTGCGGACGAAACGAAACGTGTACGTAAAACGTTACGTTCAAGTGCAAGGAAAAGGGGGGGAGCGGGCGTGGGAAACGAAACGAGAGCTCGGAACGAAGGAATGGGTGGAGGAATCAAAGATGGACGTCGGGGGGAGGTGGGGAAGAGGGAGTAGTGGCGGCGTCGGTGAAGGTAAAGGGAGATGAGGGGCGTAATTAATGGAATTGGAAATTAATGTAATGGAGTCGGCCATGCCTGAAAAGGCGGTAAAATCGTCGGGAGCCGGTCGCCATATTAAACCCGCGGCGATGTTAATGCGGGGAGGTTCAGCAGGTGGGGAGTGAGTGAATTTCAAAGTGCGTACGTTTTGTGTAGGGAGAGCTGGGAGATTCAGATGAGCAGGTGAAAAGAAATGGTGAAATGAGAAGAGAGCACTTTAAAAGAATAGTGTCCGTGGAAATTACATTCAAGGTCCACTCAAGGTTGTGAAGGTTTTCGCATGACTTATGTTGCGGTCCGACGCCGTTTCATCGAGTACCTTTACTGGGATGTTTCAGAGAAAAGGTTATATTCTCCACGAGGTGATTGATGGAAACATGGTTGGTGCTACTTGAAGTATGGTTGAATGGCAATTTTTTATATCAAATCTTCTTGCAGTAAAATTATTAATTGATTTTGATGGATATAGATGGACTTATATTATGGGCGGGTTTGGGGCTCTCGAGCTCCATCCTCCACCTAACCAGCCATTTCAAGGTCGATTAGATTGTAAATGCAGAATTTTGTAGGTGATGAGTATCAATTTAATGAAAACATACAAATTGCTGAGATGCAATCACTAGCTATCCATTTAATGAATATTACATATTTACCACCCGGTAAGGCAAAAGTAAAAATGATACTCTTTACTTAGTAAATTTAAGTTCTACTTATCACCTATCTGTCACCTACCTCCACCTATCTCGGAAGTACCATCACGTGGAACGGAAGAAGTACAACGGACATCAAGAGGAGAATAGCTCCAGCTAAGAAGGTGTTCATGATAGAAAGACAACTGTTGTTCTCAAATAAGATAGGACTACAAACCAGGAAACAGTATATGACTTCATATTGCCTTTTATGAATAATCGTGTTAGTGTTAAGCGTAGCACTCTATGGATCGGAAGCATGGGCCATTGGAAAAGCTGACCAGAAAAGAATAGAAGACTTCGAATTCTGGTGGTGTAAGAGGATGCTAAAGGTAAAATAGACGGACAAAATAAAAAATGATGAAGTGTACCGAAGAGTAACAGAGGAAAGGACCATATAGAAGACCATTGAGGAAAGAAGAACAAGATGGATTGGACACACCCAGACAGAATGGGTTTAGGAGGAACATGATTGAGGGAGAATAGAGGGAAAAGTCAACAGGAATAAGTTCATGGACCAAATAAAGAGGAAAGTGAATAGGAAGAGATAACCGGAAGTAATGGACCTAGCATTAGATAGGGAGGGGTGCAGGATTGCAGTCAACCCTTATTAGGATTAAACAAGTGATTAAATAATAGTAGTTAAAAGATGGTAAATGATAGTCAAAAATAATAGTATATACTCTGATACAATTATGTATTATGAATCCATCACTGCAGAAAAATATAGCGATGAATTATTGTTCAATACTTCATTTAAGAATTAAGGACTCAGAGAAATCTGATCCTCTGCTTCAAGGAACCACTTCAGAAGAACACCCACCTAGGAAACGAGTAGAAGAGATATGCGACGAATTTTGTTGGAGAAGATGAATCACTTTATAAAATGCCAAATGCTAGGAATGAGTAATCACATTTCATAAATGATATTTTTAATAAAATTACGCCACGGAAAAAGGTGATATGTATTAGGTGGCATATAGGATGACTTTCAATCAGTGCCAAGTGGATTTCCAGTGTAAATTACCAACGATCGATATATTGCGATGAAGACTAGTTAATGACACATTGATGTCATATACAGGTACGCCTACGGTTTCCAAAGTTGATAGTAGATACTGAAAAATGTCGGTAGAACTTTAAATAATTTGCTTCACGTCCTTAATAGAGATTTCCTCGGACTCAGGGGAGAGACCATAGGAAGTAATTAAGTGTATATCGTTGAGTGGAGTGGATAGCAAATGTTTGAAACATTATGCTTATGAAGTGTAACAAGAGAGAGATTGGGAGATAGGGTCATTTAAAGGATCGGAAAAAGGAGAGAGGTGGAGAAATTTTAATGTGGAAAACAAGGAAAGATACTGCCTGAGCAGGAAAGTAAGAACGGTAAGAACAGTAAGGTAAGAAATTGTGAGCAATTGAAAACCACATCGGTAACAAAAGTAATTTCGCTTTAAAGTTTGCCTATCTTCAGACTTAGTGAAACAAGTTCAAGTTTAAAAGTTTGTGCACGTTGTTGCGTATGTACCTTTTAAGTTCAAAAAGTCATCAATTAGTTATTCAAATAAAATGAACAAAGTGAGACTGGGGTTCAGAATTTTCATTTCCAAAAGGAAGCGTGAAAGTTCGAGAAAATTTAGCCAACAACACATCTTGATCCCGCAGACACGAAAAGCTGGCTTGAAGTGGGGCCGTAGTCACGTTTAGCGATCGATATTAACCTAAGGACTTTCACTTAGCGCTGCGGGGATTACATGACCTGTCGGGGCGTGTTCTCGAGAGTTGATGAACGTTGGCCGGCTTCCTGATAATTCATACATGCAAAGTGACTTTAAGGAAGGCAGCTCGGAACTTTGAACTCCCGGAGCAACCTCCTGGCTCGCCCACACTTCGGCTTTGAATCCTTGCGGGCGGGACAAAGGAATGATGAAGGGAGAAATTGGGTGGTTTGAGAGCAGCATGGAGTTGGCGAAAGTGTGAAAGATAATGAGCACGCGCACAAAATGGAGGATATTATGTTTCTGGAGAGAAAATTGTTTTGAGATGACGAGAAAACATGGATGAGAGGCTTAGTTACAGAATGCAACACGTCGCAAGAATATAAGAGAACGTGAGTGAAAACAATTGAACTGAAAGGAGGCGAGGAGTATTCCTCAACGTGAAAAAATACCAATTAATGTCTATGACGTCTTTTTGATGAATATGAGGGAGTATGGATGCAAATCATGTCGATTTGCCACTCAAAAGCTTGGTAGAATGCTCATGGTTTCCAAAACTTCGTGAATATCCATGTAATAAACTACCCATTATTCCATTCGCTTAGAGCTTTGAGCGAGAATGTTCCCTAGTCATAATAGAAACCATATTCGAATTATACGTTTTGATTTCACCAGCTATAGGACACATAAATTAAATAGTGTATTATTAATGGTGAAATTTTATAGTTTTATATGACCAAAAATATTAGTACTTAAATGAAAATATCTAAATAAGTTTTTAACTTCATACATTTTTTCGCGCGGTACGTTTAAAACTCCTTCAATCGTAAGTTTTTTCGTTATCCTGATGAAGTAGCTGCGTTGGCAATATGTTTAACTTTCAAAAATGGTAGAAAAACACATACACTACACACTGAATTTTTTTACGAGATTTAGGTGTTAGACATTCTTCATTTCTTTATTACTGTCTCTCTGAAGTGCATTCACGTGCCATTTCCCATGTAAAAGAGCTGGTAGTTTTTAGCAAATACCACGAAAAGTAATGCAGTAAGGGGTTAAATTTTTGGTGTCATTGGAAGGATGAGATATTTTTCCTTAAAATGAGACCAAATTCATTGATTTCTCGGCAAAATGATATTTCGCTCAAACTACTTTAAACTCTTTGCTTTCATCTTTGTACAGTTCGACAGACAATCAACAAGTATTACTTACTCAACCCTTTGCTAGCATTACAACACTGATTAACTCACGCGATTTATTGGGTCTGAAAGTCATCTGGCTCACATTTTTTAGATTGCACTCTTCATTTCCCTCTTCTCCTTGGCCATTGCTCGTCCTCGTTACTCTAGGTCTATATTTGACCTTAAGTTCATCCTCATTCGTCTGGTTTCAATTGCTCTTATTTTATCCTGGCCTTTCATTTTAGTTAAAACTTGCGCATGTTCCTAACTCTCGCTCTAATCAAACACCAGTTTGTTAACGCGTACATCTGGCACCTCGCCTGAAGGCGACATCGACCAGCAGTACCGAGCCATAGGCCACGTTGAACCCTCGTGATTTCCCAGCATGATACTATGCGGCTTGTATTAATGGTACTTGGTCTAACCGTGAGTGTTCTCAATCCGATTGAAGGGGAGAGGAAAACACACCTGAGAATAATAAATTTTTCAACGCGTGTATTTTTGCCGAGTTCGGCAGCTCTCTCATTTCATAGACACTCGAGTCCATTCGCTGCGATGCTGCTTTTAGTAGTATTGCGCGGTGTTGTACAACGCCCCATTATAGGTCCTCGGTGTGACGTATCAACCTGAGTGTCATGATGGAGGGAAGTGTCCTTGAACTTTGGAGAAAGAATTGGGGTTGGCGTAATTTTGTCGAGAGAAAAATAATGCAAGCACGCACTGTCTTATTTTCGTCAGTGAAATGGGAAATAGTCAAGTTTCCAAATTATTTACTCTCGAACGGAAAATCGATTTTAAAGGCGATAAATAGAGTTAAATATATATGTTACATCCAAAATTTCAGTGCCAGATTTTCTATCTCTGAACTATTACAAATAAGATGATTACGTAATGCTTTTCAGATAGCTTCATATAACACGGACAAAATCAACTTTCTTATGCAGAGAACTTAGCCTTCTAACCGTCAATGAAGATACATAAGAGGCAGAACGTTGGTTTTATGATGGAAAATGCTTATTTTTAGGCTAATGCTTAGGCCTATGGGGTAACTTTTTAAGTTAAAATACATTTAAATTTACTGTCAACTCAGTGTACTCGAAAATTATTTTTCTGGAAACTCAAAACCATTTGCCTACATTTTTTTTAACATCACTTTACGATGACATTATTACATGATTACGGTAATAATTTTACTTGGAGGTATCCACAACCAACCAGAAACATATGGCAATATGTTGTTAAAATTTTTCGGAAATATTGCGACGAAATCTGACATCTATTCTAACAGAGATACGATTCTTTCAGTCTTCCCATTCCGCAAGCAGTAAGTCTGAGTGCATATTAACCGTTTGTGATGGACGTCTTTGGAAGTTGGAGGAGTAGAAAAGATGTTTCAGAAATATTAAACTTTCCGAACAAGAAGAGATTAGATTTTCTTTTTTTGAACATTAGAAGTAGGTTACTCAGTCTTGTTCCGTCGAGTAAAGGTTAATCTTTAGTCGTAACAACAGAAATTTTATGTGAGATGTTGATTTTTGAACCTATTTTCAAACTAAACAAGTAGATAAAATATAATTATAACTTAATAGATCTGCCGATTTACCTAAGAAAACTGGTATGCTTTTATCTTGAAAGATTACCCCTACCATTGCAGCATACCTCTGTATTTACCCAAAAGTTATTTGGTAATGAATGAAAAAACAAGTACTTGGTTATGATTCCACACTTTATTTAAAGCAACACGACCTAGGTTTCGGCATCTCATGCAATCATCAGGTACAAGCAGTTGAATGGTTTACACTAATATAGGTGCCCGTAGGGGGAGGAGCCACGCCACTGCTTGTACCTGATGATGGCATGATATGCCAAAACCTAGGTCGTCTTGCTTTAAATAAAGTGTGGAATCATAACCAAGTACATGTTTTTTTCATTCATTATGAAGGAGTTCCACCAAGTAACGCCAGAGACAGTATATTATAGTTCATTGGTAATTTAGCCTTAAAGGAAACTGTTTTGACCGAGTGTACAAAGTGACTGCAGCTGACGTGCGCCAGAGTAATTACTGCCGTTGTAATTTCCTAGTGGAATGTCTCTTGGTAAACTTAATATGTTATTAGTCAATATCATAATCAGTGGATACCAAACTGCATACCTTGAGGACTACTTTTCTGTATGTGCTCTGCATGTAAAGCTGAGAGACTTCACCGATAATTATCGCCAAACTTTGGTATCGTGCATTCAAAAGTGAACAATGCCGACGGATATCATTCATTCGATTCCCACATTCCACTCCCATTCGCAGTGCCTAGTCTATCTTTTTCCACCAAAACTCCCCACCGCTGGCTCAGAGAGTCTTAAAGGCATTCATCACGTGGTAATCAATGACTTTGAGCCTTCGATGCACTTTAGAAGCCCACCAAAGCTAGGGAGTCGTATTAAGTCTTCAATACGATGAATGTGGAGGGTCTTTCAAGTCTACTCGTCTTCTCAGGTGCATATGTCAGGCTTCGCTCTAATCACGCGGAGATGTAGAAAATTAGGTGGGAATGGGAAGCCGGGGAAAGGAAAAACTGAGGTGGAGTATAAGAGAGAAAGTTGGCGGAAACCAATCGAGGCATCTGGGGAAAGGATAAAGGAAAGGAGCGAAAGACTGATACTCATCACTTCATACCCTTTCGGGGTAAGCACTGCAGATAAAAATCTAAGGTGGCTCTGGTCTCAGAATCTTTTATTCAAGGTTTTCTTAAAGCTTGATCATGGCTACTTAGAATAGCGTTTTATAAACTGAGGTGAAAATAAAATGGGGTTTCCACATCAGTTTTATTCTAATTCAGTCTAGAATGTGGAGATGTTAACATGGGTTTCCATGAAAATTGCTCAGATTACAGCGGAAAATGCCGATTGGAAAGAGAAAGCATAATAAAGCTTTTAATTAAAACTGTTTATAAGAAGCAACAATCCTGTTAAGTTGAATAAAAATTAATCATAGGCATCCTACCAAGTATGTTTTGAAGTTTAACGCCAATTCCTGCACTAATTGGAGCCATAATGCAGAACATAGTTCCTTGCAATTGGCGCTGAAACGGCTCCTATTGCTGAACAAATTTACATCTAAACCTGCATATTTCCCTGAAAGCCTCCACAAGGGTGTTTGGTAGGAGGTAGGGGATGATTATTCACCAACATGAACTAGAGTGGAGAAATTAACTTTCACCAACATGCACCACACTATAGGTATGATACAAATGCTACAGAAAATACTAAAATAATCTATAACGAATATATGTAAACGTTACTCAAGAGTCATACAGGAAACATACAATACATGGTGTTAGCACTACTCGTCAGGTTTTGATACATGCATTAGAAAGCATATGCATTAAACAGCTACACTACCTGTCAAAAAACCGACTTCAAAGACTCTACGCAGCCATTATGGTCTCTTATCGATCGTGGAAAAAACGACATATAAAACCTTTTTGTTCTGCAATCATTTCCCTTATTTTATTCTCATGATTGATCTACCGTAATATGATGGAGTTCGTAAGATATTGATAACTTCGTCGGATAATAAATTAGTCATTACAATAACAAATAAAAAATTGGACAAGTGTGGTCATTAAAAACGTATTCACGAAACAATTCTCATTTTTTGTACCATAATTTTTGTGTTCAAAAGGTAACCCGTTTCGTCAGCGGAAGCAGGATTTTATTAACTTAGTGAATATACTCTCTACAGATTCAGGCTTCACTACGTGGAAGTAAATAGTATCCATACTTAAAGAATACAATTTTTTACTTATCTACAGAATTTTATTTTGGATGGCACGACGCGTTTCACCGACTTGCGGCATCATCAGGTACAAAATTCAGGCAATTTTGTATCTGATGATGCCGCAAGTCGGTGAAACGGATCGTACATCCAAAGTCAAATTCTGTGAATAAGTACACAATTATGTGCTTTAAGTATGGATATTAATGAATATAAATGAGTGACTTAGTATTTTTATTGACTCATATAGTCAAGCCAGAGCCACCTTAATGCCCGTTCCTGAGCCAGTAGCACTGGGTTTATTTCATTAATGCCTACCATGCTACACTAATTGTACATATTCCTTCCGCTTATGGCACATTCATGAATGACGTCCATCACCCTCTCTTGTTCTTCGAAGAGACATGATGCTCCTTCTCTAGAATGTCTCGCATCTCATTTACCCATTATTTCTTTGGTTCACCCCTTCCTCCTCAACTATTCTCTCCCTCTCCGAAAATATTTCAATGACTGATAATAAAACTCTCAGACATCAAGCGGGGAATATCCCAAGCTGTGAAGGTGATAAAGGGCAAAAGAAAATTGCTATGCTTAAGGAAGAATGGTCTCCAAACCAGGAAACAGTGTGTCAAAACATTCGGGCGGAGCGCGGCACTCTATGAATCGGAAGCATGGACCATTGGAAAAGCAGACCAGAAAAGACTAGCAGCCTTGGAAACCTGGTGCTGGAGGAGGATGCTAAAGATAAAATGGACGGAAAAATTGATGAAGTATACAGAAGAGTAGAAGAGGAAAGGACCATATGGAACACCATTGAGAAAAGAATAGCATGATGGATTGGACACAATGGATTTGTGAAGAACATAATTAAAGGGAAAATATAAGGAAAAGTTCCCAGATGAAGGCTAAGGAGTAAGTTCATGGACAAAATAAAGAGGGAAGTACATGGAATGAGATACCAGGAGGTTACGGAACTAGCATTAGATAGGGAAAGATTGAGGGCAGCAGTCGGTAAATCTTAGGATTGAACAACCAATGAATGATTGAAAGCTCTAATTTACTTAAAACAGAAATAGATAATCTAAGTATTCCAATTAATGCGTTACAAATGTAATGATTTTTCCCTCCTCTTTGCTGGAATCAATGAGAAAATTATACATGCGCATGGTGCAACATGGCCATGGTTATAGAAGCAACTTAAAAGCATGTTTCTACCGGCGTACATACCTGTGAGAAAAGAAATGGACATTAGTCTCCGACACACCACATAAAACTAATGCCGCTCCAATGGAGACTCTGGTGCGAGGTGAACGGGGAAGGGAGGTTATGGGGGAAGGGAATGTGCTTAACCTCGCATCTCATGCCACCCCTTCCCTGAGCTCCCTCAACCTCCTCGCCATCCTCGTTCTGAGACTGACACACAGCTCCTGATGCCCGAGGGTCGGGATGGGAAGGGGAGAGAGCAAGCGAGGGTCCGTATCGCGGTGGGGAGGAGTAAGGGATTCTTTGGGGGGCTGGGGAGGATGGGGGGAAATCCCGCCGGGCACTTTCAGCGGGACGCATATGGGAGAGGAGAGAGAGAGAGAGAGGGGAGGGTTGGCTACGTCCGACTCACGCCATTTACCATCGCCTCACCCCTTCCCCCCGAACAATATAGCATATCAAGCATGACATGTGAGGCATTGCATTTTTCAAACATTTATTCACGCATGCTGGCCTCGTTAGCTTCTCTCTTTTCGGTGGAAAAGGTAGGTATTCCTCTTTTATTTTTCGAGGGCCGTTCAAATCCTCCCTCTTTGTCCTCTCGGCTACCTCCAAATGAATTTTTCCATCTCCATTCTTTTTGATGCTCGGGCAATAATATTTCAGTTTACTATATTTTTTATCTTTGCCGTCCCAGCATCACTTCATTTTCAGGTCTTCCGATATTTTTATATCACCCAATTCTCGGTTTTTTTCCCAAGGTTTTGGAATGCCACAGGGATAATGTGAGACGACAATTCCTTTTCAACTCGTCAATGATTATTTTTTTCCACGTTTTCGATTGGGTTTGGTGAAGTACAGGTATGGTAGACTGATACGCGCGATTGAGTCATAAAATGGCATGTCAATGGAGAGTCACACTCGATTCAATTCATTATAGGGCAGACCGACGAGGTGCAAATCACTGTTATTTCTCTACCTGTGTGGCGAAGAGGAATGGGATTTTGATTTTTTTCTTGTTTCCAATGAACGTGATCATCAGCATAGATATGTTTTTTTAGTGCAACTCCACTACGTTTCCCAGGCAGATAAGATTGTTGGTTAGCCTGTTTATCATCCATACAAAATGTAATTTAGACAGAGTGCTCTTTGCTACTCTTCAGTAGCTTTGACTACATGCATATACATTCATTCGCAATCATACTCCTTTCTTTCTCGTGTTGGGTACAATCAAAAGAGCTGAAGTATAGGTGTTTTAGACTTGGAAAATTTGTCTAAATAGTTTTTCCTTGTATTTCTATCCTTGAATTTCTCTTTTGCTTCTGTTACCTACGTGCATTACTTCATACTCTTCCGAGCAAAGCTGTCAATAAAAATAAATTGAAAATGCATGGTGGGGGAAGGGAATTCTACTTTCCGTTAAAGTGAAGAAAATCGCCATTGTTGGAAACATTATTCTCAGCCGAATAGTATTTAATTCATGTTTACCATCCAATAATTGAATGCTTATAAAATGAAGCTGTCACATAGAGTACCTTTTGCAAGTTAAAAAATTATTTTTCGGAAAAGCGACATCTTTGCTGGACCTTCAATCAACAAAATTATGAATAAGTTGCATAGAAAGGAGATTATACTATTTCTCAGACATCAAACTTTTATCAGCAGGCATTGACACGTGGGCTATAATTTTCACAGTTTAAATATATCTGTCCAATATTTATTTAAAAAGTGTTTTTATAAAAATGTATCCTATTCACATCTGGGTGAATTGTTCAATGAATTTCATTTCCAAGAACCAAGGTTTCCGTTGTAATCCCGTCGTAAATATTTTTCTCATAAATTCCTTGATTTTCCTTTATTAATTTTTAATTTTTATCACTTGATTTGTGTAAATCAAATTCTTCTGCAAACAAATAAATATTTAATGCTTACTTTCACTTCTTAAGTGGCTAAAGTGATGGTGATGGGATTCTTTAACAAAATTTTCTGTCCAAGCAATTGACAAGCATCCAAATACCTATTTAAAATATGCCGCTAAAACTTAAACTTACATGAGTACGATATACATTTTTAGGCTTTTACCGCAAGCTTTTTGTCTCTCTAAAATACAGTCATTCAATTTAGATAAAGGCTGGATTCCAGACGATAGGTCACTGCGCTGTCTGTTCATTGAATAGATTACTAAATTGGCGTCTGACCCCAGTGGGCCGGTCATGTAAGCCATGACCTCACATTATGAACACTTTCGAGAAATGAATGCAACAGGAAACCAACTCAATTATGCGGCCATGGACACATGATATACGGCAACAATTGCATAATAAATGCTGGCAACTGCAGGACTTGTCCCGCTGGGATCTGAGTCATTTCCCGCGATGTGGGGTGGCTGGGGAGGGGGAGGGGGAGAGTTAAGGTTTCCGTGGTCGACATCACGCGATTTCAATGCGAATCCGAGTCAACAGCAGCGGAAAATATGTCACAAAAGAGTCCTGCAACTGTGTATCATGGGGTGTGAGGAGAATGATGGGATCTGCAAAACTAGAAAAGCGCAAAAAAATTAGATGAAAATCAGACGGAGGTAAACACGTTTGTTGGGTGGTGATAATGGAAATCTAGCGTGTAATGGAGGATTTTTTGGAGGAAATGGAGGAAAAGGTGAGCGATTAAATTTTTTCAGTGCACTCTTGAATGCCTTTACAAGGAATTTTAGAGGAAAAATATGTACCTAGACAGTTTGGTGGAGAAAAAAACGTGTCTCTTCTATGCTGAAATTCATCCCGATAAATCAATTGATCTGAGAGGAATTTGAACATGGAAATTCCAATTTAATGCAGATTTCAACGCCTTACGCAGTGTGCAAAGGTACTATATCCTACCCATGTGATTCATGACGGTGTACATATCTCATGTAAAGAATTTTTAACGTCAACTATCTTAGTAGAGATGAGTGAAAGACCAAAATTAATAGTAGTGATTAATAGTAGCAAAATTAGTAGTAGCTTAGTAGAGATGAGTAAAAGACCAAAAAAAGGGTATATCTAATATTTGGACAGCAAAATTAGTGGAAGAACACCAAATGCAGTAGTAAATCCTAAATTTCTGCAAATACCAAGAGTTCAAGATTACGCATTCATTAGGTGTTTGCTGAAACGTTCAAACTCCTTTATCAAAAATTCATAATTGGTGAGGAATATAAAGGCTTCAAAAGTAGGTTTTTGTGCATGTCGTTCTAGGACAAGGGTTTATTATAAATGATCTTTTTCCTTTGGAGTGACTTGTTGGGGTGATTCAGGACGACACCGACTACGTAATGCTAGAGCTTAATACGACAAAACTAAAACTGTTATTGAATAACAAAGACCAGTGGCTTAGTTCAATCCGAATGGAGACTTACTTCCTACGAGTTCAGCTATCACATTTCGTAAATTTGGTAAATATCGTATATCGGTGGCAAGGACGTGGATGTAAATGTTAATAGGAATTTAAAAGGAAATTAAGTCTCTTTTCCGAGTGAAATACCTTCTCATTTTGAATGAAGGGTGTTTAATCTATCATGACACGATCTTTAAGGATTAATTTTATCCTTCTACTGATAGATAAGGCTTTGAGTCAACTAAAACTTGTTGAAACGCAAAAGGGGAAAATATTCAAAGAATTGACTCTCAGGAAATTTGGCATAAAAAGGGAGCAAATGAGTAACCCCGACCTTAGAATTATGGCCTTCGATATGGGTAGTACTTGACTGCCTCTGAAACCACCATGGCAAAGTTATTACTCCCCTTCTCTATATATTTATAAGTTTCGACATCTATATATTTATAAGTTTTTCACGTCGTTTTTACATAAGAAGTGGTAATACAAGGGTATTATTGTACAATCCTCCCGACACCATACGTCAATCCGAACCTTACATTATTCAAACGATGTTTCTTGTACATAGGACCTAAAGTGTATAATTTATTACCGGTTTCTCGTTTTAATTCAAAACTCCTAAACTCAACAATGAAAAATATACGATGTTGGTTATTTACTAACGAAAGTTTAGAGGATGTTTATCTATGGCAATTACATTATTTGATACATGTACTGTAATTTCCAAATGCTGTATTTCCTTGGAATATGTGTATAACCCATGGCCAAAATGCAGATTTACCTTCATGGCTACGTAAAGTTACTCCCTGATTTAACCAAAGATATTTTGTTTATGCTTTCTCTATCGGAACAATAAAGCATTATTATTATCACTTCATATTAAGAATCTTATTTCATCATCATTAGCAGTTACCATCAACCCAAAGATTGATTTGCTGAGGCTCTACCCTTTCCTTTCAATCTGTCGCTTCGTTCCTTCATAACATGTTATTTTTTTACGTCACTAATAATTTGCGTTTAGTATTTCAACCTCCCCCTCCTTCGATAATTATTTCCATTTATTTCGAGCAGGCGTCAAGCATTTTCAAATCAAACCCGTACCAAATGAAGACTCATCAATCGCGATGGGTCGGTCAAGCCCGATTGAATCACATGATCCGGTTCATCTGAGTAGTTGATCGATGAACGGGATCATTCAGATGACCGAGAGAGTCATTTTCGAACGCAGGTCGTTCACAACCCTGGTCGTTCTCCATCAATGGTGACCCGTTGGTCACTCGTGATTGTTAGTGTTTTACCTTCATACGCGGTAATGCGTGAGAGTATACAGCAATCATTTGTATGTGAGATTTTTAAAAACTGTTATTCGTTCTTTTCATTAACGTTAAAGTGCTTCAACAGCGTATCGTCTACAGTGCTCCATTCAAATCTCCAGAGACAATTTTCCTGCGAAACCCGTAATATCACGCCAACAGCCTCATCCCATGATTTTTTTAAAATTTGACGGGAAAACTATCGAGATCATGAGCCCCACTGTCCATCGATGTATCGATATATATAACTTTGAGAGTTTACAAGAAAAGTTTAAGTATTTTGGTTAAGCCATGCATCATGACCTCTCTCCAAGGTAGAGGCAAGAATTTACTTAGAACAATTAGAGGAGTTATTATAAACGAAAATAAATGGAAAGAAAAACGATAAGATGTAAGTAGTTTCAGAGCTCAAAATAGATGTCGACGTTCAATAATGTTTTTACCTACACCTTGACAACTAATGAAAGAATTACAATGAATTTTAATGAAAAATTTAGGCATGTAATATTTACTCTCCAATATTGGTTTAGAAAATTTTTGAACTATGATTTCAAATACTGTGGGCTAAGGTGCGTTTGACTTGCACAAAGACCTTTTACTCTGTTAACGTATGTTTCCATGTAACAAAATTGGTACAATATTGTTTGCAATAGCCAAACTTCCGGACACTTTAACATACCTAATCTTTCCTTCATCTTCTACCTTTATTGAGATATTTTCCTTCGGATTAGACCAGTTGTATCAATTTTTTTGATATTTTAAAGTGATTTAATGCACTGGTCAGTATCTTAATTAGTTTTTGTGAATAAAAAATATTCCACAGAATTTTCAAGACAAACATATATTTTCCATAGTCTGGTATATATCGAGTGCAACAACTTCTACGAACGTAAATTAAAGGTGGCATATGTCACGAGAGGTTCTTAATACTTGTTAAAAGACTATGGATAGAGCTACTACAATTAGTATATATATATTTAGTATTGAGTAATAATAATTGAGTAATAATAATAATAGTTATTGGAAACAAATTTCTGATTGAATAGAGGATCGCGACTGGAAAATGTTGTGATTGGATACGGAGTCGGGGTTAGAAATAGGGCTGTAATTTGATAGAGTCGTGGTTGGAAACAGGGTCATGATTGGATATAGGGTCATAATTGTCATCCACATTTTTCAACCACGACCTTTTCATTAGCCCTACCGTTTATGACAAAATCACTCAAGTGAATAGTGATCGTCATTTGGATCACGGGGGTGACCGACTTAGTCCATGACTACTCTTCACTCACGCTGTCTCCTCATTTAATGCAATTTTAGGTCATTAGAACTATCAATGGGCCTAGACTTGTGGGAATGGGTCAATGCTATTGATGTTTTGACAAATACTCTAATTATGTGTGGAAAAACTACCATTCAGAATATGGCCAACCACATGGCCAAATGTAAAGTATTGTAAAAAATAAATAAAAGCCTATAGCAATTCATTTCATTACCGCTTGCTCGATAGATTATATACGTAAATTACGCCACTTACTAATGAAATATTATTAGGGGCCATTATGATATTGCCGAATGTAAACATGTTACTTTTTGTCGTGATTTTTTTCTTTCGCATAATTTTATCCAAAATATCTCTCCAAAATTTTTTTAGACAAGCACGTTTACTCAATGTTGAATGGAAATCGTTAAAACAATTGAGAAAAAAGTATTAGACTGAAGTGACGCAGATGGACTCATTAGGTTCTCCATGTTTCGATCGTATTACCTTGGCTCATTAAAAAGACCGAATACCGTCTAATGGATTGAGGAGCGTCATGAAAGATTCAAATGTCTAAGAAATGGCATTTATTAACTGAGTAATGTCACCGATCTTACATCGGTTATGCGCCGCAGCGGGTTGCGTAGACGCCGGCGGCGAGGGCGTAAGTGCGGAGTTGTTGAGTGTCGCTGCTACTTCGGAGACTTCTGTTGAATTTACTCGAGGTGGCGACGGCATCACAGATGTTCTTGAGTACGGACGACCTGCACTACCGTTGACTTGATAAAGACGAACTGCTGACTGACTTCTCTGTAGTTCGGAGCTGGAGTTCTTTATGTAAGAGCCCGCCGAGGGATACGCTTTCAGTTCGGGTACGTATCACTCACATTTACGCTCTTAATAAACTTATATGAGTATCAATCTAAAAGGTGAAACACTCTTTTAACTTCAGCATAATCGTTAAAAAATATTTCCTCTGTTCAACCACCTTTGGTAGGCAGGAATAGAAATTCACCCAAAAATTACTCAGATAATAGTGCTGTCGTAAGATAAGGAATTCCGATGCCTGTGGGAAACAGCTGTATGTGAAAAATTGTCGCTACTTTTTTAATTATCAAGAGAATTACTTTTCATGCAGGTGCGTTACAATCATAGTTCCAGTACTTTTCTAATTCATTGATGAAAAATCATTCCTTTATGGACTTTATCTTCTCATTGGGAAAATGTAATTCTGTAACAGTGTCATACGTACTATTAGCCGAAGGTTTTCACCTAAAAGTTCATCATTTTGCTTTTTTCACGTATTTCAAAGGTGACATTCATCATTTCAACTCTTAATTTGTTATAAACACTCAGGAGAGGAACGTTGCCTAATTTACGGCCCTCGATGCTGTTCAAATCCAAGAAGACAGCCGCATGGAAAAAGAGTCCCATTTAATATTTTCCGACGAGCGTAACTTGACGTAGCATTCACCTGTCGCATCAAAAGCGTTTTGCCTAGTGAGTAAGAGGAGAGAGCACGGCTGGAGGATTTTGCACGATTCAGACCGCAGACAGTGCAACACGAGACGGTGGGCTCCGAGGAGGGAAGAAGAGAGGTTATTTCCACGCAGATGGGATGCCGCGGGACGCGAAACGTCTAGTGGCGTCGGTGCGAGCCGGATGAAAGAAAATAACGGCAAACA
Source organism: Ceriagrion tenellum (assembly GCA_963169105.1). Taxonomy (NCBI): domain Eukaryota; kingdom Metazoa; phylum Arthropoda; class Insecta; order Odonata; family Coenagrionidae; genus Ceriagrion; species Ceriagrion tenellum. Next base: position 110,517,645 of record OY720632.1, read on the forward strand.
AAAGGTTTTTCGGGGCCGCCTGCCTGGGAGACGCAGATATATCTCTTTAAGACCGCATATCTCAAGGAAGAGGAGGAGGCGAGCGGGAGGGTTAAGGGGAATAGGAGAGCAGATGCGCGGGTGCAGCGCGGGGATTTACGGGCGGAGCGCGCCCTCCCGCAGGGCATCCGCAGAAGCGAGCAGAGCAGTCTCGAGAGCGGGTGAGGATTAGTCCCGACTTCTTCCCGTACGGGAGGAGGAAGACAAGCGGGGAATTCGTCAGGCGGGCGGGCGGCTGAAAGAGGGAGAAAGGAAGGAGAAGGAATCCCGCAGCCGGCCCCTAAGACGGGCTCAATCCTCGACTCAAGGAAGGGAACATTTTTGCGCGCGAATCTCTTTGAAGCACTTTCTTTTTTAATTCATTTTTATTTTTCGCTGAAAAAAATACCCTCCGCGGAAACCATAATTCATTCGAGTCACGCCTCCCAGCCGACTTTACCATGCACCTCCTCCCTCTTCCTCCTCCTCCTGGTATTCGGATGCGCTTTTTTTTAACGGCTTCCCATTTTTTTTCTTCCTCCCATGCACAAGTGACACCGCAGTGAGACTTTGCGTGGACGGGAAAAAGGGGTATCAAATGAATGGCGGGGGTGGGATGTAGTATGAAAAGACGAAGGCCCCCTCATCTCATCGTCTGAGTCGCGCACGTATGCGCCAACTTGCCACAAGAAAAATGGGTGAAGGCATCAAGGAAGGAAGCGCCTGAATGGTATCAACCGGGTGGAGATGGAAGTTAAAAAAAATAATAATAATAAAAGGGGGAGCTTTGTACGGTCGGCGCAGTTTTAAAAACTGCTCGGGTTGACTTCCGAGTTGTGTTGTAAACTCGGGAAGGAGACACTAAAAGGTTGGGTGAGGTAATTTATTGTGCGAGGGGAGTAGTTACGTCCTGGGTATTGTACATAACGGGAAATGGGTTTCACAAACGAGTCTCGGAGTTTAATCCTGCTGAATTAGAAATTAACATGTCATCCTTGGAAGCCATGTGACGCGATTTACCTAAATATTTCTCCGGAGAAAAAATTCATGCAGGAGTTCATTAATCGTCACTGCTGCTTCCGCTGAAACTTTTTTGTTTTTTTTTTATCTTCTTTTTAATTTTAGTTTGAAAAAATTATGAATACGCATATCATCATGAGCTGTCATAAAAATCGCAGATAGATTTTCTCCAGGTCACTGCTTCGACAATAGCAAAATACTCCACTCCATTACAAGTCTCCATTTGGCATCGCTGTTAGTTTTCCTGTTTCACAATTTGTCATCCTAGAATTACTCGAAAATTCTCTTCATACTTCTCTCCTAATATTATTGAATTCATGTTGTTATTACATCTAAACATGTTTCTTTGGTTTTTCTTGTATTCATTAATTGGTCATTCAATCCTAAGATTGGCTGAATGCTGCCAATCTTAGAATTGAACCCACCCTTCCCTATCTAATGCTAGTTCCCTTACATCTTGGTGTCTCTTCCTAAGTACTTTCCTCTTTATTTGGTCCATGAACTTATTCCTGGGTCTTCCTCTGGGGACTTTTCCCTCTATTTTACCTCAATTATGTTCATCACAAACCCATTGTGTCTCAGGGTGTGTCCAATCCATCTGGTTCTTTTTTTCTCTATGATGTTCCCCATGGTCCTTTCCTCTTCCACTCTTCTGTACATGTCATCGTTTCTTATATATTTTTCTACACTCCATTTTCTTGTATACTTTTTAGATATTTTACTTGGTAATTTCTCTATCAAACTCTTAGCAATACTTATTTCCTGATTAGGTAATTGCTGATTCCTCATCCATTAAAAGTCTCACCTTTCTTCTTTAATATTTCTGTAGCCTCCTATCATCTTTGTTATTTTATAGACATCATAAAAGACAAACATATTAGGCTCCCAATCTTTATGGCTTGAACCCAAATTGTCCAGGCGTGTCAAACCACAGCAAATACCTCCTAATGGTTGGTTGCGGGCAACAGTATGCTGGCTCTCGAGGAAGCCCTTCCAGAAGGGATACTAGCTTGGATAGAAGAGCTAGTGCAGCCCGAGTTTAATGATAGGCTTTGGTTTCTCTTAACGCATACTGGAGAAAATGGGCCCAAACTGAATAATAGAGTGCCGTAACCGAGTTCAATCAAATTCACCGAGAGGAAAATGCATTAACAAAACCACACTACAGAACGCCAAGCACAAACAAAAAGCACACTTCTACGACCTCTCTCTACCAACAGGTGGCTCCAACAGAGTTATCTACCAGAGTTCTCTACATATCTCCACCTACACTACACATTTTGTGTAGTTTACGACGGTCACATTCAGTTCGGCTACGCAAGTTGACAAGTCCACTCCTTTCGAGTATGGTGCTTTTCATCCCGTTTCTGTTGGTAAGGTCGCTAGACGTGAGTCGACACTAGGAGACACACGAAAAAACTGGGTTGAAGAAAATAAGACGGACTGTACCTTCTGACATGGTTGCAAAGACCCATATCGATAGAGGTATGGATACATCAAATTGAACGACCCAGTACGATACCACAGCAATCATCAAGTAGAGCCCTCACACACATTTCGACTATGGAAAACTCAGGCCGCTGTTGTTGCTACCATGGTTGGGACAAAAACACCCTTGTTGCTCAGTGAGAAAAGGGATTGAAATAAATTTTGATATTTTTGCATAATTTTTATGGTAGTTTCAGAGGTTTTACTTAATGAATAAATTAGTTTTAAGATGCAGCTCAGCAGTTGAATCGTATTGAATCATAACTTTCCTGAATTTTAAATCAGAAAAAAACACCTTCACCCTCCTGATGGAACGATTTTAAAATTCCAACTTTCCTGCCTTCATCAGTTTATAATATGTCAGAGTAATTGTCTTACTATATTTTATCAGCTACATCGAAGCTTTATCGAAGAATTTAGTATTGCTGTTGAATATAAATTTCCTTTATAAGGAATTGGTTCCTCTCCCATCTTCTCTCTTGAAAGTTTCACAGCTGGTGGAGGCCTTAATGGAGCGTTAACGATCACTAGTGGGTCGAGTTTAGCCCCATCGTTTTGGAGGGGTCTTTAGCACTTTGAGAGCAATCTAGATTAGGCTTCATTATACAAAGATTGTTTCTCAAGAAAACATAGCCTTTTTCAATAGCTCGAATTGATAGCCTTATTTGATTGGTTGTTCAATCCTGAAAGTTGTATAGCGCAGCCCTTCACACTTCCCTATGTACTGCTTGGTAGCTTAACTCCGGGTAGCTCTTCGTGTACTTTCCTTTTTGCTTGATCCATGAAATTACTCCTGGTTATTCCTCTCGGGACTTTTCTCTCTCTTTTGCCTTCAATTATATTCTTCACAAACCCATTGTGTCTCACGGTGTGTCCAATCTATCTGGTTCTTCTTTCCTCTATAGTCCTTATACATACATATATGGTCCTTACCTCTTCTACTCTTCTGTACACTTCATCATTGTCCGTCCCTGCTCCGGTCAGCTTTTCCAATAGTCCAAGCTTCTGATCCATAGACTGCAGCACATTAAAATAAGCATACTACGAGGCACATATTAGTGAAAGGGCTTTTCTGGGGGTTCAGAGTTAATTTAATCATAGGAATGGTTTTTTTTGCACATTTTTAGATTAATTTTCATGGAATTACTGATCAAAATTCCTGAAACAGCATTATATAATTTTTTTGTCATTATATGGCAACCTTTTTTCTTAAATAATAAACGTATTTTCAACGAAATGAATTCAAACAAAGTGGGCGAATTTTGAACTGAAGCGAAAAAGGCAAGAACAAAGAGCGATGAGAAATGAAAACAGGTGATACCGGCCGCGCTGGTGTCTTGCTTCAGTACCCCCTTGATCTCAGGGGCATTGCAACGTACGAAGCGCTTACACTGCCAGCAAACGGGTTTTTGCTTTTAATCCTTAAAAACAATAGTTTATTGTAATTATGCGTAATTATGTACGATGAAACTTTCCTAAAATTCAATTATTCTTGATTTCAGAATAAAGAAATAGAATCTTGGTTTATGCGCGCGCTTCGCGAAACCAATATGCTTGCGCTTCGCGAAATCGCAAAATCAAGCCTCTTTCATTCGCTCTATAATACTGCGGATATTTCTATGGAAAAGAGGTTTAGGAACAAAATTCTACTCACAGGTACACCCACTCAAAGGTTGCGTACCATTTTAGTGGCATTATTAATGTATGCTTCACTTTAACATAGTTAAATAGTAATATGATTGCACGTGTGCAAAGAGAAAATATTTCTTTCCTAAATATATAGAAGTCATGTATATTTCGTGTGATGCCCAAGTTTTTTGTCAGAATGCACATTAATGTTTGTACTTTAATTTAACTTTAGTCTGAGGTCGATGTTTAACTTTTAATGCTTTCTGTACGATGTTTCTATACGTAGAACTTTAATGCAGGCTTTAAGGGTGCCAGATTTTTTAGGTTGATAATGCTGGGGCCACCATTATCGCGGACGATAAATATTATTATGAACTCTAAAAGAACCATTTCTTTGTTTTAATGGTGCTTCGCTTAATGTGCGAGTATTACTTCGATACGGTATTATTTTGTGTCCGTTTTAAAATTCTGTCACCCGAGTACGAGATTTGATATCTTCAAGACATTATTATATCACTATTAGCATTAGGATCGCAAATCAAAACTCTATTTAATTTGCTTAATTTCTTGAAAACATAATGGCTCCTCTCTCCTTTTGGCATACTTCTACCTTCTAAGAGAGCTTTTTCTCCGAATGCATTTAGCAAATTATTTTTTAAAATCCTGATTATATCAGTATAATGAGTTTAAGTAATCCATAATGGTGATGTAAAGGCCTAGGAAATGGCACAACGTGAGGTTTTTGCTTGGGAGACAATGTAGTTTTTCAAAATACTTAATAAGAACCTCAAAGATACAGTTAATGGTATATGATATAATATAACTGCTCCAAAAGAACTCAGTTACATAATATGGGAGGTACATTTTGACTTCATTGATCGTGTCGTTTCAATGATGCACTAAACTTTCAATCATCCGTTCAGGAGCTCGAGCAATCGATCGCTTTTTTCATCATTTTCGACGTTATTGTGATGGTAAAAATATTTTATATTAATGCAGGAATTTGCTGTCTTCGGTTAATGTGTTACTGAATAAAAATTATGAGCCAGTTTTTGAGATCTTCCGCTTTCAATTTGGGAGAGACAGTTCTATTAAACAAGTCATGCTTCAAGGTTGTTCATCTCCTGCCAAATTTGCCTTCTTTTTCGATTATCACGACTATAACGTCGTGAAATTGCTTCTTATCTCATTCTGGGCAAACCTGCGAGGTAAAATTTCGGCTTGGTCCCACAAGTTCAATTTTGAAAAGTCATACAGCAAAAGTTTCTTGTGGTGCAGTCACCAGAGTGAATTTCGAGCAGGGAAATGATGCCATGCTCACTCACTCTCCTTCATACAAAGTCTTTGCAATACAATATAATAATATTCAATTCATTTTTATCTGATCCGAGTTACTTTCAGTTTTCAATCCATTTACCGGGCACATTATTTTTATATGTATTCTATAAATTGAATTGAGCCTAACTTCACTAATTATAATTCAAGCAATATCAAAAGTGCCAGTCATTTCAAAAAGCCGCTTTTTTCAACCTACAAAACATGCAGTCTGTATTTCCCGGGCCTGGCCAAGTTTAATTACCTAGATCCCCACGTACGCGTACATTAATTCATTTTTTTCCAACCTTTGAAAACTGAGTTTTACATTTATCTATTTAATATTCTAGGCTGCGCATATATCCTATGTGCGAAAAAATTCCATATCTCGGAATTTCTCTCGTTAATACCAGGTATGTCATCCGAAATAGTTTGCTTTGCACGAGGATTCATCAAAAACGTCACCTTTGCCAGTTATCCAAGTTCCATCAACGTGTTAAACTCGATTGGAGTTTACCTAAGCTGATAGCAGACGGCTCGGAAATGCAAACACACACCGTTGCGCCTACGTGTAACAAATATAAAACGTTTAATCCATTCTATCTCAGGACTTCCTGTAGAAACGGATTCTCTTGACGATTTTTAGTTAAACGTATCCGGCACACTTTAATATGAACACGTTAATTTTCGTTTTGTGAACACCAATGAAATAAATATGTAAATATAATCTGCTTCCCAGTTTTTTGTGCATCTGTTCGCCGCTAAAAAGTAATTTAATAAATAAAACACAAATAAATAACCTCAATAAACACTGGGAGAATGATTGTATCCTATTTACAACGACTTGTTGCACTCCCTTTAGGTAAATAAATCATTTAGATATCACGGCCTAAATTATGAATGATGTGATGCACTAAATTTTAATGAGAGATGCTTCAATGAACTCAACTAAACGGCACATAATCAAAAGAACGCTTGCTTCAGCCCCGTGTATTTATTGGACATGTCCTTATACCCAGTGTATTCATTTTAAATACGCCATTATAGCCAGTGTAATCATAAGCCTTAGTTTTTTTTCTTCCTTTCGCTTAAAATTGGTTATCAATATCTTAAGAACAGAGAGGTTCTTAGTTGTCGTTTTCTTAGGAACAGAAAAGTTTAAAATCTCGTTTTTCCCACGATCGATAAGAGACATTAATGGCTGCGTTAATGCTTTGAATGTTAGTTGATCGGTAGTGTAGCTGAGTAGTTCATGTGCTCCCTAATGCATGTTTTTAAATCTTCCGAGTATTGATAACACCATGCTTTGCATGTTCTCTGCATGATTATTTTGTCATGTTTACATAGTTGCATTATATATTATTTTAGTATTTTCTATAGCATTTGTAGCATGCCCATTGTGTGGTGCATGTTGAAGAAAACTAATTTCTTCACTCTAGTTCATGTTGGTGATGAGTCACCCCCTACCACAAACCTTTGAAGTGACTTGCAGGGTAATAAATAGGAAGGGAATAAATATATGCGCATTTGGCGTATTTGAGGTTATTCTGTTAACATTCATTGCAATTCTATTTTGTATCAAAAGATGTTTTAGAAAATCATCTTATAGGCTTATGATTGAGTGAAAATATTTTTCAGTGAGACAAATCTGACGGATGGTCTTTTCATCTCTTTTTAGAACAGTTCCAATGTTATTGGCTCCAATTGCTTTCATTTATCTCATCTTTGGGTACTGGATGGGTACATTCTTGGGTACTGGATGCTGGATCTCAATGAAGATAAATAATCTATTGCCGATCTTGGATACATTTCATTACTGTGATGAGTCAATCCTGTTCAGCGACCCAACCCAATCAGCGAATTCCTCTTTTAATTATTCCGCTATACTTATCATTGCCCAGAGTTGATGTAGAGTACTATTTCTTCCTCCAAACCAAATCCTCCCAAAATACCAGCATAAAATCTCCACTTTTGAGAAAAAGCCCAGATGATTGAAAAAAAAGTGTTTGCTTTTACAGTAACATAGCTTTCGAAAGTTCTATTCGGTTTTTCCGTCGCTCGATATTTTGTTTCCTCATAAATAGTCAAGGTTTGACATGTTAAAAAAATTAGCCCTAAAGAATTAACCGGTATCTTTGTTATGACTAGCGGGAACATAACTGCCCAAAAAACGTTGGATAATTTTATTTTATGCTATACTGCGGCCCATGAATTCTGCTTGGTCTAATGGTAGAGGATAAGCGTATTTTATGCTGACTATAAAAATGAAATTGTATCCTCAAAACATTTAAAAATGTTTTTGGGAGTCGCAATTTATATCACTCGACTTTTAAGCGTAACCCTGTGCCAAATTTTGTCGATTTTATCTGCAAAATCAATGATACGCTAGGATGGCTATCATCAAATAGCCACTCGCAGCGTGTACACTTGCGTCTCAGTCTGATCAAACCTTCCACCGTCATTGAAAATACTGCGATAAAAATATCACCTCACTCAGATTAATAGTTTCTGAACCCTCGCCTGGTAAAAATCCTCATCACATCAACGCCCAAGCACTCACGTGCGGCAGATAACGCAGGCCAGGTGGTCAAAGAGGGTTCGGGAGGTCTATGCAATCCCATTGAACTCCCGATTCGTCTAGTTTTTATCCCGTGAATACAATATTTCCTCGCATACCCGCTCCGCACTAGGAGCAGAGCACTTTTTTTGGGAGCCAAAGCACAAAAAAATCACACATTTTTTCTCCGCCGCCGCCGCCGCCATCCGAATTGATGTCTAGCCGTATGTAACAGAGAAATGACGGAGATTTAAACGCCATCCCGTTCGAACGCCGGCGTGCAACGTTTCTTTTCCCCCTCCTGGAATGGAGTCCCGTCCGCCCATTTCCCTTCATTTCCGCAGACCTCATGCTATCCACTTCCCCAAAACCCCATTTAGCAGCGATGAGAATATCCTCATTACCAAACAATCCGCGCGATTCCGAATTCAGGGATTGCGGCCAAAGGTCCAAAACCCAGACCACACACAAACTCGCTCGCTCGCTCTCGCACACATACTATACTCACCCCACGGCTCCCGTCTCTCGCTCGCGGAGCGTGTATGTATATATGTATGTATGGGGACCCGAACCCCTGATTCCTAAATGAAAAGGATTCTCCGACCTTCCACCTCTCTCCAATTTAACTCTACCCCACTCCTCTTCCTCTCCCAATCCTCTCTCCTTCCCCACCCCCCACTCTCTCTCTCTCTCTCTCTCTCTCTCTCCCTCTCTCTCTCTCTCTCTCTCTCTCTCCCTCTCTCTCTCCGCTTGTTTTTAGCCGAACAAGCAAACGCGAATAGTTTGCTCAGAGGACTGGGAGTTCGTTCATCTTCCATTCCCCTACTTTTGTCCCGCTCGATTCCTTTCGCAAAACAGAAGGGAACCGTGGCGCGCCCCCGGAATTAGGCAGAGAGAGAGAGAGAGAGCGGACGGTGTGCTGTGGCACAAAGAAGCCGACTGCTTTCACGCTTTTCCGCCCATCGCCGATATTTCCCCCAGCTCGCGCCCCGACCTCCCTCGACGCCTCTGTCCTCCCTTTCCTCCTCCTCCTCCTCCTGCCACTCCTCGCGGCCGCTACTCTCTCCCCCTCTCTCCCTCGCTCACGCCATACCGTGCTAAAAGTACACACGGCCTCGCCCTTGTGCATTGTGCATTATAAATGATTAATCTTTGAACTGTCCTGCCAAGAAAGAATAAAGAAGTGATCAGATGAAAGTATATGGTGAGAGTGCTCCGGAAATTATTTCATCCATTGAGTACGCAATCGCTCATATTTAAGTGGATCAATTATACCTCTAATATAATAATACATAATAATAATTCATTTATTATTACACTATTTTAAGTACCAAAGAGATATATTTACATATTTTCAGGAACTTTTAGGCACCTTTAAAGATCACAGACCTGTGGGGTGGCTGTCCTCCGTTTATTGCATGCAATGCCTTTTGCTAAATTTAGAAATAAAATGCTTGCAAAGGATACATATCTTACAGCATAAGCGCATTTCAATTTCGCCGTAAAATATATAACAAACCAGTCACAAATGAAAAAAGAAGCATAGCATGAGAAGAGTTGCGATGCCATGATAAGTTTTTTATTTTATTTACGGACGATCTACGGGCTAAGGTAGGTTCAGATGGGAGGAGCTGCATCGACTACAATTTCACCGGCGCAGACAATTGGATTATTATGACTTCATTCTTCAACTAGACATGCGTTCCATCCCTTCCTATTCAATCCTTAAGGTACTGTGAGCGAGATAGTTTCCTATATAGAGAGAGCGAAATAGTCATAATAGAGACCATATTCGAATTACACGTTTCAATTTCATCAGTCGTAGGACCCATGGACAAAATACTGTTGTATTGATAGTGCAAAATTTAGTTTCATATGACAATTGTAATTAATTAAATGAAAATTTCTAAATAATTCTTTGACTTGACTCATTTTTTCACGTGGTACGTTTGAAACTCGTTCAAAACAGAATTTTTTTGTGATCGCGAGGAACTTACTGCGGTGACAATATGGTTAATTATCAAAAATAGTTAAGATAACAAACAAACCACACACTGTTAAATTTTGACGAGATCTAGGAGTTATAAATTCCTCATTTTTAAAATAAGCTCTCTCTGAAGTGCATAAACGTACCCTTTCCCCTGTAAAATTACTGGTATTTGTTGGAAAATATCTCGGAAAGAAAAGTGATAGGGGTTAAATTTTTTGTATCATTAGAAGAGTGAGATATTTTTCTTTAAAATGAGACCAAAATTTATTGACTTCAAGGTGCAATGATATTTTGCTCTGTAGTCAGAAGACTGGAAATTCGTTCATCTTCCATTCCCCCACTTTTGTCCCGCTTGATTCCTTCAAACTTCCTAAAACTACCTTAAAGGCATTTCTTTTTCTTCCTCTTCTATTCGTACCAAACTTCCTTTCCTCAGTCATGTCTTTTATTATCGTCTCGGCCCTCATTACCCGTGCTATCCACCTGCTATTCCTCCTGCTGATCTCCCCATCCACAATTATGAACTTGTCCTTCCTCTCCGTTGAGGTAGATGGTAACGGAGATTCCTATGGTGGTCAATGCTTTAAGTTGTAACGATGACGAGGCCTTTCAGCCATCTTTGTTAACCCCGATTTTCCTTTAGCGCTTACGGGCTGATACGCTGATTTTCCAATTTTATGAGGTATTCCATCGATAACTTACTATAAATCAGCACGAATTTACTTTAGTAATATGGATTCTCTGTACATTTATTCTTTATTTATTTAAATTAATAATAGTCCGCATTCCCGAAGAAAACCATGTTAGAATCGAGTATAACCCATAGCCCTAAGTAACAAATGTATGTTTAAAGAGTCATCATCGGTTGTTCATTTCTAAGATTGATTGATTGCAGCCCTCCACCCTTCCCAATCTAACACTAGATCCCTTACCTCCTGGTATCACTTCCTACGTACATTCCTCTTTTTTCGGTCCATTAAATCATTCCTGGGTCTTCCTCTGTGGACTTTTCCACTTTATCTTCAATTATGTTCTTTACAAACTCATTGTGTCTCAAGGTGTATCCAATCTTTCTTGTTCTTCTGTTTTTAAGAGTAGCTTGCCTGAAATATTGAACAGATGGTGGATATTCTTGCTTTACATCCGCCAAGTCGTCCATTCCGTCGTACTATCCAAAAGGAAGTAAGGAAAGAGCAGGGATAATCGATATGGCTGTTATTTTGGCTTCAAACTACAGTTTTATGACATAATGTCTTCTCCATCTACCTCAATGTACCACATATTTGATCCATTGTTCTCCACACCCACATCTCGAACGTCGTTACTATTCCACTATCCTCTGAGTCCACGTGTCTACGACGCACGCTGAACTTCAAATTAGACTCATTGCTACTCTTTTCTTCACGTTTTTCGCTTTGTCCGGTCATTAACCACCTCTAATCAATAATCGCACACTTTGCTAATACATACCAAAAGTAATTCACTCCAAAAATAGCATTGTATGGAACAAAAATGAGCAGCTTTTTTCCGCTGTAGCGCTCGTAGCATATTGGGTCGATCGTTTATCTAGAAAAAACAAGGTTCGATCTTCGCTATTTGCGTCGAGACCCTCTCTATTCATTACTTGAATTCCAGCCTATATTTTTCCTTTCTGTATATCTGCTTCCCTTCACACCGTTTATTATTCCAATCCTTCTCACTATCCCATATGCATCCAACATTCTTCCTTCTTCCACCCTCGTAGTTTGTCGGTCTTTTAATAATTTCTCGAGTAAATATTTAACTTCCTCCTCCTAATATTAACTATCATCATCCTTTTTCTTTTGCTATAACCCTATCTCATAAGTTTTTCTCTAACTCACAGCAGCAAACTCATTCCATCCTTCTTGAGAACACAAATAAAGTGATATGGAGAGAAAACGCCTAGTGTTGGCCCTAACCTGAAAATATCTCCTCTTCCACCGTCTTCAAAGTGTCATTCTCCTCTTAGTAAATGTATATCTACATTTTCTGTATTCTCTGAATTTCTTCCGTCGCCATGCTACCCTATACCACCATGTTTATGGTCATATTTTACTCGTGTTATCATTGGACAATTCATCCGCAAGTAAATTTTACAGATGACTCGAAGAGCTTCTGTTATTCGCGGTGAATTAGTGCCATGATATTTTTCAGTTGAGAGGATATCTAATGATACACTTATTGGCGCTGCGTATCGCATCAATGAATGTTCCTGATCGGGGCCGCTCTTTAGCAGTCGGAATGTTTTTTTTTGCATTATTCGCAATTCCCTATGATGATAGGTTTAATCTTCCAAATTTTGCTAAGTCCTTAATGCTCGATGATTTCTTATTGCTAAAATAAATATGGCCTGATAGGCAAAAAACGTGCAGAATACTGAATCTCATTGAATTACAATGGTTCAGTTAATCAAACCGTCTGAGGTGGAAGCAGAACGCTCGTATCGCGCTATCGTTTACGGGTTCTTGCAATCAATGACAGAACATGTTCTTAATTTGCCGGAATGATCATGGGTGTAGTTTTTCATCCGTAGAATTTTCCATTTTATTAAAGGCATGAGTTTAAAGCTCATGATAATTTCGATGATCATTTGTAAGATTTTTCGTCATGAAAAATGGAGTAAACAATTCTACATTTGCCCCTCTCTCTCCAATCATTTTAATCCATCTATCCTGGCGCCATCGTCCAACACACAAGCCTATTACTCGCTACATTCCATTCTGGGATTTGCGTAGGTTTTTGTGGGAAATGGCACTAAAAATTATTGAGAGAATGTGTGGGGAAGAAACCCCCTTATCCTCCCATATGAATCCTTCCGAGCGGCTCACACGCATTCAAACACGCAAGGCCTCTCTCACTTCTCATTCTCCAATACCGAGCACCCTCTGACCCTTAGGTACCTCACCACTGCGACCGCTCTCCCCTTCTCCCCTCCCCCTCGGGAGGAATGCCTGAGAGACCCCAGAGCCATTGACCCTCATCGGCTCGGTTAATGGCAGTCAATGAAAAGGACGCCGTAAAACCATATCCGTTTGAGGAGCCAATTCCTTCTTCATGTGTTCGTGGGAGCGGTCCGCGATGGCCGGCGGAGGCTAGTGATGGTGGTGTCGGATAGGAAAGAGTGGGGCTGGTGGGAAGAGGGTCACGGAACGGGAGACCACGAAGGGGAGAGAGGGGGAGAGCAGGATCGTGAGGTCAGAAATGAGGGGTGGGGGCATATCGAGGTGGGGAAGCAGCAACGGCTGCGGACGCGGCGGGCGTCGACGGCTGCAGCGGTTGGCGGTCGGCGGAGGCGCGTAGGTACACAAGGGATGCGTGGAATCGGAACGGAGGGATGTAGGGGTGCCAACAATCCCGAATTCCTCGAGAGACGTCGGGGAATTGAAAATTATTATCATAGGTGATCCACCCGTAAAGTTAGACTGAGATGAAAGCTCCGAGACCTATGTTTATCTTTCACTGCTGAAGGCTCTTCTTTCATGCACTATTTCATTTTTCAGCTCGGATAACATCCAACTTCTTTTAATGCCATCCATAAAGCCTATTCCCTTTCTTCACATCCATCACTTACCCAGCATCCCCATCTCTATAACGGCTCTAAGCATTCCCTTCCCCCTGATCCAATCACCTATTCTGCCTTCTCATAATTTCCTCGAGACTTTTCTCTCCTCACACCTTACTTTCCGTTCGTCACATTTTCTCTCTTTTCCTCCACAGTCACATTTCGAATGTAATCAACAAACTATCCTCATATCTCAAGAGTACATGTTTCTGCGCAATACTTCGCTACACTCCAAATTAGTCCCTTAGCTAGTCTCATTATTATATTCACACGTAAGGTCCCCCGTCATTATTTGTGATCGACTCCTTTGCTAATGCTATTTTGATCCTAATATCATAAAAAAATACCATTCCATATTTTTTTTAAATTTCCAGCCTAGAAGATAGAGATATTATAAGTTTAATTGAACACAATATTTTAAAATAATGTCTATCTTTTCTGCGATTTTTATTTGGATTCAGAAACTACTTGCTACTAACACTTCAGAATATGTATGCGTATTACACCATTAATCACTGAAGTGAAATGATTAATAATGGTAAAGGATATAATTTTATGGTAATTGAGCTAACCTTTGGTAGATCGTGATTATAAGTGTAGAATTCATGCGGCTCATACATTGAGAAAACACTATCAACGGTTGTAGTTGTCTTACTTTTAATGTAATCTCGTGGTATCCCCCGGAATTTCTTACTCTTGGTAAGAATATTCTCAGCTCTTCTGGAGTTGGCAAGAGTCTAGAGAGAAAAAGGGATGGGGGTACTCCCTTGCCTAACGCTAGATCGTTGTGCCGGCGGAGAGAGAGAGAGGAGAGGGACATTGGGGTTGGGAGAGAATCCTTTCACGCTCTGGAATTCCAGCTCATTCCTCCGATATGTGTGCTCGCGTGTGAAATGCATGTGCTCGGCTTCCCCATTAAAACAAAACCATAATGGCAGGAAAACCCAATTTGCTCGCTGATATCTGGTGGCTGGCGTCTTTTGTGTAATTTTTTGTATTCATCCGCGTTGGTGAGCGCAGAAATGGGAGGCAAGCAGGAAGAATGGGCAATAAGGTAGATTGGAGTGGAGTAGGAAGAGAAGTACGGCATTTGAATGATGATTAGTGGATTTAAAGCACAAACGATCTTCGGATTAAACAACATGGTCTTAACGGACGTAAAATACTGACTAACAGAAGTGCGTTCGAGGATGCGTTTCAAGGAGCGAGTTAGTCGTCGCAGCGATTGCGATGTGAGAGCTCTGTTACATGCATTAATTTGCATTGAAAAACAAAATAAATTCACGCTATGTGACTATTACTTGTCACGCTGGTAATTTACGTAGTAATCACCATAATTTGGTCTACAGAATGTATCTTTATTACAAAAACTGTAAGTTACACTCTAATGACGTAAAAATAAAGAAAAAAATGCAGCTGGAAGTTCAAGTTCTTTGAAATGTATTATTAATATTGA
Source organism: Ceriagrion tenellum (assembly GCA_963169105.1). Lineage (NCBI taxonomy): Eukaryota > Metazoa > Arthropoda > Insecta > Odonata > Coenagrionidae > Ceriagrion > Ceriagrion tenellum. The sequence continues at coordinate 110,532,700 of OY720632.1, forward strand.
AATCGAACAAAAAATCGGTAGAGGAAGGACATGGATTAACATTTGTAACTGAATTGAGAGTGACCGTGAAACAAGGATCCATGTTGTTGGACGAGTGAGAATAGAGGCCTTGTGCTGAGACTTCTAAGGGATGATTAAGTGATTCACGCAAATTGGTGATTCATAGCACTATTTACAACAAATACAGGAAACGAACGAATTTCTTGTGTTGTCACTAAACTTACGGATGTTTCTCACACTACACTCCCATCAACATAGCGGTGACGGGTCGTTTCTTCCAACAGGCATGGATCAATCCAATTTACTTATGCTGTTTTTAAATACAATACATAAACTCTGTTGTGTATCAGGTCAGATTTCTACAAAATTCTACATCCATCAAAGAGCTGAAATCAGTTTACTCTTCCAATTTTTACTCTAGAGCTTCATATGGAATTTTATTTTGGGGGCCATTAGCTATCTTATTGAAGAAAGTTCTTCTGGTTCAGAAATAAATTATTGAATATACGTTGAGAGAACCAATTCGAACACCGTATAGACCCCTATTGAAACAGTTGAATTTATTAACAATCCCATGTGTATGTGCATACATTTATCATTTCTTTTCTTATAAAAATGACCTTCATATCTTGCAAGTTAATAGTGTCATTAATTCTTATGGTGCAAGGAACAATAATAATATCTATGTAAACAACCACAGATCAAGAACCTCCTGTAACGGCCCCACAACGATAAGTAAAAAGGTTGACAATCGGTTACCTAAATTTATTTGAGCCTCAAAATCTTTGACTATGTTCAAAAGGAATTTTTAAACAGTTTGTATCGATCAAGTGTTACTATTCACGAAATGAATATCTAACTGAAAATCATAAAGCATGAAACGGTCAATCTCATTATTTTGAAGTTATCATTTTGATGTACACATTTTTCTCCATTTATGTACTTCAATGTATACTTCCTCGATGATTACTATACCTATTTACATGTAAAAATGGTCCTTGGAGAATAAATTATTATAATATCTCATGCAATTAAACGAGCAATGCTTGTATATGTTTATATAGGTATGTAAATATTTTCTCGAAAACTACCGAACCGATTCTCCTGAAATTCGGTATACAAGGGTTTTCGAGTACGAGGAATCCATTGGACTAAAGACCCCATAGCCCTCAAAATGGGCCCCTATTTTACTCAGAATCATGCAGAGTTTTTTTTGCTCTTTTAAATAACTTGCATTCAAGATACAATGTTAAAAGTTTCACTATCGGATGGAAAAAAGGATTTTTTAATTTCTGCCATCTATTTTGGTATACACTTCGTTTTTGCTTAAAAATGACGTTTCTATTGACAAAATTTCAAATTTTTCTCCGATTTCAACAAAAGCTTATCTACTTGTCAACCTTAGCAATGGTTATAAACGGGATTATTGGCTCGGGAATTTTACACCATATCTTATACATGAACATAAATTACGGAACCTGAGAGTGGGTATTCAGGGGCTTTAGAACACAGGGAATCCATTGGGCTAAGTTTTACTATCGTAAAAAAGGTGTTGGCTGAGAAATTATCAGTTACGCTGGGATTCATTAGCAAAGTACATATAAGTACGGCTCAGAGAGGAGAAAAACGTGGAATTATGATTCATTGAATTAAAATGTTTTAGGAAAACCTATTTTAGACATTTTTAATTTGATAATTTTAATGGTACAGTGTAAAAAGCTTAAAATATTGAATAAAATAAAATAAGTTTCCATTTAATTTTTTAATTTCAGTAATAATTTTTGTATTCATTTTTGTATATCCCCCGGTACTATATATTATATGCACACACATCGATGGGGAAAAGGCTTCGGGAACGAATTCGGACGGAGAGAAGAGCGGGAGAATGGAATGGACAGATGGTCCGAGCCGCGGGAGAAGAACCGTGGAGCACTGGCGAGAAGACCGTCTCTCTTCCTTCTCTTTCGGTCAGTTGCGGCGAGCCAAGCCGTTGGGCAGGGCCGTCGCTTCACGCTCTGACGGATTCCACACCGCCTACCGCTCATGGCGAGGGACGACGACGGGAGGGGTTGGAATAGTCCAGGGAAAGGGAGGGCTCTCTAGGAGGGTCGCGGGGTTGAACCCTGATGCGAATTGAGTGCACGGATGGCATGGGGAGGGAGAGATGATTGGGTGGGAGAGGATTTGGCGGTTAAAAGTGGCGTAGTAGGGGAGATTTTGAGTGTGTGGAAGGTGGTGGGGGCGTGGGAATGATCCGAAACCTTCACGAGTGCGGGGCGGGTGGGGGGGAATTTGAGGGGTCTCTAACCCTGTGAAGAGAAACAAGAAAGAGGATGGAGGAAGGAGGTGGTGGTATGGGATATGGGTGGTATGGAAGGGGTGGGATATGGTGGGGTAAAGGGTTGGAGTGGAGGTACGGGTAAAGGCCCTCGAACCGAGCGATGGCGTATCCAAAAACGTTGGGAGATCGGAAAAGCTATCCGTGGAACATTGTGTGTGGATGCGAGGAATGGGGAATAGCGGCGTGCGGGGCTTTCCACTAGATAAACATGCTGTGCCTCGATCAGAAATTCCGGAGGCACTGCTCTCTCTCTCTTGCTCATTCTATCTTCCTCTCTTTCTCTCCCTCTCTCTTATTCCTTATACCTCTCCTCATTCTCTGGTTTACTATATCTTCCTTTGCCGTTTTCCATCTGGTCGATTAGACCTCCTCCGGACGGAGGAAGTACAGAAGAATGCGAGGAGAAAAGGGTGGGAAAAATGAAAAAAGTGGGATTTCGTGGGGTCTGGTGGGAACAAGCGGGAGAGCGAGGAACAAAGAGACCTTGGAGGCAAAGAGGGAGAAAACAAAGGAAGGGGACGGAAGCAGGCGAGGATCTGGGGTCGCGGGTGGGTGAGTTGATGGATATATAAAGAACTGGGCTCGGGCGAAATTTAGGCCTCAATGTACCTCCCATAGCCACCCCTTTTGAGGTGTCAAATTAAAGTATTCCCCTGGGGACAAACTGGAACTCATACTGAACATAAGTTGATGCTAGATTTTCAATGTATCTCCGTTGAATAAAGACCTCAGTTAGGGCGGAATGTAGGCTGCGTTGTACTTTACATGTTTTCCCTCCGAAGGACTAATTGAAGTGCTCAATAGGAGATACTAAAATGTTTACTGAATATCAGCCGATGCTGCTATTTCATTTTTTTAAATTAGATGTTCAATGTTCTTATCACAATCATTTACGAACGATCTTTGGCATATTTAGTCACTGTCGTGCAAATGTCTGTTTTTCACTGAATTAGAATTTTTTCTCTAATCGTTTACACCAAGCACTGTTGTCAAAATTTAGTTTCAACTGGAAAGTATGCAGTTCTCCTCAAACGGTCTGCAACTTAATGACATGGGCATTGATAAACGTTGCACAAAAAATAACTAATTAATCTATGTGCAACCTAAAGCTATATGTCGCTCAACGTTGAAGGAATAAATAAGCAGGTTCGCGAATTGATTCATATTAGCGATCAGATCCAGATCCGACCTACGGGTTACTCACCCTTTCCTAGAAAATGGTGATAGGAAATCTATTTCCTGCTTCATGTACATTCCCATTTTATCCAAGAGGGAAAAAATCATTGAAATTGGATTTTCCGGGATAAGCAGGTAATTATATCCTGCGTTTCCAAAGCATAGTCTATCTGGGGCTTTCCAGCTCGGAATCGCCTCTGGATCTAAACAAATGCCAATGATATATAAAAAAAAGATTGTCCTTCTGGGAATTTATCTCCATAAAAAGCCCAATCTTGTTTTTCTTTCGCGCGGGATGTTCAGCGGTCTTCGAGATACGTCTTTGCCCCAAAATCTCCGTCGAGGCCATTGAATTTAATCTGGCAACATTGGCGAAAGCTTTCGGAGCGTACGAAGGGGAGGAAAGGATATGGGATAAAAGGGGTACGAAGGAGCGGAAGAAAACGTGGGCAGGAAGAGCGAGAGAATGGATGTAGCGATGTAGATGTGAAGGAGAAAGTGATACGAGGCAACAAAGGCGCAGCGGATTATGGGTAGCAGAACTGTAAAAGGGAGGAAGAGCGGAAGGGAGGTTGCGTAGGACGAGATGGAAAGGGTTAGAGATCAGGAGGAGGAATTCTGAGGAAGGAGATGGGGCGAAAGAGGAGGAGGGGCGGTAGGTTAACGCAAAAATTTTGCCTGCGAGGGCTCGGTCTTGGGCGGCGGGGTGCTTGTGCGGCGTCGGTAGTTGCCGAAGGGTTGAAAGAATGCTGAAAACTAAAAAGAAAAAAGGATTGGGCGTTGGGGTATGGGATTTAGGGAGAGAGAAATAGCAAAGGGGTCCCCATTTCTGTGATCGGGGATGACCGCAGAAATAAGAGTTCAGACCGTAAAGGGTCACTCTTTATATCTCCCCATCCATGGCCACCGCACCCACCCTTAGACCGAGTCCCTCCCGGCTCACCACCTCCTCCCCTTCCCGTCACATAACTTCCCCCATCGGCTAATTATTATGTGCGTAAATTATGAGCACTTCCGGCATTTAAGAGCCTTTCATATCACCCTTCGTCCCCCTCTCTCCCTCTCTCTCATTATCCCCACTCCAAACTCCCCTTTACACTCTCCCTCACTTAAACCCTAACTTCAAAACCCCTTTCCCTTCCGACGAATCCCTTCCTTTTCTCCTTTGCCAGTCATCTCTCTCTCCCCAACAGCTTTCAGCCATCCTCTTTCTCCCCCTCACACACTATCCCTCTCCCCTTTGCTGCTTTTTCCCCCTCCGGCTACCCGTTACCCGCTCCCCACAATTACAGCCCAATTCGCAGGGCGTTGGCCAACGAAAACGCCCGTGTAAGTTTTGGGCGGATATCTTTTGATGGGTTGGAGCATGCCCACGCCGATCCACCTCATAGAGGGCTATGCTGTTCCCTACCCCCTCCTTCCCATAATCACCGGATAGCGCAATTTAGAGCTGTATACTTTCGTTCTTAATAGTATTCGGAACTCCTTTACTAGCATTTTCCATTATCTGTGGGGTTGAATGGCACATTTTGGTTCGTTCATTTTTTATTTCCCTGCAAATTTTTAATATCCATCCCCCACTCGTGCACGTAGGCACAAACATGCGATCGTGATTCCAAGCGTTGGTGTTTTATGTGAGCCGGAAAAGATCAGAACTGTCACTGAGTTTGGACGTCAAGGCAGGAGGCTAAAAAGGTAATTGAAATTAGTGGAATGAAGTTCATGCATTTATTATTGGGGTACGGAGGAGGTAACTCAATTTTCGATCAAAGGGTCGCTCTAAAAAATTGAGCAATGGTAAATCTGATTAATTATAATCTGGAAATTTCAGGCTGGCCTGGCGGCAGCGTTGAAGAATTGAAGCCTTTTTTCTGCAGCCATTTCACCACTGGTGATTTTACTCTGGTTGCTATGGTAATTTTTTTAACATGTACTCTAATCATTTTATTTTTCCTTTCAGCTACGCCTTTTATTCTTTCAGTTTTTAGCATGTTAAATCAAACGTCGAATTTTTACGATATTTCGCACGAGTTGTTTTTTTAATGTTATGTCGCCTTTGAAAAATCTCTGGCTGTCGGAGCCGTAAAAACTGATTATTATTGTTCACTTTATACAATTTAGTTTATATTCTGAAAAAGAAAAATCACGCTTTGGTGACATTTATTTATGTTCCGTTATTATAATGTTTAATAGCTGGCAGAAATAAATGTTTCCGTCGCCGTTTAGCTTAAATTTTCCCCGAATGACGTGGCATGTGTAACAAGAGGAAAGTCTCTTTGAGAATTTTTAATTTTCTTTGTAATTATCCTGACGCTTGAATCGCGCTTAAAATTTTATGAATTACCTTTTACGCTATGCTCTTAATATAGCGGTAAGTGGTTTTCTGATGAAAACATACATATTTTGAACGAGGGTCACGGGACAACTAAGATTGCGGATACATTAAAATATTACATCCAATCGCGTGGTGACACTTTCTCTGAAAACTTATGAAAAATGCAGATTTTTAAAAATTAATCTTTAATTTTAAATTTAATTGTAGTTTTTATAATAACTGCGCTGTAGGCAAAAAGCTTAGAGCATAATTTAGAGGTTCAGTTTGCACTTATGGACCTTTATCACAGTTGATACCCCATAAATTAAGCGGAACGCTCAAGATAATTACTTATTGTATTGAGTTTATTTTCCAGTTATTTATCAGGTAACTGATTCTGGTCAGTATGGGCTAAATAATATTGTTACCTTTCCTATGGTAACCATTTACCAGAAGTTACATTTAATTTCTATTTCTTCCCCTCATATGCACACCTCAATGTTAATTTGGTGACTCTGCCATAGAACCTCTTGTCGCATGTCTCAAGTGAATTGCCATTGCTGGTTCATTCAAACGTTGCACTTTAAAACATTCTATGAGTCATAATGATTAACCGTACTCGTATTGTGGGGTCTTGATGATTTCATATGTTTCTGAACATTGATACAGCATAAACTATTAGCTTAGGAAGTGCGGCGTCAATAGGAATGTAGTGCTCAATATAGTTTCAAGTGATAAATTGCACGTGAGAAATAAAAATTATTGTTTTGTCGTATCAGTAATCTGAACATATATCTGAATCACAAGGATTCCTAACATTTCTCCCAGAAAACGTGGTCCATCAAACTTTTAACTCAAAATAATTACAGTGGAACTTGTATTAAGCGATGTTACGCCGCACTTCAGTTTCTTTTCCTCTAGTTAATTATTGTTTGCGTTCGTTTGATGTGTTTTATTATATAATTTATTTGTTGGTTACATTAACCGAAAATATTTCTTAGTTAAAATTATTTTCATGAGTTTATGGTTTTATTAATTTGATTCGACGTAATTCAGAATTTGGACAAGTTTTTGTTTTGGTGAAGATTGATTGTTAAAAAAAATGGGAGAGACGCACAACGAGTCCGAACTTGTGTACCAAAATTTCTTCTTCTCCATCTGGAAAAATAAATTATGTCAAGAAAGTGTGTGTATCAACTATCTTAATAAAATGCGTTACCACGCAGAAAGGCGTTACAACGGCCGACACCGGACCATGATAATAGCCGCTTACCATTATCATGATAATAGTCGCTTAAGGAGATGACTGCTGAAGATAGATGTAACTTTGCATTCTTATATGCATGTGAACTTCATTTTGTTTCCGAGAAAAATCATTCGCTTTGAGGTGTAACCGCTAAAGGGAGGTGGCCGCATGAGGCAGGTTTCACTGTTCTTCCTGAGCATCGTTGATATTATTTATTAAGCTATTAAATTGAATTTATGTAATAGAATTAAGAGGATTCGATGCATCTTTTATTTTGATCGGTTGAAGACTCAGTTTTTTTACGTTCAGTTTCAGGCTCAATTTTTCTTTAAAACTGCTCTCTAATGTCATATTTAACACCACAAAATTTTCCTGGTTTCAATTAATCCTCCCTAGGTAAACTTCATTTCACCCCAGCTTTCATCGCGCCATTTTAACTCTAGGAAATGGATTTGCTCGGATCTCCGTTTTATCCTTTGGTTATTTTTCAATCCCTTCTGGTTTTACACATCCATTTCATTCCCATCCTGCTCGTTCCTAGTTGAATTCTCCCGTCGTAAGCACATCATTTTATTTTACAGGGAGCTTCTCTTGCTGCTAGCGAAACAGTCATTTCGCCCGCGCTGAACCTAACCCAACTGCGTACCGAGACCGGGGGGGGCGTGAGATGGAGGGGGGGGAGAGACGAGGGAACGCCCTGTTGTGATTGGCTGGCCGGGTGACGCCAACGCTTGTGTATCATTTAGCTTGCTGGAGGATTAGGCCCGGAGCAGTCCTGCCCCAATCATTGATCGCGCCACTGGCCTCTTTTGATTGCCAGTTGTTAATGTTAATGTGTGGAGTGGTCCGGCCCGGCACAAAGTGGCCGCCCCCGCCAAGCCTGGAGGGAGAGAGGGGGGGGAGAAGCAAAACAGGATGGGAGATGAGTGGGCACACAACAGCACCGCGGTACAGCATTGGCCTACTTTGAACGAAGAACGCCCTAGGAGGGATCACACAGGGCTTATCCCAGATGCTCCCTATGGAAGGGCCGCTGTACTTCAAATGCCCTGTCCTCCCCCTCCCCCCGTGTTCCCCTCGCTCCGCACCCCACCGCGGCTGGCCACCAACCGTGAATCGGGATAAACGGGCTGAAACAAAAGTCACGGAATCCAAACTTCGAGTCCCTGGACATGGTAGGTCAGTACACAAACTGTTCCACCTATTTCTTGACGGCAATTTTACGCTACGGAGCGTTCTCTCCGGAACATTACTTGCTCCGCGGAGTGTTTCCAGGACTGAATGAAATGGGTCGCTCATTGAAGAAGCATAAGGTCTAAATGCAGTCTTTGATGTCAAAGGACGGGAAAGTGAAGCGTATATTTTGTCTGGGTGGTGTAATCATATATATATATAATTATATATTAGCTACTCTAGGCGGATAGAGTAGAAATACATTTTGGAAAAGTCCTCTATATATGCAAATATACTCATGAACACTTGATACAACAGATCAAAGTATCCTGAATTTAAACTCAAGTAGCCGTTTTCTGGAACCCTAAGGGTTTGTAGCACATAGCTATGTGAAGTTATAGAGGCATTGCCTCCTTGTAATAGGCATATAATTATAGCAAGGGATAATTATGTAGCCAATTCGTAACTAAATTAGCTAAATTATGAATTATTAAAATTATTGTCAATAATTTTAATTCACGACAAATTTTATTCGTCAATTGTGATTCATTTTTAAATTCTAAAACCTTTACTGAGGATAATACTCTAAAGTCACTATGGGTCTGATAAATCACTTATTTCTCAATTTATTTTGAAGTGATTCGAGGTTCTTAAACATAATAAACAGGTGTGGACCAAATAAAATGGCTCTGTTAACTCCACTTGAGATTGAAGTGGTATAATTTATTATAAGAAGGTTTACATGAAAAAGTTATTCGGCCAAACTTGAATACAATTGAAATAACCTTAATGATAGTGAACCTCAAATGAAGTTATCCAAGTCATTTATTTGTTCCATAATAGTTTTCTTCCACAAAGTAAATCTTGCAACCATTTCCATTGTGATAATACACGGGGTTCAGTTAGGAACCATTTTTAACTGAACTCCTCGATTTCGTTAGTTGCATATTCTTCTCTGAATATACGATTTCCACGTTCATCTGAAGGTTACGTCTGATCCGACCGTTTTGTCTGAACATGTTAAAGCTTAGATTATAGGACCTAAATCATGGCACTCGTGCTCAAATAAAAATTCTACGTAAAATTTCAGTATTTTTTTGTTAAAAAAAGGATTAGTCCGTTTGAAAAAGTGTTACTGAGGGCTTCTATGTTCATCAAACTTCTCCAATCCGGAAAGTGTGCAATCTTATTTCTGAAGATTAAATAGGTTGATCTAGTAATTTCACATGGACTTACGTTTAGCCGAATAAATTTTTCATGTGAACCACTTCTAATAAAAAATACCACGTGCACTTGCAACTCTTAAGTGTTAAATCGGTTTCATAAAATAATAATAAAGAAACGCACTAGGACTCAAGAAGAGGACAATAGTAAAAATGCTTGGGATCAATGGACAAAAATATAGGTTAGAATTACTTGAACATGACAGGATTAGCAAAGGGATAACAAAAATAAAGGCCAGCAGTTAATAACTTTTAGCATTGAAATACGAAAGATGATGCGCATTGTGAGAGTTCGAGCAATATTTTTTTTACTGGGATCATAATTTGACTTCCGGCGGGGGGATTGCCAGCGCACATTTTTATTCATTTTAGCGAAGACAAAGTGTCCAATTTTCTGACTCGTTATATATACACACATATATATATATATATATAATTTTTCATATATTAATACCTTTCCTGGATGACTGACTTACCTCAAAAATGTCACGAGCATCTGGGACCCTGGTCATTAAGAACTAACCAAAAAAATTAATACAATACTAAGGAAAGCAGCGCGCTTCGTTAAAAACTGTTATAAAGTCCAACAACTTTTACATAGATTAACGTGGGAGCCCCTAGAGACTCGAAAGCTATACGCTAGGCTTAGCTTACTTCAGAAATTCAGATCTGGTGTATTCCAAAGCAGCACAGGGAATATTATCATGACGCCTTGCAATATCTCGAGGTCTGACAGAAGCGATAAAATAAGAGAGATACATTACCGAACAGATAGGTACAAAAACTCCTTATTTCCGCGTACAATAAGCGACCACGACAAAAACTGAGCTCCACTAAATACACTTCCATAATACACGGCACTTCACCTCCCAAACCCTTAACCCTTATATCTTTACACGGCTAGTGATCTAACACCCCTATGTCACACGCTCAAGCCTGCAGGGTAGTATTTAGATGTACATTTTGTTATCTATTCGATTTATTTTCGTATTTTGCCTCTACTTGTAATTCTATTCCATGTAATTAATTTCAATTTGTCAAGTCGTCCAAGAATATGGGGAAGATTTTTATAAAGCTGAAATTAGGTTATTTTTACAGGTTTTTGGAATATTTATAAATCCTTTTCTCGTACGTCATCCATTTGCTCTTCTTGATTCTCTAACCTAGACCTTCTCCGCGCAATTTTCAGCCGGTCAAACTGAAGCAATTAGCTCGTCTGGCACGGTTGAATGGACGAACAATGAGAACGCTTCCTCAATTGGAAGCCCCAATTTAGCTTCAACATAAGAGAGTCATAATAACCTTATGGCCTAGTTCTGCTTCGGCAATGCCTCTTAGGAGAAGTACCCGGAGAAAAAAATCTCACCCTCGTATAAATGAGAAGGCAATGAAGGGGATCAATCGACTTTAGAAAAGAAATTGATGTAAATGTTTTTTTTTAATTAAACCTGAATTATTGCTCGGTAGTTACATTTTGGAGAAATGTGAATGAGGACTATCAATTGTCATATAAAGTCGTTGGTATTAGGATACGTCAATATTTCAAAGTACATACTTCCTTTCTCCCAGTTACAACGGTTTGTCATAAATGAACACACTCATTGAATTATCCATTTTGCTGAAATAACTTTCAGGCTACAACGGTTTTTAGACATGAATAATGAAGGAAGTTTTATAATCAAGTAAAAAGTATTTTGTTTTAGACTTGCAATTATTTTTATGTGAGTATTTATTAATATTTTGAAAATGCGTTCAAAGATAAAATAAGTCTAGGGCCAAGGAAATAAAAAAACCGTCAGAGAGTATATCAAGAGAGGTAACTAAGCATCTATTAAGTAAATTTCACTGAGTGTTTCATTAATAAGGCTTGCGTCAACATCTTGTGTCATCCTCATTCATGAATTGTATCAGACATCCTATGCAACAATTATTACAAGTGATACCTACATAGTTGATGCTCATTTCCCTCCCAGATGAAATGATTCCATATTGTAAAGCCTGAAATAGTCAGTTGGTTCGATTGCTATGAGTACATTGGATCAAAGATGAATTCTCCAGAAAATCAATCGGAAAAATGCCCGATGAGCAATTTTTCTTGACGTAAACACCCCTCTGCATACCTTGCAAATCAATTTTCCGCAGTTTTTTTAAATTAACTAATGAAAAAGGTCACGAAGATTGATCAGAAATTGTGAATGATCACGAATTGGTGGGACACTTGTGGCGTTTATTTCCAGTCTTGAAGTGTACCGGAATATGCATTGTCACTTATTCGCCGTGACGCAGATGTCCTTGCGGAAGAAAATGGAAAATTGTCGGGAAGACGATGGGTGTTTCGAACCGCTCGACGTGCAGTGCCGCTGAAAAAAGAAATCAATGCAATCGAATGAAGAAACTAATAATATAAACGCGGAAATCCTTTCCACGATCGCTCGCCTCTCGCACTACCGATACGTAAAGCCATTCTGTTTCCCTCGACGATCCCACAACACCTCCTCGCACATGCACGCTCACACAAACTCCCTCTCTCGGTTGATATCCTCCCCGATGATTTCTTCCCCGTTGTTTTGTTTCCGTTAACTCTTCCCCCACTCTTCCCACTCCACACCCCCCCCCCCATCAACAAACCCGAACAACAAGAGAAGAGAAAGAGAGTCGGGGGAAGCCTTCTCCTACTCCCTTCATCGCCGCATTCACACAAAACGGACTCCGCCGCAGCGAACAAAGTTTTCGACCAAGGTTTTCTCGGTCCAATCGCCGAGTCTCGTCCGATTGAGAGAAAGAGTGATACGAAACACACGGAGGAACATCGATCAACCACCCGCCCGCTTTCCTCCATCCCGCTACCCGCACTGCTGATGTTTCCGCCCCCCTTGACAAAAACCCAGTCGCCCTTGGCCCCTCTCCCACCCCCCAACTGTCCCACCCCACTTCTCTCTCTTCGTCACTCCGTCTCTATAATCCTCTCTTTTCACTCTGGCTGCAGACGCTGAGGGGATTTGAAAGGATGTGTGTGTGGCGGGGGTGGTACAAAAATAAAGGGGTGTGTGGCATGTAAAAAAAGTAAGACATTTTTTTAAAAAGAGGTTTTGTGTCTGAGTATCTATGCTCTCGTTTTACTTTTCACCCAAACCTATCTGCTCCTCTATTTTCGCATTTCTCTCTCTCTCTCTCTCTGATGTCGCCCCTTCTCCTACCCGCCCTTTCCCGTGACTTCTCCCTCCTACTGTTTTCGCAAACTGCCTTTCCCCACCACCCCTCACTCGTTCATCCCACTGTGCGACGAAATAAGGGATCGATTCACGGGAAGAGGGAAATTGTTCTCAGTCGACCGGAGGGGCGGTAGGGTAAGAACGCACACGTGTAGATTCTGCGGCGTGCCGTTTGAGTGTATCACTTAAGCCCGTTTACAAGGGGCACGTGAATGCACGATCTGGTGTAAGTACGAGCGTGCATTACATATCGCGTTGGGTAAAGTGGTGAACCTCGCTTGCGCGAGTTCATGAACGCGATATAGCAAAATAGCCCCGGCTCTAATTCATTAATTATTTTTTGCCAGATTTAGAAAAACGTGCCGTTTAAAGTTATGCAATTTCGTTCCCCATGTAAAACAGGCTTTACAAAAGAGTGAATTCTTAACGTGTTAACGACACACAGATCAAGTATGAAATGCACATCATGTCGTAAGCTAGAAGAGATAATGAAGATCGGATAATAAACCTGAGAAATGGACTTGCATCAAGCAGTCTCAGCTTCAAATTCCAGTGGTGGAGGAAATCTTTACTAGAATTTTAGAAACTGGAAAGAGAGCATGTTGAGTAAAGTACCACGTCCGTCGAATGTTATGCTGAATTGCGGACCCTTTCTTCTTTTTTTGCGGATTGCGATTGCGGATTGCACATTGTGGATCTTTGGCGAACATCTAGTTCCCTTAAGTCCTAAAATTTTGTTGAGAAGCATGAATGGCGTGGCTATCTACGCATACGCGCGGAAAATCAAAGTTCCATGATTTGATTCCAGTCCAGATTGATTTTTGCCTAAGAAATTTCTATATAATTATTTACCGGTTGCCGAGGATTCTAACCTTAAATTCATTTATTACCAGCCAAACCACTTGTTCACGAATGAATTCTGCTGTCATTTTCCCTATTATACAGGCAATAAAATCATGTGAACCAATGTGGTCATTCTGCACAGCATTTTGAATGAAAATGGACCTGGTACTGAGATAGAGATTCCTTGACTAACAATCAGTCTCACGAGAGAGCTCGTTACGCAAACTCTTGCCTCAAACATATTTAAATACCCTCTGGACACAACTCTGAGGACCCACTTTAGAACTCCATTTACTGTCAGCCATTAAAATGACGTTGTATAATCCGCAAGTATATATTTGTCATGAATCCGCCTCTTTGCGTAAAATTGAGAACGAATGGAACACGAGGATCGGGTTGGTGTGGTGGTTAGAATACTCGCCTACCACACGGGTGGCCAGGGTTCAAATCCCTGCAGTGGTGGATGTTATTCCGAGAAAACCCAATCCCTACTTGAGTGCCTTGTGTAGGGCACTTCAAGTGGAGTACTCCGTCTGTCGGATGAGACGTTGAGCCGCGGTCCCCTTGGCGCCTTTTGTTAAGAGTAGGCTAATGCCGACGCCGGGTTTATATCCACTCTTCCTCCCTTACCTATCCCCTATGGCGCAAATGACTTTAGCCGTCGGTCCAAATATCCAATCCTGCGAATGGAACGTCAAAACTTGGGATCGGTACTATAAATGTTTCTAAGGAATTTAATGAGTCATTTGAATTATTGTGCTTAGAAAAATGTGGAGAAAACGTTTTTGATGAAGATTCAGGTATGGGTATCCGTGAAATAGAAGCGAACGCTCGCTCAGAAGAATGGGACTGAATGATCCGAAGATCTTTGATGTGTGGTGTTGGAGAATGGGCTATGGGTAGAAAATATGCATTCCCGGTGATAACTATGGTATAATCGAGAAGAATACATACCACTAAGTATCCAATGTATGTTTCAAAAGTTATAATCTTAGCCTGAAATTTTTAAAAGATAGTTGATATTCATCCCTTTCTTCCACTAATCTATCCATTCCGTCGTGCTACTCAAAGGGAAGTTAGGAAAGAGCCAGGATTATTACAATATGGTTGTTATTTCGGTTGCCAGGCTACAGTTTTATGATGTAATGCCCCCTCCATCTACATAAATGGTCGATGCCTTGGGCATAGTCATGAATGTACACATGAATATGTATTTTGGATTCTTTGGATTGTTGTCTAACCTACGTGTTGCCTAAATGTCCACTTTTAGTTCACCCTGTCCTTGGCGCCACTTCGATTTCATTCTTATCTGTTGTTATTGTAAATAGACGTAGTTAATTGTTGCTAACGTGAGACTGTGGTGAATATTCAATAACGATCGAGAAGATATGAATTATTTGATGCTTTGAATAATATGTTGCTATTTTTGTGATCTAAAAGTTACTTTGTAAATGCTAGATAGGAAATATCTATTACAGGAAATCAGTAAGCGTGTGCCGACGACGATGTTTACCAGAATCCCATTATAATTGGTATGCATTAACCCTGTTTTGCCTAAATAAAGAATTCAGAATGCCTTGTTTGAACAGAACTTGCTTCGTACCAGGCTGTAAAACAGGGTATGGGTGTACGAGTATCCAAAATAGGAGACTTGGATAGAAAAATAAGAATCTGTTCATGACGGCGGTAAGTGCATTCCTTTTACCTACACTGCAATGATGGCCATTGGGAATACTCATGAAGTCACCTCGCATTATTATTAAATTTCCGTATAGCGATATTCACGAAGTGCAAAGAAGTTAATTGTGAATTTTTGTAATTAAATTTGGAGAGGTTAACTATATCTGTAGACCGGACGACATTAAAAATGTGTAAAATTACGTCCGTAGTACTACATTTTTATCTAATACATTATGATTACTTGTAAGTAAAAAACAATTCATCCAAATAATAATTTGGGAAATTTGAAATTCATGGCAAAACCGGTAAGACGTGTTTATTTACAATCTGTCGACTGTATTTACATTAGAACTTCCGTCTTTCATCACTAGGTGGCACCACTTTCCAAAAAATTATTTTTTTAATAGAATTCTAGACAACAGTTTTTGGCAACGAGATCCTAATCCGTAATATATATTCATGAATGTACATTATGGATTTAAATGTTTGGAATTGTTGCCTAGGCTACGTGTTGCCTGAATTTCCACATTAATTTCACCCAGTCCTTGGCGCTACTCAGAAAACTCTTTTCAGTTGAATCGTAAATGGCCGTTGTTAAATGTTGTTGATGTGAGAAATTCTGTAATTACATACCTCGTATGGCACTACATTTGTATGCACTGCATTACGATTACTGGTTTGTAAAACCGGTAAGGCGTGTTTATTTACAATTTGTTGGCTGTATTTATATTTGAACTGCCGTCTTTTATCACTAGGCGGCGCCACAATCAAAAAAGTTGTTTTTTTACGGAATTCTAGTCAAAAGTTTTTGACGACGAGTCAACAATCCACAATGTATATTCATGGGCATAGTTATATTTTTAAATTTATAAAAACGATCATTATTTATGAAACAATTGATTAACTTTTTTCGAAGAAATAAAACATATATCTATCAAAAATATAGCCGTATTTTGCTTCCATCATATTTGAAGAATTGACGGAGTAATCGGTGCAGTTACACACGAAGAATATCTTTGTGAACTTCTCATTCAAATGTGGGAAAAAATTGCGTACGTTCCCCTTGCCTTTACCTAGTTCTCGCTGGTCGCTAAGTCCTACTCTTTTCCCTAGTTTAGTAGTACTACTAAGTTAAGTAGAAGTTACTACCTCTGCCCAGCCATCCCAGACTGATTTAAGGACTTATTTCAGTCAAGAGATGTTATACAGGCTGAGTAGATGCATGCTGAGGTGAAGAAAAGGATACCGTTAGAAATGAACGCTTGGCGGTGGAAAAGCATATTAGAAACCTAAACGTCCATCAAAACCAACCGTAACCAGAAAAATGAAAACAATGAATAATGATGAAGTGCTCGTGTATGTAAATACAAGCGTATGGCTCAAAAATTCGTTCTTTCTTCTCCTCCCCACGCACGTTTTCATCGTTTCCTGGTTTCCCACTTTTGTTCTCTTTCTCTCCCTCGGTATTTTATTCTTTCCTCGGGAGTAGGAGACGGCATTCATATGATACGCGAATGTGATGTTTTTTTGTTTCTTTATCCGGGGGAAAGAATGCGCGGTGAGATGGAGAGTGTGGAATTGGTGTGGGGAGGAGGGGAAGGGGGGGAAGTGGATGGAGAAACGATTCCGGTCGGTCAAGGGTGAACAAAAGTTCCCTTGTTGTGTGCGTGTGCGTGGAACAGAGGGGGAGAGTGTGGGAAACAAAAGGATTTCCAAAGTCTTGTGTTTTCATGGGCAAAGGGGCGGGTGGTCGAGTGAGCCGGAGGGAAGGCAAAAATGGGGGGTTGGTGCCAATACGGCATTGTTTCGTGCTGGAATAAAAAAATGTTTCGATTTTGTCTTCAATTCTCCCCGATTTTTGATCAAGGAGCAGAAATGATCTTCAAGTCATGTGTTCCGGATGGATTTTCGTCATAGATAAGAAAACGGAGTCGCCAGAGAGCTGGTATGCGCTTGCTTCTGTATATTTCAGGATACTCCGTCGTCCCAAATTGGATATCGTTTCGAGTCATATTCACTTCCTATACTTTAATAATATACTTACTATACTTTGAGACCCTAGTCGTAAAGGTTTAAACAAAAAAATAAGGAAATACAGAGCAAAGCTGCACCATTCGTTAAAAGCTGCTACGAGCAAACATATTGAGTTTCACAACTTTTGCGGGATTTACGTGGGATCCCTAGAGATTCGGAGACTACACGCTAGACTTAGCTTGCTTGAGAATTTCAAAACTGGTGTGTTTCAGAGCGACATAGAGAATATTATCATTACGCCTCACTAAATCTCTATGTCTGACAGAAGTGATAAAATAAGAGAGGTGTATTACCGCAAAGATAGGTACAAATACGCGTTATTTACGCGCACAATAAGCGACCTCAATAAAAACTGATCTCCAATGAATATACTCCCACAATACATGTCATCATTTCAACTCCTAAAACATTATCCCTTAACTCTTTATACAGCTGGTGTCCTAACACCCCCTGCCACACGCCCATGTGGTGGCTCGCAGGTTAGTATGCAGATGTAGATGCAGATTATCTCCGGGAAAATTAGATCACTTATAGCTTTTTACTATTTCTTTTGTTCAAGTTATGGAAAATTAATGAAAGTTTAGGATATTTTAGAATATCAATAAAATTAAGAAATCGATTAAAGGTTCACGCACTGTTATTTTAATTTGTAAATCAATGCATATGACGTGTTAGTATTCCTTCGGTAAAATATTCCGGAGGCTAAAAAAACACCTGCCGAATCTCCAGGTGGGACTTCTAGGAGAGAAGCATAAGTCAGAGTGGACAAATGCAGGATGGGGAGAGGGGGCGTAAGGTCTTTAGGGGTGTTCAAAAAGCTAGAAGATGTCAAGATGGAGATGGAGAGACTGGGGTTAGAAACCCTGGGAGTCAGCTCGATCAAGGAAACGGAGGCAGGCAATTACTGTGACCGTTCATGAAAAGCAAATCTATTCATTCCTTCGGTGAAAAAAGAGATATGTGGTTTTATTATTATTAATTACGGATCATTGGAGGCTTGGTTACGGATAAAGGATAAAATAACCTGAGTAATGAGGACTATGCTTCATATTTGAACTATGAAGTATCTTGTGACTGACAGAAATGTTTTAAAAATCTCTTCCCTGGATGTATATGTATATGTAATGACTGTGATCCCTGGAAAATTAGATTTAATTTATATCGGCATAAGTACATTACTCGCTTCCAATTCGATTTTTTTCTTGTAGTATTTACACAGAGGATGATATATTTCCTGGTAATGAAGGAAAACGCTCCCCGACTGGATGTTGATGTACGTTGATTGTGAGGCTGGGATATTGGATTTATTCTATATCGACAAAAGTACATCGATGGCTACCTATTCGATTTTTTTTGTCGAATTTTTCACTCAGGATAATATTTCTTCTGGTCGTGATGGAAAACGCAGTTTCATTCGGAAATTAATATTACATTGCAGATTGCTTGATCCTGACTCCATACTGATATGGTTTTTCACATTTGAAACTTAATACGTTGCAATTTTTTGTAGTTTTTAAAGAGAAAATGCTAATGCACAGTAACGTATTGCCTTCTTCGCTTGCATGTTTAAAGGGTTAACATAAATATATGACGATGCCTTTCATGGGCACAGATAATTCGTTCCATTGTTCATTCATCATCATACCTTGTGAACATCCACAAAGGATTGCAATTATAATTCAAATATCACATTCTCGCTGAAGCATATACTGAATTTAATTGGGTTTTCATTATATCAACTGTGGAGGTAACTGAATTTATGCTGAATGAAATAGTAAAAAAAAACTATTGATTTCTGCAACCCCGGAGGGATCGATAAGATTAAATTGTGTTGCAATTGTGTCAAGACGCTGAAAGTAGCCAGCTCACTAAGTTCAACCCTGGATGTATGGCCATAGGTTCGACAGAATAATTTCCCGAGTAGATGAATAGCCGTGTTTACTAACATTATTCATGTATTGTAAGCATGGATTGCTTGTACTCCCATATCAGATTTTACTTAATAACTTCAAAAATTCGAGGTAGAACACGAGCTTGTAATAGTGGGTCATTAATTTTGAGTTTTTTTGGCAGCTTCGATAGATATATAGTCCCTCTCCTGGGGAATACTCCTCTGAGAACAACTTTCCAAACAAAGTAGTTGCAGTGCACATATATTGTTAAGTATTTACCATTTCCATGCTTACCAATGGCGATGTATGTTTAATTTTTTTCAGCAAATGAGCTTTGGTGAAGAAATTGATAATTCACTTGTTTTATTAAACTCGGTTATTCTTTTGTTTATAAATTCGTTATTTGATATTGTCCTGAAAACAGCCACAAATGGTCTTTTACACCTGATATTTTAATTGGCAACAATGAGCGAACATATACAACCATACCGTAGGAGTTGGAAATTCTACTCTTGTGGAATTCGATCCCGCGACCTTTTGGGATGACAGAGAACGGCATTTCCCAACCACCACTGGGGCTAGCGATCGCTTGTTATTCCCTTTCTTATTGACCACGAATAAACGTCCTCAAGAGCCCAAAAGTATACAGCTGTTCTCTTGTACTAAATATGTATGTACATTATTACGAAGGCTTCCGCGGTTTTCTTTTTTATTGGTATTTTTTGGGTTCTCCCCGCGTTGCACCTTTTTTATGGACGACCGTTTTTCCAGCATTTCGTTAGAACCTGATGAATCTGACTAAAATGCCGGCGAGTGGTACATTATCCTACTCGTCAAAAACACGACTGTTTTTCCGAATATTCAATTAATCAGGCACTGAATCGTAATTATCATTTTCAACTATAGTTTTTGGTTTATATTTCTTCTCACTTTGTTCCCTTAAACCTGAAATCCATTTAAAACTCTTAATAACCGGAATATAATTTCCTCCGAGGATATCCCAACAGAACGAGCTACCCTCTTCATCTTTCTCATCCGTTTAAAGGAAGATTTATGCTCTGCGAGCTTTGGCAAATATTCCCCGTGTGCCTTTGAGGCAACGCAAGGAGAGATTAGAAGCTCATTCCTCGGAACATATTTGCCAAGCAGCGGATGAAGACGACGCTGAATTGAGAGTTAAAAGGCATTCGTGAGAAAGGAAGGGGGCTAAGAGGCGTTCTAGTATAGGAGACACAGGGAGTTGGAGTCTCGCTTGAAGATGTGGACTGGGAAACGGAGAAAAAGGAGGAAACTGAAAATCATTAAACAAGGAAGAGAGCAAGAAACACGAAAGAAAGGTTAAAGATTGTTCATATCAGAAAGATACATAAGATGTTCCAAAATATATATGTGTCAAAATGCAAACTAGCTTCAATGCCGAGGATAGCCAAGAAAAATTCTTTTTGTTTTGCAGGGAAATCATAAAATGATATCTAGTGAACAACGAGTAATTAGAGGGCTTAATTTGTTCCCATTGCATGGAAAATCAGGAGGGCATTTAAGTAATTAAGTGAACACAACGGCACTGAGGCTTAATTAAAGTTAGACTGGTATAAGTGAAGAAAAAGTGGGAGTTGATTGGCAAAACAATTGAACGTTAGAAGGCAGTTGACAGCCTTTGTATATAAACTTTAGTTTTCCCTGTGTCTGTTACAAAAGATCCACGAGGGCGTAGCGCCTATAAAAGCCAAGTTTCTTACGGCGACTGCTTAACTTTAATCATGATGAGAGACGTGCTTCTGACATTCACGGCATTCAAACTTTTAATAAAACCCACTCGCCATGGGATCTCAGAATTACAAGGGTTTTTGCTCGTTTTCACGAAAAAACTACCTTGGCGAATTGAGCAGACACGTATCCTAACGGCTCTTTGGAAGGTCTCAGCCCTGTCCTTGCAGCATAGGGAGCACGAGGTTATTTTACGTTCTTGTATCCATGAAGTCAACCATTCCAGAATAATATATTTTCCTCGAAATACAGGCTATAGGATAGACAAAGAACAGCTCTTAAAACTTAAATCGCCGCAGAAAAGTGCTCCTATACTTTAGTTCTCTTGCAGTACCTACTGCTCATCGCGGCGGGTAGCTGATAACTTACATTGTTATCTCTTGTAAGGATTGGTGGACAGGTTGTCAAGTAATCGCCCCAATCTGGAACGATATGTGCCGGAAAAACCACATGTTTTCTTCTTATGCGGAGAACTAGCTTAAACACTGGATGTACCGCAGGGATCATTTTTGACCCCTTTTTAGTTTTAAAAATCCATTATTTCCGAATGAATTGTCGTAAGTCATGCATATTTATGGACTTCAATTATTTTAGCATAAGGATATAGCGTGGAAATAATAGCCTCGACGCAGTGTAACGCCTTGCTGCGTGGTAGCGCTAATTATTAAGATAGTTGGTAAACAATTTTCTTGATATAATTTATTTTTCCAGACGGAGGAGAGGTATTTTCAGATTACACGTTCGGTCTCGTTACGTGTCTCTCCCAGAATAGCTGGTAGCAATCAATCTCCAACAATACATAAACCGAAACAAATCCTTAACAACATCGAAAAATATAAATAGAAACCATAACTCATGAAAATAATTTAAACAAAGAAACATTTTCGGTTAATGCAGCCAACAAATAAATAATATAATAAAACACATAAGCAATGATTTACAGGAACAGCGGCGTCACAGCAGCAATAGTTTATGACATACATTACCTTTTACTTTATAGTACTAGAGGTGTCATTTTGACCCCAGGCTATTTCCCCTGTATTATTCGAGTTTTGTCGCTGGGAAATGGAGTTTTGTCGACTTTCGTTGGAACTGTTTTCTTTATATTTATTATGCTGCACTTAGAAAAGATGGTAATAGTTTATTAATACTGAAAAAAAGTATTTCTTATATCAAGTGCGTATGCTTAGAGGAATCTCTGGGTCCAAGTCCTCATGGGAAGCGCCACAACCTATGTGTTGAAATGTACATAGCAAACACAGATAAAATGATGTACAATTACCAATCAAAGATATTTCCGAAGAAATTTGCACATGATTTTAATTGAAAAGGTCAATTGTCCTTAGAAAATAAAATTATTCCTTAGGATTCAAATTGACCCTTTGTTGGTACTAATAGGTGTATCGCAAAGTCCGGTACTGCTAGTGTCAATGTGTTATCTACGCTCCAAATAAGCAAGGTTTGGTATCACTTCGTTATGTATTAAATATTGCCGGGATTCCAACCTGGGGCCCTTACTTTGTAAACCAATGTTGAGCATATTATCTCGAGCGCCTTGCCTTCTATTATGAACCCCATCCTCCTGAAGGAATACGCTTCTCCAGGATGACTTGTTGAAAAGGGTGGCCTCCTAATAAGTGCCACAGTTGAATCAGCCGTCACCCTTCCCACGCCTGAAGAGAAACCACCTTAAGGTCTCACTCCCGCTCAAAATGAAGTGGCTTTTAAACGGTTCGCCTGCGTGAGAATTCTGTTAAACGGTTAGCTCCTGTTCACGACAGTGCACGGTGCAATGTTGAGTAAAAAAATTGGACTTTTTGGCGCCATTCGTAAAAAATAGAGCAAAACTGACGTCTAGTTTCCCTCCACCATTCCTACATTCACCATAAAAGACCTACCCTCCTTTTTTGTACTCGTACATGAAGTAAATATAAAAATGAATAATTTTCTATCCAATGAATAGACAAAAAATAGGCGATATAAATTCAAACAAAGGAGAGTTTTTGAAAGAAACCCAGATCTATACTTGAGTTTTGTGCGCTGAGAATCTCAAGTGGAGTTCTACCAATACACAGATAGATGTTACGAATGACGATGGACTTTTTGTCACCTGCATTGCCGTCGTGTTCTTCTCTAAACTTCCTATATTCCCTCCTTTCTACCAATCAAATCCCTCCTTTATCGATCATCCTACTATCTTTAATGTTACTAAACACCTAAGCTGCTGGTCGCTTCCCCAAATAGGTGACCAAGCAGCCAACGCGTGAATACCACCTCAGGCGATCTTCGACCCGAGAGCTCTCGTACGCGCTTCAATTACGTTTGCACAATCGTGAACGCGTCACCTAGTCCCTTGCAAGTGACCAGTGATGATCGGAATCCATCCCTTTGCAATTCAAACCCAACCTCCCCAACACTAGGGAAACGCTGGCTTAACAAGCTGCGTGAAACCAGCCAATTGGGGAAGTAGATAGGATAGGTACAAGTAACGACTGAAGCAAATCGCATTATAAAACATATTTAAATCAAATAAATAACCGACGTGTATTATCACTCAGAGAGGTTTGCGGCAATCAGGAAAATATGTAGTGTAAGAAATATATTTTTTCAGGGGAAAAAATATATATTGTTCGATATAAGGTCCTCATATTTGAAGGAGATGCCAAAGCAATAAAGCACGTCAAGGCTACCGTTGAAATTTTTATGTAAGATCTCAAAAAGTTGTCATTTAGTTTTTTTTAGTATTAGATGTGGAGTTGCCTGGACAATTATTGCTGGTTAGAGTCGAACTTATTGCAATATCCGTAGGAAATTAATGTTTGAAGTAGTACTTGTAGTTAATTACTAATTGATATTTTCTATTCTAAAGCTAAAAGTGATTTTCTTTCTGAAAGTTTCCATATAATAAGTGCTTATTGAATTATTGTGCAGCAATATAACTCTGCGCGCCCCTATGTCTATATTTTTTCCTTTGTGAAAAAAGGTAGTGTTAAGACTGATAATGAGAGATCATCCTTTTTAGGGCTTCAAGATCACTTTTATACATGCCCGGATGAAATTCTGGGAGAATGATCCGTAATTTGAAGTATAAAGATTAATCAACCGTAAATTAAAAATTTTACAGATTAAGTTGATTTATTCCTAATGACTCGGAGGATAAAATAAGTGTGATGAGATTTGAAATATGTTTAAACTTACGGCTCCAACTTCCAAGGTTACTGCCGTAAAGTTTTCAGATTATTTTAGTGATCTTGTTGATGGTTATTCCAGAAGCATACCACTGGAAACTCACTTCTTGAGTTTTCCCTCCTAGCCATGTTTTATCCTCTGTTTGAAATGGCCTTTTGACCCCAACAGGCCCGATAAGTTCACTTTAATGAGACCCAAGTGCTGATTAATTTGAACTCTGAGGAGTATTTACTCGAAAAACATCGAATCCCTTTCCGGCGACTTCCTTATGCCAGCTAAAGGGTTTCAATCATCAGTATTTATCTGGCGAAAATGCCCAGGGTCTCCACCAGATTTTATATTACTACAGATGTCTCCTTCCACTTTTATTTTTAACATTCCATACATTTTGAATTACTTAATGGTTGTTTTTTTTCAACACCATTCTGCCTGTGATGTTATATACCATTGGTCGGATTTCATTTCAGTGCAGCCATATTCGCGCATAATGAAGTGACTTGAAATTACACAGAACGGAATTTCATTTCCATCCCCACAGCTAAGCTATATTTATCGTCAGCCCATTACAGAAGCAATAAAAATTTTAAATATGCCTGACTCTGAGCGCTGCGGAATAATTTAGGTGTTTTATTAACTGTTTTATCTCTTATGCTAATTGGTAGGCACCTAAATGGAATTGCGGCTCATTAACTATGGAAGGTTTCTTATTTACTGCTTTTCCCCAGACTACTCGGCGTAAAGGGGGGAGTAAATTGATTAACGGCGCATAAACATGCGCATGCAAGCAGCGTGTTGAAGAGTGTAAAATAAACGACCCGTACCTCCATGAAAACCGACATGTACCGAACACAAAACGGTTAATTTCGTCCCACCCTGAAAACCCGACCTCCTTCCTCATCATTTTACGGCGTTTCATTTCAGGAAGATCGGATCAAAATATTTACCACGGAGCGGGTAAAAGTTGATGCGCGGCGAATAGAGGAGAGAATTAGAACCATAACCGCAGTCCTCACTTACGCACTCTCGTGTTGCTTGTCTCGAAAATCCTTCAACCTCCACCTCGTTCATTCATCCCCGGCGAAAATAGGCTTTATTATTTAAGATTCCCCGGAATCATCCTTAGTTAAGTCAGAGTCTTAAACATCCTGGAGCACTCCTCTCTTTCTCTGTCACTTGCTCTCTGCTGCGTTATCTGTCCCCCCTCCCCCCCTGCTCCCGGAGCCCTCCGCCTCTTGCCTCTCTTTCGTCGCCGCCCGGAGTCCTCCTCCCCGGATTTTCAGCGTCTCTCCCTCCTCTTTGCGATGGATGAAAGGGGTGAGGGTATATGCATGATCCCACACCACCCTATTCCACCGTTCCTTCCTCAAAAAAAAATAACCTCCACCTCCTCTTCCTCCTCCTGTTGGCTGCGCGAATAATTCCTTTCATTGTCGGAAGAGCAGACACTCCGACGTGGTGGGGAAGAGGCTCCCTCCCACTCTCTCTATCTCTCCCCTGGCTTTTGGGATTCATTCGCGAAAAGCGCGGCTTAAATTATTCAAACGCTCCACCTTTACCCTTGACCTCCCTTCACCGCCAAAACCCCCTTCCGCTTCCTCACCCCATTTCCCCGTGCTCTCATTACGCTCCTCACCCCCCCGACCAACTTTCCCTCCCGCCCTCTCCCCCCACATTTGTCCTCCCTCCTCACCCCCTCAACCCCCTCAGGCCTGCCCCCCTCTCGCAGATGGAAAGGGAAATGCAAATTGCAATGAGATTGTCATTCCGCAATTAAATCTCCACATCCACATACACTCCCGCGATTTATGTACACCCCGAAGCTCTCTCTCTCTCTCTTTCTCTATGCCTGCCTCACCTTTCCTCTCTCTCTCACTCTCTCCCTCTTCCTCCTTCCCTCTTTCTTACCTCCTCACCTCTCACCACCACCCACACGAGGATAAATTTCTATCCCATCTCCCGGAACATCTCTTTTCTTTTCCCTTCCATTCTCCTCTTCTCGGGGTCTTCTTTGTGGCTCCGTGGCAAAGGCACGCGCCATATAAAACACAAAAGGGTAACGGCGGTGGATTTGTTTGCTCTGGTGACGACGGAGAAGAGATGTGGGACCACAGAGAGAGAAAGAGAGAAATGAAGAGAGGGAGAAACGAAGATAAACGGGGAGAGAAAAAGAATGGAAAAGAGCACCATTGGATGAGAAAGAGGAGTTGAGAATTGGGCGTGGAGGTCGCCATCTCGTACATTACAGTTGGCCAGGAGGAGAGGTGACGGGAAGGAACGGACGAGCGAAGAGCGGACCTTAGATTAAAAAAGAGAATGGATGAAACCACACTGTTTAGGGGAATCACAACGTAGGCTAGAGCTAGAGAACAGCTACATAGGCGGAGTCACAACGGAGGCTACAGCACTGGCTTACTCTTCCGAGGGCCAAAGTTCAGGTTCCGGAAGTGGCGGAGATTTTTCAGTTGAGTTCCGATTCCTGATCGGGTGCAACGAGAGGAGCTGTTCAGCTGCAGTACTCTGTCCGACGAATGGGACGTTTAATAGTCGATTCCTGGGCTTTATTTATTAAGTAAGTGTAGCTTTATTCAGTCGCCGGGCTTCTCTACACCTCTCTGTTCTTTTTAGAATTTTCATCTACCTACTGGAGGCTAGGGCACTGGCTTACCCTTCCGAGGGCCAAAGTACAGGTCCCGGAAGTGGCGGAGATTTTTCGGTTGAGTTTTGGTTTCTGATCAGGTGAATCGAGAAGAGCTCTTAAGGTGCAGTACTCTGTCCGTCAAATGGGACGTTAAATATTCGATTAATGGGCATCATTTATTAATTAAATGTAGCTTTATTCAGTCCCTGGGCATCTCTACACCTCCTTTCTGTTCTCCTTAGCATTCTTATCTACCTACCCACCTATCTTTAATTGTGCAATTCACCTCCCCAATCGGCACCTAACCAGATGCCTAACCTTCCAACCATACGGTGAATATGTATACGACCGTGAATATACATTCATGCATACATACTTGGCCTTATTACCGTTCTATATTAAGTATATGGAACGGAAACAAAGTCATATTCGGTGACGTTTTCATGAAGCAAATATGATGGAAAGAGGTATTATCTTCAAAGAATGTTCTCCCTACTGAAGGATCTGTGTAAATTTGGAGCTAAAAGTGATGAAAAGGAAATATGAGCGTTTCATTAAACCTTACTGGTGAGTTTTTACTCTGGTGACATGTCTTGAGGAACAGGCTATCTAAAATTTTGGAATCTCATCCAGAGAGCCCCGGCTCGAATCCCAGCAGTGGAGGAGATTTTTCGTCGGAATCTTCATCCATGCATGGATACTAGTTGTTAAGGCCCTTGAGAGGTACGCACCCTCCGTCGGATGGGTCGCTGAGTCTTGATTCTCCTTTTGCAAAGATTAGGCTGACGCTAACACTGGTAATTCTCCACCCTTTCTCAGATCACAAGACACTTCTTTCCTCACTGAGCTATTCACCTATATTTCATGACATAAATGATTTTTGTTGTTGGTCGCCTACTGAATTAACAAACCAACCATTTGGCACTATTAATCTGGGGATTATTCAAGTCATTAAAATGCGCAATCGGCCATACTGAAAAAGTCGACAACTTTGGATGGAAAAGGGTATGGTGGCAATAGATGTAAACTGAAATAAATAATTTTTATGTAACAACCCACCTTAGGTAACCGTGTATTTTTACAAAATAACAGGCCCCTTATTTATCTGCGCCGAGATGCCTTCCTATTATTTCCTATAACCTCTGGTGTGGACGGAGGAGGAGTATATAGAGTTGAAGGACGGAAAAGGAGGAAATCCGATGGATGGCATGCGGTGGGTTGAATAAAATCGAACAAGAGAGAAGACAAAGAAAGGAAAGACGGAGGGAGAAGATAAAAAGAGTTGCCTTTTCCATCGTCGGAAGGTTGGGAAGTCGGAAACTTGAAGAAGGGATGAATTCAATGGATGGTGGTGAGATCGGGGAAGCCAACGACGGAATGGCAAATACGAAAGATAAAAGGAAGAAAAGGAGGAGACGAAAGAGGAAGACTTCTGAATTACAGAGATGAAGAAGAATCCCTCGTTGAGGAAGGAGACATGTTATTTTTGGAATAACCTCCTAAGAAAAACAAGGAAACGGCTGCATAAACGTCACGATGAATGGAATAACAACAAAGTAGGAAACGCGTTATCGAGCTAAAATGGCGTTATAATTGAAGGTTCATTATTTTCAAACGAAGCGGATGAAAACTTCCTGGAAGTCACTTAGGAAAAGTCCTTAAAAACTTCTATGGGACATTCAAGCCAATTTTCTTTTGCTCTTACATTTAATGATCCTTAAAAAAATCTCCAAGCTGTATAGATTCATAATAATATATGGCTGATGAGATGCGAATGTGCGGAAATTATAGCCAGAAAATCATTCGACTGGACTGGGATCCCGATCCTCCAAATTTCAACTGAGTGCTTCTACCATTCAACGATCAACTGTAATTTAAGTGATTTAAGTAATCAAGTACTTTTTCCCTTTTTTCATTACGCGGTTTGCACATTGGTTGATAAAACTTGTTTTTAAGTGCTAGAGACATTGTATTCGCGATAAAAAATGAGGATTAATCAACTACTGCCGTAGTTTAGATATTTTTGCTGTTCACCTGGATATATGATCAAATATTGTTAACAAATAATTTTTATAAGTCTGTTCATCTGGAGATATCGGTGAAGAGTGTAGGTTAACATAGATTATGGCCAAATGTATATAAGTAAGTAGAGGTAATTTGAGACTTGAGACGTGTATGAATTTTTCACATTGTACTAAAGTAAAATGAATGTGCAATTTTCATAATTCCGTGAAAAATTAAACAGCAAAGCAATGGAAAATAAGAAGTATATACCATATAAATAATTAATGTATTATGTGCGACAGAAAACATACGTCACAGTTTATTCATTATAAATACATAGAGACTGTTATCTAGTTATAACTTCATATTTCACATAAAATTTTCGCAAATTGGATCGAATGAAATGGCGTCTACAATGAACGAAATTAGCTTTCGTTTTACTCTTCTCTCCAACATTATCTTATTTTTTTCAATTCAAGCGAACATCCTTGATCCTAATAGGGAAATTTTCACTCTGGTGATACTCAAACCCATCATCTCCGAATAAGCCAGCGAGTCCAATGCTACAGTCTATTAATACTGTCTATAAATACTGTCGCGGCACCCATTGTTAATTTCTCTATGCTATGTTGCTGCTGACGCAGGTAGCGCCTATATCCGCCAGCACGTAAAACGAACCTACACATAAGAGTATGTTTATAGAATGCATTAGATTAATTAACATATCTGTCAGAGATTAATCATAAAAGTTGAGCGTAAACTGCACTGCTTTAAAACTGTAGTATTAGTTAATCTATATTTTAAGTTATTCTGCAGTTAATGATTTTATTTCTTCTAGATATTAATATTTTCCCTCAGACGTACTCAGTACGGGATATGATTTTACATAGCATCGCAATATCCACATCTTGAAAATCTCATCTCTTGCGAAATGGATGTAAAATTATATCTTTTAAGAGCCTCGGAAAGTCTGTTTAGTAGAAGTATTATTTTAGAAACTATTTAAACAAGCTTTTCCTTGCTAGTACCCGCACGGAGCGGTGCCTCTGAGCTCCAATCTGCAAGTTTACTACAATTATATAGCCTAAAGAAAATTAATTTCCACGCTCACTGAGAGCCAGTATTTCGGTAAACATATATAATTATTTAACCTGATTTTTTCAAAGAACCACGGAACTAGCCGCGCAGTTATTTCAACGGAGTCACCCACTAGTGATCACACAATTGTGTAAAATTTACAGTGGAAAAATCATTCGCCTGGACTAGGACTTTTCCCAGTCCAGGAGAAAGATTTTTTTCACTGTGAATTTCACACAATTATTTAATCTGGGTTATTGGGATAGGAAATATATAACGATTTATGACAAAGTCAGATTAAAATAATGATTTTATGAGCAAAGCAGCTGTTTCATAGCAAACAAGTCTTGTTTCATGTTTTTCCCCTCGGACTTATTTTATAACGTAGGGTAGCAGGGAAGCAATCATGTAGCGATTTTACATTACTAGACTGTGACAATACCATGTTGCTGCCCAGGACAGCAATGATGACATTAAGATAATTGACGGATAGGTGTGCATCCACAGAGGGAAGAAAATATATGCATTCGTGAGAAATGGAGAGGTAAGCAATCCTGTGCTCTCATCAATTGAATTCATGCCCAAGCAGTCCGTATTTTCGCGTAGCGTTTGAAATGGGATGGGGGACGTCCATTGTAATTCCCTCCCGTTCCTGGGAATACCTCTCGGGAGCGAAGGGAAGTATATTATCTCGGGGATTGCCTCGATGGACTTCTCGAGCGTTTCGAATGGGACGCTCGCTCGCAGCAAAGTGCAACACACCGTTTCGTCGGATGGGGGGAGGTGGGGGGGGGGGGCTGAGTACCGTGAAACCGTCCAAAGTTTTCACAAAGAGAATGCCAGCGCTGACCTTGGAAGTTCTCTTCCCTCCGCAATGTACCACTAGTCGGTCTTGAGTGTTCTGTCAAGAAAAACGAGAAAACAAGTACACCATGAGAGTGCGAGAGAGATGGAGAGATCGCAACTGAAGTTAGCTGTGGCAAGGTGAAATGGGATCACGGAGAAGTTCATCAGTACGAATCGGGAGCAAATAGAAGAGATGCGGAGAGTGAGGGGGGACCATGGGAAGCGGTTGTCTGGAAGATGGAACTGCCCGGAAGAAATACTCCCAAAGGTTCTGTGTGGAAAAAGTTTTCTTTTCCATTTCTTTGAGGACTGATCGCCGGATTCACTGCGAAATTTTGTCTTTACATTATGATTCATCAAACAGCGTATAATTTTTCACTAAAGAGCGTTAGTATTTAATGGTCTCCAAAGTATTGAGCCCAGTCGAGGCAAATAATATATTCACGGTAAATCTATTCATATAAAAAAGAATATTTGTCTGTCTGTCTATTATATAAATCTACAGTTTTATTCCCACCGAGCTGAAATTTTGCAGGCTAATAGTTCTAGGCAGAAGAAAAATTGTAGGATATGTTAAAAGATCTCAGGGCCCCAAAAGGTCCCAAAAAGTGGTCTACGCTACGTATTGGGTTGTGTGCAGTGGTTTTATCATTTGCTTTTTAAATTACTTCAGTTATGAGAGGGTTGGAATTTTTTTATCAAATGACTGAAAGAATGAAGTTCTTAATTCTTTCAATCAATTATC
The DNA here is from genome assembly GCA_963169105.1 of Ceriagrion tenellum. Lineage (NCBI taxonomy): Eukaryota > Metazoa > Arthropoda > Insecta > Odonata > Coenagrionidae > Ceriagrion > Ceriagrion tenellum. The sequence continues at coordinate 110,564,100 of OY720632.1, forward strand.
TTTTCCACATCGTAATTGTCTGAAATCCCGTTTGTAGCTGCAAAAACGCACATTTTTCTCTGAAATCAACAATACCATATTCGCTAGGCTACCAAATTCTGGTCTTAAATGTATTTCAAATTCATTTTGCTTAATTTCGCTGATTAGGAATGCTAAGCATTAGGTTTGATTCAGTGGTTTATTTTTTTTGGAACTACTTTCACTCAAGATAGAGAGTTAAAATTTAATTTATCAGATACTTGAAACCATGATACTACTAATATTACCATAAAAGTATGCTTGAAAGAATGAAGTTTTTCACTTTTTCAATCGATTTTCTATCACGGATTTTTCTTGACAACCAAATACACAAACAAAAATAATCATCATAATCATTATTGATAACTCCTAAATGGAATAAACATCGTAATTCTTTGTCTTTTACAAATCCAATACGAACTATATGTATGTACATTATTGATAGTGTATCCTGTTATATGATGAGTTATGAAGGAATTATGGTCCCGAGCAACGTCAGGTAATTCAGCTAGTCTAAATATATGTCATCCCAACATCGCTATTGTAGGGCTTAAAATGTTATTACATATGCCTTTTCTTATTTTTTGATAAAATACTTTTGGACGTAGAGGAGTATTATTTTTGGGCACTATGGATATTTTCCCTACGTATATATATTAGCGGGTTTTATAATGTATCGCAAATTTCAATATTTTGGTGTGTTATATAGATTTCCAATTATGTCATATATACGAGGCTTTCTCAATTTAAAATGCGCAGGTGGTTCCAAGTGCTCAGCTCTGTTAGAAAGCCTGATTGCGTAAGGATGAAATGTGTTCATGTCCAGCGAGTATATTAAAATTTTATGGCATAAATTAGAGGAAAAAATGAATGCAGGCTTTCGAATGCTTTGCTCTCTCTGCTCGAAATTAAGGTGGTCAATTATGTAAGGAGAGATTTTAATGTAAAAATGCGGTTTAGGTAAGTGAAGGCTCAAATTTCTCCCGAAAAGCAGAATGAATGATATAAAGGGAATACGAAATAGTTAGTCCTCCTTAAAAATAGGCATTATCAAATCGATCAATTATTATTAAATCATTATCAAATCACACAGCATGGAATTTTAGCCAGTTATTCTTTTATTGCATGACTTAAACACATGTCATGCATGAAAAAGGGGAGTAATAATTCACCAAATGCATTCACCAAAATACCGGCTCTCAGTGAACAGGAAAATTAATTTGCGTTAGAATATTCTATAAACAACGTCGCACATAAATTTTGTTTCACATGCCAATCGGGAGAATGAAAATTAACAGAAATCATGTTCTGATTGGTGTCCGGCGAAGAGCCCATTTGAGATTTTGCCTCGTAGACTCTCTCTTTAGATTAGAGGTAATTTTCGTGTTGGTGGTTGAATGCTAGTTTGCCGCAAAGCTTCTGTTATCTTGTTTCAGGTTTTTCCCCTCCCGCCCTTTTTCAACGTAGGAAAAAGATCTATTTGCCCAAAAATAGTACTCCTTTAATGTCCAAAAGAATTTTATTAAAAATATATGGAACTTACATTGAATTGACTTTCACATCTGAAACTGATTTCCGACAAGGCAGGAACAAAATCTGCCAAATAATGTGCTAAACGTGAGCCAATGATTCGGCTGAAATAAATGAATCCTGTCATAAATTCCTGAGGTGCATAAATGCTAAGATTTAGAGAGGCAAAAGTCAGATTGTCGAGGAGAGTATTAGTAAGCATTCATCACATAAGAGAGGTAAAGCATGTTCCTTTGAGTTTGGTTGTTGCTGAGGGAAGCAAATGAGGTAGACGTAACCAGAATATTTATTGCACAGATGGGAAAATTGGCTTGAAAATAAAATCTTCAAATTGGTTCAGCATTGGTTAAGTAAGATAAGTGGTAAATAATTTTTTTTTAGTGTCTCTACAAAAAGATCTCCTTAGTTGAGGATTTTCTGGAATTTTTGTAAGAAGACTCCGCCCCAGATTTGATAAGTTTTTAACGGAAGAGGATAAAAGTTTACTCCCCGCAAACCTCTTATAATTGAAAGGAAACCTATATCTTAAAACTTGCTTACTGCCGGCAGTCCATAAAAGATATGTCGCTAAAAAGTCAACCACCAAAAACTTTCATTGTAATGTCACTTGTTGTGAATAGTCATCACTGACCCCCCTAAACTGATGTAGCTTTAACTCCTAAACCCTTTTACCTCTAGCTCGCGTGGAAATATATAGTCCTTTTCTATATATGTGTTCCCCATCAACCGAGGAAAGAAGACAACCCCTCGGTGATTTACGGGAAATTAAATCCCAATCCAGAGATCTACTCACGCTAGCAGCCAAACACACATCCGCACACAGCAAGCCCCTGATTCTCTGACTGTGGTTGCAAACGGGCAAATTAATTCCTCCCCAGGGACAAACCACTGGGGACACACGCAAGCTTCCCTGTTGTGGAACTGGTGGAACCATGACGGGGTTTATTGGGGGACCCGTGAAGGCAACACTACCAATTGGTCGGAGTACCACGCTCTGTGGTTGTTTGCTGGAAATTATTTCCTCGCCTGGAACAACCACAGAGTGCAAACTCACTGCCTATCAGTGGTTACCTGTCATGTTTTTTTTAAGGCTTCTGGAAAGGAAAATCACCATAGATCTTTTTACGCCGATCCTTTTACGCTTTACGTTTTATATTTCAGTCACTCACTTCAGTTTCTACAAAGCCATTGGCTTAAAAAATAACCTGATTCATAAGGTTTATTAGTATCTGGCCAACCACATGTATGCGTATAGTTGATGCGTCGAAATAGAATTCAAGCAATCAAAATTTTAACTTTTCCCCACAGCAGTACATAATCACCCAAAATATATTCCACTATTTATTTCAAGTGATTTGAGAGCTTTTATGTTACACATTTAAGCTTTTGTGTACCCCATTACCTCTTTAAGCCATTATTTCTTAAAACTTCGACCGTAATGAGAGAAAATTCATATGCAAGCAGAACAGCGCCGGTATATTTTCTCCTGTATTGATAGCTATTGTTTTATATATCACCGTGTTTATAAACTATTTAATGCCTGATATTTATGTCCCAAAATCCCTTGTCTTCCCTTCCTTGAAGTTTCCGACTTTCAAAGAAGCATGAACCGATCTAAGAAGGCAAGCGCAACGGCAAATAAAAAGGAGGAAAGAGCGATGAAGAATGAGATAAGAGTTATGGTTTAAAAATTGTTATCGAGCGTTAATTTTTACTCTTACCTGGACTTATCTTCCTTATATTTATTGAATTATCTCATAGGTAACAAGGTTTTCAATATGTTGAGTGCTGAGTTTTTTGCTTTTATTTGTCCCTCTCTTGTTAGCCCTCTAATTTATCCTCTTCCCATCATTGTGTTATCCCTAACCGTACCTCAGACACTGCTTTTATCACATCAACCCCATGATTATGTCCTAATTTGTTGAGTATTCCTCCATTTTCGGATTTGGTGACCTTATATTATGTCCTTTTCCTTTCTTTCCCTTCTTGACAAACGCTTCCCGTTTTTATGTCCACCACCTTATACTTTTACTACTACTTCTTAATATGCTAGCTATAAATTTTCCTGCCTCCCTTGAATGAATTTTATCAATGTCCTCTGCTCTGATTTAACAATCTGTGCTTTCTCGTTTGTCTTCCTCTTTCCAATCTCCCAGCTCAATATACTACATATGTCGAGGCTTCTAATCTATGCAGAGTTTAATTCCCAAGTTTCTTACGCTTGCAGCCTACATTTTATTGTTGTTTTAATCAATATTCCCCCCTATTCAGAAGCATTAATATTTGGCATTAATTTCCTCTTCGTCCTAAAATATTTGTCCCGGTTGCATTGGTCAGGTTGGTAGGAAATGGAAATAGTCATCTTGAGGTCGCGGCATCAAATTTTGCATTGCTCATGGATGATCTGTTTGTTTTGGTACTGACTTAAGTTGTGGCATACGGATTTGTACCTAAAAGACCCATATCTAATATTGCTGCTAAAAATATTCGCTCGCCGAAACAATATTCTCAAATAGTTTACAATATAATCCGCATTAATCCACCTACCAATCACTACAAATTTAGAATAGGTGGATTTCTCAATCTGCCGGATAGACGTGGCACGTCGGTAGATAGATAGAACATGTGGAGCATAATAAACAAATCAAAACCCGCTAATGCCGTTCTCCAGAGCGATTCTTCAAATCACGCCCTCTTACAAAAAAACCGCATCGATGAAAATCCATCCGTTTCGAATGAGCACTGTATGTGAATAAGTATGCATGTGCCTACTATCTCTATCCGGGAGAAGCGTCTATTTACTTTGAACGATGGTGGAATGAGAATACCGCTATGAACATCTTGGCCTTAAGAAAGCACTAGTCCGTCCGAGCCAGGTCGTTAGTTGGGGTGAGTTTGTGGATTTCCTCTCGGGTGGTTATTGGAGTAGGTGCATGCTGAGGAGGAGGGCGTAAGATATGTGGGCCGAGGGACGGGAACATAAGGACGGAATCTGCACGCTTCGTTGCCCGCTACTTCTCAGCCGGAAGGGCGCTTCCAAAACCCTGGAAAACATTTCTTGCCGCCCTTTCCCCGCCCTAATTCAACATACCACGTACAGCTCCTCTGTCTTACGCGGAGGTCCTGCTTCTTACTTCGCCTCTTCAAATTCTTTTGTTCTTCCCTTCCGTGAAACTTTTGTTTTCTGGCTCGCATATATAGCTTGCTATCGTTTCCTCTTCCACGTGTTCGACTCCCCTTTGATTTTAAATTACTTGCTAGGTTGCCTAGATCAGTGGTCGGCAAACTCATTAGCCAAGAGAGCCAAATATCAACAGTATAATGATTGAAATTTCCTTTGGAAGTCAAATTTTTTAAACTCAAACTATATTGGTAGGTATTTTGTTATTACCTTAATTAGGGTACTCCCAAGATGGCCTGAGTTAGGCCCCTTCCAACTTTCCATCCACATTCGTCTTTCATACTTGTTTCGTCTATCTCCTTTCGTTTATCCTCTGCATATGTCCAAACCATCTCAACGAACCTTTCTCAATCCTCGGTACTACATTTTCGTTCACTCCACAATGCTCACTAAAATTAACTTAATAAACTTTACATACAGTTTTAAGTCTTAGTTAAACTGTAGTTACGTTGAATAAAACTTGATATCAACTTAATAACGATATTATTTATTGATAGAATTAAGTTTGAACGCTCCCGCAAGTGGTATTTTGTGGAAGAGCCACACTTGAGGGGTTAACGAGTCGAATGTGGCTCGCGAGCCTCGCTTTACCGACCACTGGCCTACATGATCATTATATGGTCCAGGTATAACCCGTTGCAGCGCACAGAATCGTTCAAGGTGAAAGGTGACATAATGCTGGAACTCGGATTTAGTCTCTCCCTCCCATTTTCCTCCACTGGTGACGTCAGTATTGATTGACATGCAAGTGTTTAATTATTTAACAACCATTCACCGTCATCCGTTTTCCTGATTTTTCCATGTTTTTAGTCTCCGATGAACATTAAATTGAAATGCAATCTCCTAAAATTTGCTCGCAAAACGAAACCCCGATCAATTGTACGCGTTATATTGCTGCAATCAACACAGAATTTCCTCGTAATTACATTTCTGCTTCATAAGTAGATACGATATAATTGGATTCAATTGCTTCAAAAAGAATCGGCCCTTAATCCGATTATTTCTAAAGCCCTTCCCTTGTTTTTTTATCATCCTTTTCAAATATTTTACTTTGGAATTGTTTTCATGCAATTTTGTCCTCGTGCCTGACAGGATTCATCTACATCTACATACTACCCTGCGAGCCGCCGCATGGGTGTGTGGCGGGGAGTGTTAGGTCACCAGCCGAGTAAAGACGTAAGGTTTAGGGAGGTGAAATGGTGACGTGCATTATGGGAGTATATTCAGCGGAGCTCAGTTTTTATTGGGGTCGCTTATTGTGCGCGGAAAGAACGAGTTTTTGTACCTATCTGTTCGGCGACGTAACTCGCTAATTATATTGCTTCTGCCAGAACTAGAGATGTTGTGAGGCGTTATGATAATATTTTCTAGTTCACTCTGAAACTCACCAGTTCTGAATTTGCAACAAAGCTAAGCCTAGCGTGTAGCCTCCAAGTCTCTAGGGGCTCCCACCTTGATCCCTCTAAAAGTTGTGAGACACGATAACATTTTATAGGAAGCGCGCTACTTTCCTTTGTATTTTATTATTTTTTTTGTTAAATCTTTACGACCAGGGTCCCAAATGCTCGCGGCGTATTCGAGGTGTGGCCTTACCAGAGCAAAGTAGCATCTCTCTTTTACTTTTTCATCCGAGGACCTTCCTATTATACGCTTAACAAAACCTAATTTCTTTAATGCTGTGCCACATATGTTTTGTATGTGTGTTCCACACGATACATCAGAAGTTAAGGTAACTCCAAGATATTTAACTATACCTGATGATTTAATGTTTTCTCCACCCACAGTATAGGTATGATACTTATGCTATGACTTTCACAGGAAGTAAACTATTGTGCATTTACTAATATTTAATTATAATCCCAACCCCTGGCACCTTCAATAAACGTTGCAAAGGTCCGATGGCAGAACTTCAAAGTCCGTGTCTTCGCTTATTTCACGGTGATAACTGTATCGTCGGAAAATTATCTTAATTTACTGCTAGCTCGAGAACTTCGGTCATTAACATATATAATGAATAAAATCGGGCCGATCACGCATCCTTGAGGAAAAAATCATAAATTGGATTATCACTCGTTAATTGGCGTTTGCCTCTTACACTTGCAATATTGCTTCACCCTCTTATGTTCATTTCCATCTCATCCCCATCGCCGCTCTTGCTTGACTAACTCCCGAGTGCCGTTAGTATCTCGATGAAAACAGAAAACTCCTACGCAAGTTTGAAGTTTTGAATCACCGCTCGATAGCTTTGTTCGTCTTGTTTTAGGCTCCTAGTCTCGAGAGTTCTTGTTCCTCACATTCCCCTCTCATCTCCCTGCCGACGTACGTGAGCCTTTCATGCGTGGCTCCGATCCTTCTCAATTCGGCAAAAGCATGACTTTCCCGTCCCCAGCCCGTCCTCCATGCTTTTCCGTTCCACTTCTTTACGATCTCCAACTCTCACTTCTCTTTCTCTCTATATCTTTGACTTCTATTTCACTGACTTTCGCTCCTACGCGCCCTCGTTCTATTCTTCTTTGACCCTATTTCGTTCATTTATTTCTCGTCATCAATCCGTGCGTCACTTTGCACGTATGCTAAATCACAATAGCCAGGAATCTGAAAACTTTCAAATTCAAAATCAGAAACTCATACCTCATTGCTTAGTATGTAATATGGGTACCTTTTGCCTGCTACAATCAAATAATATTAGTATTCAGCTCGAATACTGTATTCTCACTTCTGAATTACAAGTTCATCCTTTTATACCGCAGTGCCAGCCAAGAGGGTGGGAGTAAGTGCCATAATTCATTGTGTGCGAGTATTTTTCCATATGTTGCTGAAAAACGAATCAACTCGATTAATATAGATTTTCAAGTTTCTGTTAACCTATTTTCAGCCTTAATGTTAGGACAAGATTGAACGAAATTATTTTTATCAATTAAGCTTATTTATTGACACGAACGCTACCACCAAAATATCTCAAAAATACCAAAAGTGTGGCTTGGTATTATTTCACCCCAACTCACTCATTAAATTTCGAAATAAAATGGAAATTTTTTTCATCTCTGATTATAATACCTAGTAAAAAATGTATCCATACAAAAATAAAGCTGCCCATTGCAGTTATTTTATTGAGATATAACTTTATTTTCATTGGAAAAATCCTTATTTCATGGAAAAAATTAAGAGATACAAGTATTGAAAAACCACATCCGCTAATGTTTTAGGTTAAAGTAACAACGAATGGTTTATAGAGCTAGCTACCTTATCCATTTATCCTCTCTCTATTCTATCGTATGGTTCTCGACTAAAAATTATTGTGCCTTTTTTTCAACTCCCCTAACTCCTAACCTATTGAGGATACCACCTAGTCATTGGTCGTCCAAATGCATTGATACAAGTTCTAAAGAATATTCGGGATTATTAAAAAATTTCGTAAGACGTTTTTGGGGCTAGGGGAATTGGGATTATCTTACTTTGTCGTATAAAGGGGGGAACAGGGGGTCTGGAACCAATTTACGTAAGATTTTTGTCGGTCTTGGAACATTATATCGTTTCCAAATATCCCATGATTGTTTACAACTTCGTCAGCTGTGGTGTTATTTCGCTCTTAATGTTAATAAATGTGTTACTCCAACACTGCATAATTATACTATATCCAGTGCTCAAAGCTTTACGATGGCTTCTAAGGAAAGTTGAAACATGAGAGAGAAAGCGAGCATTTAACGAAGAGTAGACACAAATATCTAACGTCTTACGTAATATTGAGAGGGAAAGGCCGCTTTGTATGGTACACTTTACTGTACAAACGAATGTATAAACTCTTGCATGAGGAAAATTGTACCGTTTAAAGCGAAAATTTGTATGATTTCCTGAATAACTTAACGGGAAATAGAACCTGCTTTATTTGAACACTTTTTTGTACATTCTATGAGACATTCGTCTGTTTATAAAATGTACCGTGTAAAGCGGCCTGAAGTAGTGTAGAGAAACTCTTACATTGCCTAACATAGGAGGAGGGGAGGAGGTCAAAAATGGCAAAAATGGCCGTATAGGGAATCTATTACCATCGATATTGGTTGTGTGTTATATCATTGAAAATCAATATTATGGCGAACAGCATCAACTCCTCATTGCTACAATAAGCTCTGTGAGTTTTTTTCTCTTTTAATCATAGTCTATATCTCTGAGAAAGGGCAATCGTTCAGTAGGCCTAAGATCCAATCACTAAGTTTCATGTCAAAGGAGAGGCCTGGCAGTCTCCGTTTCCACGACAAAAAATGTTAACCATTTTTGACCGCCGTATTTCTTATATCATTCCATTGTTACGTCCCCGCTTTTACTTCTCATCTTAATTTTACCTCCCTTTATCTCTCTCTCTCTCACTCCACTGTCGGGTCCATCACTCCCGTACCGTCGCCAAAACTCTTCTACGTCAGCTCATGGCCGTCGTCCTGGGTTTTGTTTTTATTTCCTCTCCCCAATACACTAACTTTCTCATCCAAAATCCCCCTCCCACTCGTCTTATCTTATGATTCTTCCAATTTAACCTTTTTTTATTTTCCTACTCTGCTTTTTCACGTCTCGAGAATGCATTCCCTTTGCTTTCCCCTCCACTCGTAATCCACCCTCTATGTTTCTTCCGTCTAGGAGACCTCTCCCCTGAATCCTAGCCGTCCGTCCGAGTTCTTACCGTGCATTTTTCCCCAAAAGAATTTTTCCTGTCTTAAAGTCACCCAATTTCTTTTTTCTCTGAGCATGCCCTTCTTTCTTGTTTTAGTTTTACCAAGCTACCCACCTCTACTCCCTTGTCATCCTGATGTTTCATTTACCCTATCGTGTCCGTTTACCTTTTTTTCGATGAGATCATTGCATTTTATCAGGGCTCTATAGTCTAATTAAATAATGCACATTATGAAATTTTAGCATTAAAATGTTTGTTTGCACTGATGTTTCATCTACCCTATCGTGTCCGTTTACCTTTTTTTCGATGAGATCATTGCATTTTATCTGGGCTCTATAGTCTAATTAAATAATGCACATTATGAAATTTTAGCATTAAAATGTTTGTTTGCATTAGACCTAATTATACTTATGCTAATAGAGTTTTATTGGACGTCTCAATTTGATCTGGGAATATCTCTAAATTTTTATTTTCCTTATGCTCATGTTATCATGCTGGTGGTACTTTTTATTGATAAATTTGACTTCCAATCTCAAAGAAAATGATGTTAATATGTCAAAATATAACCTATGAGATGCAGAGCTTGAATGATCTCTTAACATAGCAATGCTTAGCTGAATTAATACATGCTGAATACTCACTCATTACGTAATTTAGCTAAAGAAATTGTATTTTACAAATAATTTCTTATCAAAGAAGGCTTGTTTACTATGAATTCATGTAGGTATGTTTGTAGCGATCAGCGATTAATATACTGCCTTCAGAGATGCTTTTCTGTATTCTGCTGAGTTTTCTCAACCTATGTAATATGTAAGTATTCTTTAAACGTGGTATTTGAATAAACAATAGAATTTGGCATACTTGATGACTGAAAACAACCAAAATATTTATAAGTCTCTCTCAAATGTGATTTAAAATATTTAGAACTCATAAAACGGGATTACTTTGTGCATAACTGATTGGCCGTCCCGCTTTACTTAGTGAGTCGCTAGATGTAGTCTCACGAGATCTGCGTTACATTCCTTCACAGCAAGCTTCGCAGAAATGAGAATTCCGCTTTTATAGCCAAGTATTTCTTCAATGATCAATAGATTCGTCATTTCATCTTTATGACTGCTTGAATATTACCCCCGGACGGCTGTTCACTATCGCTTTTCCTTTCCACAATAGCGTGAAAAGGAAAATATCTCTGCACATTTCAGAGGAAATAATGTCCATTTTTCACGAGCGGTGGAATTTTGCGCTCTCGTTCTTTTTCTACAAAAAATGCTAGCATTTTAGTATTGAAACATTGTCCTCTCACAGCTTCAAATTTAGGAGGTCAATACCATATTATTTTAGGCTGAGCGATAATATGTCTAAATTGCATTTTTTTTGTTTTGAACACTCTGTTTAGCTTTTGCATACAAATATTACCCAGCATTTATGTTTGATTATTAGTCAATAGCAACGTCACGCATTAATTCATCCAAATAACGGTACTCAAGTAAAAACGTATGATTCCAATGGTTAAGCTAACGAAAAAGTGTTTCAAGAATCAACTATTTATTTCTGCGCAAAGCGGATTGTCTAGTGTCCGTAATCTGTGGAAGTGAATCATTAATGAAGTCATCTGCCTTTAATGCCCACCGATTTGCTATCGACCTTCCGTGATGACCTTGCAATATTTACGCTTTGGTGGACCGATTGACTGTGACAGGAAAAAGATTGATGATCGATGAGTACTTGCATTTGCACCTTCTCCGGCATGACCCTGGCTTATTTTCCATTACTCTTTGAGGTCAGTTTGTAAACGTGCATGAGGTGCCTCTTTTTTTTATTGTGGTCATCATTTAGTTCTGACTCATTTGGCTTTAGCTTCCATAACTGTTGTCGATGAATAGCGTTGTAGAAATAAGTTTTTATGATAAATAATAATTAATATTAACTATTTATGTCCAAATGAGCCATCGACAAAATCTTTCGCCTACAATTCCTGACACTCCGTCCTTGATAGGTAGGTAGGTAACGCGTTGGTTCGGTAATCCGAAGGTTTCTGATTCAAACCTTAGCTTGAATGTTGTATTATTTGCCTTAGGATTAAGCTGCCATGCTACACGATGTCTACGACGCAAGAATACGAACTCGCAGTCCCTGAATTGAACTGAATAGACTGAGGTAAGTTAGGGTCGACAAAAAATAAATAAAGAAAAACACTGCCTTTAAAATGGATAACTTCTTCCAAAATGGAGCATATATTGCATAAAATTAGAAATTACAACACGCACTTGGGTGGAGTACCAAGATACAAGTATGGAGCATTGTTGAACGATGATTATTTGATGAGAGCAGCAGTGAGGTCCCTTTTGGTGGTCAGGGAAATGCAAGGAACGTGAAGTGAAATCGACGCCGGTCACCAAAGCGAGAGCCTCCTTCCTTGCCGTGCAGTTCTGAACACGAAAGCAGGGGAAGTCTCGGAGAGAGGAGAATGGGGAAGAGAGGGAAGTCCTGTTGTCCGTGGCAATTGACTAAGATATCCCAATAATGCTAATTCACGATTCACACCAAAGTTATTGGGGGCCCTACTAGCATTCAAGTTGTATGAATGATCCAGTGGAAAGTTCGTCAACCAATCAACCAAGTTAGCCAATCAACTGCGTCCAAGCAATTTGCGAGCCAAGCGATGAGGGAGTCAGATCCTGGCAGTTAGTGACTAACGGTAATTTTGGCACAAGTATTAAAGCCTTGTCATTTGTAGTACCTAAAACTTGAGTCTACCTCTCTTAATCCATTAGAATGCAGTGTTCTCCTGGCACTTATCTCATGTAGGACTCATCGGCCATACGAGAAAGCATGGAGTATCAATGTGTGTCAAGCGTTGATGCGTACTTATTATATTTGATCCCTCTTGCTTTCCTAATCTCCTGTTCACGGTTGGACTCGTCGTTCTGGACACTGCATCTTGGTACCTCGGACTTTCACTTCCTTCTATCTCTTACTCCCACTTCACGCCTCGTTCTCACCCTATTTCTGTCTCCTCTCCTTTTTCCCTTCCCAGTCAGCCCATTCTCCTCCTCCCCGCCTTGCCTCGCGACTTTAGCCACGTACAACCCTTCGCCCTCTCTCTTACGCACGTAAAGGGAGAATAAAAAAAGAAAAGCGAAGGAGCCAATAGGGGGGAGGAGTTGCTAACTTCCCACGGGAGCGATCTCCCCTCTCTCTCTCTCTCTCTCTCTCTCTCTCTATCACCCCCTCTCCTTCTTTCTTACCCTTTTATACCATCCTTTTTTAAATTACTTCTTTTTGTGTGGAATCTCCCCATATGAAAACTGAGCCTAAAGACTTCCGCTCGATCCCCCCTTTCCTTCCCCTTCTTTCCTCTCTCTCTTCCTCTCTCTCTTCCTCTCTCTGCCGATTTCTCGTTTCCCCTTTCTCGTTTATTCCCATCTCTTCCTTATTCCTCTCCTGCAAACCTCCTTTCTTCATTCTTATCGCTCATCTCGTATACTTGCACGACCTCTTCAGGAAAAAAAAAGTTCCTCTCCTTCGAGAAATCGCAAAAGGCCTCACATAAGGGAATGTGTTATGCGGGAGATAGGAAAGGGATACTTCGCAGGGAGGCGATGCCCACGGGTGAAGAGGATAGTGGCGGGAGATAGCCTCTCCCTCTATAGGGAAGAATAACGTATTAAAAATAACGCGAGAGAGGGACTACCTTGGGCCTACACCACCTTTCCCAATCTCTTGAGCGTCCCGCAGTGAGAACTGCAGGTTTCTCCTCGTAGGTACTTCTTCGTAAGGTTTTTTTTTATGTTTCATTGAATGGCTGTAATAAAATTAATTCTTTTCCTTCCTTCACATTCCTCTTTAAATTCATCCAATCTTTCTCACTTTTGCACTGTGCTCATCGTTTTTCGCTCCTCTTTTATACACGCCGTTATAGCCTCTTCCTCATATCTTTGGCAGAAAACTTTTTTAATATCATGATTTTTGGCATATTTCTTCAAATTCAATCCGTGTAAATTGCCCCTGGGATCTACACCCTGGGGTGATGGGGCTAAAAATATGATGCATAAAGGTACTTATGCGGTATGTACTCTTTATTAAACTAGTCTCTCGGTACAAAGTCAGGATTAATACAACCCCAGACTGCACAAATATAATGCTCATGTATATAATGCTCCACATGATCAATTCCACATCTCTAGACTTCCTGGTATCTCCTGTCATCTGCCCATGTAATGTTAGCATCCGCCTCTATCATCGGATTATAACGACACTTATTGCTTTCAAGTTTCCTTTTCCGGTAGCCAATGCTTCCAGTCTATTGCTTACATGTTTTCTCCAATTCTGCTTTTTCGATCGTGGTCATAACTTTCTCCATATTTTGGTCTCGTTTTCCAAGGCATAACGGGGTTCTCATCTGCCACTTTGGAGGTTGCGAGTAAGAACTATATTTTTTTAATAAACTTGGGACATTAGGGACTGGAAAAGTATTTGAGTTTGACTGCTTCTCGAGCATTTTAGGCCCAAAGTTACACTTTCGTTGCAGTGAGCGTCTTCAGGAGTGAAGGAAGTGAGAGAAGAAAGTACTTCACTTCACCCTTGAAGACACTCGCTTCAACGAGGGTGAAACTTTGGGCCTAAAATACTCGAGAAGCAGTCAAACTGAAATACTTTTCCAGTACCTATTAACAGCTGCAAAGGTCCACACTCCAGAATTGGGACGTTAGGGCAGTTATGAGGATTGGAAAGCGAGAAAATATTAAATAGGAATTGAAGAAAAGGAAATTAGATGCTTTGGGGCTCTGCAAGGTGAGATGAAGGTAAAGCAGGAACGTGAGGTAGCCACAGTACTGAAAGCAAAATTGAGGTTGAGGGTACTAAAAATTGAACAGGTGAGCTACAGACTACATTATAAAACCACACTATCACAACAACAGTACGCTGGTAATCTACCTTAGTATGATGTCAATAGCATGAAGACAATAGGCGTAACGAAATGGATATAAAGAGGAGAATAGAGTCAGGGAAGGAGGCGTATATCAACTGACGGAATGATTGGATCCGACTGAAAGACTAGAACTTTGGGTTAGGATAACCCTGAAGAGGCGACAGCCTAAAGCGGGGTTCACACCGTTGTTTTGTTATTTGTTATTCTGTATTGTTTGGTGTGTAAATAAACATATTTTGACTTTGACTTGGTTAGGATATAAAGAAGATGGTGGTGAGACGCTTGATTGGAAGTTCAGCTTTGAATGGGGTAGACTCTGAGAGAGGAAGATGAGCATTGGCTGCAAGAATTCGAGGTTTGAGTGGAAAGGAGCATGAAGAAGGCGATGCACATAAAATAATACAAATGTGGAAGTGCTTGGTATGTATGGTGAGGAAAAAAAACTTCTGGATGAGATTAGGAGGAGGCAAAATAGGTGGTTAGGTGGTTGGAAGAGCTGATGTGAAACGAAGAGTAGCTGAAGACCGTGATAGAGGGAAATATGTTGGGCAAGAGCGGAACGGGAAGAAAGAGAATAGGATTTATGGATGGGAAGAAGTATGACACGTACGTAGAGATCGAGTAAGGAGTAAAATAATAGAGCCCTCCATTTGTTAAAATTCAGAGGAATTTTGCTGACTTTCTATTTAAAACTTGAGCATTCTACATTCGAGATTGAAACCTACTGTTACGCGTTAGGTTACTTTTATGAACCCTTGAAATTCATCAGTTCAGGATTTTGAGAACAGCGAATGCTATTCCTCCGATGCATTTCTCGCCCAATGTCCGTCCATAAAGAGAAGGAATCCGTACCCTGATTAAAAAAATGGAAAATCTTTATTTCGCTCTCGCTTCTCCGGAAAACACTCAGGTCTCGGGAGCTATCACAAGATTGAATTAAAAAGGGTCACGTCCGGGGTTAAACCACCTTGCATCTGAGCCATTTGACGTTTTCCGGCGTCACTCTTGATCACGGACGAGTCCAACCGCTTCCTCTACTTGCTCTCCAAGCTTCACTGCCATCTCCACTAAGCCCTCCCGAAAAGAATCCTCCCAAACCGTCTATTTTCCCATCACCATCACTCATTTCTCTTTCAATCACCATCGGCCATCAAGGGAGAGGAGACTTGGAAGTTTGCAGGGGAATATGGGAGAGCAGGCAATGTTGGAAAAAACTATCCACGGCGGGAGACCTGAAGAAAAAAGAGGGAGAACTACGAAAGGGTTTCTCTCCTCCCTTTTTTTCCCTTGGATCAAGTGAAGGAAAGCTAGATAGAGGGGACAATTCCCTAAGGAGTTGGGGTGGTCTCCGAGTCCAGAATTCCAGCGGAGAGCGATTTTCCCGGCCGTTAGCGCGAATCGTCGGATGTTGTGGGAGGGGTGGGCTGGATGTGAGATCCTCGCTTGATCTCCGGGGAGTTTTTCTTACCGGAGAGTGGGGGCGTAAGAGTCCAGTGGATGGGATATGGGGTGGTGGGTGGAGGTGGAGAGAAAGGGGGGGTTTAGAGGTCATGTATGATGACCCTCCCACAGACTTGGTCCCTTCCATTCCCCCCCCCTCCGCCAACTCACCCTTTTCCATTTTCCCATCCACCTGCCTTTTCTTGCGCCCGCATATATCCTTTACCTTCCCGATTTCTTTTCTCTGGTCTGACCCTTTTCTTTGTTGCCTCGTGTGTAAGTCCAACTGTTATCTTCTCCTCCTCCTGCTGCCCCCTGACCGCCTCCTGACTTGGCTCCCACGGCGCCCACTGTTCCCTTCGCCTCCCTTTTCTCATTCCCAATCGTCCATTCATCCATCCATTTAAGGCGAGAGCAACCCTCGCCTTTATTTCGCTCTCTCTCCCTATCTCTCTCACCCGAACGTTTGAATGTTTGGAATTTTGGTGTTAATTATTTTTTTGCTCTGTCCACCTGGGATCGCTGAAATTCGTGATTGAATTGCTGTCTCTGAGGAAACATTTTTGAGATTTGTGAGCTTTTCGCGAAATATCTATAATTGCCGTTTCTCGCGATGGATAAGTGTCTCCTTCTGGAAACGTATTCATCCTCTTATATTGAAATGAACGCTTTTTGCACTGTACAAAATGTACTTGTGTTGTGTTATCCGCATTTGAATGTGTCTTTGATAGATTACGTCCTTTTATTTGGAAATAAATATTAAGAAAATTTTCTCCTACAGTTTTACCTAATTTCAATCTTTCTCACCCCGATGCTGAAAATTTGAAATGGAAATCATAATGGGTTCTCCAAGAACGTACTCCAGAACGATAACTATTTTGCTGGTTTAGAAACCGTTACTTATGAAGTTGCAAAAACGTTTTATCTCAGTCAATGTTTAAGAACCATACTGCCAAAGTTTAATCCGACCAAGTTATAGAAAATTATGCTGTTATTAAACCATTCATTGTGTAATACTTAGATCAATCTTCTGTGAAATATTAGATAATCACATTTTTTGTTTCGCTCTCTTTTTCTTCGCTATTCGAACCGCTAAATAATCTAATTTTGAGTCCACCACCCATTCAACGCAGCTGGTATAACGCGCTGGAATGATGGAAGAATCGAATTTACACGTGGGAGAAAGACCTTTGATAATAATGTGAACCCATCGCAATAAGGCAGGTCAGCAAAATAACGAGTAAAGAAAATGAACTAGTATTTTTATCCTCGTGATAAGAGGAGCATTTTTTTACTAAATAATGTTGCCGACAGTTGCTGTCATCCGTAGGACTGAGTTTCAGCCATAGGTCTGATGAGGAGGGACCACGCACCTTGTCCCAACTACGAGAGTGAGATATTTACCGCATGATACGGAACTTTCATTGCGTTTCATAAGCCTTCATTGCATTAAAAAAATAATTCTTTTGGCGTTAGTGGGCTTTATAAACAACTTATACTTTATAATCTTTACTATAACCTGATGTACAGCATAGAATTCCCAAACCAGCTCAATAGGATAAGTAGAAAATATCTTCAGAAGTCATTTTGTCTCGTATTTAATCCTTACTCTTGAATTTCTACGCACAACCTTAGACCAAAGGACAAGGATGAGAAACTATCTCATGACTCCTAATTTTTCGACTCAGAACGCGAGCATTCCTGAAGAACGCGTAACAGAGAATATTTCTCTACAAGTGATTCGTGCGCTCTTTCCTCAATTTGTACTTTTAAAAAATCTCATATGCTCTACCTTGAATCATCACCGTCCATCACTGTAAATAATATTTGCTAGTATTAAGAAAATAGCGCCTCTTTTCAGATACTTTTCGGATACCCGAATTTCTTGTAAAACCATAGGTATTCCTGGAAAAGGATTGGATCTCCAATTCTTGATACGTCCGTTTCTCCAGCCTTCGGTCTCAGCACGAGGTGAGCTCAACCCTCACCTTCCCAGCCAACTCTTGGGTTGATGTCTGTGGGAGAGGGTGAGTGAATTCTTTTGTTCTCGATCCCCGTTAAATCAAACCCTTCGATCTATTCTAGACTGACCTCTCTGCATTCTTCTTCGTCGCGAATTGTGATATCTCTCTCACCGCGTACATTCATCCGCTCTTCTTTCCGATTCTCTGTTTTCTCCCCTATCCATTTCTCCATTTCTTCCCCTTTTCTCTCTCTCTCCATCTTTATGGCAACATCAAAGTCTTTCGCCCCCTGATTTACTTTATCCCCATCCGTCCGATCCCCAATATTTGTTTCATTGTTTTTCTCTCTTCCGTTATTTTCCCCGAAGAAAACAATGATCCGTCCTGAACTCACGGGTGCAAGCCTCTTCCCTTCTCCAGCCCTCAGAATCCCCTTACTCCGCTGAAATTTTTCTCCCTCCCCCCCCACCCAGCCGTTTCCGAGTGCGTCCAAGCGTGAATTTGAGCTGAGTAAAACTTTTTTTTCCTTCAGCTACCGCTTTCAATCAGCCATACTTCCTCTGCGAAGTTTAAATGTGCAATTCGTCCACCCTCACAATACTCTAGGAATTTTTTTCAACCGATTCCTTTCTGGCGTCATCGGATCAAAGTGTCGTGCACGGATTACTCTTTTATTATTATTTTTTCTGGATGAATCACTCGCTTTACTGAAAAGATTCTTTTTTGCCTCCCTGAAAAACTGAAGGAAGTTTAGGAAAAACAGGCCGAAAGTATTCGTTTTTTCCCTGAAAAAATCTCTTTCTTTTCGCATTCAACGTATCAGCATCACTCCCGTCAAGCCGTGTCTTTGATTTATATCATCTCTTTTTGGCTTTTTTAGCCTCTCATTCAAATCCATCCCTCTAGACCGTCTTCTAAAGATACGAATTAAATTATAATTAGTATTCATCTCACTTCGAGATTTTTATTGGCTATAAGGATTGTCTAAAATCATTTTGACCTAATTTTCGCCGAAATTGTTATTTTTACGATTGTATATTGTAATTACAAAAGCTAAGTGATACCTGATTGTTCTGTACCATGGGTAAACAATACACGCAGCAGAAAGTTTGCACTCTGCGCTTCCCCAGTCATCCTTAGTTACTTTTTCTTTTGTAAATGAAATTAACTTTGTTAGTCCACATAAATCTTCAGATTCATCTGGAATAACAATGTTACTTTAATTTCCAATATTTAGTGAATTCCTCGAAAGTACGCCTGTGACAGCTGAGTTTACTTTCCCTTTGTTGAAAACGACATCTGGGTGTATTGTTTCATTTTAAAATTACTTTCCTCAAGGCGAGTGTATTGTCTTTAAATCAGAAATTGGTCCCAAATGTTGTTTTTTAACTTGCTGAGTACCATTTGTATTATGTTTATTTCTTAGGATAAAAATGAATCAACCCTAATGACATCTCTTTTTAAAAAGCATAAATGTTCTTTTTAACACAATAAATACTCGGAGCTCCGACGAAGTACAGACTTAGATACCTGAGGGCGTATAAATTGAATTATTTGCACTAGAAGCTTACAACCAGGCGCTCTTTTTTCCAGAGATTTATAGGTCTCTTTTATGTTTTAAATTTATTGCATCCAAAAAAGCGGAGAATAAAACGTAGTTGTGAGTCGATTGCAAAAACGGTATCCCAGAATACCAACTTGTTTTGATAAAAGTTATAAAATAATAAAAGATTTTATTGTTACGGTGGACTCCTTTCTCTATCTATTTAATATACAATAAGTTGTCAGTAATGAAGCGGAAGACTTGAGGCATTTGTTTAGTTATTATAAAAACACAAAATAAATATGATAAAAAATTGGCTTAAGAAAATGTATTTGTTTATGCTGTAGAGCGAGGATGCAGGGCACTTAAAAAGGATCATCCAGCATGACATTTGGTCGCGTCATATTTCACTATGAACTGTCACGTCCCTGGTTAACGACTAAACGACATTTAACAATATAATTCGTTTAAATCCATTTCATCCCGTCCAGATATTTCAATTGCATACATTTATCTCGCTCAATCCTCATTTTAATCACTCCGGCTCTTGTATGAAATGTTCGGTGTACATTTCATTAAAATTTGAAATTCCCACGTTTGATGGTAAATCACGAAATCGTTATTTGTTAAAAGTTCGTCGTGCATAAATGTGACCTTGAAAGTTTTTTTTCGCGTGATGGAAATTACTTACGTGGATTAATGATTAAATGATGAAAAGGCATAAATCAACGCTCCAGTAAGTTTGGGGGAGAGGGGCGTCGAATCGCTGTTTGTGTTTTCTCGGGCCGACTGGGGCTGAGTTGGTATATTTACTTCAGCCTTCGAAACGTACGCCGTAATTTCAGCTGATGCAGTCTGAATATTAGAATCATTGTTTCCTGATGTGCACATGTTGTTCATTAACTACGATTTAGATATTCTCTCTACATCAATATACTACCCTGCGAGCCGCCGCCTGGGCGTGTAGCAGGGGTTATTAGGACACCAGCCGAAAAAAATGTAAGGTTTTGGGAGGTGAAATGGTGACGTGTATTATTGGAGTGTATTTAGTGGAGCTCAATTTTTACTGTGGTCGCTTATTGTGCGTGAAAAGACGAGTTTTTGTACCTCTCTGTTCGGCAACGTATCTCTTTTATTTTATCCCTCCTGTTAGCCCTAGAGATGTAGTGTGTCGTCATGATAATATGCTCTGTGTCGCTCTGAAACACACCAGCTCTGTGTTTCTCAATCAAGCTAAACCTAGCGTATAGCCTCCGATTCTCTTGGGATTCCCCCGTTCATCCATCTAAAAGTTGTGAAACGCTATATGTTTTCTTGTAGCAGTTTTTAACGAAGCGTGTACCTTTCCTTTATATTTTAATAATTTTGGTTAAATCTTTATGACCAGGGTCCCAAGTACTCGCGGCGTATTTGAGCGGTGGCCTAACTAGATCGAAGTAGCATATCCATGTAGACGAAGACGGCAAAAACTAGTTTTCACAACCAAAAATGGATAGTATTTAATGATAGCATAAACATTCGGAGCATGTTTTTTAAATATAATTGTAGCATATAAGAAATAATATTGTTTGAAATCGAAGGATGATATATGAGAAACATTATGTAGAGCTAATGGGCGTAATGAATTGTCAATGAAGGAGTCGAGAGACAAGTTGGAGAGAATATAATTGATTTTTTGGATAAAGAATAATCTATCCATTCAAGAATACAACTGTCTCCAAAAAAACAACAGAAAAAATTATAGAAATAATTTCAATGAAAGAACGAGGATAGATTACATTTACACAGTCAATTAATTATGAATGCTTAAATTGACAACCATGAATGACTGATAGAGTGGGTTGAAAATATAACGGAACAAAGAGCTGCAGGAAGGCAAATATTCGGAATGAGAAGTTCCTATGATACTCCCTCATTCACACACTTATATCATAATCCAAGGCTCACACTATCTTTTCTGGTCATAAACTTGATAGTGTCATAGGCCCGAGAATTTTATAAAACTGGAAAGACGATGGGATAAAGCAAGCAAATCACGAAAGTAGATTCAAAAGTTGAAAGTTTCGCTAGTAGTAAGGTCGACAAGGTGGTACCTCCAACCTTATAACTTACACAAGTTATCATAGAATATACAATAGAGACTCATCCACCTCCACCAGATATCTGATAGAATCGGGCCGTAGGAGTGATTTTATGCCAGCAGTTTTGTACTGCACCGAGAAAGGCTAAATGCTGGACACTTACAAACAAACGGCGATCGGCCTTCAAAACCTTTACGGTCTCCTTTTAAATTATAGATCCTTTCCCAATCCCTCCCGGTTGCTTTTGGTCACCTTAGCCCCAAACATATGATGACATGCTGGCTTTTCTCTCAATAGTCCACCCTCTCATCCCCCTCTCAATCCATCCCATCCACACCATTTATCCTCAGACTTTTATAAATATATCCTGAGTACCAACACAACTAAGTGTGACTGAATATGGCGTAGCTGCTAAAATTAGTTGTACATTCTACAGTAAACTGTGAAAGTTACAAAGTTTGTAAGACACTGTCTCTGGCGTTACTCGGTGGAACTACTTCATAATGAATGAAAAACAAGTAATTGGTAATGACGAAAAAAATGGGTGTGATTTTTAACCTCAGATTTTACAATGTATGAACAGAGGGCGTAAACTGGACTTTTTACAAGAGTTTAAATTTGTTAATTTCCCCACTAAACTTTGTATGACCATATTTTCCCCTTCCATTTACCTCTCCTTTACGTCACATACCATACCCCTGTGACTCTCAACCTTAATTTCTTTAACAGTAAACTCCTCATGTCTTTTATCCTTAGTGGTAGTCTATTTCTTCACCCCTCCAATTGTTTTAACATTTACTTTTCTGACACAAACACCCCCCCCCCCCCAAGACCAACCCCGCCCGCCTTTCACAAACAGCTTTGTCCGTTACCCCTATACTCCCCATCCTCCTTGTTTTCAAATTCCCACTCTCTCCCTACGGTTACCTATATAAGTGTAAGCCAACCCAACTGCTTGTACCTGATGATGACATGATATGCAAAAATCTAGGTCTTGTTGCTTTGAATGAAATGTGGAATCATAACCAAGTACTTGGTTTTCATTATTTACAAAGTTTGACTTAGGGGTTTTCCATAATCCACGTAGACAAAAATAGGCCACGTTTTGATCCCCCCCCCCCCTCGCATCGTAGACTTCATCCGGACCCCCCTGTCACACCCTGTTGTCCACGTAGACTTCTCTTTTTTTGCGGAAAAAGCTGTAAAACTGTTTATTAATTGATTGTCATGGACTATCTGTAATTTAAGGGCATCTGTAATTTTAAGGAAAGGTAAGTAAAAGAAAAACTACTCTTGTAGCTATGATAATCTCGACCATAGTCAGCGTAGACATCCCTCCAACCCCCACCCACCCCTCAACGTGGACCTTCTTTGACAACCCTCGTACCCCCACCCCTGTTTGGTGTCTACGAACCACGGAGGATGCTTCAGGAGAAAACTTCTGAGTAGTGGTACGACAGGGTGAAAATAGAATGCGGAGGGAGGCGAATCAATCTCCGGATTGACGGCAGCTGGTTACAATTGCGGGTGGAAACCCGTGCGTGCTCTACAGAACTTTTGAGGTGCTCGCAAGCTGCGAGTTTGGAGAGATATTTTAGCGTAAACAAACGGGCAGAGGAACCCGAGGTCCTTCAGGGGGACTTCTGGAGACACCTTTGGTCCGTTTGTCACGCCTCCCTCACATGTCGTGCATTCCTTGAAGTCACGTCCAAAGCAGGCGAACACCACGGACTTTTGCGTAGTTCCTGTACTCTTTGCAACAATTTCGATTCTATAGCGTTGCTTAAAAGCTACTTTCTGGTATCCTGGGTCAAAAAAATCATTTAGGATAGGAGGTTAGGATTTTAAGGATTGTATTATTAAGTGGAGGGCTAGAATTGAATCTTAGTAAATTCACCACAGTACTCTTATTGGAGAAGTTATCACACCAACGCCATGTCTACGCAGTAGGTGGAGTAAGCATATATTCAGATCATATAGTCAGATACCTTGGAATTACCATAACTTAAGATATCTCGTGGAAAACATGCATGCAAAACATATGTGGAAGAGCTTTAAAGAAACTAGGATTTGCAGGCGTTTAAAAGTAAGTTAAGATAGTTGCTACTTTGCTATAGTTAAGCCACACCTCGCAAACACCGCGAGAATTTGGGACCTGGACAGATTTATTTAACAGAAAAGCGAATAAAATACAAAGGAAAGCTGCGCACTTTGTTAAAAACTGCCACAAGCGAATATGTAGCGTATCTCAGCTTTTAGAGAAATATGGTTGGGAGCCGCAGGAGACTCGGTGGCTGCGCTCTAAACTTAGTTTCCTTGAGAAATTGAGAACAGGTGCGTTTCAGAGCGACTCTGAGAATATTATTTTGACGCCACACTACATCTCTAGGTCTGACATAAGATAAGAGACGTACATTCAGAACAGATTGGTACAAAAAATTTTCCTTTAAATGGACAATAAGTGACCACAATAACACCGGAGCTACACTTAATAAACACCCATAATACACGTCACCACTTCACCTCCCAAAACCCTTACAATTACATTATACACTATTATTTCATTATACAGACGGTGTCCTAGCTTTCCCTGCCACAGGTCCATATGGAGGCTCGGAGGGTAGTGTATAGATGTAGATTAAAGAATGGATGAAGAATGAAGAGAAGCCCGGCGTCGGCATTAGCCTGCTTTTAACAAAAGGCACTAAGGGGACAACAATCCAGCGTCCTACCCGACGCGACGGTTAAAGTACTGTACTTTAATATCTCTCCACTTGACTCAAGATGGGTTTAAGATTTCAAATGAAAAATTCTCGTTGCTGTCGGGATTCAAAATCGGGATGAGAAGACAGTATTCAAGCTACCACAGCCACAGCTCTATCTCCTTTAGCAGGAACATGCTCTCCGTAGAACTGTTTCTTTTCTACATCTAAACCCGAATGTAAGAATTCAGTAAGGCACTCTAGAATCAAACGCTCTATCACATTGGTACTCCTATCGTCTCTCTCAGTACTTGGTCGTGAACGGACGTATCTCTCTTCTCTCGCCATGCCGAACTGTGGAAAGTGTGGTCAAGCTGTCAAGCGCGGCAAAAGCTCTATCGTATCCTGTGGTGATTGTCATGAGCAGTATCATCTCACCTGCTCTTCAATGACGGAAGAAGACCTGCGAACCCTGGAAGGGCTACAGCGGCCCTGGCACTGTGGTTTATGCCTGATGCAGAAGCGTTCAATGCGCGGGGATAACACTCCTGTGAAGAGTAGTGACAACTTGACCGGTGCCGAACCTGTAGCTGCGACGCTAAATGAAATCTTAGCTCGAATCAAGTGCTTGCAGGACAAACAAGGTGAGATCAAAAAGTCATTACTCTGGTGTCAGGATTCGATCAGTGATCTAAATAAGTCCCTCAGTGAGGTCAAAAGCGCAATCACAAATCTTAGTGAAAAGCTCGACAATACGATCGGCGACTTGTGTCAGTTGCAAAAACTCGTGTTTGAACTAGAAAAACACGTTAACCAAATGGAGCAAGAAGCAAAGAGAAATGTGGTTGAGATTAAGGGAGTTCCGTATAGTAAAGGAGAGCTCCTAGGTGCCATAATCCATCAGATAGGTTTGTCCCTAGAAGTCAAAGTGGAAGCCGCTGACATTGACTTCGTTTACCGTGTGGGAACACAAAGTGACTCAAATCGGCCCCCCATGATTGTTCTGCGATTTTTGAGACAAAGCACTGCTAGTGAGTTCTTAAGCAAACGGAGAGTGAAACGTGACCTAAGCACTCGTGATATTGGAATTGACAACCTACCCAGTCAGCCCATTTTCATCGATGAGGCACTCACCCAATGGAACAGGAAACTATACGCCAAAACAGAGAACTCAAAAGAGCAGATAAGTTCAAGTACCTCTGGATACGAGGAGGCAGAATTTATGTGAGGAAACGTGACGGGGGTAACGAAGTGTTATTACCTGTTTTGAAGACCTCAGTAACTTTAACTAAATGTCTAACACCCTCAAAATGTTAAATTATGTCACGCTAATGTACAGTCTTTATTCAGGCATATTTTCTTTCTCGGTCTACCTATTGGAGATATTTCATTATTTGTTTGCTAAATGAATGAGTTGCAAGTTTGCCATGATAACGCGCAGTCGCTGAGAGCCCACTTTGACGAATTTGAGAGTCACTTCCTGGAGCACTCATCCCACATCATTGCAATCTCCGAGACGTGGCTTAAACCCACTGTTTCCTCTACAGAAGTGTCCCTACAAGGTTACTCTCTGTTCCGATGGGATAGGTTGGAAAAAGTGGGTGGGGGAGTCGCGGCATTCATTCGAAGCGATTTCCAAGTGCGCCAGCTCGGGGCTTCACCGAGGCGACAATGCTGCGCTATCGAATACCTCATCTTAGAAATCACTGTAGAGAGAAAGAAGATCCTTTTGATGGTTGTTTACCGTCCACCAAAAACGAGTTTCTATGTTGAGCCTGCTTTTAACAAAAGGCACTAAGGGGACAACAGTCCAGCGTCCTACCCGACGCGACGGTTAAAGTACTGTCCCGATGGTTGTTTACTGTCCACCAGAAACGAGTTTCTATGTTGAGTTAGAGGAAGCTCTGTTTGGAATAATATCCTTGTACGAAAATATCATTGAAACCGGTGAATTTTATGTCAATTTTGAAACCGATAATCTGGATAGATGGTATTTATCTAGTCTCTTCTTCTCTCTTTGTCTCCACCTTGTTCCATTTAGATCAACGCATCATCTAGCCAAAAGTAGCTCGTGGCTGGACCTAATTGTAACAGATCAGGCGCATAAGGTCGCTAAACACGGTAAATATCCTGTGACTTTTCTATCCTTCCATGACTTGATTTATATCTCCTATACTCTATCAGTTCCGGAAAAACAAGAAAAAGCCTGTAGCGGCCGTAACTACGATAACATAAACTCGAACGATCTCACCAGAGAACTTGAGACGCAAAACTGGAAAGAGATTTTTGAAGTGGAAGGTATCGATAACAAGATAGAATTATTCTATGGGATCCTTTCCAAATTGTTGGATAAATATGCACCATTGAGATTCTTCCAAACCAAGCATGAACCTGCCCCTTGGCTTACATCTGAAGGACGACTCCCGATGAAAGAAAGAGATCGCGAGAGAAAAAAATTTATCAGATCAAAAAATCCATGCTCTTATAATCGCTTTGAAATCCTTAGGAATAAAGTAGCCTGCCTAATTAAATTCCATAAAAATGAGTTCCTTGAGGAAAAACTTAGCAGTGCAGTGAACTCCCGAAGTCTTTGGTTGGACTTGCGTAAATATAGAATCATCAGTCGAAGAAGAACACCTAATAGTATTCCTCCGTTGGAAGATCTCAATGATTTATTTTTACTGTCACCTCATACATATCAATCTCACCCGGCTTCTAATAATTTGATACCGTTTGAGGATAAGAATTTTTATTTAACTTTGCCACTTCCTACCACTGTAAGACAGGAAATTATTCGTACGAAATCTAATGCAATCGGTCCGGACGAGATTCCAATTAAGTTTACTCATCTGTGTTTAAATTAAATTCAACCTGTTATTTAACACATTTATGAGTACAGTTTACTGAACTCATGCTTTCCTTCTCGTTGGAAGAAAGCATTTATTTGGCCAATTTCAAAGGTGACCAATCCCAAAGAAGTATCGGACTTCAGACCCATCTCCATACTCAGTGCGCTTTTTAAAGGACTTGAAAGAATTGTTGCCTCACAAATTTCAGAATACCTTTCAAAGAATAAATTCATTGATCTACAACAATCAGGATTTTTAAAAAAGTCATAGTACTCAAACAGCACTTCTAAAAATAACTGAAGACATTAGATTGAATAGAGAAAATAGAAGATTGACCACATTAATCTTATTGGATTTTAAAAAAGCTTTCGACTCCATCGACCACGAAATTTTGCTTCAGAAACTTATTGATTTGAATTTCTCAGCAAGCTCCTTTAATTGGTTTCAATCATACCTGACAGGCCGCATGCAGGCTGTCAAAGAAGATGACGGTGCAATTTCCTCCTGAAAACCAATATACACTGGATTACCTGAGGGCTCAGTCCTGTCACCACTATTGTTCTCTATTTTTCTAAGAGAAATACCAAAGTGCCTTAGACATTGTAACTACCACTTATATGCTGATGATATGCAAATGTATATCTGTTGCCCTTCTTCCCTACTGCATGACACAATCAGGAAGGTGAACAAAGATATCAATAACATTTGCACTTGGGCTAACAATAATAATATCTTTGTAAACCCTGCTAAAACAAAAGCAATCATTATTGGAAGTAACAGCCTCATTAAAGATGTAAGTGAAAATATCCCCAATATAAGAGTTCAATATTTGAAGATTGAGCACTCTGAATCGGTATTAGATTTGGGTGTAAAAATTGACGAAACTCTTTCTTGGAATGAACACGTGATGGATATTTGTAACAAAACATTCAAAACTCTGGCCCAACTTAAAAGACATCGAAACAGCCTGCCCATCGGAATTCGTCTGAACTTGGTTACTACGCTTATACATCCATACTTTGATTATTGCTGTGAAGTATATAATGACTTAAGCGAGAAATTAAACCATAGGCTGCAGAGAACCATGAATGCAAGTGTAAGGTTTATCTACGATATACCTAAATATGACCACATCAGCGTGCATTATGAGAAAGCAAAACTGCTCAAAGCTAAGACAAGAAGAACATACTTTATTGCAAACCTGATCCGTAAAATAATAACCACGAAAACACCCAAATATCTTTATGCACGATTCAGATTTTCAGGAGAGATCAAACAAAGAGTTACCCGCGCCCCAATTGACAACCTGTACTTACCACAACATCGAATTACTTCTTTTCGTAACTCATTTCTGGTACAAGCAACCCATATTTGGAACACAATACCCCTGGAAATTAGGCTCGCCCCTAACGGCAGTTTCAGAAAAAAATTGTACTTGTACCTTTTACGTAATAAGAATTGTTGAAAATAATATTATAAATTGTAAAATAAAATACCGATTTCAAATTAAATAATCCATAAGTAAAGTAATGCTTACTGGGGTGGAGATTGGTGCGATGGAGGTAGGAGACGAGGGTTGTCATTTTTGGTCCCCCGGCTAACCGTCCACCTCAAGCGAGTGACAAAGTGTATCGGCATACGTGCCTACTTGTTATAGATATTGCCCAATTTTATTATTATTATCATTATTTGTTTCTATGTAATATAGCACCTGAGAGAGTGAAACTAGTATTTTGCCATTCTTTTGTTTTTTTCATTCGGTAGATTATCCAGTGTTAATGTTCATAAACTTTGGTAATTGTTTTTCTATGAATTATGTACCACATGTAACTGGGAGAGTGTGTGTATATCTAAAAATGTAATTGGTTGAACCTAGAGTCCAAAGGACTAGGTTCTTGAAATAAAGTCTATTCTATTCTATCTTTCTCCATCTTCCTCCTATTCTATCTTCCTCCTTCTATTCTATTCTATCTTTCTCCACAATTACTCTTAAATTTTATTTATAAAATTCCTGTTGTCATTTCTATCACAATGGGACGAATTTAACATTGATCTCAGTAAAAAATTATTGACATGTTTGTTTGTTTTTTTCATTTTATATTAAGGGCATGTATTTCCTTAAATTTCATTTTTATTAATTCATTTATTCTTTAATATACTTTTAATGTTGCTTGAAATTTCCTTTGTTAATTGTAAGTAACTTTTTTAAATTTCGTTCATTAAGATAGACTTTTTAATTATCGATTTACAGTTCATGATTTTTAAATTTTAATCTATTTATATTTATTTTATTTGTACATTCATGTTATATTTTTTTAGTTTTGAAATTTATTTTTACTTTCTTATCTTTTATTAATTTTTATTTTTTATTATTTATTTATTTTTAACTTTGTATATAAATTGCAGTTGTGTATAAATTACCCTTTTATTATTATTACTATTTCATGTGAATTTCATGCATTGTTTTTTGTTGGTGTTCTGTTAGCATAATCTGTCTGTAGGTTTTCGCAGATTTTTCACACTCACCTTCATGAATGGGTGTTTACCTGCTGTGGGTTGTTTCGTCAAGAATATCACCTCCCTATTTCCTTACGTTTTTTCCACAAATGTATACATCTTTCTTCACACTTATTTCACGCATTTTTTAAACGAGGGGTTAGATGGAAGAAGGGACTACCTCAGTCTCATCTCACCCCAATAAAGACATTATTATTCTTGAGATGTAAAAAATTTGCTGTAATCAGTAAATTAAAACTTTGTACAGCCAATATTATTTTATTTGATATAAATATACTTCATCTAGTAAACCCTTATGGGTCAGGGCATAAAACCGATGCATTTTAGCCCGTTACGAAAACCAGTAATTATACTCATTCCAGCCTCCATTGCTATTTCAGCAGGATTTGATATCACGATTTTATAACAAACTGAGGGAAGTGTATAGTTATCTTTAGGCTTAAAACATTTAACATATTTTAAATGCCTAATATTGAAGTAGTCAAAAAGATATGTGGTTAACGAGGTAAACTGCAGAAGTTCTTCTTGGCGACGTGGAATCTTATTCATCACAGTCGGCTATATACCTCGACGAAACCCGGTGGTCTATTATACTAGCCTAAATACTCGTGTTGCATTAACCTATGGCCTAAGATGAAAATTATACATTAGGTTCCTCAATATAGGTTTGGACGGACAAAATAAGTAATGATGAAGTATGCAGAAGAGTCGAAGAGGAAAGGACCATATGGGACCCCATACAGAAAAGGAAACAAGGTGGCCACACTCTTAGGCACAATGAGCTACTTAAGGACATAATTGACAGGGAATATAGAGGGAAAAGTCTCCATAGGAAGACCCAGGAATAAGCTCATGAACAAAATAAAGAGGAAAGTACCAGAGGAGAAACCAGGAAATAAGGAAACTAGCATTAGATAGGGAAGGGTGAAGGGTTGCAGTCAACCAATCTTAGGATTGAACGACCAATGATGATGTTATCCAAGTTTTGAAACAATATTATTCAGGCAGAAATCAAAATAATAAAGATTATGCAAAGAGATGACATCGAGCTATCATTGAGGTAATGTATTTCAACGATAAAATTCATGATTTTTCAATCTGTATATATTCGTTGGTTGGTTAGCAATATTTTTAAACCAATCGATAGTATAAGTCTTACTTCATAGTACATGTTAAAATTAAAGTAGGTTATAGGGCATGCCTGAAACAAACGTTCTTCCTTAAGGTAGTTTTAGCGATATTTTTTCTATAGTCATAATGTAGATAGTATTCAAACTATAAGTTTTAATTTCAGCAGCTGTGGGAGTCATGAACTAAATGTCGCATCATTAAAGGTGCAATAATATACTTTTATGCGACATAAATTCTTAGTAATTAATTAAAAATATATACATAAGTCTTTAACTTGAATGATTTTCATCACGCAGTATGTTTAATACTCCTTCATTTCGGAAGGTTTTTTAAAATCTTGAAAAATTACTGCGGTGACATGATTTACTTTCAATAATAGTTTAGAAAAGATACTAACTAACTACACACTGGTAATTTTTTTCGATAACTACGTGCTACAAATTCCTCATATTTTTGAATAAACTCTCTCTGCAGTGTATACACGTACCATTTTCCATATAAATCTAGATTGTTTATAGGGTATACCTAAAATAAAGGCTCCTCTTTAGCCAAGACACAAATAACTCTTCTGAAATTGAAGGAAATATAAGCCCATTAAGTTTTGTCTCAGCATTTGCTGATATTCTTTTTCTTCATTAATCATGATTCGAGTAGTCTTTTTCCACACATCAAACAATTGGTGGTGGTCTTAAGCCCACGCCATATTCGTCGCTTCATTCCGCTCTATTCCATCTTCGTCGTCTCCCAGTCACCACGATAATCTCGCCTTTCCAGTCGTAGGCATTCCCCTCCCTCCAAAGGCTTTCGCCGCCGCCGCCTCAGTACTTACTTGCCCACCACCGCACCTCGCCCCAGCACTTCGCGTCCAGTCAAGCGAAGCGTCGCCGCCGCTGCTGTTTCTCCTTCTCTTGAGCCCCCCCCCCCGCCCCACTCCCTCCCCAATCCCATATCTCACCGCTTCCACTCCCGTGGTTCAACAGCTCCCGATTTTTTTTCCTCTCTTCCTTTCGTCACTTTCATATTCTCTCACTCTTTCGATTTCTTTCTTCCCTCCCATTGCTCTTCCTTCCTCGCGTTGTTGTTATCCTTCTTCTCGGGTGTGCTGTGCCTTCCCCCGTGGTTCCTTTGTGTTTGCTTTTTTTCTCCACCAGTTCATTGAACGCATCAGTTGTCCTGCTTTGTCATATGTGGCTGTTCTACTTTTCTGACTTTCAATTTTTTCCACGTAACTTCGCTTTTGACACATCAGGGAACTTTTTAAAAATTAACCTCTCAATGAGACTCTAGAACCAAAATTGCGAAGTAGCGACATTTGATGTGGTCAGTTCCATCTCTTTGTTACTGATGTCAGGATTTAGATAAACGGGGCTTATTTCTATAAGTATCAAGATCACAATGCGACCTTGACCTTAAGTTGGCACTGGGCATTTGTGAGACGCGTTGGAGGCCCGCGAAATTCGGAAAATATTTTGGGAATGGGCAAAATTTGCTGCGTAGCACCAACGAATTGCGACGTGGATGTGCTCATAAACATGATAAAATTTGTGACTTACACAATTTTTTCGACGGCCGATTTCGGCTGTCACGCCATCTTCAGGTCCATCCCACCGGAAGATGGTCAATCGCTAACCTCGCGGAGTGCGTTCCATTCGGGACGTCTGCAGAAAGTATGACGCGAACTTACTCGGGCTTTTGAGGGAGTTTCCTTTCGTTTTTATTAGTTTTCCTAGTGATTTCCTAACTTTTTTGCCTGATTTTTATATGAAGTTGGCAATTCAGGGAAAAAAACAGAGTTATTACTGTGACGTCTATCTGTCTCGTTTTCTGATGCTTTGTACTCTTGTTTTTGCTTGATCACGCAATTCTGATACGTTGAACATCCTAGTGGAGAATAGGTAACTGGCTTATGTCACCTCAAGCACGAGTGTTGATCCCGATGATAGTTGAAAGGGTACAAAGGTCGGTAAAATCAGGCTAAAAGCGTTTGTATTTTGCGTTTCAGTACGCCACTTCTCTTCCCAGCCCTTAAGTCACTCTGAACGTCAATGCGTTTTATCAACAACCGCTAATAATACAAGTTTTATTAAGATGCATCTCGAATGTCTCTGAGTGGATAAGGAATTAATCGACCTCTATCTACTTGGGTTTAGATTTTTATCAGAAGCTTCTCGATTGGATCCTGATTGGCCTAAATAGTATATGTGAATAACTGGATAGTTCCGACCCCAAACGAAAAAAAGTAGTTACCTTTTCATTTAAATAGTCAGCTTTAATTTCATTTACTTATGTATTTTTATATCAACGATTGAATACAGTCAGTAACCCTCTATTACGCTGAGTGACCTAGAGGTAATATATAGAAGAGTTTTTTTTCTCTGATTAGGTTTCTTTTCGCCTCTATGCCTTCGTGACAGCAATTTTACAGCTTGACAACGAAAATATCTCTCATTCGTAACTTTTAGTTCCTGATTCTCCCACGAGTGAGGTAACATGTTAAATGGCTGCGCATGTTAGACAAAAAAATCGGTGTATTGAGGGTTAAAAAAATTACCCGGATTATTCATATTTCAAGCAAACTGCTGAGAAGGGGAGAGTATCTCCTCTCTTACGCCACTCCAAGTAAAGACAATGACTCAAGCCGGCATGCACTCCTCTCTCCGGCAACCACGTCATTGCTCGTGCTGCCATCCCTATGAGTTACTTGAATCCCTCGTATTCTCCGCGTGGCTTTCTTTTTTCATCTAATTCCACCCTTCCCTGCTCGCTTTCCTATCTCCTTTTCGTCGCTTGTCCTTTCACTTTTGCGCCATTTTTATCTTATCTACTCCCGTGATTAGTTTTCAGACTCGCTCGCTAGATAGCTCTCCACCAAACTCTCTCCGCTCCTTCGGAAGAGCCTACCGACTCGGTAACACTCCTGCCTCATCGCATCCCTCCTCCTTCCACTCGTCCCGTACTTTCGACAGCGCCCTCCCATTCCTCCCTCCTCCAACCCTCTCTGTTCTCTCTCTCTCTCTCTCCCTCTCTCTCCATCTGCCTCTCCCCGAATGGGGTGAATGAATCCCTTCGCTTGTTTCTCCACAACTTCTCCGACTCGACTTGGAAATGAACGTGCGATGAGTTTTCCATTATGACGCCACCCGCCACGCCAGCCTTTCTCGTTCCACCTCGCCTCCTCTCACTTCCTCTTCTTTTCTCTCCTCTTCTCCCTGTGCTTCTTACGTTCTCTCCTTCCTTCTGTAGTCTCAGTCTTGTGCTCTTCTCGTGCTCGTCTTCGTTGAGGTTCCACCGCAAAATTATATTAAATTATATCTTTTTGGAATTCTCGTGGCTTCTAAAATGAAGTGTCCTGTGTATGACAATGTATATAAACTTAAAATTACTTAAACTTCAAATGACAAGGATTCAAGGGTATACTGTGCAAAACTTGAACTACTTAATGTCTTATGGGAACGTGGTATTAAAATACCTAGCATAAGAGACAAATTTTACAGGATAGCTAATGTCTTTAAACTGAGAGTATCAGAGGAGAGTAGTTTTTGAACAATTGGGAAATTACTGTTATCATTGAAGAATGAAAAATTTTCATTCGATAGAGATAGCGCCGCTGTCTATTTTTGGGGCTTGGAAAAATCAATCATTCAGAACGCTATTTTTTTAGTTTTGGTGTATTTTTCCAAAATCATTGCTTAGAACAATATACATTTATGTTAGAGTTAATATATGATGTAATATGTTACATAAATATATCATCAGAACTGTTATATTTTCTAAGAATACCTGCATGTTGATACCGTTGGCCATCGTTAACGAATATGTAATCAAGCTTCAACTAAATGTGTCTTTTAAGTGAAAAAAATAAATTTAAATGCATTTAGTTGGCACAATCTTATGTTATAAGAAAGTTTAAAGGGCCAAGAAATACTGAAATGTCGCATCATATGTCAACAGGGATTGAAAATCACAACCATGAGCTTATTTTAACAAGATAATCAAGCACTGAATTTTAATCTAGGCAAGTACGCATTAATTTCTCCTACGTATGTGAAAGATTAATTGCATCTCTTACTTCCGCTCCTCAGGAGATACGGAATAACATCAGAGAATGCTGTATTTTTACAAATAATCCGGATAAAAATTTGGGGTTTTCAACTTTTTTCACTCACTCAGTCTGGAGCTAGCTCTGTTTTCTGTTCCGTTCATCCACCAATCTAGCAAGCACTCTCCCTCCTTCTTTCTCCGTCTTCTTTTAAAAGCTTTGCCGTTTTTTCATTCTCCCCTTTCGACGATACCTCTTTTGCTGCCTGCGTCTAGTCTAAATTTCCACAAGTGAGTTGTCTTCTTCCTCTCCTCCAATTCCTCCGCTTCCCGGAGAGTTCCTATCCCGCGGAGTTGGAATCCTTTGCCGTCTCCTCCTTTGCATTCCCAGGTTTCCATTTTGGCGGTTTTTTTTCTCTCTCTACTCCTCCTGCGAGGACACCAATTTATTTCCATCAGCTGAATCACTTCAAACTTCTTCAGATAAATCCATCTCCGCCCCAAAGTCGCAAAGCTCTCGACTCCCCCCCCCCCCCCCGCCCCTTTTACCAATCCTTGGATTTCGTCGCCTTAATTCTTCCTCCCTTCGTATTCCCGTGACTCCCTTCATGCCTCTTATCCCACCTGTCCTCACACACTCGTGATGATCCCTCATCTTCCGCAAGTTTCTCCGGGCGCAACTTTTCCTTCCATTTTTTTCATGTTGTGCGCTCATCTGCTTTTTCTTCCGGTACGTTCACTCTATGGGCTAAATACTCATTTCGCTTTTTCTAGTATATACACCTGTTTGTGGATAGCATTTCTGCTCATTTCAAATATTCCGGAGTATTCATTCCCAAATTGTCAAATACGCTTATTATACGAGGATTATTAGCTATTATGTTCCTTCACTTATCTTTTGCACCATAAGTTCAGAGGTGTCCAGAGTTATTTTCAAACGCTTTAAAATGGGTTAAGTAGCGTAAACTGTGAAATTCCATTATCAGGTGTAAGTTATTCTCTTTCAGCAAATGAAATACCGTCTCATAACAATGATATTCTATGAGAAAAGATCAAACTTCATGATCTTCAAGTAGGGGCCCACCAAGAGCATCAGCCATTGAATTGAGTTTCTAAAAGACTGCTAGAAAATCCTTACCCGATGAAAAAAAGCATTTTGGAAATAAAAAACAGAGTACACCAGGTATTTTATTATTTTTGTCAATCAGGTCATAGGAAAATTATATCAGTTTCGGTTTATTTTTCATGAGATTGAAAACGTCCTTAGAATCGTTTTTCACCAAATTTGGCTCTAAAATCGTGCAAGAGAAGGAAAATCAATTTCATAGATATTAATTCAGGAAAACCGTGAAAAAGTATTAAGATATGTGGTCAGTTTACATTCAACATGCAAATTCTTTCACATTAGTGATAATGTTTTCATTCCTTGGTTCGAATTTACTTGTGAGTGATCGTTTTTGTAGCCCTTATAGTCTCACTGTTAATCATTTTCTCGAAAATGATGTCCGCCGCTTGTTATAAAATGTTAACATGTACGCCTCTCTCCTATTTCTATATATCGGGTGATTCTACTGCACCGACTCACCTTGTGTCCGTCCCATCTCTTCCATTGAGTCGCTCCTTATGGACGAAAGGTGACCATCTGTCTGGAAACTCGCCTCGGGTGCCCGAGGAAAACCCACGAGCGTGGTTGCTGCGTGTAAGGGTCCTGCGGCAGGAACGAAAGGGGGAGAGATACACTTGGCGCGAAGGAGAGCGATTGAATTGAGAGAGGAGGTGCATCCATGGAGAAAGGACCCAGGCGACAGATGGGGACGGAACGGGAGGAAACGAAGAAAGGCGAGGAGGAGAAAAAAAATACCCTAACCCACCCTTGACCAATCCTCCAACCCATGTCCCTTCACCGGAGAAATATCTTTTATACATTCCGTCCATCTTTTATGCACGTATTCGTATTCTTCTGCTCTTCCTATGTCATGCTACGTCTAGCTTTATCTACCTCTCACGCTTTACCTCCTTCAATCTGGGTTCCTCTTTTTCCCTCTCTCTTCCTTCCGTCTTTACCGTTTTCTCTCCTTTCCTCTTCTTACTTATCTCTATCTTCTTCCCTTTGCCTTCTGAAGTTTGTTAACGATGCCCTTATTAGCTATTTTTAGCGCGAAATTAGGAAGTGTGTGAGCGAGGACTATGCCCATATGTCATAAAAATTCTAACATATTGGATAACTGATATTTAGCCGGCCATAGATTCAGTACTAACTAGTACCAAGCTGTAAGTACCATGAGCGTCATCATTATGATACCAAAACTTAGGTCGGTTATAAATAAATTATGTCTGGAAATATCAAATTATTTTTGTTCATTCTTGCTCAACATATGTTAACGCTGGACGTTTCTATCAAATAACACCTGAGACGTTCTTGAATATAGATTTAGTTTG
This sequence comes from Ceriagrion tenellum, assembly GCA_963169105.1. Lineage (NCBI taxonomy): Eukaryota > Metazoa > Arthropoda > Insecta > Odonata > Coenagrionidae > Ceriagrion > Ceriagrion tenellum. The sequence continues at coordinate 110,601,129 of OY720632.1, forward strand.
CAAAACACTCAGAAAATCACCAGTAAATGAGTCTTTCGAAGCTTAGAAGAGAAAATGTGTTTGCTGAAAAATCGAAAAAAAGATGGAAATTGTTTAGATATTTTGAGGAATGACATCCCTATGTAAACGCCTGAGGTACCTATTGAAAATGTATCGGGAAAGTCACAGAGGAAAACCAGTGTTTCATTGTACCTAGCAACTCATGAGGAATACTAAGTGAGAAAACTCTAAGTTTAGGTTTTATATTTTGTGATTTATGCTGTTTACAGAGTGACGACGCCTTTTGGTTAACTTGAGTGCTGGTTAGTTTATTTGAGATTGATTAATGGAAGAACGTATAAAATACTGGTTTTCTAACCAAGAAAATATATTTATAAAATATAAAATATAAAATTTACGAGGGATTTTTAATATGGAGTCTTAGAGTCTTGTTGTATGAAATGCAATGTCTACATCTATGTCTCTTTGTCACATTCTTGCTCTATTTTTGCTCATAAATACGATCTCATTTTCTCTCATTCATTGGCTGTTCAATCCTATGATTGATTGACTGCAGCCCTCCATTCTTCCCTATCTAATGCTAGTTCCCCTACCTCCTGGTATCTCTTTCTATGTACTTTCCTCTTTATTTGGTCTACGAACTTATTCCTGGGTCTTCCTCTGGGGACTTTTCCCTCTATTTTACCTTAAATTACGTTCTTCACCAATCCATTGCCTCACAGTGTGTCCCAGCTATCTTGTTCTTCTTTTCTGTATGGTGTTCCACATGGTCCTTTCTTCTTCTAAACTGCTGTAAACTTCATCATTTCTTATTTTGTCCTTCTAATTTTCTCTACTCTCTTTTAATCACTATCCCCTTTCAGTTTTCTGCGCTATTACTCCGATCCTTTTTTAAAACTTCCCATCATACTTTCCTCTGTTTGAAATTAAAGAAAAAAACAAGGAAAACCATTACTTTGCTCTTATTTCATTCCTTCTGCGGGCGCGAGTTTCATCAATCGATTGAATTCGAGGAGGACGAGAGAGTGGGAGAGGAATAAAAAGGGAGGAAGGAGTGGGGGGGCGTTTCCTTGCAAAGCCGCTGATCATTCAGAATCGGCCTCAATGTCAATAGAGACTAGAGGAGGCTAGATAGAGAGACGGAGAAAATGGGAAATGGCTGAGGGGATGGGATATCTTCCGCGGGAGAGACGGCGGAGTTGTTCTCGAGGGGAAATGGGGGGTAGAGGAGGGGTAAAGGTGGAGGATAAAGGGAGCAGAATGGGAAAATGCGGTTTCCGTTCATGAAATTTCATGTGCACCGGGATTCCGTTGAATTGGAGCGAAGAAAAGAGCTGGATCGTTCGGCATTATGCTGCGTTTAATGCGCGGTGCCATTCATAATAGCTCCCTAAGTATGATTTTGCTTCAATCTCTTTCCTCTCTCTCTATTTTCATCTATTTTTTCCGGTCGTGAAGCAACAAAAGCAGTGCATTCACTTCTCCTCTTCGCTATATTTTTCCATATCCACGTTGTGACTGCAAAATCCCTTCGCTGTTTATTTTCCAATTTTTGTCCGGAAACAGATCCTTAGTCCACACTACGCTTATGACGTTAGATAAAGTTTGTGTTATATCTTCAGTCATAACGTACACGGAAATGATCAATGGTCACAACTCTCGCACATGATATTATTCTATAGTCTGTTGTTCCATGGTGAGCACATAAATTGGAGACTACTAGGTTGCTGGGGAAGATAGCTGATGTTATATGGCAATAGCTTAACTAGACTAGATACTAAACTCCCACTTTGTCTACTCTCCTCTAGCTCTTCGCAATGTTAAGCATAGACAAATACTCCCTAGTACACGAATGAGATCCTTCAGATGCAGTATTTTGTATAACGACGCAGTCATACAACATTTCATCGCAATGTTCAAATTATTATCAATTACTATCAATCAAAAATATGAATAACTGCATAAAATAAAATTCACGTCCGGAGATTCATAGTACAGTCTCTTGCCTGCTTAAAATTCCCATATTTTGCTTTGAGGTCTAATACAAACAAATAATTACTTTTTTAATGGGTCGACCTATTCATCTCTGTTCTCATACTACGGTTAAATCTGTATTTGATGTATCACATTGTTTTATCCACGCGGCAACTAACGCATTTTTAGTTCTTTTTACTTCTAATAACTGGAGAAGCATTAGAAAATATTCCCGTAAAGCAGAGTGGGTGTCTTGAAACGAATCTTTTTGAATCATAAGTGTATATTATTCTATTTTTAGACGATTTTGCAGTCATTTAGTAGTGCTTTCCCAATTACTTGAGTAAACGTATCACATATTCCGTAATGTTTTATTAGAGCAATTTAATAAAAATAAGCAGGCATAGATGGATCTATCGTTTAAGATGAGATAAAATTCTCCTGGCATGTCACCAGACTAGTTTTCATCGTCTCGAGAGCAAATAGTCGTGAAATTTAGGTGTTTTATCTGCAAAACTGTTAGATTTTCCACTGATAACTTCTTTTTGCACGTAATTGTGCATTAAATATATCCAGAATATGTCTAACAACGTTTATAATAAAATATTTTTTCTGGAAAAAGTTTAACTGGACTAGATACTGAAATTGAACCTATCCTGACTTGGTTGAACTCCTCTAATACTTTGCTATGCTAAGCACAGAAAAATACAGGAGTTTTAATCTAGCATTGTTTAGTCTATAGACACCCGTCCCAATGTCACTTCGTGCGCCACTAATTCCTTGGTCGAAGTATCAGTCTTATCATTTTCAGTTCGTTAGAATTCTTTCATTTTAAACTTTGTCTATTAAAACAATGTGCTTTGTTTGCTGAACGATGATGATCAATTTCTTTAAAATCAAATTTATGGCTTTTTGGTTGTATATTTTCAAAATATGTACGTGACTTTCACGCATAGATATTGCCGTTTTCCCATGGAGAAGTTGGAGCGAGTTCACCCTCAGATGGAGGGCATGACGTCTAATGAGTCATTCTCGTGGTACCTCTAAGTTTCCTTGCTGTGGCAAAGACGACAGAAATGCCGTAGCGTTTCACCCTCCGTCGCTACCGCCGCATGTCTCCTGTTCCGCTCACATCTACTTGGAGTGAAAAGCACGAAACAGCAACGTCGCTTCATTGATTCCGGATAAAGAGATTCAGACGTCAGTTCACACTTCCCCTTGACTCCATGGATTCACTCTGGTTCCCTCCTCCCTCCCTCTCCCTTGTCGTTGAGAAAACTAAACGAAAATTCGTATTATTTTCGTTGGGAATGGAGTTCAACGGTGCACTAGTTCGATTTCCTCCCGTTGCTTTCAACAGATATCTTTTTCCGCTCTATGTTTGAGATGCCAATGATTCCGCAACTCTCGAAAAGAATTGTTACGGAAGAATGCTCTTTGTGTCAAAATCTGCGTTCATTGCATTTTAAGCTGTCATATCGTCCACTCACCTCTTTTTCTTTCTGCAAGTATTAGGCATTGAGCCTGTTACGATCTTATTCAGCCTTATTTATGACATTCATTTTATCTCCTCATCTCTAGCGTGGACTTGCCATAGATATTCTACCTCTCGCTTTATATTCCCATACTTTTATGGGTACTCTTTCTTCATTCATTTTTCCTACATTTTCTCTCCTTCTATTTCTCTATTTTTGAAATGCTTTGTTGGTACCTTATCAATCGAGTCCTTCCCTCAATCTGCATTTTTTTCTGATGGCTCGTTTATGGCCAGCGGCTCTTCTTAAATCATTTATGTCATATTATGTAATCTGTGTATATCTTCTTTTGGTACCATCCAGTTCTCTCTGCCACGAGGAATTGCTATTTTTTTTTAATTTCGGCAAGATTTCTTTTCTAAACTTATAGATTATAGTTGGCTGTATTGTACTATTGATGTGGTTAAAGCTGGCCTATTTCTTGAGTATTTCATTGCAATATATGAGCGTTGCATTAGGAAATAAAAGGATGTGACTCGTCCTGTAACTTAGGTTCTGTTGGTAATTACAGCAATGGAAGTAATTAATTCCTCGTAGAAGAATTATAACTAATGATTGGGTTATTATAATTGTATCTTATAGGGTTGGAAAAATTTAAGCGATGACATTTTTCAAATATCTTTAAAAGTTAATTAAGTTGGGTCCTGATTCCCTCTGGTGGCTCGTAATAATTGGATGGTACACAATTAAAGACATTTTAGACTAGAAAAAATATTAAAAGTCAGATAAAGTGCCTGATAAGAGATAGGAAAGGTGCCTACCGTAGGATAATCGATTCGTCAATTCAAGTGATAGGCGATGACGCAGCCGTTGCTTATAACTGCTGCAGCCGAGCGCACATCCTTGAGCATACCCTTGCTCATGGCATCTCAGATCGCAGCTGTTATTCTTTGACTATGCCAAATTCGATATAGTTACGTTGGCTTTGGAATATTTTGGAATATTACTTTGGAATATAGTTATCTGCTTTTATTGATTCTAATCACACTGATGGCTAATATTCTTTTCTCTCCTTCCTTGTTCCGTTACTATCGTTTAAATTTACTAAAGATTTGCCCTTGGCCTTCAGCCCATCAACTGATTTTTCTAGGAATTCAATCTAACTGATGCCTCATAAACCGACAGGAATTTTGGATTAGCCCGACTGAACTCGAACATTTTAAGAACTAATGAGGATGGAAAACCTGTTTCCATATCTACCAGCATTCTCTTTTTATTTTACTCTTTTTTGCACATTTTTGGAAAAATTCAAATGAGCTTCTTCCCTACTGCTGAATATTACTTAATTAAAGTTATAGCTATTCTAACATACCCATTACGCTCGTACTCGCAGCGTAATCTGGTCATTTTCGTACGTGTTATTATTAGTAAAATGGCAATCGGCCGTGTCTGATTTAGTCATCAAAAATATACTACATAATATCGCTTCATTCGCTCATCGCTTTGTTTCAAAGATACAGAGTAAATTTGAATAATTCAGTGTTAAGGGGCTTGACGAATGCGTAATAGCTGTTTTACGGAACTATTTACATTGGCGGTAATAAGTATGGGATATTTGATGTTAATTACAATTTATCTCGCTGCTTCAATGCTTGAACATGTAGCAGGAGACGTATTTAAAGAAGAAAAACTGTAAATGAAAAAGAATAGTATTTATCAGTGACGGGTATTTTATTATAATTGCGAGGAATAATGATCGCCATGTCTGTATCAGTCGTCCATGTATCCAGTCTGATTCGATTTAGTGTATATCTACAAAAGTATTCCTCTTAAAGGATATTTTTTTTTTGCTGCCGGACGATTCTGTTGGCCCGTATGTCCCCGGAATCCCGATAGGCTGCTGAGCCTGTCTTCAGGTTTTCCAGGGACCGGACCAACAGAACTTGACATACATCCATGCCCTGGGTGGTGACAAACCCACCCAGGCAGGACTTGAACCCGTGACCCAGCAGGCAAGGACTTAACCCCGCCGCCACCGGGGCCGGGGTAAAGAGTTAATGGTAGAGATATGATTAAAGAGTTGCTGGAAGTGCACGGGAGAGGCAGCTTAAACTAAATCAAACAAGACAACTCGATCGTGAGATTCCGCGCCACGCCTTGGGGATGTCAGCAAAGATACACGGCAAACACGGCACCCCTTGTTGATTCCTGTAGAGGGAAAAGTTGCACCTCTCATCCGATACCCCACTTCCTGTTTTCCAACCCTCCGTCTCGGTTGCAAGCAGCGCCTTTCCACCTAAGTTTAATCTCTAAAGCGCTCGCAATTCTCGCCACCTCCGAATTTCAACACCATTTCAAGAATTTCACCGTCAGCATTGGCTGTGTGCTTCTACCGTTTGTTTTTAACTTGAGGCATAAATTTGGCGATTTTGAAAAGCTATGAAATGTGTTCCTGAGGCGATTGATGACCTTTATATGCACTTTTAATGTAATTCACTGCAATCATTAATAATTTGAAACCGTAGGACTTAATTCTGCACCCTGTATGGCTTTTTTGAATATACATTTAGCTATAAAATATCTTCTCTTTCTTTTTCTCAGTAAATTTTAAATTCTTGTTTGCTATAAACTTGTATTGAAAAAAATTTAAGCATAGTTTACTTCCAATTTTAAAATTACACAGTATTCACTCGTTTCTCGACCCATTAATACCTTCTCCAGGCCAATGCCACAGAGGTCACCTAGGGATCCTTCATTTGCTTTGTTTTTGGAAATTTGATTTTAAATGTGTTCAAGGAGTTATAAATATTATATAATTATTATCTACCTATAACTTTTAAAAATCTCTGACAAGTATCGTATTTTTATTGTAGTAATATTTTTATCAACTACTTCATTTGATTGAAGTATCGCTTCATTTTTAATTTAGTTTGATGGCATTGCACTGCCCAGATCTGTGATGAAGGACCCGTGCTTCCTCTTGTTATCCTTAGCTATCTCTGTTTTTTAAGAATTGGATTTGTGACAAACGTTGTATTTTGACAAGGGATTTGATTGATGAGTAGAATTTACAGTCTTAATCTTCGGCGGCTTTAACAAGGAAGGCAATCAATCAACTTCTCCCGTGCTCGTTTCTCTCTTTCTATCTCTCTCGCTCTATCTTACTCTATGTCACCTCCCTCTCTCTCTCTCTCTCTCTCTTGCACACATACACTCTACTGCAACGCAGTTCGGTCTCTCTGTGAAGCAATAATAGATATCTGTGATTCAGATCGTCTCCCGCGCGCGCGAATCTGACTTCATTTCGCGCATGCAATGGATCTATTTGAAAACCTTGTCTCAAGTTTTTTTTCATAACTGCGTATCGTATTGTATTCTATACTGTTTTTGCGTTTGCAAAGTTACATCCAGTATAAATTATCTGATAGAAACAACTGAATGAAAAACAGCTTGTTATGGTTACACTTCATTTAAAACAACATGACCTAGGTTTCCGCATACCATGCCATCATTATGTACAAGCAGTTTGGTGGCTACACCCGTAGGGGGAGGGGGGAATTACCTACGGGTAAGCAGACCCCTATATTAGGGGACTCCTACAGGTACCCATGTAAGTGTAAGCCACCCAACTTCTCGTACCTGATGATGGCATGATATGCCGAAACCTATGAAGTGTTGTTTAAAATAAAGTGTGGAATCATAACCAGGTGTTCGTTTATTCATTATGAAGGGGTGCCACCAAGTAACGCAAGAAACAGTCTTAAAGATACAACTGGTTGCTAGTAAATAGATATCATAACTATACCATTTGCCAGATTCTAAAACATCATTAGTGTTACACTATTAGTTATAACAATTAATTTGATAATACTAAAGACCGACGCGTCGTAAATTAAGAAGTTGATGCACCATTAGGTGACTGCGTTGAATGAATGGAGGAACGATTTGTTTATATCCTACTCTGAGAATAGTAAGGCGAAATGGGACGAAATGCAGGAATGCACGATGATGACCTTATGAAATTGAATGGCCATTCTCATCGAGATGATAGTTCTATTTTTGACGTCCATTGTTGGTCTCATATGAGGAGAACGTGAAACCACACGTAGTTCTCCGAACATTGCTCTATTGCCTAGTGAGCCGTATTTTCGTCACCTCTCGTCATATTATACATTCTTTATATCGACCCGAATATAATTAAATGTCCGCTAGCCTTTATTTTTGCATTCCTTTTAACATTTTTGCTGAACTAGAAGAGAACAGTTTTGACGCTTTTTATTCTCAAATCAATATTTGTTTCAGGTAAAATTTCCTTAATTTTTTCCTATTGGAATAATTTGCTTGGTTTATGTTAGTTAAGAGTGTTAGAAAATTAATCGGGATACGTATTCTAAGATTTCCACGGTATTTGTTCATTTAAAGCTTCATCCATACTGGTTTCCACTGTGATTGTTTACACATTCTTAATAGTTTTGCCATTTGGAACAAGAAATTAGAAAAATGATTTGTGTTTTCACTGTAATAATGACGCTGAAATCAACCTGTGATCACCCGAAAGCTATTAAAAATGTTTTAAAATTTCAAGTACAAATTTCTTATTCAAAATTTATGACTTGTTTATTAAATATTCAACTACCTGATCCAGTCAGTTGTAATAATAAAAGATATTGTTCTACGTAGGATCACGAGAGGTAGCTTTAAATACTGTGCCTAGTTCGTTTTAAACTCAAAATTCATTATTTAATCCTAAAGGAGGAACTCATGCCGATTGCTTACTCGCTTGAAAGATGTAACTATTGTGTGCTACCCCTAAGCCATATGATGAAAACATGTGCGTTCAATGGCTCGGTAATGTTATATGTGGTCATGAGTCAATCTTTCTCTGATTCCCATGCTTCAATCCTTTTTCTCTCTGTTTGTTCGTTTCTTCAATCTTATTGTTGCGCCTATTGTTATCCACTCTTTCATGCACAGATTCATGCCAGTCTCGTTTTAAATCTATAGTTACTCATGAATTATTGAAACTCCATCTCTTTGCGCATTCGTCGCCCTCACTCTCATGCCATTCATGTCATCTTGCAGTACACAAATGCTGCTTGTTGCGGAAACCAAAAAATATGCTTCCGTCTGGCTTTTATACTGTTACCCTTGAGGTTCTATTACTGGACTCTTTACTCCATTATTTCTCACCATCATTAAATATTTATTTTATTGAAATATATTTCATCATTGCCTCAAAACCCAAAAGATGAGCAGTCAAATTAAAAAATAACGATAAGACTGTCCTCCCTGGAAATAAGAACGGAATAATTCAATGGTCTTTGACAGGGCATCGATTAGTTTCAATCTTACAATTCATTAATTACTAATGCATAGCTTCTGAGATTATGCAGGAATTGGACATAAAATACGCTTTCATAAAAATATCTAATATTTTTCAGTTGTTGCTTGAATTTGTTTCCTCTTCTGTAATACCATTTTTATTCTCGCTATCATTCCACGTCTAATCTTGATTGTTTGAATACTGCCCCAAGGATTTTTCTTCTCTTGTCGATAAATAGAAACCACGATACAGAAAAAGCTCTGTTCCGGTTAATTCAGGAAGAGAAGAACCACGTGATATATTTATGACGATGTGCTCGACATCTTTTTTTTTAAAGTATACCCACCAAAAGTACAACGCATGACGAACACTTACGCTTATTAACAAATATATATTGGTGAGAAAAAAACAGACATTCATATGATGAATTATAAAGTTTCAGCAAGTAACTCAAAAAGCTTCAGACTTAGTGTACTTGATATTTACGCAATGTTTTGTGCCATTAAATTGATATTTTGCACAAATGAAAGTAATGAAGAATTTCATTGTGTAAAATGCATCTCAGGAATATCACAAGTTTTAATTGTATGTATCTATCAGTATGGCTTAAGGGGCCACTTTCAGTTTTCGTTATGGTTTTAAAAGTTTGCTAAACCTAGTTATTTTCTTCGAACGAGCGGGCGTTTGATCAACTTCTTGAAGACTGAATCCATCTTAAACTTGGTGTTTTTGCCATTTGAAAAGTTCTTTACTTAATGAATAATAATATTGAATGATGACATAAATTCTTTGACAGCGACAAAAATATTACAGTGACCACGTGAACCTCGAACCGTGACACTTCTCCGCTCATCACATTTTGGCAATTATATCGTTGCGTTAGAGGATTTGCAGTGATTAAGGTGCTGGTAAATGCCCTCAAAGCATGGTTATCATGATTAATTGAGTCTAGGGATAGAAGAATTAACACTGCAATTCAACATGGTATTAATTGCAGTGTTAAGTCTTCCATCCCTAATATCAAGCAATTCCACCAAGTATGGTTCGAAGCTATCATCTACATTATGGAGTCCAATTTACTCAAATGAATTTCCAAAAAATTCATTGAAAGTCCAGACTGAATACTTTTGCAAATGAACACATTAGAGCACCCGACTATCCTGATAGAATCAAAAAATAGAAATGAATAAGTGCATGCAGAAAGGTGCGCCAGAAATTTTATTCTCCAATGTTTATTTACCGGGTGTTTGGCCTGTCTCCACTCAACCAATCTACCTGCCACAGGCCAGCTTCACCCAGACTCTCTACTCCAATCTTAAAGGCCTCCCGCGTCCGTAATCCCACAGATTACCCTCCCCACCTCCATATTGCGTGATTCCCCGTTTTCCATTCCCCCGGTAATACCCGCTGCACCCTCTTCCTTGAGTCTTAGCCATCACCTTTTGCGCTAAACTGCCTCTCGGGTCTCGTTAAAAAAGAAAATGGGCGAATAATAAAATTGCCCTTTTCTCTCCCGCCCACAAAACCCTGCTCCCTTCCAAATCATCCTCTCGGCTTTCCTCTGTCGTTCCGACTCCTCGCGAGACCCTTTCCTCATCCCTGTCCCATCGCACCCTACCACTTTTGAAAACTTGAGAACATAATTTCGTGGCCCCTCCCGTTCGACTCTTTCCTTTTTTCTATGCACGCCTTCATGGTACTACTACTATATATATTATATTTTGAACATATATACTACTATATATTTAGTAATACCATAGCACGCCACCCCTTTTTATCTTATTCCTATCACTCCCAACTCCCCAGTTCTACCGAAGAAGACGAAACCGTTCATCGTGGCTGAGCGCGTAGGCGCTGCCCTAGAAGGTTGAAAGCAGTAGTTTCTCAGTCGGAAAAATTTGAGTTTGACTCAGTCATTCTAATTGATATGGGCTCGATTGAGGCATTTTTGTAATTAGATAGGCAATATATTATGCTTTTAAGGTTCACTTAACCATTTATATTTTATTCATATTTGCATGTATTTTAACAATCAGTTCCTCAATTTTCATATGCTTCCATTACTGGGTCAACGCATAAAATTTCATTTCATATTATATTTACTTTGCTATTCGTTAAGTCTGTTAAGTTCTTCACATGTTCTTATTATTTTTATTGCATTCGCCATTCCCATTTCCTCTTCTTCTTCGCGTCCGAAAATTCTCCTTTCTATTCTTATCCCTCGCCTTCTTTAAATTCTCGAGACAATACCTCTTCCATCAGCATTTGTTGCCTCCACAAATTTCCTATACCAAGTGTCATTCCATCCCTATTATATTTTTAATTCCTCCTTCGTTTTATTTGGTCTATATAATTATCTGCATTTTTTAATCTGAAACCAGAAAAATCAACGCACATTCCATAGTCGGCAAAAACCAATTTTCTTTTCCAAGGTATGTTGTAATCCGCATAAGTAGTATTTATGAGTGAGAGCTGCAAAAACCTCTTGTCCATTATACCATAGTTTGGGTACTACTTTGATAGATAGGTGGAGTCAGAGAAACATTGTGTAGTATTTATTTACTCTTGGGGTAAGGTTCCAGGGGATTCATAGGTTTACATCTCATCCAACGAGGTGAATAAGGAGCAGAGAAATCTCTCCTAGTATTCGCTCATAAAATCTTCAACACTCTCGAGACTCGGAACTCAAACATTTGAGACGAGGTAGCACTCAAGCTACCTCACCAACTTGATTCCCACTGCTCTTCTCTATGTAGCTGTAACTTTTTCTCTTTTCCACGTGCCTTCACTCAGGTGTCCCATTTCTGTATTCCCTCTTTCCGTTGTAAACTCGAAGCGTTGCAAAAACGTTGGAATTGTGATTACTTTGAGTCAAATCTTAGGAATGAACAAGACAAAAATTTGTGACTTACATAATATATTTAAAACTTACGACCGGTTTTCTGCTGTCAAGCCATCTTCAGGTGGAGCTACCTGAAGATAACGTGACAGCAAAAGTTACCAAAATTTCATCTTGTTCATTATGACGTCCTTCCACCAAGTGAAAGCTTTTCATTTCGATATTACTAATCTGAGGAGTTTTTCCTTATATTTTTCTAGATCTTCATCTACATAATACCCCGCGAGCCGCCGATTGGGCGTGTGGCAGGGGGTGTTAGGTCACAAGCCGTGTAAAGATGTAAGTTTTTTGGAGATGAAATGGTGAGATGTATTATAGGAGTGTATTAAGTGGAGCTCAATTTTTATTGTGGTCACTTATTGTTCACGGAAAGAAGAGTTCTTGTACCTATATGTTCGGCAGTGTATCTCTCTTATTTTATCGCATCTGTCCGACCAAGATATGTAGTATGGAGTCATGATAATATCCTATGCGTCGTTCTGAAAAAATCAGTTCTGAATTTCTCTAGCAACCTAAGCCTAGCGTGTAGCCTCCGAGTCTCTAGGGGCTTCCACCTTAATCCCTCTAAAAGTTGTGAGACACTATATGTACGCTCGTAGCAGTTTTTAACGAAGCGCGCTGCTTTCTATTGTATTTTTTTTTTTTGTTAAATCTATTTGACTAGGGTCCCAAATGCTCGCGACGTATTCGAGGTGTGGCCTAACCAGAGCAAAGTAGCATCTCTCTTTGACTTTTACATTCGAGGACCTTCCTATTATACGTTTAACAAAACCTAGTTTCTTTACTGCTGCGCCACATATGTTTTGCATATGTAATCCCCACGATATATCAGATGTTAAGGTAATTCCAAGATATTTAACTGTATCTGAAGATTTTATGTTTACTCCACCCACAGTATAGGTATTGCATTCCTGTGATGACTTTCGCAGGACGTGGACTGTGGTGCATTTGCTGATATTTAATTCTAACCCCCACTCCTGGCACCACGAATGAACATTGTTAAGGTCTGATGACAGAGCTTCAAAGTCCGCGTCTTCGTTCATTTCACGGTAGATAACTGTATCGTCTGCAAATAATCTTAATTTACTGATAACTCTAGAACTTAGGTCATAAATATAGATACCTAATGAATAAAAGAGGGCCGATCACTATTCCCTGTGGAACACCGGATGTGACTTCGACCATATCAGAGCTAAAACCATCAATAACTACTAGTTGTTTTAGATCACTGAGTAAGTCACTTATCAAATTCACGATTTTTCTATTAACTCCGCATGATTGCAATTTATATAGGAGTTTTTGTGAGAAACATTGTGGAATGGCTTCTTAAAATCAAGGAATATTGTGTCAACTTGCATAATCGATTCACCTGATTTTCGGATATCATGAAGGAAGTGCGCCAGCTGTGTTTTACAGGATCTGCTCTTACCGAAGCCGTGCTGACTGCTATGTAAGAAATTACCATTATCCAGGAAAGTCATAATATAACTAACTACAATATGTTCGAGAATCTTGCATAAAAGTGATGTTAGCGATATAGGCTGTTAATTTCCTGGGTCACTTTTATTTCCTTTTTTAATATCGGAGTGACGTTGGCTGTTTTCCAGTCTTGGGGCACCTTGTCCTCGGATAATGATTTGTTAAATATAATTTCTAATAATGGAGCAATCTGTGGCGCTAACTCCTTCAGCACGCGTACCGGTATTCCTTCTGGACCTGGGGACTTGTTACTTTTTATCGAACGCAGTTGTTTAGTTATTCCATCAAGTTGAATTGTTATATCAGCCGTCAGCTCGATTAAGTCAGGAATGCCTAAATTGTGATGCTGTTTCCATTTCTGTGCCTTTATTAATGCCTAATAGTTTTTAAATTTCTCTCCACTAATGTTCTGTCCATATCAGTTTTCATTTTTTTATTTTTGCAATAAATCCTTATTAATTATTACTTGTTCATTGCATCTCTCCTATTTTCCAAGTGCCTTCTTCCCCACGCCGCGAATCCTCCCAAGATGAGAATAGCGTTCCACGAAGCCGATCCCGTAGACGAGTCACAAGAAGATACTGAGAGGAAGGGGGTGAAGCAGTGGAGGGAAGTTTGGAAATGGGGAAATACTCATACGCCTCTCTTGTCTTTGATAAAGGCACCGGAATGACGGCGGGTTGCATGTGGTGGGCGAGTACTTCGGGGAATGGGAAATGGTACTAGGAGGGGAGACGTGGAAACTTATGAGGATATTATGGGGTAGCGGTAGGGAGAACATGCCATTGCAAGTGTTGCGACGCGTTGCGTCTTGGTGGTATGAAAACAGTGCCCCTATTGGGATTGGGGTTGAGATAATTGCGTGTAAATAGAGAAGGCGGACATAGGAGGGCTCTTGGAGCATTTATGTGGTTGTCATAATATTTTTTATTCCATCCAATTCGGTACCAGAACGCGATAATCAATCAAGTATGTGATGTCATTATTCTATATATTTTATCATTTGTTTTCCTTATAATTGCCTAAAATACCTTGCTATGATGGTGCTTATTCTATTCCAAGTGCATGTATGTATATTTCAAAAAATATATTTTAAACTGTGCTCTAAAAATGCGGTATTTGAGTAATCTTCATTGCCAATATTTTTTTAACCACGTAGTTATAAGAACACAGCAACCGCATTTTCCTTGCAATTCGAAGGAATATTAAATAAATACTACATCTTGTCGGTCGTGCTACAGCCTGCTCATCTTGTTAGCTCTAGTTTCAATGGCACTGCACTTGGTGGTTCGGCAGCTAAGTTACTGTAGTTACATGACTAAAATCTACCCTTCGCGTCTCCACAGAAGCGTCTGGGAGGGGGGTGTTCAAACAGACACTATTCACGGAAAAGGAAGGGGAAAGGGATTAGATGAGGTGAAAAGTGAAATTTACGTAAACAGAGTGTTTGTGTTAAGTAAGTCAAAGTATCTCGTTTCGGTTCTTGTCTATTGCGTGAGGAGAGAGAATTTTTGTACCTATCAGTTCATCAGTGTATCTCTCCTATTTAGTCACTTTTATCAGATATAAATACATGGTAGAGGGTTATATAAAATCCCTTTTGTAACCCAGCAACTCGTGTGACCTACATTTTTCAAGTGATCAAGCGAGTTTCTCCACGCCCTGCCACCTTTTACGGCGAGAGGTCAACCTGGACCGTGTTCAGGAGTGCCACCCACGTCAGGGCATGTGAAACCATAAGTGTGTGTCTGTCTCGTGCTTGTAAATCCGTACAGAAGTTGGGTCGAAGATTAATTAATTAATCATTTACTCCATCTGAAAAATTTCCGAGACGCATTTTTTTTCGAGGAAGACCCCGGAGGATATTAAAATATTTAAACACTACTCCAAGTATCAGCATGGATTGAAACCGGATATTAAGGATGCCAGAGGAGGTGGAGTGACATTTTAAGTGAACCCAGTATCTAGCGAATTCCAAAATGTAGTGAGACCCCAAGAATACGAATTTGGTTTAAAAGTCCGTAAATATGCTACTTCGCAGTTGCGTCCGTAAAAAATTATTTAAGGGGAGTTTATAAAGAAAATAAAGTCAAAGTGCTTCGTGGGATTTTTTTTTAATTTCTATCATTTGAAATCAATTGAAAGAATCGTTTCTATAATATTCAGCACAAATGGATCTCAAATGTATCATATTTGTAGATATCATGTAAAATATTTAATATGGATTTTCCCGTTGTTTATTTTGATTTTGATTTTTATTATTTTCTATGCTAAATAGTACTTATGAAAAAGCAGAGCAACTAACGCTTCTACGCACTTTTGGTAGATAAAGACGCCAAACAAATGAGTAATGGCGGATTTTGTATGTCACTTGAGAGACGGGAAAATGTGGATATCTGCCATTCTGTCGGATAAAGTGAAATTTGATGGGAAACGTAGGTCTTTTTCAACATCGTTTATTACAAAAAATGGCAGGATTATTAGCATTTAGGATATGTTCACTACATCATTCACAGGCCTAGCCGAATGAAACTTCATTATGAAATAAGCAGTTATATTGGTACGAACACATTAAGCCCTGCCTCATACTAGTGTATTCCGTTAGTTCAGATATACCGCCTCAGTATGCTTCATTTACGCAAGTAATTAAAATTATGGCCCGAGCATCAATTTTCTCGAACAAATTGCACTAGTATTTGCATATGGTCAAATGAAATACCAAACAAATGAGTGTAGGCAGCCGTCATCTTTGAATCACTAGTGAAAATTAGAAGATATATAATTAATAATATTCAGTTCCCAGTGAGATGTAGCGGGAGGCTTCCATGTTTAACAATGAAATAATACTTTTCCTTGTAAAATATTTATTGTCACCTTGAGTTTTGGCACAACGTAGGCCGCAACTCGCAGTAACAGTCAAGATTTTCCCAGGGAATTTAGATTATCATTTAAATAACCAACATTGAAACCACCTTTGAGAGGTTTAATAGGTAAGGTGGAAACTTTACAGCATCTTTAAAACTTAAAACTAGCAGAATAACTTAAATTTTCATTGACACTCAACGCACGCAATCACTCACGATATTCACGACCCTTACCTTACCAGAACCATTGCTACTGATGCGATCATTTGGATATGATTGCCTCTTTTGACTCCCACAAGCCCCTTAGAGGTCGTAAAGTTGGTTCATAAACTGATATTGTGACGCCAATTAAAGAATTTGAGGTGAAACCAGTACGGCTTCTACCAGTGCCAGCCCAAAGCGTGGGCCGATGCTGGAAGAAGTCGTAATAACCACAGGCAGCCATTCTGCGAATTTTAATTGAATGGTCCACGAAATAGAAAATTTTTGCAAACTTCTTGGATGTATTTCCATCCTAATTGACCTTTTATCGTAAAATTCACTGTCTTTCATGACTAACTTCAATAAAAATCGCGAAGAAAATAACGGGACACATTTATTGGCATTTTAGCCACCTGCTTGGGACCTGCGACTCAAATGTCTCTATATTTAAGGGTTAAAAGACATATTTCCATGAGAAGTAGATGTAATTTAATGAAAATAATCCTTATAAACATTTTCCTTTGCAAAACTCGAAGCTTGAAGATCACTTACAGACTCAAAATTGACTTTCTGGTGGAAAAAGAAAAGGCAATGTCTCTTGGATGACTGTGATACCTCTGTGTAGGTACCCGTCACAGTTTAGGAAACTGCAATCGGCAAATAAATTCTTTAATTGGCGCAGTCTAATAAAATCTTCCCCACGTTTGTGAAAACAGCTTGAAACGGCACTAACTCTTACGCCATTACCGTGAATGTAAACACCGCCAAAACATAATGGAATAAATGAACGTAGAATCCCGAGAAAGGTATCGAGATACGAATATACTACAAGGTTAAAGTGTAAGAGCGAGGATTTGGAAGTATGATAGAAAGAGAATGACGATGAACATTCCTGCCTATATATATTAGAGCGGGGGATGTGAGGACAGGGAACGCGACGAGGAGTGCAAACGGGAGAGGATGCGGAGGGATGGAGTTTGGGATTTTGGGAGGAGATGCCATGAAATGCAACGGCGATGCCGGAAGAGACTGCGTGGACCCGTGCAGATATGCCTGGAATGTTCCTAGATGGGGGGCGGATGCGTTTTTATACGTTCTCCTACAAGTTTCAAATGGCAATAGGAAGATAGGAATAGGCTTAGGATTAGGTAGGGAATACAGCGTCGTCAGGAAGATAATGGTATAAGAAATGCAGTGTAGTCATAATGAGAGCACATCCTCGAGGACAACAGAAAACTTTGTGTTGTTCGAGTGAGGAAATGGAACTTCTCATGAGCTAGCAATAAGCGCAAGAAGAATACTTCGCTTAGAAATCGGTTGAAAAATTGGATGAGAGACAAAAACTAGAAGAATAACATTTTCTCAAGCACATTTGAGGCCATAAAACTCTGTGGTAAGGCGAAGAATGAAGTGAGGTTGTTACCTCCCATACGGATGCATGGGATGAGACTTTTACATAGTTTAGTCATTTTCGGAATTTTAACGATCTCTATTGCATATCCTTTAGGAAATGCCTCGCTTCGAAGGCATCTCTTAGGAGAAGGGGCGTTTTTCCTATGACGCTGCTCTTTCTCTGTTACATACATAGGGCTGTGGTTGTTACATTCCTCTCCAGTTGGGCAGTTATCATGTTCTCACAAAGCCACTTATTCCGTTTCATGGATCTCTCCCTATCACACGCCTCACTCTCTTGCTTGACGGAGAAGTTATTCAAATCGTTTCAGTCGAGTACCACTTCATGTTTCCACATTTCCCTCGTAGCAATCATATTCAATGGAGACGGAGTGGACTGAGCAGGGAAGGCGGTGCTCAAGGTGAAGAGCTGGGGAAAAAGGTTCGAAATATATGTTGAAATTGATGTCGGTATCGGGGAACCAGTCTTTGGAGAGGATTATTCCGTGAGAATTTATGTATCTGTACAAATTCAAGCATTTTTAGTCCCTGAATATGGTTTACTGATCGTCACCCTGAAAGATATCTTTCGTTATATCGTTACCCTCCCTCTACTATTCATTACAGTTGCAATTATAAAATCTATTTCATCGGCAAAACCGTTGAACTTTCATTTTAAGTTGTGAGTGAATATTTTTGCTGAAAAAATTTCACATAATAAAACTATTGATTTAAAGAATCTCAGCTATCGAAAGTATTTATGCTCAATGCTGAGAAAATTTAGTGTATGACTATGCGCCATAAATTACTGCTGAATAAATTTTGTGGAAATTCATTTGTTAGCGATAACTGCCATTTATGCAACAAAAATCTGTGTAATTAGTTATTACTTCCTATAATAATCTATAAATTATGCTTATAAAATTAGTGTTCTTCCAAGTAGACATTATAAAAATACAAATAATCTTTTCTTTTTGAAATTTTTCGAAAACTGAGCCTGGAATTATCTAAAATTATATAATCTTTCTTTAAAAAATAATAAATCTTAAGAATACCGCATTCCTTACACTCATTGCAAGTAGGTTCAGTTAACACTTCGCAGACTGTCTATATTGCGTGCGTTTTCTGTAATACCAGCTCGCGTTACAATGGAAATGCAAATTATCTTGCTCATAATGTGTTCATCCTTGCGAATTATATGACATTAAACCGGTCAAATGTTTGCTGCTAAAGGAAGTTCCCTTGCTTGGCTTCTATGTCTTTAGACAAAAAAAGCATACTGCCGACGATAATAGATGGGGCACTGTTTGTTAAGCGCGGAAGAGGAAGTAAATGATGAGAATTTTAAGATGAGTAAGCAATTGAAGAAAATAAGACTAACTTTGGAGGGACTTGATGGGAGGATAGAGTTGTGTGCACTAAAGTTTATAGGTGACCCCAAAAAATTGGAAGTTAATGTAGAAACTTTCCAAGGACCCTGAAATCAGCGATTAAATCGTCTAGTAGTACATGAATCGAATAAAATTGAGCTATTTTTTTATTTTTCAGATTCAATTCAAAGTTATAAATAACTTTTTAAACAAAAATAAATCCTGAGTGAGTTACTACTAATATTTGGGCAGGTATTACTCCTAAATATTGTTACAAATGATCCCGCCGAATAATATCCTGAAGATTTTATTTTCTGAGGTTTGTCAATAACAAACTTTAATCATTAAAACCGTAGTGGAATAGTCGTCGCACCCGCTGCATCAAATTTGGCCAAATCGCAGGTGAAGTGGAAGCCATTAACCGTGACGATCTTGCCCTAAGTTCATTCTACGAGTGAGTAGAAGGGATTTTCAGAAGGGTATCCAGTGTTTGGATGTTTTTAAAACATTCAAAAGGAATATTTTCTATGTGGACTACCATTGACAGAAGCAGGAATAGGATACAAAATGGTATTGTCTTTTGCAACGTCTCTCAATATCTCCGGCGGTAAGCTCACACCAGGTCTATAGGGTCAATCATTTTCACGTACAGAAGGAGAGACGGAGCAATAACTCGAATAACCTCGAACAAACAGAAAATTGAGAAAGGATGTCGATATTTCCTTTCAAGCAATACTCGTTTTATAGCTGTACACGCATAAGTTTTTGGTTATACGCTACGATAGCTGGCATCTCCCGATTGGCACCAATAAATTCATATCCCTAACTACAGGTTTCATTTGTACGTCCAAATTCTCCAGCAATTGATCAAATAGAGCGAGATTAACAAAACAGTTGAGTAATTGATGTTCATTTCCTCTGGCAGCTGCATTCTTCTGTCTCTTTCATGAGCCATTGGCAGCGTGCAGCAAGCAAACACAAGTTCGATGTACATGGTCACTGTCAAGTGCGTATTTATTTCCGCACAAAGAGTTGAGAACATGATTTTTCAAAAGATTTCAAGCAATTTCCCTCCAATATCAGAAGAAGTTTGGTGTATTTCGTGCACACAATTTTTCCGGGTAATTTTATGGACGTACGATTTCTGGCCAGCCAATTACTAGACCCACTCATTAAATTTCATAATTTTTTTCGTCAAGGTTCGATATTTTTAACGCTCCCGGGGCCAAACATGCGATTTTCAAAGTATCGGCAAAGTCCTCGCCCGTAATCTAGCAAAACAAACCTGGTCCTTAGTAACTTAAGTAAAATAATGAGTCATTTTCTGACATACAGAACGTGGGAAAGTTAAGAGTTCGTAGAGGATTACCCATATCGTTATCCAGAGAAATATGAGATCTTTCGATTGGTGTATACGTTTGGTACTTGGTGGCGTGCAATATTGTAAATTGCCTTTTGATGACGAAAACTTATCGCTCCAGATAATCCTTCACTGTAAGGTAAACTTAACTTAGGTATTCAACCGTAAACCTTCTATTTCTTGTCATCACTTTGCAAGAACCTAATTCAGCGAGATCTGATTAATATTAAGGCTTTCTCAGAGCAAATTTGTAGTCCGTCTGTTACTTTTATTTACGTACAATGGGAAGTCAAAGCTGGTATTCCTTATTTGCCAAGTTATTTCTTAAAGTCGCTTCAAGGAGCTTAAAGGTTTATATCCTGGAAAATTGGTCAATAATGAAGCATTTCTGCCTCGCCCATGAATAGTGCCCGGTACCGATATTCCCAAATCTCCTAGGTTTTAAATGATTCGCTGCTTACTGTATGCATCCATTTCCTTAAAATGTTCCACTGCCGCAAGTTCAACAGTGATCCATTACAATTCCATTGGAGAACATTCTTGCTTGCAACACCACATCGTAATAACTTAACTCCTCAGAGAGGAGGGCTGATAGATTGTGCGGAAGCTTTTCAAAATAAGAAAAAGGATATAGTGGGCGGTAAATGACGATAAAATGGTTATGAGAACATTTGAAAGCTAGTGCGAGAGAAATGAGACGTAAAATGAAAGCATAAATGAGAGAGAGAAAGCGAGAGGAAAAGATCCGCAGACCTTTGTGGGAGGCAAGTTTGATAGCTGAGGTAGGCTAGATGAAGAAATAAGGAATTAATGATTGAAGTAAAGGTTAAATAAAAAGAGGAAAAGTTATAAAGCATGTTACATCAACCCCAAGGATAATGTTTTCAGTCGTGTGGAGCAAAAAATAAATTTCTTCCCACGAGAGAATCGCTCTCGAAACAACTCAATTGCTCTGCGAAATGAGAGGAGTTAAGTGAGCGCTGAAGCCGCAGCAAACGATGGTACGAGAGGATAAAACCAACCAAAACCATCCACAGAAAAATATTGTCGCGTATGAAACCTTCTTTCGATAGTATTTTAGAACGTTTACTGTTCTTTTAAGAGTATTAATATTTTCAAAGGATATTATTATATAATTCATCTACTTCTCAAGAAATACAGTATATCTTAACTAAAAACAAACAGAAATACGTAACATATTAACCTTTTACTTTCTTTATTCTATATTTAAGTGTTTTATTGTACTTTTTCCGCTAAATACTTGTGACATAGGATTGAATGGTAACGGTTTTTGTTTAAAATTATCTTTTTCTCTTGTTTTTTAATACTCTTCTATTCGGTTAACAAATAGAGTAAGTAACGAGAAGAAAGTAAGAACAAGAAAGGAAAAAGCTACGGAACGATTATCCACGCTCTTAGCTGAAACCATTTGTATTCTCCTCGATGTAATGAAAATGTTAGTATATTTCAGTAAATCACTTACTTCCTATGGTTTAACATAAGGACAGAGGACGCGGAGTATCGGTTTTAAAAAAGCTTCGTTCCCCACGTCCACGTCTTCCACGATGTCCGATATCGACTTTGGGATCTGCCCGCAATGGAATTTTTATTCGATAAAGGAGTAATTTGGCAAAAAAATATAAGTTTCGGACGTCAAATTCAGTATTTGCAAGGCGGGTGCCCTTGCAGATTTGAGAAGACCACAGTTTAGGAGGCGGTGGAGACCGGAGAGGAAACTATCAAAACTTCCAAACATAAAGCAATCCGGGCCGGGCGTTTGTCAAGACACACGTGACACGTGTAATAATCTTCTTGCAGATACGGGATCCCCAGTCCTGGGACCGAAATTGCTTTTCCACGAGTGGGCATGGCGGAAACGGTCTCCATCGTTTTCTGCGACATCGCTTTTTGGTGGGGGGACGGGGCAGAGAGGGGGCAAGGAGAAGTTGCAGGATGAGCGAGAGGAGGAGAATGGCGGAGAACAATCTTATGGTCCTCGTGCCGACCACCCCTTCCCCATCCTCGAGCCAAAGCGGTCGCAAACTTTTCCCCACGAATTGGGAAGAACTCTTACGGATGGGGGGGGGGGAAGTGGAGCGATGGAGAATAAAAGAAATCGTTCCTCCCTTCCATTTCCCCCAGACCGACCACCGTCCGGAAATCTTATGACGACGCCCCATCACAAACTCCTGATGACTAATCGCCCCCGCTCAAAATCTCGAGAAGCGTCACACTTCCCTCTTCTTCCTCCCTTCCAGAAACGGGGGTTGATTTTCCTCATCTTCCACTTCCGACTCTTTTCCCCTCCCACTCATTGTTATCCTTTCCCTCGGCCTTCTTTACCCTTCCAAACAATCCGGTAAGCTCCATCGAAAGTCAAAAATTCCTCTGCCCACTCATCCTCGACATTCTCCGCCATCTTACTCCTTCTCTTCCCAATACCTCCCGGAGGAGAAATCCTTTCACTCCTTAATAACTCGTCATTAACCCGGCCGTGACAAACATGATGATCAGATGAAAGTTCTTCGATATCTTTGGTGTAATATCCTAATTGACCGACTTAAGCTAATAATAAAAGTTAATCCATCTGTTGATATAAATTTTGGTTCGACTTCATCTCTTACTTTTATTAGGAAACGAGTGTGAGATGGAGTTATATGATTAAATTAGTGGCAAGAAGAAAATAGCGTCGATCCTTAAATTTTCAGTAATGGGCTTTAAGCTTTGGGTGCTGTGAGAAGAGCAGCTAAAAGTATCGAGGGAGGTTCTCCGTCCATAAAATGACAAACGAAATTCTACGCCCAGTTGCGTATTTCGCATATGGAATGCTAGTTGCAATGATTATTTTCTGTCGGACATTCGTCTTAAAAAAAAAAATACCCGCCCATTTCCAAAACTGTTAACCCATTCATTGTAAAGAGACTTGAAGCGGCCATGGGCCAAAACTACTTTTAGCATGGATGAGATTAATTCCGAGAAATTATTCCTAAGGCTTTGCGAAAATTTCCGAATCCGCTTTCTCTCAAACATTGTAGTACTTTGATATTTGACAAATATGATGTTCAGATGGCAGTTCTTCGATATCCTTGGTGTACTACCCCGATTGATTGACTACAGCTTATAGTATAAATTAATCCATCTGTTGATATAAACGTTGGTTTGACTTCATCTCTTACTTTTAGGAAAGGAGTGTGAGATGGAATTACATGATTACCTTAGTGGCAAGAAATCTATCTCCTTTCTCGAGAGCTCGACTGAAAAATAGCGTCGATCCTGGAATTTTCAGTAATGTGCCTTCAGTTTTGGGTGCTATGAGAAGAGCAGCTGTATGTTTTGAGAGCATTCTTCCATCCGACTCTTTCCCCCTCCCACTCATTGTCCTCCCTTCCCTAGTCCTTCTTCACCCTTCCAAATAATCCGTTAAGCTCTATTAAAAGTCAAAAATTCCTCTGCCCACTCATCCTTGACATTCTCCGCCATCTTACTCCTTCGCTTGGTTCCCAATGCCTCCCGGTGGAGGAATTTTCTCCCTCGTTAATAACTTGTCTTTAACCCATCCGTGACAAATATCCTCGCCAAGGATCGAATCCCACCTGCCGGCAATATCAATCCGTCCCGCAGTTTAACGACAATGGAAGTCTCCATTACGTTCCTATGGACCATTCGGTTCTTCGCCTATTACTCGAAGGTTAAAATTTCCCTGCAATCAGATGTAGATTATTCCAAACAAAGCAATGTTCTCCCTTCTAATTGATAGGCTACGGAAGGCTGTCGCTTGATACGGATTATTTGGAAGAGTATGCGAGAGATTGTACAAAGCAATATTCATAGTTTTGAGATACATAGAAATTTACGTAAAAACCCATAAATCATAATTACAAAAATTATACATTTCTAAGAGCGTCTTATATCATATCATAGTCAATCGGAAAAAATCGTGATTCAATTATTTATAGTTCCTAATGATATTGAGAACTCCTCGAGGGCATGTGGAATGAAAACTAGTTTTATCATACCCCAACTTCTGTATTTTACAGATGAATGTCGTTGAATAAGAGTTACAGAGTGATTGTCGGTAACAAGGAGTTACGGGAGATAACGAACCGACGGAAGTCGCTAGAATTCCGTAGAGTTATATATAATAACGCTATTAGCCTCCTCCTCTTTTCCATCCAATCGGATGTGTTCAGTGGAAAGTCAAAAATCTTTCTCCACCCTGAACCATCACCCTCCTCCTCCACTATTTGGTTCCTGATGCCTCTCAGAAGGGCATCTCCCTCCACCTCACCCTACGATCTGGCGGGAAGCTCTTGAGGGATGGCCGGGTGATGTAGGCAGGAGGCAGCAAGCGGTCGGTCCGGGGAGAGGAGCCTTCCACGGTGGGGTAAGGGAGAAGGACGATCGGAGGGAGAAGGACGTACGTGGAGGGCCCTTCCTTGGAGGGAGAAGGCTATGTGGGGGGAGGGTGTGGGGGTGGGTGGTGGAGGAGGACACGGAGAGGCTGGAAGGGGTGTGTGGTCGTGTCGGTGGAAGAAGAAGGCAGGCATAAAATGGGAGGGAGAGAGAGGCCCGAGGAGGAAAAACACTTTCGGCAAAGTTGGAATCGCTTGAGACCTCTCTCGCAGAAGTTTTCTTCGCCCTCCGCGTTTCCCTCCCCCCCCCACCTTATACCCTCCCTCCCCCAGTCCCTCCCCACGCGCTCCTCCTTCGGGCGGTATGGGCGATCCGGAGCGACTCTTCTCCAAGCTATAAATAACGCCCCGGGGAATATCCTTACAAAATGGCTTTCAAACAAGAATATGCCCACCCTCTTCCTCCCTCCCATGTGTCGGTCGTGTTTCAACCGAAGGGAGGGGGGGAGGCGGAGGGCGGGGTATCGGCTGGAAGGAAGTGCGGTTACGTATACGGAGAGACTTGAAGGGGAAAAAAGATTGTTGGCGGGGGGAGTGAGGCATGAGTTTGTATGCTCGTGTGTGTGAGTAAAGGAGGTTGACGGAGGTCGAATGAGATGGAAGAGAACCGACAGAGAGAGAGAGAGGAGGACCAAGTGTCTCGTCTCACAACTTCACTTGACGTTTGGGAAGGTCTTATATGAGCGGGCGGAGATTTTTCCGCCCTCCACCCCGTTATGCTCCTCAGGCGGTTCCCTGCCTTTCGAATAAGGAGAGCAAAACAATTTTACGAAAGTTTACGATTATTTTTCCCCCATACCACGTCTCCTCGAACTCTAACTCTTCTCAACCCTTTTACCACACATCTCCTCCATTCAGCTATTACCCATCCATCTGCCCCACACTCCCACATCTCCATCTCCCCCTTCCGCCCCCACATCCCTCCCGTCAACCCCCTACCACCTACCAAACCGCTATTGCCATCTCTCGACTTCTTCTTCCCCGTAAAAACGGCAGTTTTCTGTTATTTCTGTCGCACATTTTCATCCCTCTCTCGGGGACGGGTGTGGAGACATGAGGAGAGGGTCGTCTCGCGACTTCGGCTTCTCGCGAATCGAGAGATTTCCTCTTTCGAATGTCGTCGTCCCACTTTCTCTCTTAAAGTATGCTGCTTTGCCAACGTGAAATTCTTTTCGAATACCTTTCCAATTTCATCTTTAGTTGGAACGATTCACAGACTTGCTCGGTGTGGAAGACGATGTATGTCGGGTGGACGGGGGTGGCAGGAAGAGAATGAGTCTGCAAATTGCTGGAAATCTTGCGTACAAATCAAAGCAGGTCGAATCATTTCGGTCCCTTAGTTTTCCATTTGTTAGCCTTCACTTTTAGCCGGCAGTATCACATCAGCAGAACCATGAATTCCAAAAGTTGACGAGGTGAACGTTAGAAAGAAGGAAGCGAGCTCTCGAAACGGCAGTTGGAATCCGACTCAATAAAGGGACGATAAGGTGCTTGATTAATGATTCATAGCGAGATTCCTAATATGCGTCATATATTTTGTGCCTGCAATTGTGGGCCGCCATGGTCATAACATAATTATGGCTGCACCGATGCATTGTGAAAAACACTGAATGAAGATTATCAAGACATAAATTGAGATTTGTCTTTGCTTTCCTTACGTATAACATCGTAATTCATAGGTCCCGGTGGTGGCAGAGTAAAGTCCTTGCCTGCTAACAAGAGATTCGTGGGTTTGAATCCCGCCTGGGTGTAATCATCACCACTCAGGGCAAGGATGATTGTTTTCGTCAGTTGTTGTTGATGTTATTCACGCGAAATAAATTGGCCAATTGCGCTGTATTCGTGGAAGTAAAGATCGAATACATTAAAAATGAATAACTGAAAAGTGAACAATATCTTTAAACGATATAATCTTTCATGGATTAGAGAATTAAAAATTGGAACATTTTGCAGGGTTTTGAGGAAAAATTGTGTTGAAGAGTTTGATGATATGAAAGGTGGATAATGCTGGACAATAAGGAAAGAGAATTAGAGTGATTGGAGGCGTATAAAAGTTTTGTGTGAAAAGAGAAAGATTGCGATGGACAGCAAGTATAGACTCGAAAGGCATCACAGGTTAAGCGAAGAAGCTGGCTGAGGAAATTAAGTGGTGGTAGTTGAAGAGGTTGAAGAATACTGTGGGAGGGAGGAAATGCTTAAAACCATAATGAGAGACGATTGAAAAGCAGGGAAACGGAAAGATAATGGTAAGTTTTCTGGATGAGGCGAAGAGGAAGAGGAAATATGCTTAAGAAGCAGAGAGCATGAAATAGCTTTAATAAGTCACATTGGTGACTGATGATAAGATGGCAGTTCTTCGATTTCTAACCCTAACTTTTTTTTAACTTTACTTTTCTTATTCTAATTAATCGACTTACGCTAATAATACCTATAAGTAAATTCATGTGTTGACATAAATTTTGGTTTGCCTTTATCTCTTACTTCTAGAAAAGGAGTGTGAGATGGAATTATATGATAACTTTAGTGGCAAGATTGTATCGAATGGGATTTTGGGAAATCGACTGTCAGCTAAGGTGATTTGCGCCATAGTGGACATGTAAGAGAGGAAGGGTGGATGGAAACCTGGAATCGGAATTAGCCTGCTCTAAACTAAAGGCGCCAATGTGACCACGGTTTAACGTCTCAATCCACAGACGGAGTACTGCACTTAAAGTGCCCTCCACAAGACACTCAAGTAGGGATCGAGTTTCCTCTGAAAAATATCCTCCTCTGCAGGGATATGAACCCTGGCCACCCGTATGGTTAGCCAGCGTTCTAGCCACCACACCAACTCGATTCCCTTAGTGGCAATAAATCCACCTCCTTCACCGAGAGCTCGAATAAAAAATAGCGTCGATTATTAAATTTTCAGTAATGGGCATTCAGATTTGGGTGCTGTGAGAAGAGCAGCTATACGTTTCGGGAGCAGTTCTCCGTCCATAAAATGACCAGCGACACTGTACGCTCCGTTGCATATTTTGCATATGGAATGCTAGTTGCAATGATTGGTTTCTGCCCGCCATTATTCTTTCCTGAAAAATACCCGCCCATTTCGAAAAATGTTCCCCCATTCATTGTGATGAGGCTCCAAGCGGCCATGGACCAAAAATTCCAATCCCGATTTCCCTCAAACATTAAAGTACTTTGTTTTTTA
Organism: Ceriagrion tenellum; assembly: GCA_963169105.1. NCBI lineage: Eukaryota > Metazoa > Arthropoda > Insecta > Odonata > Coenagrionidae > Ceriagrion > Ceriagrion tenellum. Next base: position 110,629,071 of record OY720632.1, read on the forward strand.
TTTTAATGGATACAAGGTAAATGATGAGATATAAAGTGACTTTAAGTGAGAGTATTATAATGCTTATCCTTCTTTTCTGACGAATCACTCTACCGACTTTTATCTAGTTTTTGCGCGAAAGCATATCGACCCATGAAAGTTATCTTCTATTTGATCTTTCTCCAATGAATTCAAGAATAGGGCGTCAATCAGACACTGGTCATATTATTCTATGGGAATTAGTTTTGTCGTTAGTGATATTTTTATTAGAACACTTCCGCTAGGTAGAAACTCACCATAAATTTTCAAGTTGTACGATAACTCGTCGCGACGATATATTTCAAAAGATAGGCTAAAACTAGTCCTTACCAAGTTAAAGAGTGAATTAGACTACCTAATATCGTTTTAAGTTATGGTTTCATTCGATACAGTGGCTAGCACATGGATTAATATAGAAAATTTACGAGGAAAATTCTGGCAAAGGACACGGACAAAAATGCTTAAATAAAAACATACTATCCAGTAAAAAACAGAGATTATCTCTTGTGCACGATCAGATGAGTGCAGACCATATGTAATTCAACCAAATGTAGTTAAATTAAGAACTTTAAAATGATAGATAGCTTTGTATCTTCTAAATAAACTTGCTCGGGATAATAATATTTTACAAAGTATAATTATCGCGATGAATTATTTCGGTGGAACTAAAAACTGCATGTTAAACAAAGTTATCAAAGGCTTTGCAAAAATGACCACCACAAAAACCAGAGGGAAAATCTGCTGGTGACATAGTCCCACCGAATTATCTTTTTAACTGCCGCTTACTGCCTGGCTCTTCCTTTTATCTCCCCGGATAATCCACTGACCGTACTCGCCGGCCAGCCGTGACGCCTATCCTCCTTACGGTAGGCATTTTTTTTAACTCTTCCCTAGAAAATTTAAAGGGAAAATAATAACATGCGAACGTTTATCGCCCAGTTTTTAATCAGCAATTCTCTTAAGCTGGTATAAATTTTACTCCATAAGGGAGCTTGAAAAACGTCCCTCCCAACCGCTTTATACTCCTTAAGTCTTCTCCGACTTCTCTTTTTCCCTCTCGCTGTTTCCGGCCGTTAAAATTACGCCCTAAATTACAATCATGGCATCCCTAATAATTGTCCCTAACAGTCGGGGCAGGGAAAAAAATGTGCCCGAAGGAGGGCGAAGAAGAGGTGGCTCAAGAGAGAGGGGGGATGGAGAGAAGGATCCCGAGCAACTTCAAGTCATTCTGGGAAATGAGGGAAACGATCCCTGAGGAGAGCCCGTCTTTCTCTTTTATTTCCCCTTGTTCCACCCTCTCACTCTCTCCCTCTCTCTTGCCCTCTACCCTTTTTATCAGGCCTCTTAAGATTCCAACTATTTCATTCCTTTTCTCCCCATCATCTTCTCAGCATTCGATCTTTTGAGATGTTATTTCCTCCGTCGTCAGCCAGTTTCTGCCTGGGGAAACTGTTTGCGATAAGTCGAGTGACTGTTTATGGAGGTAAACGGAGCGACTTCTTTTTTCTCCTGCATTTATTTTAGTCTTTCGACGGAAGTTTTCATGTGAGGTAGGTACTTTTGTCGTTACAAATTTATACCGTTGACTTCTCCCAAAAAAAATTATGAATTAACGATTTGTCCAGTCTTTTCTTCGAGGTATTCAGTACTTTCCTTTGCAGTACTCTTCTCACATTGCATATTTTTGACCTGTACCACCCATTTCCTTATTGGTATAAATATTTTGTATGGCTGTTTTCTGATTTGTAGTTATCCTTAGTAAGCTTCACGTATTTTCATTACATTTTAAAATATACCTTGAGTATTTCTGGACCATGATCATGGGGTGTAGTGATGGTTTTCTTTATGACAAATGGCCATCATCATCATTGATCGTTCAATCCTAAGATTGGTTGACTGCAGCCCTCAAACCTTCCCTATCTAATGCTTGGTCCCATACATCCTGGTAGCTCTTTCTATGTGTTTTCCTCATTACTTAGTTCGCGAAATCATTCCTTGGTTTTCCTCTGGAGACTATTCCATCTATTTTACCTTCAATGATGTTATTAACAAGCACTTTACACCTCAGAGTGAATCCAATCCATCTGGTTTTTCTTTTCTACCTGGTGTTTCACATGGTCTTTTCCTCATCTATTGTTCTGCAAATTTCACCATTTCTTATTTTTTTTGTCCATTTTCTCTTCAGCATCCTCCTACGGTACTCAGTTTTAAAGGCTTATAGTCTGTTTTGGTCTATTTTTCCAATCTTTCATGCTTCCGATCCATAGAGTACTACGCTCCGCAGGAATGTTAGTTATTCTCAGTCTCAGAGATTTTTTAACTAACATAACTTTGACAGAGACGGATTTCAGAAAAGCAAATGATTTACCCTCACAGGGTTCAAAAGATTTGAGTTGAAAAGTTTGTCACGAAAAGTGACTTTTTCCTGATGAAGAAATCTGAAAACATTGCGTTACGAATTGTTTTCCTCTTTTCTTTATCGTAATGCGATTGTTTTTCAGTGACAGGATTATCCGTCGGGGTGATTGTTCCTTATTCCAAACAATAGAATAGGTCATGGCAATGGGTATGGGTCACATTGAAGATTGAGTTATTGGTAAAGTAAGCGTGACTTGCGACATAAAATATAATTCAATTCCTCACATCATTGAGTGATAGCCAAACTAAGGTCTGTAAGGATAATATGAGCTATATGTTGGGAGCATGAAAAATTCTAGAAAGTTTATGATAAAAATAGGAGGGGTAGCTTGAGAAATATAATGCTTACAAGGATATTTAAATTTAACATTCAAGAAATGGACAAGTATGCTGAGTGTTTTTCGTTCAAGGAAGTCAGAAAAAAATATATATGACGGTTTGCGACAATGCACTTGATACTTAAAGCTTATATTACCATATAAATGACACAGTTTAGGTCTAAGTCTGAGTTACAGATCCAGAGGTCTCGTATGATATTCTTCAAATCCAAGTCAGAATCTGTCACTGGTACGAATTTTTCCACTGGAAGGTAACGCCTACGCGGTACAGAAACCTTTCCACACACCACTTGTTTATTGCCTCAACTTCGCTCATGAGCGTTCCTGGACATACACCCCATGTTGTTTGAACCTATTTGAACCTCATATTGCAGTAGGGGATTAGAATCGAGGGATAATTTGATAGAAGAGTGATTCATGCTACATGATTTATCTCCTCTTGGAATTTACAAATTTATTTCGTTGCAAAACTCTCACGTGTTGGAGGAGAGGTAAAAATGCGTCACTAAATTCATGGAAGTCAAATGTGGAAAAGGCTGATAAAAATAAATGAAAATGTGGGATAGAATATTGAATTAGTCTCAGTTTCCTTGATATAGGGAAAAATTGTTTTGGGTTTTTACTCCGGCGATTCTGAAAGAGAACGCATGTGTAGCTGTTCTTAATAAAAATGAAGAAAATGAGTCGTAACTACGATTTAAGGCAAATCAGTAATCTCTACCTTAGAACTGATGTCTCTTAAAGTATTAAATTTTTCCGTGATTACTTTTCCAAGCCATTGAAGAGTAGGAAAAAAGAACTACAAATGCAGATATGTCGACAACTGCATCAATGAAGTTATCAATTGTCACCCTTAAGAATCCACCCTAGCTCCACTTTCATCCAACGGAAGCATTTTGCCTGTCATAATTTCCGTAATTTGATAATAACTCGAAAACTTTTATTGTTTTATAAATTATCAAGTGCTTTAATTTGCCTTTCGCCAGTACTCGAGAAAAATGATATTTACAATGCCATCTGTGCCCAAAAACGCTATTAAATAACTTTTTCTCTTCAACGTTCGTTCATGCAAATTAAAGAGGAAGTTGAGTATAAAAATAATGCTGAAATTTTGGATTCTATTGACTTGAATGTAAATATATATGAATTTTATTTCCTGCGAGTGCTTTAAATATTAATTTGTGTATTCCTAGTGCCAAAAACAGAAATATTGAAATTTTACTTTGGCCACATGAAAATAGTCTACCACAAGCACCCGTGTTCTGGGAGATGAAAAATCTTCCCAGGAGGGACTCAAACCCGCAACCCTCGAATTAGCAGACGAGGAATTACCACTGTCACCACTTTGGTCGACACATATGTAAACTTTCATGCATTTTATTTCGCAACCCACGAACCCATTGATGTTAGACAAAGCTAAAAAATTCAACTCTCTCTATCCGCCTGATCATTTAACTTCCCACTTGCCTTTATACGCCCTTTTTCTCCAAACTGCAAGGTCCCTTCTAGCAATTGGTCAAAAAAAGATTCATTGCTTCTCTCTCTTTGCCACTTCCGTCTCTTTCTTTTTTTCTTGCCCCAAAAGCTCTCCTCCTTGCATCCGTTTTTTCTCCCCCTCCTTCCCACATTCATAATCCTCATCTTGCTCTATTCTCTTCAAAGTGCCAGCCATTGGCTCCCCGATGCAAATGATCGTATAGTACCCGCATCCGTGAACATGTAAAGTGCTTTGAAACGAAAGGTCATCAAACGATGTTTGTACCTACTTGGGGAGGAGACTGACTACTGAAATCAATTTTACCGCTTGGGGTATGTGGGCTGGTTAGTAAGGGGAGACTTGTCTGGGAAATGAAGCGAGTGAGGAGAGAAACCTGGCGTCGGCAGTACCATTTTGTTCATGAAAGGCCCTTAGAATCCTTCAGTTAAACGTTGGATGGAGTACTGCACTTGAAGTGCATTTCAACGTAAAGCCCAATTTGCCCGTAGTTCTAAGGGTAAATCTCAGCCACTTTCCGATTTCGAACCTGGATTCTCGGGATGGGAGGCCATTACTTTGACTATAACATCAATTGACTGCAAAGAAAAGGAGTTACATGTAAAATAACAGAGCCGGAGTAAGGGCTAAATATTGATATGCATATTTAACTCTCTATAACCCAATTTTTTTGTTTTGTTTCTGCAAAAAAAATCAAGTTAAATGTAACAAAAATATCCATTCACTAACATAGGTATAATAATTTACTATTTTTAACATGTTTAAGTAGTTAAAAATAAGATGCATTTTGGTTGTTAGCCTGATACATTAAAGTCACAATGGTATCAGGGGTAATGAAGTGTAAACAGAATAAGCACATGTTTATATGATATGTTTCTTCCATGTCAGATTGGGTTATGGAGGGTTAAGATTCATGTACGTTATTTTTATGTACTAAATCATCAATAGAATAAAGAGTAGTTAGCTTTGACCTTAGTAGCTTTGAAAGAATAAAGAGTAGTTAGTATGGGGACACGTTTGTGGGTTCTGCGTGAATAGATAAAACATACAGCACATTTTTGGGAGCCTCCAAGCATCGCCTGGAATCCTTTATTGCATTAAGCCTTCTTCTTCCAATCTCCATTTCGCCACCCTTTCTCAATCTCTTTCTCTGTCACCCTCTTTAGCACATCAGCCAAACTCGGCCCCGTGTAGTCCTAATAACGGGTCCCCGCGCCACTAGTCGCCTTCTTTTTTAATGGGATCGACATTCTCCTGTCCTTCCCTCTTTGTCTCTCCCTCCGTCCTAAAAGGGACCCAAACCAACCCCGACTTCCTGACCAAAGTAGATTTCCTTTCGTCGTGCTCATTCTGGAAACGATTCACGCCTTGCCTAACCTTCGCCAATTTAGTCGTTATTGCCGTGTCCGTGTGTTCCGTTAGTCTCGCCACCGGCCACTACAAACCTATATACATATGTGCGGGACAAACACCCTTTCTTGCTACCGCTGTTCATTTGTATGATTCGGCACAGTTACAAGCGAAGTAGACACCGAATTAGTGGGCGAAGAAAAAAATTACGACGGACCTCCGAAGAGACTTCCGAAGAGAAGATGGAATTAAAAGAATTAAGAAGATGAAATGGAATGAGAAAATAAAATTCCAAGTAAAGGTTCACAATGCATTCGGGCAGAGGCTTACGAAAAAGAGAGTAATCCAATTTCCTGTTTTTTCGGTTAAGTAGCAAATACTCTAGGTTATTTAATAGTCACGGGTAAAAATCTTACTTCTGGCGTGAATTCAAATGCGTATCACTTGTCTGCCTTCGGTTTTTGTTCAAGATGTCCTAATATGTGTTCAAATTTTTTAATTCTTAACGTATTACATTGGTTTTCCATGTATTTTTATGAGTAATTAAATAATGTAAGCGTAATATTTGGCTATTACTCAGACCCCACAGTCTTGGTTTTTCCTGAGTGATGAGTTGGGGAAGTGGTTAATGAGGTTTTATTACAGAACTCCCAGAAAAATAAAAGAATTTTCCTGTTAAATATCATTCGGTTTCATTTCCATTGTGGCGAATGCATTAGTAAAGTCATTTTTAGAAAGGTTAGGCAATTAATTAGACTATAGTAAAGTAATCTAAAGGATATGAAAACAAGGCTTTAGTGCTTCTCTCATGCATTATTTAATGTAAAATTGGATAAAGATGGAGGAAACAGTGTTATTCTACAAACGGCGATAGAAAAGCTTGGACTGATCATACCAGTTATTTATACTCTAAGATATTAAATCAAGAATAAATAGGTCGTAGTTCAGGGAGGAAAGCACATATAGCTGGGCCATTTTGTGGATGACCGTTTTTCTTACCGAGTGTCTTTACCAGAGATTTTAGGAAAATGAAGTTACTTGTGTGACTTGCAATAGTTATATAAATACTATAGATATAATATATAGACTTATATGTAAGAGAGGGCTTGATAGCCCTAATATCGCTCAGAAATAAAGACGACATATAAAAATTTTGGAAGAGGGGAACGATAGGTATATACTAAAGGCCGTTTTACACGTTATATTTTTTGTACAAACGAATGTATCATAGAATATACAAGAAACTGAATGGAAATAGAGCAGGTTCTATTTCCCGTTAAGTCATTCAGACAATTGTACAACTTGCCGCTTTACACGGTACAATTTTCCTCATGCAAGAGTTCATACATTCGTTTCTACAATATACTGTACGGCCTTAAGTGAACGAGAAACCAGCCCGTACCTTAAAGTAAGTCTTCTCAAATTGAAAGGACTATTCTGATTAGTGCCAACGTTATTTAGACGTCCCGTGAATAACCCCCGCCATCGTAAGATAAATATGAAAGAGAAATACTCGATTAATAAACCCTGCTACTTGATGGGCATTACCCTAAAATTTATCAAGGAAGAGGGGTTAAAACTTCAGATTGATTGAGGAGTATATATTGAGGGAAATGAAAAATAGGCCGTTTTCTATCAGTCTTGCTGAGTCATAGAGCACTTGACAGGTGATCGGTATCATCACTTCCAGCATTTAAGCGGTACGCACACCATTATTCTCCCATTTTCCCTGTTTATCTAACCAGATATCCCCGCAAAGTTGCCCTCATACTTCATTCATCGATCGGAGTATACTCGATGAATTACTACGTTGCTATGATCAGAACCATATCTCTCTAACTGTGGAATTCCTCAGTTTTGCCCATCATCGATTTCTGCTCCTTCTCTTTGTAATCATGATCTTGAGAATTGCATTCACATTTATTTTATATTCATGAGTCGACTGGCATGCAAACAATCTCCTTCAATCCGCAAGAGTTTCGACGTTGTAAACCATATTTAAGAGCCTTCATGAAAGTATTTTCATGACATTCTTTTGCAGGCGTTATTACTTGTGGCAGTTACCACATTGTGCGAGATTACTCACTATTGAAGTACCGAGATCCGAGTACCGAGAAGCGCAACAGAATAAAATAATTACCTATTTTGTAATGGGGTGAATTTTAAAAAGTGAAAGAGGCTTAATTGCTAACGTACATTTTTTTTGACACACCCTGAGCCACGATGGAATTGTGAAGAACATAATTGAAGGTGAAATAGAGGAAAAGTCCTCAGGGGAAGACTCGAGAATTTGTTCATGGACCAAAAGGAAAGAGTAAAGTACATAGAAAAGCAGACTAGGAGGTAAGGGAACCAGCAAGAGATAGGGAAGGGAAGGGTAAATGGCTGCAGTCAACCAATCTCAGGATTGAAAGACCAATGATGATGCTAATTTCAAGTATTAATATCTATGATGCGGGAATTCTCCTGTTCGCATTTTGGAGTAAATAATAAAAGTTTTGTATATGCTCTAGTAGAATTTATATCAGTTATCTTACAGAGACTATGAGTCGTTTCGTCCCGCCATCAAATTGCATAGTTGCGTTGGTCGTAGTTTGGTAAAAAATCATTTTTATCGGCAAATTAAGGTGATAAAATTTGATGGAAAATAGATTGCGTAAATGATTTTAAATTTGAGTAGCCATAACCTAAATAAGGAACTAACATACATGGAGCAAAAAACCCCTCCCAAGTGAATATATGCTCCATCGTTGGGAATAGTTGTAATGAAATGAAAAGGGTAATATTCCATAGCAAGTTTAGAGTGAGGGAAAATTCGGCGAGGAAGAGTGAGTGTGAAAAATTCCACGGGGTGTGAACGCTTCGGTGGAAGCGTCTGCAAGAATTTCAAATTCATCCGACGGCGTCGTGCGTTTTGCCAGGGCAGAACTCACCACCCCGAGGGGGAATTGGCGGGGGGGATAGGGGAAAGGGCGGCGGGTGGCCATATAACGCAATTTGGAGCGCCGCTCTTTCTCTCCACCTGCCACACACCCCCACACCCCTAGCTCCCTTTTCCTTTCCATTCCCAAGCCACGTGCGTATTCCCCACGGCATAGCCGACGGCTTCGGTCGCTGCGTCTCTGTTTCGAGCCGGGGAGAGGGGGAGTGAGAGTATCTTATCACGCGATAATGGACCCCTGGCCCCCGTGAGAGCATTCCTCCGACCTTCCCTTTTCCCCTCCGTCGCCCCCTCCTCCCCCCGCCCCCAAAGTCACATCCCTTCAGGACAACCCCACCTCCCACTCCCAAAGCCCGGATGCCTCCATCCGCCACCCACCACGCACTTCCCTCCCCCTCTCCCTCGTCAACCTAATCAACTGCCGCCCCCGCGTCCGGTCTCTGGTTACTCCGGTCCCCGCCCCCTTCTCCTCTCGGAAATACCTACCTGCCCGCCAAAGGCATTTGCCCGGTGACCATTCGGACCCTCGTCTATCTCGGCTTTCGTCTCCACCAGTTTCGACCTATTTTCTCTACATGCATCTCGTTCGTAGTTGTCTTTTACAAGGCATGGTGAGGCTTTTTTGGCGGAGGGTGATTATTCAGCGAGCGCTCGCTAAAATGATGAAAAACTTGACATTTTCTCAGCAGATTTTTATAGAGAACTCATCAGGTCTACTATCCAAATAAATCCTGAGCATGATCAACAGACCCGATGGCAATGGAAAAGTCTGCTTTCGAATCGTCGACCGGGGGCCTTACTCAGTGAGGAATCGGCGCGGTCGAACTTCGGTTAAGCCATGAATGTGACATCTAAGTCCCCGGCGAATCTCAACTTTTTAATTCTCCCCTTTGAATTTTAAGGGGCTCTGACGTCAAAATTTTGTCACTGCGGAAACTCGGAAATTCCAAGAACGTACGGAATAGACCCCCAGAATCTAATCTTTTCGACAGCCGGAGAGGAGTTCTCTGTAAGAAAAAAGGAAAGAATATAACAGATATCGCCAAAATTCACTGAATATGTTCGATTTTAATAGATTTAAATATCACAATTTGAATTATATTTGGAATCTGTTTTTAATTTTCAATGTTAATTAATTTACAAACTAATATTTATAACGTTTAGTTAGTTAGAAAACTACAATATAAAATTTCTCCTTCTTGATTATGCTCATAGGATATTCATAGCCACTATTTATATCTTTTGAGAATGCCTCCCCTCTCAGTAGCCTCAGTAATGTATATACAATCCTTTAATTTTTTCCGGAACTTTGTCTCGATGTATCTATTTTTGGAGATTTTTTCTTTGACCTTTTTGCAGGTATATCCAATCCTATTCAAAAATTGCTCGAAATATGTGCGAAATAAATAGCCTTTTGCGCATTTATACGAGTACCGACTGATTGTTTTTTGATGACGTAAACAAAAAATAGACCAAATCCTTCCCAGTGACATCAGTAAACATGAAAACCCGTTTTTTAGATGTGTAATTGTTTTAAACTCGTGTTATTTTTACCCCAGCATAATAAATGTTTCATGCGTTTTAAATGTATGTTAAACTGAGTAATTACAGGATCTATTTCATTTGAAAGCTGTATCTTCCAGCAAAATAATTACGGATACACAGCCCTATATCAGATCTGGTGATAATAGTGTTAAATATAAAATGCTGTGAGAAATTTTACCTCTCATTCTTATAATAAGGATTCTTTCTCTACTCACATTTACGAAGTAACCTTGCTTCTTCGTCCACTACATTTCATGCCATGAAGTATTTCGAAAATATATGGCAGTTGGTGTCTACGCTTAAAAATATTATGATTTCAAAATGTAGGCCCAAAATAAGTAGGTATGTGTGCAGCCATCTTTTCTTATTAGTCAGTCTAACTGAATGTGGTTGGCAGAATTAGTGAAAATCCTCACTCAGAAGTTCAGCTAAGTTGGCTACTTTACAGACAATCTGTCAAGTCGTAAACACGGCTCTTACGATACCTGTTTGCGTCAAGTGGTATGTTTAAACGGCCCGTCTTTTCCCTAATTTTATAATGTTCTAATTGAACGTACTTTTTCTGAGTGGGAAGATATTTTTGTCTTACCTTATATAATCGAATTATTTCCGTCTACTCTTCCTCCTTCTCCGACGTTCCATCTTCCCTCCCCTCTTTTCTCCTCTCTTTCTTTGATATCTCTCTTTGTGATTGGGAAGATATTTTTGGTGTCAGAATAACACTGGATTTACTTCAAAGTGGCTCGTCGGCTGCAAGGGTGAGCGACCAACAATCTTAATTCAGTCACTCTTGCAACTAAGCTTTGCTGGGTTGATTGGTTAGGGACGGATTATTTCGTGAAAGGAGGAAAGTGGAGAGAAACCCGCCGTCGGTATTAACCTGCACTGACGTTAAAACGACAGTGGCCCTATCATTTTAACGTTCCGCGGAAGAACGGATTGTACTATTCATTCAGTACTCTTCACGTAGCCATTAAGTGGGGATCGGTATTTTACTGAAAAATATCTACCTTAGCCGATATTGGAACTCCGGCCCTTGCGATGGGGAATTGGTTCTTTAACCATACCAGCCGAGTGTACACATAAATTTATTGCATAAAACATTTTACTCAACAGACTGATCCATTCGTATCCTAATCTAATCCTTCCTTCTCGTACAGTCTAGAGATAGAACCTTCTTAACGAGTAAAAACTTTCAAATTCACTGAGGCACAAATTTAAAAAACATGTTGTCACAAGATACTTTTGGACTGATCTTAGCTATATTTTGTCTGAAATCCGAATTTCAATCCATAAATGACAATTTTTGTTTATCACGTAAGATTTTCTTGTAACATTTGATTTTAAATTTCACATTTGAAGGTTATATCCTTAAAAAATATACAGATAACTAAACCAAAAGGTGGTTTTTAGCGCTTTTTAGGAATATTGTGCTTCTGGAAGGTCCATAATTAGAGTCCGTGAGAGTAAACAGCTAAAATTCTTGCATTTCACCTTTCCGGAAGCCTTTTTCCACAATAGAAATGTTTATACGTTAACATTTACCATGTTAGTCACTGGTTTTCGGTTTTCCAAAATAAACTCCAAATAATAATGAGGGAGTGGATTTGGAGAGACTCATTACTGCCTAAATTTTTGTATGGTATTAACAACTGAATCACAAGAAACATTATTGTCTTACTTATTTTTCTCATTCTTTCACCACGTTTTTAGAAGAAACCCATCCTTCTTTTTTAAGATAATTAGCTTAACTACAAAGCTATCATCTTGTAGTATTTCTCTGAGGACCTACAAAAATCTCTTCTACAATTTTTGCGACGAAATGCGGAAAAGTTTTCCGTTCAAATTTATGTGTCCTTGTCCGTTCCTGCCCATTTATTTTACGAAGTTATTTATTTTTTTTTTAGTTTTTTAGCCTAGCCTAGTTTAGTTTTAGCCTAGTTTTACGTAGTGAGATGGGAGATATATCATCTTAGGATCAAACGAGGGATTATTTTCGGTGTTTTTGCTTAAATTTAAGGAAATTACCTGAAGGCCATATGTTTTCGTTTGTCGTGGTTTTCATGATCACGACTGTCCCAAAGACAAGGAAATCTGTACAATTTGTGCAACAAGCTCCTACACTAAATAACATAGTGATGGCATTAAAGTATCCGCATAACTTCTATTTGAACTTCTCGTGTAGAATCAAATTTAGAAATAGATTCATATTTCCATGTCTATTTCACATTTCAACATGTGCTAAAGGGACTAAAGGGAATTTGTTTTCCTTTTAAAGAGGAACAGTTTATAGACTTACCTTGAAAAAATCGATAAATAAATGCTTCTTCTACGATCTATGATCATGTCTCAGAACATCCATTATGAAAATACATCATTACAGTGTACATAATATACTCTCCTTGAGAGAAAAACATTTGAATTTGATTATGGTTTCTATAGTAACATACATTATTCCCGCGGCCAAGTACGCTCCACCCTTTTTGTCGACATCACAAAAGTTCTGGTTGTTTTTAGACAACTTGAACTCTGAATTTCTCTTAATTATTAAGTTCTCTTGTGTCACTAAGTAGGGCACATTAGAACCCTTTACCTTGAAACTTGGATCTCTTGACCGGCTTTGACCTCTGTGTCATCTTCTTCAGAGCTTTTATTTTTACCAACTGTGATAATACTTGAGGTTCTGGAATAGAAATTGCGCAATAGAGCTCAGTTTGAATTGCCTAAGACAAGTTTTGACATTTTATGATGAGTTTTAATTCAATTATAATCCCACTTGTACTTATGAAACGAAAAAGCAATCTGTCATATGATTTGCTCGTTCCTTCAAAACCATGTTAGCTGCAAATGGCATGTGTAAAGAACTCTTTGTCACTGATGTCAAAAGTCTAGAATATGAAACACAGCTAATGCGTGTAACCCAACTCTTGACCTGATCTACCACCTTGCAAGTGAAATATAGTTCACAGCACTTTTTATTAATACTGTCCGGTCTTTCCCTTGAGATTAAAAATTCAATACACTACAAACTCATTAAAAGTTTCCTAGACGAATTAAGCCATTGTTAGGCACTGATACTCTTTTCGCAAAAAAATTAACACAGTGTAGAAGCCTTCAGTGAGCTGAGTGGAAAAAAGTCGCTCATTTCGAAACGACTCTGTGAGAGTTGAAATACTGCCACATCTGTGCAGAAAAATATACAAAATAATTACACTATGGGTATACCAAAAACAACAGTGCATGATGAAGAAAATTTGAAGGCAAATTGGGATTTTCCGCGTAAAAACAAGTAAGAATCACTGAAAATATTTCCTGGTAAAACTGTGTGTTGACCAGTGATATCACCTTTAATTTTTTTGAAATAAATAACATTTCATCATCAATCTGTATAAAAGTATTGGGTATACGACCATTTAACGCTAGTAGCAAGATTTGGCGTTGTGCCTTTCTTTGCAGCGAGATACATTTTCCCAATGACAGTATTATAAAGCCTTCAATGATTTATTTCTCGGAACTTTTCGCGGCGAGGCAATCTCAAAGTAGGTATATTTTCTCCAAATTATCGAAATATACTTTAGAGTTCGTCTTCTCGATCTTATTGGACTGATATTAAGATGATATAGCAAATAATAGGTTACTTCTGGTCTGCAGCCACCATATTCTAAGATTTCTGGCTCAACTGTTGGGGTAGTTATCAAAACATCTTGGTCCGGCATTTTCATAAAATATGCATCACGTCTCGAGTAAAATAGAGCCAAGGTTCTTCGCAAGTTATTGACAAATACATATTGTTGATATATATTAGTTTTTTAAAATTTTTTTCAAATATTTCTAAATCAACGTTGCCATTAATTTTTACTTAAGAAATTTTCATACCTTTCCATGAAGGGAGCGAAAGCTTGTCCTAATTTTTAACATTACGTTATTGATAGTTTTCTGATTTTGTACATTTTTAATTTTACCGAGAAAAATCTCTAATTGTAAGTTCCTAGAGATATGGAGTTAACATAAAAAGAATCCCAACCTCATGCTCCTGAAGTACTTTATTTTAGAAAATTATCTGTAGATGTGCAACATAATGCCTTCCCGTTTAACTTTCGGTATGAAATGAGTAATTGGAAGTGTAGGTTATAAGTTATCATCGCATTCTTCACTTTAGTGTGGTTCACTATCTGTGAACTTTTAGTCCTCCTCTAACACTTCTTCTCCCTTCCCTCTGTTCTCCTCTCATTCAGCGCCAGCTCTTGCCGTGAGCATTCTCCTCGTACGCTCTAACGGGAGCTAAACTGCGTGCCGCTCCCAACCAGGCGCTGGGAGTCACACCAAAGCCTGAACTCCCTCGGGAATGTCCTATTTGCTATAATATCCGACTCCATATTAGCGTTCCGCGCGTGTACCGGACGGAAAATATTTGCGTGGAAAAGTAGCCATTCAAGCTTTACGAGGGTCGAGGATAAATTTCCACGAATACAAATTTCACGACATTGTTTCCGCGACGAAATGCCTCCGAGATGGACGGGGCCCGGAGAGAAAAGTTGGAATATTGGAACGCAGGGAAATGAATTCAAAGGCCATAAACACCAGCCTTTCCTTTCCTCCCTTATTCTCGCAGTGAGTTCTCTGCCCTATTCATTTTGATGATACAGGCGATGCTATGATGGTACTTTTCCTCTCAAGAAGTATGATTTTTTACATTAATATTTGTAATATGTTAGGACTTCAGTGTGAAATTTGGGCCCTATTTCAGAGATTTCATAGCCGGTGAAACAATTTGGGCAATATCTACTGTAGGTTTTTCCTTTTATAGGTATTGCTTTTCTCCAAGATGTGAACTACACTTAGATATCCCAGTACAGGTAGCACAGGAAGGGTTTATGTTGAAATTAAAGTTTTGAGAGCTGATGTTCTATTCAGGAAGACTGCAGAATTTTTGAGCCTCGACAGTGACGAAATGTTGACATCACTGCCTCAAATATTTCCTATAATGCCGAACAAAAGTTGAAACTAGTTGAAGGCTGATAAGGGCTCACTTAAGGATTTTCTGAAGTTCACCAGTTTTGACTGCTTAATGGATAAGGTACCCGGACGTAGAGATCATTACTTATTTTCTAGTTAGAATAAGTTCTAATTCTTCTCGAGACTTAAGTTGGAATGGGTCAATGTTTTCATACGACAGAAGGAAGGAAGAGTTCAATTAGTCCAAGCATTCAAAAAAATTTGCTGTTACTCTTTGTAACAAGTATTTTCTTTGTTGTTTTTCTACTTTGTATTATGCTCCACGTTATGGGAGCCAAAAATGTAAAAGGTATTATTACAAATTAATACGCGAAATGCCACACGTTGTGGATAAACATGTAACACGAAAAACTATTGACTCTTTTACCTGGAAAGAAACCACGATTGCGATATCTTCTCGTACCTTATATTTTAATTACTTTGCCCCAGCTTGCTCGTTGGAAAAGAAAATACATGAAACATTGCAGGTTTAAAGATACGGTTGCAATTTACTTGACAAAATGAAATATTCAATTTACAGACAATTTAAATAATCAAAATAATTCCTTATACCCTTAGGTCATGACCAACTGTATATTCTAATTTAGACACAAATTTGGTATATGAATAATTATTCCTTCTTTGAAGTATATTGTCTAATTATTTGCCACACTTTATCACTTAAACTTTTCACAAAATCCAATTACTTGATACAAAGGGATACCAGTCACAAACTTAATTCTTGGCCAATTAAAACCTCTTGCCTTATGGCTTCTTGTATCTTATATGAAAATAAAAGTTTATAGTTACAACCCAATTATTCGACGACACAGGTTGGTTTGTCCCTCTGTGGTCTGGAAAATCCTCTCAGCCTGCGTGGTGTTCGTCCTTGGCGGGCCCTCAGCTTTTTGGGTCTCGTCCTGTTGTAAAATCTCCCGTTCCTCTCCTTAATTCCAGCTCCTTTGTCAATTCTCCTTTTCTACGTGGGCTATGTCTCGCACGATGCCACACTCTGGAACTTCCCTCTACCAAAAACTTGCGTGCTCTCTCTTTGCACGTCCGTTCACTGCAAGGGTTTTCTACCAAGCTATTTGCGTGCTGTCTTTGCACGACCCTACAGTCCGACGGTTTCCTCTACAATCTTCTTTTGTTGCCGACGCTTCCACTCCTAGGTCTATTGTTTATTCTCAAAATTTACAATGTGGTGGGCCCCTTATTGTTATTATAAACCATGAGGTGGTAAAAGAAAAATGGCGAGGCCAGCGTTATTTTACATCTTAGAAAGATGAATTTGCTCTCATGCATTGATCTAATTTACGAATCGTTTAAGACTTGGATTCTATCCTTCGTTTCAATACTATTCTTCTTATTCAGGTTAAATTAGATCTGCCTTAATCCATATGTTCTCCTCATTTTTTCACTTGTACGTTGGTTTTTAATTGCCCAGTGGATAAATTGCACCTCTGTTAAATTTTCAGTACGTAAACTCTTTGAGCACCTCACCTACAGTCTTAATCATTTTTAAGGTATATCATTATTTTGTATTTAAATTTCTGTAAATTTCCCCATAGTAAAATTATTTTTAACTCTTATTATTCTGTTTCTCCAAGTATGAACATATAATTCTTGTAATGTCTCATCCGTGGCAAAAACATAACTCTAGGCGTATATGGTTAGCAAAATGACCATAAATAGTTTGAGCATTAAGAGGTTGACATGATGATCGAAGACAGTATAGAATAACATCGGCAATTAATGAAAACATGCAACTGGATGGACTTTTCTGGAATTACAATATTCTAGTAATGGTCCGCTAAAAAGATTTATTCTTAATTGGATAGTTAGTATTTGTCTCAGAGAAGTGGGGCTGCATAAAGATACTACATGATTATTTATCTAAGAAGAAATTTTAAAGGAGTGCCTAAATCTTTCGTTGAAAATTAAACTGAAAACTCTTTGTAGCTTAGCAAAGGCAACAATATTGTCTTTAAATTAAAGATCATGACAATCAACGGAACTTATGCTTCACAAGCCATTTTTATTATTTCCTGGAATTCGAATTGCTTTCATCTTACGGAAGAGAATATGTCTTATCTAACGGCTAAACTTGATGTTCCTGAATTTCATGTTCATTTTCCCAGCGGTCTGAAATGAAATTAAATGCGAAGATAACTGAAGTCGGTCACGATGTATTAAACTGAAGTTTTGCTTTTGCGAAAATCTTAGGAAATATTCTCACGGCCTCTAAAATTGGATCAATTCCTATAATTGCTTCCCTTCATTCGTAATTCAACGTCAATCCTATCATTTTCATTCATTTCAATCGGTGACTCCTAATAAAATCTCTGCAAGATTAATGGTTGAGTCGGCCAACATCCTGATAATTTTAGTCGAATGCCTGGATTTCCAACTTCTCCTCACCGTTCAAATTAATCCAATCGCCCCTTCCCTCTTTCCTAATTAGGATTCCTAGTTGCGTCTAATCAGCATTTCTAATAAGGCTCCATCACGATTTACTACCGACTCAGCGAGCCTATTCGTTCAAAAGTTCGCCCCGATTCTGACGCCCGGTAGCTGCTCCCCGCCGCTTTCCTCTCTTCACTTATTCTTCATTCAAATCCAATCGAAGGCACCGCTCTACCAAGCGATGGATGGCTCTACCGACTGCCGAGATTTCTTCCGTTATAACTTTAACTTTCGGATACCATTCCGATGGAGCCAAACCGCCACTTTGGACGGGAGAATAGTCCTTTTCTTCTTGGTCGATTCATTCATTTTTCAAAAGAGTAAATGGAATTTAGCTCCATGAGCTAAGGTGCTCTCTTTTCTTAGGCTTCACGGTTTTATTTGAGATTGTTTGCCATCCCTATCCTCACTTGCACTTACAATTAGCTTTTTATAAACGTCAATAATATAATTTCATAGATGCGCTCTTCCGTAACTTGGAAGGGTACCGCACCTATTTTTCACATTTTCGTTTTTTATGAAAATCTCTTTCAATATCAGCAACGCTATTTTGAGATTTACTTCAATGCAGAATATGAATGTTTAGATGGCAACTGGACTAAAAGTTGAAATATAACGATCAAAATTTGCATTACTAAGTTGTGGAGATAAACAGTAAATGCAAAATTTGTATGTTTAAGATTTTTTGATGAAAACAAATGCTAGGATGTATACCCTAAATTTTATTTTCATCATTCAATGACTGAGACCTATAGCTAAATCAGAAAAAACTATTTTGAATTCTTTGCCGTTTTTAATCCCATATTTTGGGTCTCTTTTAGCTGAATATTGTGATATTTACATGGGTTTATACACATACGCAGGGATGGACAATCACTTTATCGGAAGAGAACTTGCACTGCTAGATTCTGACCCGGATGCCATTGAGTTAATGCATTGCTAAACATTGTCAGAATATTGAGCGATTAACATTTATGGGAGCTGATCAACTACTTCTTAAATGTACTGCTTGATATTGATAGTTTCTTTTCCAAATTATTTTCCATATGAACCTATGTAAAACTTTAACAGTGATTACTCATGAAATGTTGCTTGTCTGATATCGTGGGAGGATACTCTTTGGTTGCAAGAGTTATTTTTTGTATTTAAAGTAATGTGTCTCATTTTAATAATAATAATAAACTCGTTTATTGTTCTAGGAGTGAACTCCTTTGGAACATATAAATTAAATACAGGTCATTGAAACATGATCGCATTATCTACGCTGGTTACCTGGGAAGTCAGATGATACGAACGACCATCACGACGATCACGAAAGAATATAAAGTCGAGTTTTGAAGAGTAATTTTGAAATGTCTTTGGTAAAATATATGGAGAGTAGGTACCACTGGGGCTTTGTTTGAGTATAATTCACGTAAAATTAACCCAATTTACTGGTTCTCTTCCCAGAGAGATCAATAGTCTTTTCTAAGGTGAGCTGAGTAAATTCCCAGTGTGCCTGAGTTCTGAAATACTCAGGTAACGATTTTGGGAACCATAAGTTGCTGAGAATCCGCTCAGTATTATATAGGACGTGGTTATCTTATCTCGCCTCGCCACTCCATATAAAACCAGTGTATCTTCAATTGCTTTGGTTTGAAGGTACTTTCTCAACCCTACATGGCCAGCAAACAATCATGCCACTGCCCTCAGAGTACTTGTGGCAGTGTAATGCAGTCTTTCAAAATCGTATATTTCTCTCCCGAGAGCCGTTAATCGGGATTAAATCCCCCCTCCCAAGGATCATTACGTATTATTTCCCTATGGTTCGTCTAACCCCCATTCATATAATTATTGCCTTATCGTGCAAAAATGTGTCTTGCTTTTTCATCGTCAACTATTGCCAATTTTACAGCGGGGAAAAAATTAAATCCACCTACTACAACTACAACCTCTCGAAAGTACCGGAGAGATCTAGGAAATGTCATCAAGGTCCTAGATCCGATGAAGGGAAATACCTGATCTACACCTCCTCGTGGTAGAGAGGGGACAACGTCACTTTAAGTGACGGCGAACGTAGACAGGGACCGAAGGATGACCGGGATAAGTCATCATCCCAGCATTTGCTGGGCAGGGCACCCTCTTGTCCTGGAAATGGGAAACCGTTTCCGAAGGCGGAAGAACCAACAGATGGTCAACGACATAGGATGTGGAAGGCAAAGGGAAACCACCACATTAAAGATCCCAGGATATCCCATGCATCAGCAATCAACCATGTCTGTACCTTTTGTAAAATTTTCCGGAGATAAAATAGTCCCCCAATCGGATCTCCGGGTGGGGACTGCAAAAGATATAAACAAGGTGAAGAAAAACAATTTTAAAATAACAACTTGGAATGTGAGAACCCTGCTGCAGTGCAGCAAACTAGAAAACCTGAAACTTGAATTGAACGACTGGAATTGATATCCTTGGCATATCAGAAATGAGATGGCTCCAATCAGGAGACTTCTGGTCAGGAGAATACAGAGTCATTCACACCAGAACTGATCAATACAGACCAGGAGTGGGAGGAACGGGAGTAATTTTAAGGAAAAACATTGGATCACTTGTCAAGGAATAGGTGCAATATAGCTCCAGGATAATATTAGTCAGATTGGAAACTAAACCAAAAGACACCGTAGTAATACAAGTTTATATGCCTACATCCAAAGGAGCGGATGCGGTAGTTGACGAAATATACGAAGAAATAAGTAATGCGATCAGACATGACAAGGGAGATGAAAACCTGACTGTCATGGGGGACTGGTATGCGAGTGTGGGTGAGGAACTGGATGAAGGGATTATCGACAGCGATGGACTTGGAAAAAGAAATGAAAGAGGAACTCGGCTAATCGTGTTCTGCTCGAGACATCAACTAGTTGTGGAAAACCCTCTTTTCCAGCATCACAAGAGAAGAAGATACATCTGGAAGGCCCCAAGAGACTTAAGAAGACAACAGGTCAATTACATTTTGGTGAAATCACCTTTTAGGAACCAAGTGAAAGACTGCAGGAGCTACCCATCTGCAGACATAGATAGCGACCGCAACCTGGTTCTGATGAATAGCTCACTCAGATGTAAATGTCTTAAGAGAAAGGAGGTAAAACAGAAATGGGAAATGGAAAAACTGAAAACTGAGGGAATTGCCAGACAGTTCGTACAGGAAACGGACGACCTTGCTAAATACTTCCAACATGGCAGCGTAAAAGAAGAATGGGAGCAAATTAAATCCGGTATATACAAAGCAGCAGGAAAGATAGTTGGAAAAACTAAATCCAACAACAAAAGGAAATGGATCACAGCAGATGTTATTCAGCTTAGCGAAAACAGAAGACTATACAAAAGCACCATTGACGAACAAGGAAAAGCTGAATACAGAAGACTGAGGAACTTAATCAACAGAGAAGCTAGGAAAGCAAAAGAAGTTTTTTTAGGAAATGTGCAGGGAAGTGGAAGAAAATGTGCAGAAAGGAAAAACTGATATAGCCTACAGGACAGCAAACAAATTTTTTAACAAACGGAAAACGACAATCTCGGGCACAATAGAAGACAAAGAGGGGAAAATGCTGTTTGGTGAAGACGTGGGGAAGAGGTAGAAAGAGTACATTGAGGAATCGTATGACGGACCTCCTCTATTAGATAGTGTAATATGAAAGGAAGAGGAAGTTAAAGAAAATGAAAAAGGAGACGACATCCTGCTTAAAGAATTTGACAAAGCTCTTAAAGATCTACAGGAGAACAAAGCAATTGATGAGATTTCATCAGAACTAATCAAGAATCCTGGTGAAAATATGAAAACGATGCTGCTGAAAATGATTAGGTCCATATATAACACAGGAGAGATACCAACCGACTTCCAGAAATGCACTATGGTTCCTATACCGAAGAAGGCGGTAGCTACAAAATGCAAACAGTACCGAACTATAAGCCTAATATCGCATGCATCGAAAATCCTCATTAAGATAATCCTGAGGAGAATTGAAGGAAAGGTAGAGAATATGCTGAGTGAAGATCAGTATGGATTTAGAAGAGGATCAGGAACAAGAGAGGCGATTCTGGCATTGAGGCTTCTAATTGAAAAACAAATGCAGAGAAATAAAACTACTTTTGTTGCCTTCATTGACCTGGAAAATGCGTTTGGCAATGTTATCTGGAAAGAGATGTTCAGAGTGCTGAAGAAAGCATGCCTAAAATATAAAGACATCCAGGTGATTCTCAGCTTATATGATGTGCTCTCTCTCCTCTTATATTCAATGCTTACATCCAGGAAGCTATAGGCCAAGTTCGCAAAACTACTGAGGTGGGGATTAAAATTAATGGACAGAAGATAGATATGCTGCGTTACGCAGATGACATTGCTGTGATAACGGAGACGAAATAAGATCTAGAATGGATGCTCAACACAATGGGTAGGATTCTCTGTAATCAGTAGGGCATGAGAATAAACAAACGCAAAACCAAAGTGATGGTTTGCAGTAATGAAGAACAATAAGAACCTCCAATAATAAGAATTGGAGGAGAGAAGCTAGAAGTAATAGAGGAATTTGCCTACTTGGGAAGCAGAAGAACAAGAAATGGTAGAAGCCAGAAATAAATTGTGAGGAGAATACATCAGGCCAAAATTGCATTCTTTCTAAGAAAGAACCAACTCACCAGCAAGAACATTAGTTTGGAAATAAGGAAACGGATGATGAAAGCATTTGTTTGGAGTGTGGCCGTATACGGGAGCGAAACATGGGTAATAAGAAAACAAGGAAGTAGGCGGCTAGAAGCCTGGAGATGTGGCTCTACAGAAGGATGTTGAAGCTCAGCTGGAGAGATAGAATCACAAATGAAGAGGTACTGAGAAGAGTTCAGGAAACCAGATCCCTGTGGAGGCATATCCAAACGAGAAGAGACAAACTCGTAGGGCACATTCAAAGACACGACAACATCGTTAGAACAATAGCATAAGGAGCTATAGAGGGAAGGAACCGCCAGGGACGACCAAGGATGTCATTCATGCAGCAGATTGTGAATGATATGGGTTGCATCACATACACAGAAATGAAGAGGAAGGCAGACAGAAGAGAGTATTGGCGTACTGCAGCAAATCAACCTCAGGGTTGAACACTGAAGAAGAAGACTACAACTAATTTACAATGAACTTTAAACCCTCTTATGATAACTGTTGGAATAATGATTTCTTGCTAGTGCAATGGCAAGTCAAAGGTTTGTTGTTTGATTTGCACTCAGCGCAATAAATGTCCACACTTTGTCATGTTACACCTGACCATTTTCACTCTTGAAACTTCTTGACCAAATAAATACCGATTCATAATTGAAGTTAAAGCTAAACTTGAAATGTATTTCGATCTACACAGTTTTCCAGAATTTCATCTGCAAGAGTTGGTTGCGTGACAACACTTTTGCGGGCTATCCTCCCAGCATCTTCAAAAGGCTGAAGGTCAAGAAGAAAACACCATCCACCTAAGGATACCAGCAGGTTAGACAGTAAAACTGTTTTCTCACAACCAAATCAATGTGTAAGACAGCCATAAAAATACTGTTACTATCCGCTTAAGCGTCATAAAACACTAAGTGAGAATATTGAGCTGTGTTTATTTAAGAGCCTGAGACATTTTGCCAGCGTTTATCCGCGAAAATAAATTCTTATTTTTCTTGGATCTTTTCCACCCATCCGTTTCAAGACAAAATAAATCAGGCTTATTGTTATCACATTCACCCCAGAGTTTTCCAGCTCTTTTCTTTCGCCTTGGGCTTAGGGTTCTTTCACCAAATACATAATTTATGTCCTACAATCACGAGAGGGCTCAATCTGCCGTCACACCACGACGGGTGACATTCCTCCAAACTCAATTTCTGAGTCAACCTAACGTTTTATTTTCCGAAATTCACTCATTCTTCTTTGGAACCCTACTAGCAGTCAAGTTTGAAACTCCTAGGAAAAAAACTTTCTCATTTTAACTCAATAACGCCGAGGAAAAACACCTAGACACGTCCTCATCACAATAACAAATTTCTCCAAATCGGGTAAGAAGTTTTGGAGGTAATTTGGAGGGCAGGAGAGCTTGCAAGAAAATGACTAAAAGTAGAGCAAGAAATAAAGTCAAGTTGGGAGTATAAATATTTATTTCCTTTCCACATTATTTGTGGTCGTAACTTGCTTATCCGGCAAACAACACCCGGAGGCCACCGCGAGACTGGCCCACTGTCGTGTGGTCTGGTTGAGTCGGCAGGAGAAGTCATGGGTTTTGGAAGGGAAGCTCCATGAGGGTAAGCGGGTGGGGTCGAGGAGGGGGAGGCGGGACAGTGGCGGTTTTACAACGTCCTCCTGTCCGCAAAGGAACAGAAGAGAAACGAAATTCCGAAGAAAAACACAAGGCCACGAAAGTAGGCGGTTGGAGTGGGAGGGGATGGAGAAGGGAAAGGAAAAGGAACTGCTTTGGCCACGGAGAGCTAAATCTGGGAAACGAGAGTGGGCAAGGAAACATTTTTATGCGTGGAAGGAGACAGTGGAAGCAGGACACCGCTTTGAGAATACAAGTCGGTTGGGATAAGCGAGTGAGAATCGCGAGAAAGGGAAATTAGAGAGGGAGAGAGAAATAAACCACGGAAGGAGCAATGAAATTGTCATGCAACGAAAGTATAGCATGGTTAAAACAGTTAGGGAATGAGTGAGTTAGGACAGTTTTAAATCAAATCTCGCTTTGTACTTTCCACCGCGGTTTCAGCAGGCTAGATCATTATCAAGGGATTATATAACCTCGATAATGACATATTTTGTCGAAACCATGGGATTAGATCACTTTAATGATGGTGATTAAAGGTGGTTTAAGCGAAATATCATTTCACCTATAAATCAATGAATTTGGTTTCACTTTTATTTAAAATATCTCACTCTTCGAATGATACCAAAATATTATCCCCTCACTGAACTACTTTCCGAGATTTATGATGAAACATACCAGCCATTATTCATCGAAAGTGGTACTTGTACACACTCCAGGGGGACTATATTTTAAAAAACGAGGAATATTTAGCACTTACAGTTAGATCTCATAAAAAAATTAACAACGTGTAGTTCGTATATTTTTCAGCTATTTTTGAAAATAAATCATTTATTTACCGTAGTAATTTTTCAGGACCATTTAAAAACCTTCCGTTGTGGTGGAGTTAACAACGTAATGCATAAAAAAATGCGTAAAACTAAAAACTTATGCACATTTTTTTTGTTTAGAATGTCAGGCATAGCATAATTGCTTAGAACTTCAGGCAGATACAAGTATACATTTCTATCATTAATAATTCAATATTTAATTGATGCTTCCTACAGCCGCTGAAGTTAAAACGTATAGTTCGAATATGGCCTCCGTTATTACTAGGGAACTATCTCGCTCAAATTACCTTAACGGATTATACCACCCTATTAATGCCATAATTGTTCGAAAGCATGGTTGGTATTTATTAATAAGTGTGGGAAGTACCAAGTGAGATTTTATTTCATGTATCACCTTTCCACAAAGTAACGCCTGAAACTTTAACTTGTTTAGGACAGCTTGACTTAAAGTCGCATACTAAAACGTGCCCCGCAACATTATTAGCAGTTTCACGTTGAGAATGTATCACTCATGAATCGTGAACACAGCCCAAATGGCACGGTGGTGTGTAACTTGAGTGCTGATGATTAGTATCGCAATTTGAAGAGATAGATTGTAAATTTTTGGAACTAAGAAATGACGACAATATTTTACATGCATTCCAGGTGTCAAAGAAAAAAGGGCCGACATTTGACAGGCATACGAATAAATATTAATTTTTACATTTTTCCATCATCAAAATGTAATCTGTAGGCATTATTCTTCATTGTTCAATATGCAAATGTTTTAATTGATCTTTAAATTGGTTAAATTTAGGAATAAACACATAAAATCATTTTAATATAAATAAGCAAGTATACCACAACAGAACTGGGACATAATAAACTATGTACATAAAAATTTGCCTCGCCATCTATACACGTCCTATCTCAAATTGGCTGGTACTTAAAGGGTTATGGAAATCATTGGAAGAAATATAGCTTGTGTATTAGTCACCCACTGAAGGAGACTCACTTATATTTTAATGTCACGGTGAAAAGCATCATCTGCATGGACTGGGATTCAAACTCAGATCCCCCGCGTTTGCGCCGGATGCTATAACAATTAACCTACTCAGGCTTTGTATTCCATTCTGAAACACTACTATCTGTGATTTTTTATTGAGGTTTGAATCGCACCAGATGCCGTGGTGCCGTGCACGTAATGCATTGAAGTACTCGAGCGATACTCGAGGGATTGGGGTCAAAAGAATTCTGTTCTTAGCCATGATTGTCATGCGTTCGTTCACTCAAGGCGTTATTTTCAATTTGAAAAATAATTTGCAAATGCAAGAAAATCGGGTATGTGCCCATTATTGACCAACCGTTTTCTTGATCTCATTAATGTGATCCGTAAATGCGCAACTAAAAGACTTGGGAATCACAAAGTGAAACTATTATTCGCTTCGCCATTAAGCCCTGACTCACAAATGGGTCACAGACCGTTTTTTTTTCATTTGGACTCAGTCTGTGAGATGGCTCGATGAAAAGGATTTCGCCAGCTGGCACAAATAAGTAGAGAGCAGATGTGGCAATGTCCATTGTGCGCGTAACGGATGATTTTTTCAATCGCTCCATGCCTTTTTCCCCAGCGCTGGATTCCCCCGGGCGTAATCTATCTGAGTGCAGCGATATCATGGAGATCAAACTGAGATTCAAAAGCGGGCATAATGGCTCAGGATTGAGAAACATTGTAGTGAAAAAAATGAATGGCATGAGCGGTTGAAACCATCTCAATGTGAACTGTGAAATTTTAAAGGAAGAGACAGGGAGTGTTGGCATGAAAGTAGCAGGATAATATGCAACGCAGCGCCGTAGCTCATTACGGGCCCATTAAGTTATATTTTTACGTGCTCTTTTAAACTCGTGCACTCCAGTAGGAGGGCATCAAAAATTGAAAAATAATGGAATGCAAGTGTTTGTGAGCCCCTCACTTTCATCAAAAGAAAATATAAAAAGGAAGCCTTCTAAACATGACCGAGGAGTTTCGAAAGATTATTTTTTCTATATCGTGGGCGAATGACTCACCTCCTCTCCATGCTGTTTCCCCCTGATGACTTTTGTGCCCTACCTTGCGCGATCCTCGATTCATTCTCTTTCTCCCCCGCGTGTCTTGCACTCTTTTTCTTCTTCATCTTTCTTCTCCTCTTCAATGACTTGAACGAGAGGCTAAAGAAGAGGAAAGGAGTGGAGCTCAAAAGGAGACTTGTTTTTCATCGTTATTCGGAGAGAAGGCCCGATGCCTTTCCTTTCACTCCCTCGGCTGTCCCAGTCCTCTCCTTTCCCTGAATGGATTACTCACTGTAATCCTCTATCGCGCTCTCTCCTTTAAGCGAAATCTTTTTCTTTCTCCTTGACGGGATTGGAGAAAATTCGTGAATTAAATTTCATGATTTCTTTTGTCTCTGCCTAACCGAACCCTCGCATGACCTAGAGTTTCAATCCAGAGTTTTACCTTGAGAAAAGTCTTTATCCCAAAACGATGAAATTATGAGGCCAATTATGCCGGGGATTCTTGGGTGCATCGTATTTTTATTACTGGGAAATTGATTTGAGAAACACTAGCCCAACCCTCCTCTCAAAAGTAATTTCGATAATTATTGGAGAATAAAGAACTGCATAAGGGCCTATAAGCAATGCGGAAGCAGTAAATACCATATGATATTCAAAACCCTTTAATTAATTGCATATGCCTTAACTGGTTTCAAAATTATATCACTGGTAAATATCAAATTTTCCTTTCCCAACCTGTTTTAATATGAATTTATAATTGTCATATTTCTTCACATTTAAAAAACATATTTTTAATGTCAATTCTCGTGTAATTACAAATATTATTGCTATTTTGTGTATCGTCGACAAGTTTTCTACCAGTTTAAACAGTTTGAATTATTTTCATTTCAACACAGTTTATTGTGCCGCATTGAAAGTTAAATCGGTTATTTATTTAGACATTAATTTATCTTTGGTGAAAATAATTGCTATATTACATCGTTTTCGAACCCGGATACTTAATTCAACTAGTTATCATTACCCATATTTCTGTAAGTGAACACCGGTGAATCTCTAATTATCGAAAAAGCACTGATACATGACTGAATCTGTAAAATTTTGTAGTCACTGAGTTATAAACTCAGGAATGTAAAACTATTTAATGAACATTGCCAGCAGATGAGAAAATAAGCTAATATATCGACATAAACCTTAGCAGTCAACTGTTTGCTTTAATCCAAAGGGAGCGTAATTGCTGAGCTTGGAAGGCCTTTGAAAGGTTAAGATATTTTTTTCGGCTCTTTTCGAATTTTTTTAATGCCCTTGAGATTTCTGAGATTTCTTTTTAAGGATTTCTATCATAAACACAACGCAGTACGAGCTCCCAAATAGAGAGCTACCTCAGAAATTAATGGAGGACAAGAGTCTCCTAACAAATCTCAGGTTCCTTAAAAAATTAATGAAAAAAATCACGAGTTTCAGATGTCTAAAATGCCTAAAAATATGTGAATGGTTTGAAAAGAAAATTCAATGAATTATTCCTTTGTTGAGTCAATAATATACTATCAAATGTATGACAAAGCATTATTGGCTGAAGTATTCCGTCTAATTTAACTTGAGAATTCGTTGCTGTTATTGGAGCGAGATATTTTGACATTTTTCCCCAATTGTGTCTCAAAGCAGCAGTGGGGATATGTATGTCTTTTTTCCTGTATTATTGTAATCTATATTATCATTTTGAGATACGATCCGCCAAAGAACGAGTAATTCATCTGGATACTCTCGTCGATAAGAAAATTGAGACAATTATTTTTGATGGTGGAATTTAATTCTTGATCATTTCATATTTATTCATTTGGAAAAGTTAGACACTAGTAAATAATTTTATCGTTTAACGATAGCAAGCAAGTTTCTTTGCAACTCAACTTAGGTAAGCCAGCTATCGTTGAGCATTCTGTCCACTGCTCTTTTTTCTCCAGAACATTTACGCATTAGAACTACTTCCTAATTCAGTTTCAACCATATTAAAAGCAGGCTACAGACTATAATGATCTTTCTCCATAAATGAAATGGATGTAGAATCTATTTTCTTGCATACATTTCAATGCTGAAATATATACAAAATGGTATTTTAGCCATTACAATTTTAAATAGTTTAAACTTACTCATTGCTTTTTCATTTATCTATCTTTGAATTGTGACTTACTTTTGTTTCCTCTTTAACGCAGACATTGTTTTGTGCATAGATATACATCTATTAGATATCGGACTATCAAATAATAGCAGGTTTTTGGTAAATTATGGATATTTTAAAGTTACTTTTAATTAGAGGATAACAATTTGTTCAGTATGTGACCCGTTTCCTGAACCCATTTCAGATAAAGCGTTGATTTTTTTGACAAAGGTTTTCTTTGAATTGCAGCGCAGGATATAAGATTTATATTACGCCGTAACTGTACGTCTGAATTCGATTTGAGTTTTAATTGGTGAGAGCGCACGAAAAAGAAACGTCGTCAACGAAATTCGAAAGGGGTCTATATCACTTCTCGTATTACTGCACCATTCTCATCTGTTTGCCTTTCGAGTAAATTTTAGAGAGCGCACGACTCAAACGTTGTTTTATAAAAAAAAAATATATATATATATATATATATATATATATATATATATATATATATATATATATATATATATAAAAGAATAGTACAGATTCCAAGAGAGCGGCCCCGACGCTGACGTGGCTAATTACGCCTCTCATTCGAACAACTCTCTCGGCGTTCGGGAGCGGCGGATGAATATAACGAATGGGTGGGGGGGCGCACCATGATGGGGTGAAGGCGCACTCTGGGTGGGTGTAGCGGGCGCGTTCAGAAATGCCACGTGAATGACGTCGAGGGCACAGAGAACACGGGTGTAAATAACAAATCGAGAGAAAGTGAACATTTCGTCAAGGTGGGAAGGAGAAGGGTGAGAGGGCTGGGTGCGGAGCGGGTGGGTGGGCAAAGGCACCTTTTTCACCGAGGGGGTGTTTTTCCCATTCGATGAGCGGAGTGTACTCACATCGACAGCCGACGGAAATATCAAAGGTATGGATCCACGTCAGATCTCTCTCAGGTCTCTCTTTCGTCCAGTTCACCTCCACCGTATAACTAAATGGTGACATGTATTATAGGAGTATATTTAGTGGAGCTCAATAATTATTGTAGTCACTTATTGTGGGCGGAAGAACAAGTTTTTGCACTATATTTTTGGCAATGTATCTCTCATATTTTGTCGCATCTGTCAGACCTAGAGATGTAGTGAGGAGTCATGATAATATTCTCTGTGTCGCTCTGAAAAAATATCAGTTCTGAATTTTTCAGGCAACCTAAGCCTAGCGTGTAGCCTTCGAGTCTCTAGGGGCTCCCACCTTTATCCCTTTAAAAGTTGTGAGACACTATATGTACTCTCTTAGCAGTATTTGACAAAATGCGCTGCTTTCTTTTTGTATTTTATTAATTTTTCGATTAAATCTCTATGACCAGGGTCCCAAATGCTCGCGACGTATTCGAGGTGTGGCCTTACCAGAGCAAAGTAGCATCTCTCTTTAACTTTTGCATCCGAGGACCTTTCTATTATGCGTTTATCAAAACTTAGTTTAATTAATGCTGTGCCTTATATGTTTTGTATGTGTAATACCCACGATATATCAGAAAATAAGGTGATGCCAAGATATTTTACTGCATCTGACGATTTTATGTTTACTCCATCCATAGTATTCCACCCACTAACTGGTGTCCTTCTCCTCAAATACTAATTTTATCAATTTTAGGTCCGATAGAAGCGATTGAATATGATAAATATATTGCGAAACAGGCAGGTCCGAAAATGCGTTCTTTCCACGCACAATAAGTGACCAACGTAATAACTGAGCTCCGCTCCAAACCCATCCCTAAATACACTTTACCATTTCATCTCCCATATATTATCCGTTACACGGCTGGTGCCCTAACACACCCTTCCATAAACACATAAAGTTTTTTGCTAGATAGCATGGAGATGTAATTTCCTTATCCTTCTACAGTGTGCCTGAACTACTTTCATGGACTTCAATAAACTTTTTACCCGTTGAAATGTAGTTTTCGGGTAATCTCCTGTTGCAGGGGTTTTTCTCAAGAATGGAATTCTAAAATTCTCACGCTATCCTATTAGGATGCTTGTACCTCACTCAATTAATTTTTAATCCGTCGATAAACGTATTCATATATTTTTTGTGATACATTTTGTGAACGTGCACATGAATTATTTTTTCACGGATCTAACTTTAACGAGGAGTAAGGTAGGTAAATGGACTTCATATTCTACACCTGACTATTGAAGCTAAAATTGAACGTGAAACAGAGAGAAGGTGAAGAAGAGTATGATAGCTACAGTTTTGAGGCATGGACCAGGTTACAAAAGATATTAGGTGAAATACAATTAACAAAATATATAACTTTATTGAAAAGGTGGTCTCTAAAGTATATTTATGGATTAATGGCATGCCGTGGGGTTACTGTGGATGCTTGAGGGCTCCATTTCCATCCCATTAGCCTGGATTTGCATCATGTTTTTATACTTGATCCCATCTTGAGTGCTATGTGGAGTACTCTTCCAGTGCGGTTCACCGCCCGTCGGATGGGATGTTAAATCTTAGACGAGGACGTTAAATCTATTCTTGGCACCTTTGGTCAAAGGTAGGCCAATGCTGACACCGCGTATCTCTTCATCCTATCTCGATTCCATAAGAAACGCAACTATTTAGCCTCAATTGCAAAAGTAACTTCAGTTATCGATCTCCTCATCAAATAAGCAACCAAACTGTTTAAAAATGAGAACGAGGGAAACATATCAACAATATCCGTGTTTCACCGCTGGAAATACCAAAAGCTTGGATTCCCGTGAGATCTAATTCCCCTACTCGTCCGTCCTGCTCACCTCTTCCTCCTTCCTTCCTCAAGATCAATTCAGTTCATTTCTTTCTCTCGCTGCGTTTTTCTTTTTTTTAATGGCCGAAATAGCAAAATCCTCATCCACTTCCAATTTTCATCTGCCTCTACTCATACGTCTCCCTTTTATTTCATTTGCCTTTCCTCAGCTTTGCGGAGCTTGCCTCGAAAACTGAGCCTTTACAATTTTGTTTTCCACCTTTCCTCCATCCTTCTTCCCTTTTCTGACCTTCTCCAATTAACCGCAGCTCCACTCGCCTGACTGCAAATTCCCGCGAAGTGAATTCAAAAAGTATATCGTGAACAAAAATCCTTGACCTCTCTACCTTAACAACACATTCAATACGGAACCATAAACTTCCTGTCATGGATACATGCATAAAATGAAGTAAGTGAAAGAGCAAAACACTAGAGATGGATGGTGGAGTGAAAAATTGTTAACTACCGTTCAGTGGAGCTCAAAATGATCTTTTTAATTAATGCATACAACCGATTATTTGACTTGTGGCGTGCACTCGACATACCTCATGCGTTGACTCTTTTAGTTATTCTCTCTCTTTTTTGATTTGATGGCTCATTCTCATGCCTCCTGTAAACATCAGAAAATTAACACTCAAATTTGCTCCGGCAGAGGCTTTTTCCAATTAATTAGTGGATTTATTTGACTTTTAAACCTACATGGACACATGGGGTCTCTTTCATACAGAATAATATGGTGATCACAGCCACACTCTTTGTCTAACAATTCGCAGTACTTGAAATATTACCCTCACGCTGTAACTACAATAGCCTTTGACGATAAATGAATAAAGTCAGCAACTCAATGTAGGTGATATGAGTGGAAGAAATTACCAAATATCTCTATAAAATAAGGAAGCAGCTAGATCAATATTGATTTCTTGGTTCCTGTCAATATTAAATTTTACAAATGGAGAAGAAATGACCTTGAGTGGCCTTAATAATTTATAACTTGTCTTGTCTAATCAAGACAAAAATATCGTGTATTCCGAGGTTTTAAGAGCTTTCAATTTGTTTCCATGTACATCATAAGAAAATTTTCCCTTTTTAAAAACCATTTGCAATTACATACATTTAACAAATACGCGTTCGTTTACTCATATAATTTGATTAAGTTGTTGCATCGGGCTGAAGAACAACGAATGAACCAAATCCGTTTCCTCCTCACTTTTAAACATCATACCACATTTGCGCCAGTACAACATATCATCATTATTACCATATTCTTCTTCCATTAATTTATATAGCAAATGGCTATTATTCCGTTCAGTTGTAAATTTTCTTTTTCTACACTATTCGAAGTAATGGTCTGTGTTATTTTATGACCATGGACTTTAAAAAAATGGAGGTACACATCCTCTGTGGCTAACTTGAAATGGAGAGAAAAAAGAGAAAATGATGTTTGCTGAATATGGTTCTTACAGCACGTCTGCGCGTGAGTTAACGATAGGAATTTCATTAGTTCGTAGTGGAGAGAGGTTCCGCGTCATCGTCCGTCACAGTCGCATATAAACGGATGCAAAAAGCGATGCACGACCGCAACGCGTGATGCATACATTCACGGCGCTTTGAAAAAATCATAACCGTGCTATGAAACGCGAATGCTCACAATCCCGGGTTATTCTTCCCGGAGGCGCCGCATGCAGAATGAAGAAAGGAAGAAGAAAAAACAGGAAGATCGCGAGAGGAAGTGACTGATAACGAGGAATCCCTCCCTCCCACCGCCCCTCTAAATTCACGGTGCGAGTGCATTCCGTCGGTCGTGGCGGCTAGCACAAGGCCGCGCAGACGCGCCGCATAAAGATCAGATTTTGGCAGAAGCCAGACGTCTTTACTGCTTTTCCTTCTCGC
The DNA here is from genome assembly GCA_963169105.1 of Ceriagrion tenellum. Classification (NCBI taxonomy): domain Eukaryota; kingdom Metazoa; phylum Arthropoda; class Insecta; order Odonata; family Coenagrionidae; genus Ceriagrion; species Ceriagrion tenellum. Next base: position 110,662,621 of record OY720632.1, read on the forward strand.
TCCGTCCAGCGGAGGGAAAAAGGATTGCGTCTGTCCTGAAAGGACCGTGACTTTATGCAACGGCTTGCATCCCACAAAGGAAGCTTTTGCCAGGAGCATGCGCCTGATATATTTCTAGTCCCATCCTCGCATGAGAAATCGAACGGGTAGATAGCCAACGCGACGGTGTTTCGGAGCGCGAGGAAAAAAAAGGGTGGCAAAAGAGAGAGCCTTGCGGTACACACGAATGATATATATATTACTGCGGCGAAGGAGTGAGCGAGATATGTCGTGTTGCCGTTTGATTTTTTTCCTTCGATCAATTTACGTACTCGCACGAGAAAATGAAGAGTTTATTCCGCCGAGTTCACGTCCCTGAACGTTCACAAAAAGTGTAACACTTGCCAGTCAAGCGACGGATGACGGCCGCGGTGAGCTCAGGTCAGTCTGAGGAAAAAATTGGAATTGCAGATACTTTATACCGACGAAAAAATGGATGCTACCGCGTCTTTATATTTTTAAAGCTTCGCGTACACTCAACCTCCTTTCACATTACCATTCCCTCATATCTTTTACTCTTGGCCGCGTTTCTTGGTTACATCTGGTACACGATTTATGGCCCTCGGTTGAATCTATCCTCCACAGTGGCCGCATAATTCCTCTCCCTCTCTTGCTGGTGTGAAACTGATAGTTGTTTATCGGGCTCGCGTTCCCTTTCCTATGCGCTTTAGAACGACCGGTAAATTCTCGTAATATTTTCGGTTTTATCGCGCTAGAAATCTGAATTGTGGGTCTGCAACGTCTCAGCTTTCCTTTATTTATTACCAGAAACATTATATTGCACACTGCTATCATTGGTTTCTGTGGAAGATTTGCAAACAATTTGGAGAATATGAGTTTTGTTCCCAATTTGCACCAAATGTGCCTGAGAGGTGATAATGTAAAACTTTTGGGTTTGGATATAAAGCATCGTATTGTTATTGGATAAACTCAAAAGTTCAAACTAGTGCCTAAATGGTGCACTTTGGCTTCGCTCTGCGCCTCTTAATATTTGCGCGTCACATTTTTCCAGCCGTAAACGCTGAACTTATCATGATTATCGAAGCTGTAGACCTGTTAAAAGATGCTCCGGCTGCTAATTTATTTCTCAATTAAATGTTATACAGAATCGTCACTACGGTATTGCGTAACATCTCAATCCTAAATCTTACTTCTAATAAATAATTAACATTGGCACAGGGGCGGAGTTCTATCAGTCGACCCTTAGAATACTCCAGCGAAACTTTACCTACCTCGCTTCGTTATGAATGAATATTTTAGCTATTTTTTCTGTCAGTCGATGGTTTAAATTCTCGTACTTTAGTGAGCATTTCTGCGTCAAGGTTTATTTTTCAGGTATTTGATCCATGTAAACAGTTAATTTATCATCTCTGCGAAGATTTAGTGGAAATCTCTTTCTAAAAATCTGCTAAAAATGGCCTATAACAAGGAATAATACCCCTATACTCCTTACAGTTGATAATGTCGTATTTAACTTCAGCAGCACAAATTTATCAAATCCTCAATGCATTAAACCAATCAATTCATCAGACCGGCGCGGTTTTAACTTGAAATACCTCACCAATTTTTCACTTTGCGGCCATAGTCTCTTCACGTCTTCGGATTCTAAAGCCCAAGAGGTCTCCTGTCTGGTCAACAGGTGGAGCCGAGGTCCGTTTGTTTGCTTATAACAAAAAAGTCAAAACGGTTCCGTCCAACCAACCGCCGTCAAACTCCGGGGGGAGTTTTCCGGGAGCCTATGCCGTAATCCGGTGTGGCGCCCTATCAGCGAGGTTGTCGGCAACCCGTACGAAATCCTTCCACCCACTGAGAACTTTTCAAGCTCCCGATTCGCAGCCGTCAACCCAACATACACACACACTCATTTGCCTTTTCCTGCACCTAGATTCTCCCAAACCCCTCTACCTTTATCGCTACACTCTCACCGCGACACCCTCCCGCTTCCAGTCGATGCTGATCCCTTACTTCTCTTTCTCTCTCTCAACTATCCCCGTCACATCCCCTCTCCTCCTCCCCTCACCATCAGGCCTCCGTAAACCACTGCTACAACTTGGCTTCACCCACATCACTAATGACTGATTCTTGCTCATTCAATTAAAGTCTCGGGAGCAGTAGATGTGACAAGGGAGTTGAGAATGGGGGTTTAATATCGGAAGGGCTGGGAGGAGAGACTGTTTGGAGGACTGAGGCGAAGAGACCCAGGAACGTATCTTCAGGTGAAAACACTTTCATCTTAACCAAGGGAACCAGCTGAACGGATGACTGTGCGATTTCCACGGTTTCCTTCGTTCCCACGAGCATAATTTTGTTGCAAAGCGACATCATCAGGTATATTTTGTAGGGAATTAATTCTGTAATTAAACCAATGCGCCGTTCTTTTTGGAAATTCACTAATTCATTACAAAAATGAGTGTCACTGAGAATTTTATTTCCTCAAAAATACATAATCGAGAACAATTCAACAAATTTTGGAATTGGCGGGCAGGCATATTTTAAAAATGTAGATATACTTATCATTATATTAATCTCGTACCGAGATGTAATCCCGCTGTTTGAGCGTCGAATGTACCTAAAAAGTAATTCTTCTAATAAACGCCTTAAACTCCCTCCCGTAAAATTTGTTGGCTTGCTCGATTTCCTAAATACCTTTGCATGAAAGGACTTCCAACAAGTTATACGGTGGACTTCTGTATGCAGTTTTCTATTGACCGCTACCTATACATATTCTACCCCTGCATTTATTCAGGATATTCGGGAATAATATTCCCCCATTTCCCTCACACATGTCACGCGTTTCCTATCTGTCGAGGCCTATTCTCTATTTCGTTCCCTCAGGGAACTTTACTACGGTCAATTAATTGACATTTTCGTAGGACGGAGTTCATGGGGATTCTCTGCCTCAGGATATTAATCGTTTGCCTGCCGGACAAAGTTGCGCTTCGAAGTGCAAAACAAGCTATAGCGGGAACTGACCCACATTTTGCAGAAGCGTGGAAATGTTTAATCAATGCACGGCATTCTACTCTACTCTTTTGTGTAAATGATGTTAATAGGTAATCGTTATAGTTTTTTTCAAGCACCAGTACTTCTCGTTTTGGTTCTTGTAATTTTGAACATTGATTCAAAAATATGTAGTTTAATTTAAACATCAATTTATTACAGAGCTAACTATCGGCTTTCCTTTGAAAGTAAAGTTTTTGAAGAGACATTTACAATAGACTACCGCATAAAATGTCAACTATGCATATCCTACCGGACCGGAAAACACCTCTTTGAATTACCTAACAAAGATCAATTTTTGATCAAGGAAGGCATAATGAATTTACCCTAAAATTAACTCTGTAAAATCGCTAAAATATGGTCTAATGCAGTTGTTGAATCTGTGATTACGGAAGCTCGAATGAAACACAATTATCAAAGTTCGCCAAAATAACACCGTGCCTGCATTTCAACCCATTCGTTTGAGGATATGAGAACTGCAGTATTCCTGCAAATTAAACACTGAATTTTATAAACTTTGGAAAATACTTAATTTTATTCAAGAAACCCTGTAAATGCAAAAAAATAAAATTGATTCCTCCTGCTCAATATATAGAAAACCTGTTATCATCAAAATGCGAGATATATTTTACCTTACTGCAAAAAGAAAATTAAGTTTATAGCCACTGTGGATGTTATAATTTTTAAAATTATTACTAGGCTTTAAAAATTCACTTTTTGTGGTGTTTCATCCCATTGAAAAAGCTATTCGTGTGTATAACTAATATTTTTTGCCTTTTTCGCCTCATTTCATGTGGGCAGTAAACGTGATTTTTCCTCTGTATTTGTTCTGCAATTTTGCATCTTTGTTAAGTCATTGAAAAAACATTTATTATCTAAAATGACCTTAATATTTTTCATTCATTTAGTTGGGACGTAATAATTAATTTTTGTTCTACTAATTCTATTACGTTTAACTAAATGGCTCATCATTGTTTTCTATAGAAATTTTGTCCTGAATTTCCTGGATTTTAGCTAGGATTAAGTTTTTCATTAACTCTTCATTTAAATAGTAGAAATCCTAAAAAACTAGAAAGATATACCATGAAAGTCTAAATGTTAAATTTAAAATTAGGATGGCAGAGAAATTTTTTAGATTTATTTTTCCCAAAAATTCTTTTACGTAGCAACCGTAGTTGAACATGGATGGTATCAAAGGATAATTTTTTGTGTTGTCTCTGTCACTATCCAAAAGGCAAACCACTTCAGTGAGCAAACGCACACATCTGCTGTTGTAAAAACTAACTCCATCAACTAGAACTTGTAATACTAAGCACCTGGCAAACTTTGAAGAATTATGTCCATATTTTTTCACCCATGAGCGCAATTTCAAAATAACGACAGCGCCAAAAAAAAACACGTGATAAAGAACTGCGATAAAACCCCTGATGATGTTACTGAGCCACAAAAATTTACTCGGGGAAACTTAAATAAATAATGGCAACAGGAGAGTGAAGACAAATTAGATTTTTGGGCATTCCACTTTACCATTAAAATAGCTAAATTTATTTTTTTTACATCTGAGAACAAGTCATGGAAATCGCAAATTTTTTTCTACATTGCTTCGTTTGAAAGAGTTCCATGAAGTTTTTTCCAAAGGTTGCAGCTAGTCTATCAGTACTTTCCTTCAGTGCCTCATTAATGTTTTTCTTTTGATAATTGTAACTTTAAAAAACTAAAATTTCCATTCATGGATTAGCTCTAAAGTACGTTGTTTATCTCTAATGAGATGGTTTTTGGCTGACGATTGGAGGAAAAAGATACAGCAAGCGACGTGTTCGCGAGCGTCCATTTTCGTCTACGCACTTAACAACGAACAACTCCCTCTAACTCCTTGTTTAGCATAATACGTAGCCTTAGGTCCCTTTCATTCGTCTCGCCGTCCTCGGCGCTGAATCCCTACCCCCATTTTCCATCCCCCCCAAATCCTTCTTTGCCACCCCATCGGTCTGCTTCTCCCCATCTCTCTCTCTCTTGTCTTTCTCCTCAGCCACCCACCGCCTCCCGCTGAGAAGTCGCCGCCACCGTCTCTGTTTTCCCGTTTCCCCTTATCCCTCTACACAACTCTCTTCTCCCTCTCCCTCCCGTCATCTCCTCCCCGACCCTCCTCAATCTCCCACCTTTCTGCCCTCATCCCACACACAGACTCAAGGGGCTAAATTGGGCCCTCCCCATCACACACCAAATCCATCCCCTCATTCCCCTTTCACCCCCCCCCTTATTGTCCCGAACACCCCACCCTCCTCCCTTTCCAACAAAGGTAATGCAATCAATGGGTACGGAAACAGCGAGAGCGCGAGAGTGTGAGGAGGAGAGGATGGGAGATGCAAAGAGAGACGGAGAGCGGGGAAGAGTGGGTGGGATTGGGGTGGGACTGAAGGGGTGGGTCGGTTGGGGGGGGAGGTTGTAGCGGAGACGACGGCTGATGTCGGATGGGAAGAGAGATAGAGAGGAGGAGGGAGGAAGGGCAAGCGAGGGTGAGGAGGGAAGGAGAGGATGGGTTTGGAGGGTGTGCTGGAGGGATGTACTAGAGGGATTGAGGGGGTGGTGAGAAGACGTGACTAAGCGTGAGGGAGGAAGGTGGGAGGGACGAGGAGGTTGCCGACGGCGTGTCCGGAGGGTTGAAGACGGGGAACGATGCACGCGGTGTGCGAGGGGGCGGGAACCCCCACCGGTATAAGACTAATCCCCATGAGGAGTGAGAGGCGGAGGGAAGGTACGGAAGAAATATCGTTCATAGCACTAGACTTGGGAAGCACATTTATTGGGGAAAATATACGACGATACTATGTACAGGTAACTTGACCGGGATACCAGGCGCTACGATACAAATATAACTAGCTCGGGATTCGAAACGAGATCTCTTAATTGCCGAACGACGCCAGTTGCATCACCTTACTAGGTGATAGATGAAGGGTTTAATCCTGTTCAAATCGACTCTAAAATTTTAATGAACAATTTCTCCTATTTGGATTCAAATTTGAGTTAGTTTTAGGCACAAAAATTTATTAGATTACGTTCAAATTTGTAACTCAATACCGTATACCTGAGTCTAAACAGAAATACATGCTCCAGATGGGATTCATGATGTAAGGGGTTTCCAGGTATTTGCGTCATCTGCCACCACATTCATCAAATTGCACCTGTGAATTTGAATTCATAATGGATTTCAGAATTGATGGGATTTGAACCGGCGTCCTTTGTTTTCCAGGGCCAACCTGCAACCAGAATACCTATTATTATCTTAAAAAAATTTTCAAGGATTAATTTATTTACTAACTGCTTTATTCATTCCTTTGGGACATGAGAAATGAAGGAGATCGAACCCGCGGCTTTTAGGTTGCAAAGGCGGGTGTGTTACCAATCTGGATACTACGGTCAGCAGAATACAAATATTTACATCGCATTTTTATTTATGAGGGATGTCAGGAATGATGAATATTGAAGAGGGGAAAGTTTTCCGCGAATCCGTCAGACTAGGTTGAGTGAGAGGGAGAGTGTAAAAACGACGGCAAATTCTCCTCCAGCGATTTTCCCTTTTATTTTCATTTTTATTATTTATATTCGCCGACCCATCAGTCCGGTGGGTTCGTGGGCACGTTGATGAGGCAGCTGCCGGTGGATGTTGCACGTACCTTCATCGTGAGAGGACGGAGAGGAGGCAAAAGTTGGCCGCATCGTGTGTTTGCGTGGTGAAAAATAAACAGATGGGAGGGAGAAAAAAAATAAACACGGAGGGGGTGGTTAGGAAGACGGCGACGTTGGTCCTGAATGAAGAAGGACAAGGAAGGGGAGAGCCTTCAGGGAAGCGGAGAGAAAGAGAGTCCTTGGAAGAGAGGAGAGAGAAGGACGATCGAGGAAGATGCACGGGGACGTACACATAAGGAAGGAGAGGAGAAGTAAAAGGGACGAAGGGGGGGGGTGAGAAAATAGAAACAGTGGGTGGTTCGGGAGGAGAGAATGGGGGAAGGGGGAAGAGGAGGCGGAGTTGACTAGCAAGCAGTAAGCGAGGAATGGAAGGGAGTCCGGGATTTCAGCAACTGCAATGCGGCAGGCGGCTGTCTCCGCTTGGCCTTTTCGCAGTTCGGGTCAGCTGTGGGGAACCGTATCCCGGCGGGAGGGAAGTGTGGAGGAGACGAGGCGGGGCGGGGAGGCATTCGGGGGGGGAGGAAAGAGGAGGAGGAGGAGAGTTGGAGGAGACAGAAAGAGACAAAGAGAGGAAGAAGAGATGGGGCTTCTACGTACACACACACACACACGAAACTCCTTCTTAGTCCTCCCGCCACTACCCCCGCCCCCCACGATTTTCCTCCCCCCCCTCCGGACTCGCAATGCGGGGCACGCCGGGGGATATGTGGGTGGAGTTGGGGGGAAAAGGGGGTCCCACCTTACGCATCCTTTTGCCTGTCGCTCGCTAGGATTTCCCTATCCTCGCAAGGCGAACCTTCCCCGCTCTCGTGAGTAAGTAAGGAAGCCCCCACTGCTCTCACAAACGGCTAATTTTTATTCACATTCCTTTCGCTTGGGAACTAATTCTTATCCGGCGAATGCTGAAGATGAATTCTTTTCGTGTTGCATGCTGGGTCATTTTGTCCATCTCTCGTCCGATTCATACGCGGCTCGCTCATCGTCTTCAGGACTCCCTATGGGCGACTCATCAGGACCCTGGAGACATCGCTCATCGGAACGTCGACAGAGATGGAAGGCCTGATCCGGAAAACAACCCGATGTACCTTCACATTAGTGTTACCTATGAAAGTGTGCTTTGAAGGGAAGTATTAGTGATAGTATGATCATATTAAACAAACCTTGAATTATCTATAAATTTAGAGTCATTAAAAAATTATGGAGCTCAAATGCACGGAAAAAATCACCAATGAAGAGGTCCGAATGAAAAGTTAGAGCAAAGGTGCTAGTTGAATTCTGAGAAGGCGCACTCTGAACTCTGGCATGTTTTTGCGACCCAAAAGCCTATTGATAAGAAAAATGGAAGGAAAAAAACAACGATAAAAGTAATCAAGGAAAACTTAGGATGAAATACTTCAGGCGAATTAAGAAGGACGTAGAAGTAAAGAATTATTTTTGGGATGAAATTTTTGACTGGGAAGAATAATTTAGGGAGATACAAGACACCTACCTTCGGATTTACAACTGCTGATGGTGATAAAAGAGTAAGTTCCTATAATTAAATACTTTTTAACCATTCGTTTTTTTGCAAAAAAAGCATTTATCTCGGAGCAGATTCTTCCAACACCTTAAATGGCAATAAAAGGAAGAGAGAAAATTCGTCGTAGTTTTCGAGTTATTATTGCGTCTGCCATTACTTGATTGACTATTTATTTATTGATATTTATTTGATTGGTTCATCCATGCATTTTTTAAATTTATTTATTAGTTTTTACTTGCTTATAATTTATTTTTATTCTCTCATTACTTATTTATTTATTTTTAACTTAACACTTAAACATAAATTACCCTCTAATTATTATTATTATCATTTCATGTGTATTTCATACATTTTTTTTTGTTGGTGTTACATTAACTTAATCCGCCTGTAGGTTTTTGCAGGTTTTTCACACTCCCCTCCATGTGAGGGTGTTTTCCTGCAGTGGGTTTTTTCGTCAAGGTTACCACCTCCTTACTTCCTTACGTTTTTCCCACAAATGTAGATAACTCTCTTCACACTTATTTCATGTATTTTTCATACATAGGGTTAGATGGAAGAAAGGACTACCTTAATCTCAATCTCTCCCCACTGAAGACGCCTTATTTTTATTATTACTTGAGTATAAGTATTTATTTCAATAAATAATGATTTAGCATTGACGCTGAGATCTTGTCATGAATCTTCATCCTCCAATCTGCTCATTTTGTACCTTTCTTTAGCTCTCAAGTAGCTGAGACCCGTTTTCTGTGAGGACAGTTATGCAGTATCGGTCTGAATATTTTTCTGTTATTTTTCTCACTTTTTCAGGAAATTTACTCATGTTACTATGCTAAATTGCAAAAATACTCTGAAATAGAGCTATGTGGAGAAAATTAAAAATATATCAAATTTAAAGAAGAAAACTAACTGGTGTTTTCTTCTTCCTGAATGTCATTTCTAAATACTTTGCGTCGCACTAATTTCGTTGTTTTATTATATTTTGATTAACAATGTACTCAAACTACTCGAACAAAAACGTGGAGTTCTCTTTTTTGTTTCATTTCAGACATACGAAAATGAACCTTCTAAATACAAAAACCAACCTTTGCTCCCATCCTGCAGTCCACTCTCTTCTCAAATCTCAAGACTTCAAGAAATCTTAGTCCCCCACTTCATCCACTCTTGCAGTTCTTTCCTCCTTCGTGGAGTATTTATTTCTGTCTCCGTCATACCACTTGGCTTTCTTCCTACTCCAGTTGGGATGAGGCGAGGGAGAGGATCCACCTTGAGGCCCATCCACGCAACTTATCCCCCGCCAACAAAACTCCTTCTCTTCCCACTCACTCCGTCGCCTCAAATCTCTCTCTCCATATCTCCGTCCTTTTCTCTCCTCACTCTATCTCTCTCATTTCGTTTACCTCCCTTCCTTCTTCCATTCCTCCTCTTTTGCTCCACTCTTAATCTCCTTCTCCGACCTCAGCCTTAAACCTCAACTCATCCACAAAAGCCTTCTCCCTCTCTGTCTCTCTTGCTCTCTCCCTCTCTCTCTTCTCTCTCTCTTATTCTCCTCTCTTCATCTCATTCCTCGATCCGCCGACCCAATCCCTTCACATACACACCGACACACACACAAAACAACCCTCCCTCTCACTCTCCGCACGCCTTTGCCTTCAATGCTTCATTCCCCCCGCTGCCACCCACCCCAGAGTTCCATCCCCCCCCACTCTGCCTCCTCTTTTCGAACGCCGATACTCTATGCGACCGTCCCTCCTCCCCCAGCACATCACGGCCTGCTGCTTGGTTTTCCATGTGGTCCGCCCCCATGCCTGTCTCTTCACTCCCCCCTCCTCGCCCTCCTGTCTTCCCTCCCCGTCCACCCACGGGATTCCCGGCTCCGAACAATTAGAGGTCAGCGCGCGCGAGGATTTCCGCTTTGCTTTTTTTTGGGAACGGTTTTGCGAGGAGTGACTGCCGTGTCGTTCGAGCGGAGAATATTCGTCGGCGGCGGAGGTGGGTGGAGGTATCATCACAATCCCGTCGTCTTTTTTTTCTCTCTCTCTCTCTCCCGAGCCAGAGAGCGCAAATCTTTTCATAGCGATCGGTGATGGAAATCGAGGAAGGTTTTAATCCCTCTGCTTTGCACACCGTTTCTTCGTTTTTTATTCCTATAAACTTGAAGAGTACAATGAAGGGACGTGAATAATATTTTTCAATCAAATTCAAAAACTGGATTAGAAGTAAATTGTCAAGTTAATGGTTGGAAGCCCATCTTAGCGGACCCGAACCAAACAAATCTTCATTATTATTTCCGAGTTGTTATAGTAGAATATGTATTTGTGATTCTGGTATTAATATTGGTTATGTAATTGCTTCTTTGATAGAACTTCTTGTCTCAAACTTCTCGTTTTAGAACAGATAAATGTTCCAATCTCATATTTTACTGAGCTACGCACCTTTCTAATTCTCTAACTTCTCATACAGCTTATTTACTCCAATTTACTGGTGTAATTTAATGCTATTAATTCCAATAATGTTTTCTTTTCATTTTTTCCCAAGCTATTTTGTTCTATCCTTCACCGGTATTGGCCAAAATGTAAATGATTAATTCCGTAGTTAAATTCATATTCAATTGTTTATATTCACCCATGGTGTATTGCGATGAAGATGCCACTCTGAATCTTGAAAGACCGTCGGGGCATTGGAACACATTCTGCACTTTCTTTGTTAGACACTTCAAAAAGAAACCCATATTATAAATTTTCACCTCTTAAAGCCCATCATATATATAATTTTATTCTTTTCCTCTCTTGGATCCTTTCCTACCGTCTCATTGATTGATTTATTTGTGTGCCCTCTTAAACCTGAGTCTACATTTCAATTCCAAACTTAAGAGCTTCTTCGATACTGGTGTGAAAGTATATAACGGAGGTAAGCTGCCAATTTTCTCGGGGTACTTATTTTTCAAGCTTATAACTGTAGGTGTGTACTCTTCAAATGAATGCAGTTAATGCAGTATGCTGATTCACTTATATCTCAGCCGCATATCCCTACCTCCCTCTCCCCTCCCTTCAGTTTTCTCCGTTCTCACTCTTCATATCAACCAGGGAGCCGACGACCTTCCATTTTTACTTCTTGACATCTCTCTCATTTCCTCCTTCCACTTGTCTTCCCTCTCACTCTACCCCCATTCTCAATCCTCATCCTCACCTGACGCCGCCACACGGCTGTTTTAATGCCCGAGGTAATCTCCGCATACCCACTGCCTGTCTGTCATCCTTCTCCTAAGACCTCGGGGTTGCAGGAGGCGGCGAGAGAGAGTTTTACGGAAGGTGGGAAACGGAAGCCAGGCGCAGTTGAAAAGAAAAGGGGAAAGGTTTCGGAAAGGGTTAAGTGTGCATGCACTCGCGGCTCGTGCGCACCAGCGTTCCTGCATATATACATATCCGCGGGTATCGTTCATGCGACCAACGCCGCCATCGTCACGCCTCACGATGCTCATTCGTTTTACGTGTGCGCGTGTTTGCCGTCGCCGTCGCGTGTTTCGCAGTGCGCCTCTTCACCTTCTTTTATTTTTTTCCTCAAGCCCGCTCGCCGCTTCCGTGTGTGCAAACTCTCTTCTTCCTCCTCCCTTCTCTCCTTTCCCTATCTTTTATTTCTTCTTGTTATTACTAGTTTTTTATCTTTTGTATCTTTCTCACCCCTTCCGCCACGAGGCTCTCTGTTTCTCCCCATCTCCTCTCACGTCCTCGAGATGACGCACGCTTTTTAAAAAATATATAAAGATGCTCCACGGTCTTCAGACTCTCCTCTCTCTCTCTCCATCCTCTCTCCCGCCATTCTCTCAAGTGCCGTGCCCACGGTTTTTTCTTCTTCTTTGCCGCCTCTCGCATTCTCTCTCTCTCTCTCTCTGTTACGCAGGTTTTGAAGAGATGGCCAACCTGAGGTTGCGGGGTCATCTTTGAAACTAAAGCGCAGTTTTATGCAACGCTCGTCGGGAGGGACTTCCTCTCGGAATAACACGTAATTCTGGTGGAGAATATTTTTTTCCAAAAAACATGTTGAAGGAGTGCCTGCACTAACTGGCTCTTCGGGATTTTAAGACCGTGCGCGGTAAGTATATTTATTCAGGGCGTAGCCTATAGGTATGTCGGGTCGGTTACCTGTTTACATAAAGCTTGCAGTCAAGCGATGCTATTCTATCCAAACTGTGCGGCTAGTTCCTCGGATATAGTAAAAGTTTATTTATTCATTGGTGAATTTTACGAGCATCTTGGGAAGGAATCGTGTTTGATAGAGGGGGCGTGCTGGTTATTTAGTCCCTGATAAATTTCATATTCCCCGCAAATATTGTGCTTTCCTGAAATTCTCATTTTCAGCGGAACATTCTCAAATAAAATACCTCTCGTAAAGAGATATGTGAATCCCTTTTTGCAATACTCCGCCGATTCATCATTTTTTAGAATAAAATCACGCCTCTATAGAGATAGTTTGGCTCTAAAGATTCATTTAAAATTACGTTAAACAGTTTAAGAATCGATTTTATTTTGTGGCATTCATTGAACTTTATTGAACACAGGAAAATATTTCTTATTTCCAATTTACTGATTAACATAATCTATACAACATCACGTTTCGCTAATAAACCGTGCCATTCCCAGTAAAACTCCCTGAGTGGGGTGATATTGCCCACTGGTTGAAAACCTCTGCTCCAGAGTAATATATAACATGTATAACACTAACAAAGAGCGATAACAATTAGAGCTGGTAGTAAAGTTTGTCACAAGGTAGTTAGATGGTGACTTGTAGACTTGATGAACGCACTTAACTTTTAAAACTGCAAACCTACTGATGGACATAACTATATAACATCACCTTTTGCTAATAAACGGTGCCATTCCCCAAAAACTCTCTGATCGGGGTGGTATTCCCCACTGGTTGAAAATCTCTGTTCCAGATATATAACACTAGCAAAGAACGGCTACAACTGGTGCTGATGGTTAGCTTTCTTACTAGGTGGTGGGGGGGGGAGTGACTTGCAGGCTTGAATCCATTCAACCCGGGAGTTGTCACTAGGCTAGCTCTTATGGCGAGCTGTCGCGTGTTATACTTTTTCTCACGCAAGGAATTTGAGCAAATATCTGCATTATATTTTACTCAATGTACGTCTATAATAAATATTTCTACAGTATTTATGTTATTATACATACGCGCAAACATCAATACACATATCAGCACACGAATTAACTGTCGAATTATCTCAGCAGGTAACTGATGATGACAGCATATCTGCTTTCAGAAAGTGCTTACTCAACAAGCTTCTTCCAATAGCTCATTATGGTTGATAAATGTCTTCGATTTCTGACTTCTGTCTCACTTCTCAACGTAATAAATACTATCTTGACCGCACGCTACGAGGTTATAATGCACCTGAGTGATAACAATACTAACGTCCGTGGTCGCGCGACGAGAAAAACCCTCACACGTTGCAGCCGATGGTATCTGAAAAATCATAATTAGGTTATGGACGATTCTTAGAGATTTTTTGGGATAGTAGATAGTTAAGAAATATAAACTCAGCGAGAAGGAAAGAAAACCAATTTCAATTCATTGTTACAAATTGAGCACGACTTTAAATTTGGTGTGAGAAAAAAATCTCACAGCTCGAATAATGGTAGATTAAACAACTATTCCATGAGCTGATGACTGGAAAGAAATCAGTTGGAAGAGTGGCAATCCTCTATTATTTAAGATTGACTGAACCTTTTTCTTAATTCCTTAAAGCTCTTTCAGTCATGGCATGATACTTGGTAGTATGACAAATCATATTCCCACCTGAAAGAAGTCACTCTTGTTAGCAGTAGTAGTTGTGATTTGGCTTCTATTAAATACGATTGACTGAACCTTTCTCTTTATTCCTTGAAGCTCTTCTAGTCATGGCATGATACTTGGTAGTATAACAAATCATATTACTACCTGAAACTAGTCACTCTTGTTAGCAGTAGTACTTGTGTTTTTACCTCACAATCTTCGATGGCTTAGGTCATTTTGCACATAGTGTTTACCAAGTACAGATAGAGACAACAGCACTCAAGTGAACAACAGGATTATATCACAGATTCGATCCGAGCCTAACAATGATTAAATTTGATGACTGATCGGGAACCCGTGTTTCCATCGTATAGACCGATATCCATTCTTGCTATATACTTACACCAATGCTTTCTCTCACGTTCATTTCCTTCTCTTCAACACACGTCTTCATTTTTATAGATGTTTTGCTCTCTTTACTCGAAAATACGGTAGGTAAATAGCTAAAATTTGATGGAGTAAAGATGGAATTGTGTGGGTAAGAATCTGGATTATACTGACGGTCTCTTTTATGGGTAATAAAAGCATGGGAAAAGCAAAAGTTATTCCCGTGGAGTACAAGAGACAGTGCCCAAAATAAATTATCTCTTAGGTGGCTCAATGCCTCATAGATTCCCAGAGGCTCTCCTTTATATTGCCTGAACCATGAATACGTAGCTGTACACGATGCTGCCATGGAACCTTGCTCTCCGATATATCATCAAGGCGTAATGACTACGCCTAAAGGAACAGCGGAAGACGATTCGCTCCCAGCTAATGAGTGTACTTGCCTCACCCAGTTAGCGCCTCTCAGACCGCTCTGTGGACTTTGTTGTAAGATAAGACCTCAGGCGTGCTACAAATTCCATCCGTTGCTTCGTTGCTCCTGCATTTCCAAAGGGTTGATACGGCGACCCGTCGCCGTGCTCGATTCTTTCGATGATAAAACCGAGTGTCGATGAGAGGTCGCGCATGTGGACCTCCACTATTTCATTCCAGAAATTGATAATGTGACCTGCGTCACTGCGGGGGATGGAGGATTGGTTGGCTGCGCAATTTGGGCAAGGGTTTGAATTTTTCATCGGTCTGCCAGAGCAGCACCGTTACAATGCTTATTGGATTATGTTTACGAAGACAGATAACTTTGGTATTCGGAGATTCGACGTTTTGCATCATATTTGTTGAAAAGGCTAACGAAGAGATTGTAATGGAAAAAAATTGGAGATAATAATGGAGGCTTATGTTGCACGCGGGTTCTTAAAAAAGAGAACGAGAATAGACTGCACCTCTTCTAGCAGACATTTTGATTGTTGGGTGTGAAAGACGTTAATTTTGTTATAATAATAATTTGATAAACAGTGTATTCTACTGGCGTAGGTATTTGGATGACATTCTCTGATTGTGGACAAGTAGTGAAAGACTAATTGGAACTTTTTTTAACATTTTAAACTATATTCATCCCCAGCTTCATTTAATAGTGGAACACGGAGGGCTTTTTCTGTATATTTTAGACCTGATGATATCGATCGAGTATGATAAGTTTCAGATCGCTATATACAGGAAGCCATCTCAAAGGGATGTGGTTTACCCCAGTGGTTCTAGTCATTCTTTTGGACACAAGCCTTTTTTCTGTCTACTGTGAGCCGTCTCATTAACATAAGAATGTTCAGTTTTCATTCTAGTCATAAATTTCAAGTTAAAATTCAAGTAGCTTCAAGCATCGGTTAGTGTTTCCGTCACAGGATAAATTAAAAAAAAAGGACAAAATGAAAATCTTTTGAGCGTGCAACGCCTATGCTTCCTGTCCAGACTCGACTGAAATTTTAGTACAAAATCAAGGAGTGAAGGTGTAGAATTCCATTTGTAGGTAAAATACCGTATTCCATCTCAACAGTCATCCACAGTAAACGAAAAAGATCCGCTTAATAATCTAAACACAATAGGATGACTTCTACGTGACTCAAAATACAATACTGAATACCTAAGAAAAAGTGAAGTACAGAAACTCATAGGGATTATTATAAACGTTTCTCAATCGGCCTGAGTGGGCAAATTTTCTCAAACAGGTGTAATAAACATAAAAACTGTCTTCACAGTGAAGATTGCTGCAGGCTTATTGCAGGCTTAGCCAAATATACGATGGAAGAGGACCACAGCAGTACCTACCAACTGGAGATACTGTATCTTGTACCGGAGGGGCAGAAAATGGACGCGTTGTAACTAAGGGAAATCCACGTTAGTGCTAAACATCCCTCATTACTAAATGGAATACTCTTTCCATACTTCTCCCTTTTCTACTCAATCCCATATCCATCTCAAAAGAGGCCACCTCATCCCAGTCGCATTTCCCCTTCCCCAACCTCCACCACCTGACCACCTCCGGCCTAAGTGAACCGAACAACATAAACCTTTCTCTTGAACTCCTCTATCTCAACTGCTGTAAAAGTTGTAAACCTCGGCTAGTTCCAAAACAAACGATGCGATAGAGGTTTGAGTTATACCATTGTAACCGTAATATCGCTATCTTTATAAATATGTAAATTTTCATTAGTCAAATATCCTGAGATTTCCAATAATGATTTTTATTTATTTTCCCTACCTTCCCCTAGCGATGCCTCGACGTTCCTTCTGCAGAAAGTCTTGCTTTCTCTGCGCGTAAAATACATATAATTAAAAATCGTTATTGGAAATTCCAGGATATTTGACTGATGACAATGTACATATTTATAAAGCTAGCGTTATTGCGGTTACAACGGTATAACTCAAATCTCTATAGCATCGTTAGTTTCGTAATTAGCCGAGGTTTACAACTTTTACAACAGCTCGTGTAAAACTCAACAAAGAAACCATTTTCTTTCCTTTGATATGTTAAAAACATGTGTGGCTAATTTATATAAAAATATCTCATCTCTAGAATAAATATTAAGAGAATGGTGATAGCGTAAAGTCGGACCACCGGGAATTGAGCGCCGAGAACAGGGTCTTTTTTTTTAAATATCGTAAAAGTGAAGATAAGGATACAAAATTTTTTTACAAACATTAGTGAACGTAGAAATGATTGTTCTATCGTATACATTTTAATTTGTTAAAATCAGTTGACCCTACTTGAAGATATAGCGTCCTAAACTCAACGGACTCGACTTTTTTAATGGACAGTAAAAGTTATGGTGCCCAAACTGGAACTGTTGAGCATAGGTTTTCGTCACGAGGTAGATTTTGCACTGAGCAATGAGTAGAACATTTTATGGTTCAATGTTTTCCTCATGTGGCCGTAATCGCGTTTAAGCGCTTTCAAAGACGCTACAGAATATGCACTCTGCAACGCGAGGGTAACGAGCCATTAAAAAAATAACCTGCATCAATATTCGGAAGATTTCTGAGAAAAAATTAAACTGTTTTCCTAAACGATTTTCCTCAATAAAATTGCTTCTAAGACTTCGAATCATTTTCTTCCAGCTTTTGTAGCTACAAAATCATTTTAATATCATCGACGACACACCGATGTTTTCTATTGTATTATCCAACGAACATTCCGATCTCTCAACTCCATTCAATCCACGGTCTCCTCGCTCTTCCTCACGCGTTCCATTACTGAGAGCCGTCCCATCTACCTCTGAACGCCCTCATTTTGGATAAATATCTTCCGCTCAGGAAGTTTTCGGGGATCCTTTGAGAGAATATTGTTCCCCGCATTGGGTTTTTCCATCGCATCTCTCTTTATCTCTCCTCTTGGCTCTTTTTCGCACAATGGTTCTGTCTTTCTCGAGGAATTTAAAACCGAGGCAGGTGATCTCAAGCGCGGGATGAGTACCCATGCATGCGCTGTAAGTTCACCGGATTTTCTACATCGCTTCGAAAAGATCGAGTTTTCCTGTGTTCCACGGTGTTTTTTCCGCCTTTTCCCTAAAAAATAAACTTTTACGCTGTAATTCCAATGACAGGTTCACGTGCTTAAGCCTTATCTCATACTATTTTATCCTTTTTGTCGTAAATCCTGAATTTTTCATGGCATTCGGCGTGTCTACTATTGTGAGACATATTTGTAAGTCTTCCCCTCCTTCATTTCTTATTACAAATTCGTCTGATACGAGATTGCGGTGAATTGTTCCTTAAAGTTTCCTTGGTTTAAATCGAACATGCATAATTCTACTGTCTAAAACTCTACTCTCTGAGATACGATGGAGTGCTCTTCAGTGAGCATTCTATCAGATGATTGGAATTTTTTTTGACAGTCCCTACCGTAACAGCCCGATTTCAATACATCTATTCTCCTTCCTGCTCATCTGCTCATCAATTTTCTCTTCTCTTCATCAATTCTTTGAGGACGTTCCTCATACAACACAAGAAATCAACTGTATTAGGTTTCTAGGTGGCGTATCTAAAGGTATTCTTGGCCCATTCTGGATCCCTACGATCTGATAAAGATCAAGCGGTAGCCCTCTGATCAGTCAGAGAATTAAATTATAACATTTACAATACCAATATCATTAAATTCTCTGAAATATGGAATACCACAAAGTTACAAAGGAACTTGTATTAATTATTCCTCTGATAAGTTACGTAATATGACATTAATTAACTATTGTTTTTTTAAATTCGTCTACCATCGTATATCATTCGTATATCAAGATGGCAGTCTTCTTCTTCCAAGGCGAATTACATTTGAGTTTTATGAACATCTACGGCGTTCCAAAGTTTCAGGCTCAACTATGTGGAAGTTGATTTTCACAAATTAAAAATTAACTCAATGGAAGAAAACTAAGTTATTTTTTCAGTTGTGAACTTCTTCGGCTACTACTTTAAGATTACTATCTAAATTTAAATAATTCACGATTAATTTTAGCAAAGCTTAATTCACTGATACAACATTAACAGTTATTCCATATTTGAATTGTCGTCAGTCAATTCATTCTATAGGTATGGCATCATTTCCTCCACTTCAGCTTCTGCCATCTCATACGTTTTCCACGATTCGTATGCTTGCACAATTCGATTGCCTCAAATTTAATCAATGAAACCGCCAACTATGCACCACGCGGCGACGAAACTGCTGAATCCCTCGACACTTGTGGAAAAATCAATATGCCCTCGTAATGCAACCTCACCTTTAGAGCTATGCATTTACAAGCGTTTAACTCTTCAAAGTTTCTGCTTTTAGACCCTTAAAATACTGGACCACAGATGTGTTTCTGTGTCAAAAAATAAATCCATATACGTGAATAATGAGTTCTGTGAGGGTTATTATTTCTGGGATTACATAATCCTGTTTGATGGCCCTTAAGTCCGTTAATCACGTGTTGTTTTCATTCATTCTGCAATACACGTGTTGCTTCCTAAAAGTCTGTTTCTCCACTATGCAACCTTACTTCTAATCAATCGGGTTTGTGGAATTATTTTGTAACAATATGCTTTCAGAACAGATTGGTTTTGTGGTGATATTTAAATTAATAATAGGTTCTTCCGTTGCAGACTACAGTAAGATTTTTGTTCCAAAGCAGTTAGTTAGTGACTATCGTAGTTAGATATGCTGAAGCGTAACATCAGCATATCTAACAACTAAGTCACTAAATATCTCCATTGCATACTACAGTTTTCCTATGTCACCATCATTTGGTTATTTTACTAGAAAGGAGTTGCTTCTTTCTCGAAATATTGAATTCACGAAATAAAGAATGTTTGCACGGGCCGAGATTTTGAGTTAAAAAAAATAAAATCTGGTCCATTAAAAAAAATACATTCAAAATCTTATGACTCTAATTCATGAATAGATTCAGATTGAAAAAAGCATGTACTTATCTAGTTCTCCTTTTATATGTTATAGAATGAAATCCACGGTATTGAGATGTGTAGTGAGAGCATTATCGCTCAACAACGAACAGTGAACCCTAAAGTCGTTAGGGCACCAATGAATACAAACAATGGTCGGTCATGCTAAATGCATTTACTTTAAAATCTGGGATAAAAATGATGGAAGATAATATTTCGATGGAATAATATGTAAAGTTTCTCCATATTTATAAAATATTCATGATGATATAGTTTCATAAATCCATTTTTTACAATAATACGTTCCGTCGATGAAGGTCGACGTTCAGTCAAATCATGTCCATCGGTATCATATTTGAACGATCATTATACACTTCAACATGCAAGAAAGATTGATAGCAAAAATAATTAACTAGACTTGTTGAATGGTTTTGGAAACAAATTTATCTGATTCCTCAAGAAAATAAGTACGATATACTGGCGTTTTCCTTATCATTCTCCATAACTATTTGTTAAAGTACTGTATTCCGACTTTGGTATTCGTCAATTAACGCATCAATTTTATTTTATTTTTATATTTCCAAATTCCTACTTCAATCTCAAGTTTTGGCATAATACTGGCCTCATTGTAATTTTAAGCGTCTCGAAATCACAATTACTATCGCTTTAATTGCGAGCACAACCTAAAAAAGCCCAAATATTTTGCTGTCTCCCGCCATGTTATTTTATTATCTCGCTGATGCACGGCTAATAAGTTCAACTTTCATTAAAAATGATTCAATTCACACTCTCAGTTTACGCGTGCCGGAAAATTTAGGTAATTTTACGTATTTTTCCGCTTCTGATACCATCCCGTTCTTTTTTATTCAACTCAGCCTCTGCTTTAAATAGGTTCCAGCGCAGAAAATCGCGTCGTTTATATATTACTATTTATATTGGGAACCGTTACCCCTGGGCTGTCCGCCGGTGTCATCCCCCTGAAAACACAGGTATTCATGAAATTAAATTTGTCTTTTAACCAGAATACACACGCATTCGCGAAAACCAGTGGAAATATTTCTGCTTTTTTCCACCGCACTTCAGCTAAACTTTAGTTATCGAGAATGATGAAAAGGGGAGGAAAAGATTCTAAAATTAAATTTGAAAGCGCGAGATCCTACAGCGTCACACGTATCAATTATTTTCAAATTCCCTCTTTCCATCAGTGCTGGAGTATACGTGCGTTTTGAATCGTGGAAACATTTTTGGCCCATTTTGACTTTTTTTATATGTAGTAAAACAAGCAACAGAGATGACGACACTCCATGTTTCATTCCGTTGAATAATTATTGAGAATGTGTTTGGAAAGTAGTTTTGCTGCTGCTGATCTTTGCAGGTAGAAGATGCCGATTCCAAGCAGAAAAAATTCGACTGGACCGGGAATCGAACCACGGACCTTTGGATCCGCGGTTCGATTCACGGTCCAGTCGAATTTTTTCTGCTTGGAATAGGCCATCATTACATCTTCACACCACCACTGTGTTTGTTCATTTTTTGTGTTCCTATCCGCTTTCTTTCTACCTTTCTGTATAAACATTTATATGTGTGTATTTGCCGCTGAGCGGTACTGCTGTGCCCACTGAATATAGGACAAAAAACAGAAAATAGTATGCAAAACATTCATGTGAAGCGGAGCACTCTATGGGTCGGAAGCATGGAACATTGGAAAATCTGGTCAGAACAGACTTGAAACCATCAAAACTTGGCGCTGGAGGAAGAAACTGAGGATAAAATATTCGGACAATGTAATAAATTATGAATTCCAAATAAAGAAAAAGTACATAAGAAGAGATACAAGGAGGTAAGGGAACTAGCATTAGATAGGGAAGGGTAGAGGGCTGCAGTCAACCAATCCTGGGATTTAACAACCAATGAAAAATATCCATCTGTAAGGCTGGAGATTCCCAATTATGCATTGTCCACCATGCATCAAGTATCTCTTTGCAGGTGTGATCAATGTGAAGGAAAAAACTCTTGGAGGTTGCCATCTCAATTGGATTTCCTACCGCCTGATTTGTAGGTTTTTGGACAGTCTGACTCACTTTCGATGAATTCAATTCAAATTAATAAGTCAGTTTAATGAAGTAAAACGCAGTTTTTCATGAACGGAAGTAATTTTCAAATGAAAGCTCCATATTTTTCGTTTCCACTAGAATTACTTGGTTTTACCCCTACTAATGGTAAGAAAGAACTTTACCTTACTAGTGATAACAATGGTGATAGGTTAGTCATCGAAGATATAGCAAGCTTTAGTAGATGCACGAGAAATTTAGGACGGTAAATATGGAATGAGGACAAACCACGAGAAAATATAAGTAATGAGATTTTCTGGGACAAAAAAGTCGAGGGTGTTCATGAAATAATGGGGGCACAAATTTTAACATGCAGATTGATTTAATTACTCATACTAAAAGAAACTAAGTATGACAGCAAAGGCATTAGGAGGAGCATTGCGCTAGCGAAAGAAGCGTTCAGCAGTAGGAGGAAGCTAATGACGGATACATGAGGTATGAAGATATAGAAGAGGCTGTTGTAGAGCTAGTGATGGAGTGTAGCGAGCAGAAACGAGGTCTTTCGTAAAGGAGGGAGAGAATAGGCGACGGGCACTCGAGATGTTGGAAGTTTGAAATTACCGGAAATGGACAATGCTGAGGTCTAAACTTCGCTTTCCAGGGCCAAAATCAATCAAGTGTAAGCTTGTGAATTTCTGTTTTTCAAATCATGCGTTTGGAATTTATCGTAGGTGAGAGGACAAAAATTCCGTTTTAGTGGATGACAGGCTGTGTTAAATTCGTTCCAAATATGGAATTTGGACTATTTCATGAGAGCCACGTTATCGTTTCCGTTCAGAAGAATCACGGTATTCTACATCTAAATCAAGAAACGTCACTGAAATTCTTTCCCATTTAATGGAAATATATAGTGATATTTATGTGAAGGGAAAAGACCCTTTCTGAGGTCCTGAACTCAAGGCCTTAGTCACAAGAGATAGCGTGCGATCCGTGCATTTGCCTGGGGCCTGGACGAGTGCACAATTACGTCGCGTCGGCTCGATTTCTACGGAATGAAGTCGTTCGGCGGCTCATTGCAGCTCCCTTCCACCTTTAGCACGACACGATCACATGCAACCACCACCTGTCCGATCGAAGTCTTTGCCTAGACCTCCATTCACTTGTTTCCGTCTTCATGGCGTATTTTCTCAATCTCGCTCTCTCTTTTTTCTCCTCCTTCTTGATCATTATACAACTTTCTTTCTATTATTTTGCATAATGGAAATATGGAAAAATGTGCACAATTAAATACATTGAAATATTAAAGAAATTAGATATGATATTATTAAATGTACATTAAAGTATCACAAAACATGTTCACGGAATTGGTGAGCATCGAACTATAACAAAATAAAGTCGGACTGACAAAAATGTATATAAATATTGATTGGACTACGTCTCATGCTTCGTTTGCTATGGATATTGTGAAATAACTAACTTGAACTCTACGTGGCATGAATATAAGTATGTTACGCTTTAGTATTTTATAAATCTGTATACGCGTCACACTCACATTGATCTTCCTTATACGTAACTTTCGACCGATTTTTTTTTTGTTTCCTCCCAAATTTCCTAAATCATATTAGCTTTTCCAGGCGAGTCGATTTACGGAGATAGAATGTAAAACCTACATTATAATACCCAAATAAACTTCATTTTGTTATATTCGTTAACGTGCGACCCGGATTTCTCGGCATCGCGATATCATCAGGTCACTTTATGAAAACCGGGCTGTACATTATTACGTACAAAAGTGACACTAAGTGTATAAGGCTTTCGTTACGAATCATTTTAATCTAGTGACTGTCGATTCTATGACTTTTATAATAATTACCTTCTAAAATGGAGGTAATTTCGCTTTTTATTATTACAATCTTTGGTCAAAAAATCACGGAGACAAAATTACTGGCCTTCTGAATTTTCAGATTCTGACGGTGTCAAAAAGTTTTACTCCAATATTCCCAACGGTACACTTGGTCATCATATTAAGAGTACCTCATTTACTTACAAGGCTTCTCGCATCCTTTCAACCTGCCGCTTCATCCGCAATTCCTTTCTTTACGATATGAGGCGTCGTTTGGTGCATAACACGCCTGGATCATATCATATATTTTTGTCATACCAAATTTAACCTAAACCCTTTGCTCCAGAAATTATTTCGTACGGAAAAAAGTTTTCCACTGTGAGAAAGAATATCTAAGAAAGTAGATAACCCATAAATATGACTAAAAATCTAACAAATTTTGCCAGTAAATACAGAGCTGCGTGATGTATAATATTGTCTCGTCTGGTAAAAAAGTACTCTGTACTTTTCCTTCTATGAAATTTCATTAAAAAATTTCAATCCCCCCTTATACAAAGTTGCACTGCTCATTTTTTTGGCTAATAAATGTCATCTTTGTTTGCAGTTGGTGTTTTTTCTGCGTGTTGTCTCATTGTTAATCGCTTTCCGGCTTGCGGTCTACGACATCAGTTGCATCTCTTCCATCATATCGCTTGTTCAAGAGCCTTGGATAGACTGCATGTCTTAGGCTTGTTCTTCCTTTGATGGCTTTGTTGACTTTTCAGCTGACCAACAGTTGTTCTTCATCCGCTCTCAGTCAATCTTCCATCAGATTCAGTCTTTTCTCATGCCTGCAGCCATGCCTGCCTTTTGTACTCCAACCAACTACCTACAAAATTTTTATCGAGAATAGGAAATTTCATCTTTAGTGCCCACCTTTTTACCGAGACAAAAATAATATTAGGTCAGATAATCTAAAACGATAACCCTACCAATCTCTCGATTAGGTTATTTAAATTATTAATTAAATATTAAAAACCAGAAAATATATCCAAATTTTAGGCTAATTTCAGTTCTGCGAGATGTAAATGTATGAACGCTTATGAGCCTCTTTTTTTGAAGGTTTTGAAGTGATGACTTCGTCCATGAAAATCCTCAGTTCTTAGCTCACAGGTGGTGCCGAGATGGATGTGTTGCTGGAAGTGCCAGTTTTCTTACTCTTCCCAATACTGTAACACCAATAAATGGAGCTCCTTAGGCCATTAAAATGAGTGGGTAGAATTTCCACTATGGACCATTATCGGGTTTTTGCCGCGTAGAGGAAGTTTTTTATTCAATAAACGTTTCGTTCTTCCTGCTTCGTTCATCGTTGGGAGACTTAATAACAAAGGGTGGGTAGGATGTTATTATAAGGATTACTTTGAAGGTGGGAAGAAGAGTAGAGATAAATCCGGCGTCGGCATTAGTTTTATCTTAACAAAAGATACTTGGGGTGCAGATTCCCATCTGAGGGACCTGGTACTGCACCAGAAGTGCGATTCACTATACACCCAAGTAGAAGTAAAGATTCCGCTGAAAAATCTCCGGTTCCCGGGAATTTGGAATGGATTGCCTAATCTCGAGCCAATACGAAGCACTCAGAATATGAGGCTGTTTAGTCGAGCGACTTTACAGCTTTTCATCCATTAGAAGTCAAAATCCGTAGACTCATAAGATAAAAATCTGCTGTCACATATTCTACTCATGTCAAGTTGGAATACATGCTTCTACCCAATATTGCGTACCCCGCAACTGAACATAGAATAAATTCTTGTCACTTGGTTTGATATCCCTTGAAGTACTGGAGAGACTGAGGAATGGCGATTGGTCTTAGTTCTCAATGAAGGGAAATATCCAACCGCACCTCCTCGTGGTGGGGGATGGGCAACGCTTCATGCGGTTAACGCGGCACTGGAGACCGAATAATCACCGGTATAAGTGGTTGCCCTCTACCGAGTGCCAACGGCCTCCTAGGAGGGCGGATGAGCGGGTAGAGGTACAGGGCACCCTCTTACCCTTGGAGAGGGAAACCCATCCTAAAAAGCGGATGAGCCAGTATTGGCCAACGGTATGAGGATGGAGAAAGCCATCCTAAGAAACTACTCCATTAAAGACCCTTATGGGTATCTTAGGATTAGCAGCCATGATGACTACGTATGTAAAGGAAGGAAAGATTACTGATCATGGAAGTCGGAAACCAAGATCCGGCAGGAGTAAGAGTCGTGAGGCTTCTCCGGTCGTTATCCAGCGAAATCCTCGAAAGAAGGAAATAGATTTAAAATTGGAACATGGAATATTAATACATTACTGAAACCTGGAAAACTAGAAGAGGTAAAAAACTGTATGGCCTATGGCCAATTACAAACTAGATATTTTGGGATTGTGTGAAACAAGATGGACTAGCAATGGTAATTTCAGATCAGAAAACTTCAGGGTTATCCGTAGTGGATGTGATAGATCAGGAAAAAATGGTGTAGCGATTTTACTTAGAGGTAACTGGTCATAAAATGTTTTAAACACATATCATGTAAGTGACAAAATACTCATGATCAAATTGAAAGCAGTTCCAACTAATATTTTAATAATACAGGTATACTTTCAACTACTAAGAGTAGAGATGATGAAATAGAAGAAATATATGAATGTATAGAAAATTTGCTCGAGATGGTAGAAGACAAAGAGAATGTTATTCTTGTGGGTGACTTTAATGCGTCAGTAGGAATGCAAGAAAACCAGAAACATGTTGGAAGATTTGGATTAGGAGATGTAAATCCGAGAGGCAGTAAACTGTTGGAATTCTGTTTACAACATGAGTTTGTAATAACTAACACATGCTATGAGGTACACAAGAGGAGACGATACACATGGAAAGCAACTGGAGATAAAAAGAGGTGCATGATAGATTACATAATAGTAAAGCAAAGATTTAGAAACCAGGTTAAATCTAGTCACAGCTACCCAGGAGCTAAGGTGGATAGCGATCACATACTAGTGATAGCAAACTGTGATATTAAATTTAAGAAGCATAAAACGGTTAATCATAGTGAATGGTGTTTACATAAACTAAAAGATGTTGACACTCTACAGGAATTTCAAGAAACAGCTGGCAAACTAGTGAATGAAGATGATGGATGGGACGGTATCAAATATGGCTTAATAACAGCTGCTGACAAGGTTCTAAAAGTAAAGAAACTGAAACCTAAAAAATCTTGGATGACCCAAGAGATCTTGGAGCTCATTGAAGAAAGAAATAAATTAAGGTCCAAAAATTATAATAAATACAAGGCTGTTAATAACAAGATAACAACAATGTGTAGGTTACATAAAGAAATATGGATGAACGAAACAAGCAAAGAAATTGAGAAAGATTTAGTTGAGGGGAAACTTGACAAAGCCTACAGCAAAGTAAAAACATTACAATATAGACCAAAAACTAAGAACAACCTGGTGAAAGATAAACATGGGAAACTATTATTTGGGCATGAGGAGGTGTGTGATAAATGGAAAGAATATATTGAAGACTTGTATGAGGGTAAGGAAATTGAAAAAATAAAGAGTATATTGAGGAGGAAAATTCTATTGACGCTGATAGCAAAGGGCCACCCATAACAAGAGCTGAGTTTAACAATGCTCTGAATAAATTAAAGCAAAATAAAGGCACCGGTGTGGATAACATTGCAGCAAAACTACTGCAAATAGTGGTGATACAATTAAGAATAAACTTTACATGATTGTATCCAATTGCTATGAGGAAGGAAACGTACCATATGATTTCACAAAAAGCAGAACCATTACACTTCCCAAGAAAGGCAATGCAAACGATTGCACGAATTACCGAACAATAACGCTCTGTCCCATGCTTCAAAAATTTTATTAGTTATATTAAAAGAGAGAATAAAAAAGAAAATTGATGCGACATTAGATAGTGATCAGTACGGCTTCAGACCAGGAAAAGGCACTCGAGAGGCAATTTTAGCATTGCGACAAATCCTAGAGAGGAGGCTAGAAATTAACAGGAAAACTTATATAGCATTCGTTGATTTGGAAAAGGCTTTTGCCCATGTTGACTGGAGACTACTGTTCCAAGCAATGTGCAAAATAGGGTTGGATTGGGGAGACAAAAGATTGATTTTAAACCTCTACAAAAACCAAAGTACGGAAATAGAAATCAGTGGCACCAAGAAAGAAGCAAATATAAGAAGAGGTGTTAGACAAGGTTGCCCAATATCGCCTTACTTGTTTAACTTATACATAGAAGAAGCAATGTCTAAAATGGAAACAAAGGCAAGAGGAATTAAAATAAATGGCAAACAAATTCATTGCCTTCGATTTGCAGACGACATAGCTCTAGTAGCTGACTCAGAGAAGGAATTAAGTCGAATGCTCAAGATTCTAAATAATATTTTATTAAAACTGAAACTTAAAATAAACACCAAGAAAACAAAAATCATGGTGGTAGAAAGAAAGAGAAGAGAAAAGATATCGAATATATGTATAGACGGAGTGAGACTGGAGGAAGTGACAGAGTTCTGACACTTGGGTAGCATATTAGAGAATCAATACAACTGCTCCTCAGAGGTCAAAAGAAGAATAAAGTTAGCCAAGAAAGCCTTTCAATTACAGAAAAGTCTCCTAGTAAATAACAGCATTAGTATTGAGACTAGGAAGAAATTCCTGAAAGCTTTGTATGGAGTGTGCTAACATATGGATGCGAGACATGGACACTAAGGAAGAGTGAAATGACCAAACTTGAAGCTGCAGAAATGTGGTTTTGGAGGAGGATTACAAAAACTAGGTGGACCGACAGGAAAACTAATGAGCAAGTACTAAATGAAGTCCATACAGAAAGAGAAATATCGGAAACAATTAAAACAAGAAAAGCAAAGCTCATCGGACACTTACTCAGGCACGACATCTTCATACAAAATATTATGGAAGGAAAAATTCTAGGCAAAAGACAGAGAGAACGACCGAGAACTTCATACCTAAAAGTATTGGCGATGGAAATGGGATGCACCTCGTACAATGAAATGAAGAGGAAGGCTGAAAAAAGAGATTGTTGGAAGTCATGGCTGCAACAACAAGGATAACCTTTAGAAGAGAAGAAGTGTTGATATCTTCATATTTCAAATTAGTTTTGAAAACTTTAACTAGCTCTCCTGTTAAATTGGAGAAACATGACTTGGCATTTCCGATTCTGAGTGCTTCATAAGCCAGCCCACTCCCCTATATGTCATCCATTCTTACACTTACGTGAATTCAGCACCTCTTTTATCTTCTCCGTTATTTTTCCGGGAGTCACGTGGGAAAGGGAGAAGTGGACTCCACTGGGAGGCGGTCGGGGTCTCTGCCGGACTCGGCGCGTGTCCCCTGCCACTATCGCCGCTCACTCTCCTCCGAAAGAAGGGAATTCAATTACGACGGTAGCCCAGTAGCTCCAGCCCCCCCCCCTCCCTCCCCAAAGCTCTCTCGCCTCTTTCATTTCCTTCTCTTCTCACTTCACCCTTCGACCTTTATTTTTCTTCCATTTTTTCCTCTTCCTCACTCTATCGAGAGAATGCCACTCCGCCATTAACCGCCCGTGTTATTTATTTTATCAAAAGCAGACTTCTACGCCTCTCTTCTTTTCTCCACCTCTCTCTATCCCTATCTCTAAGCTCACAGGTGGTGCTGAGATGGATATTTTGCGGGAAATGCCAGTTTTCTCATTCCTTCCGATACTTACTTCACTCATGCCTGATCTCTCTCACCTGGCTTTTGCATCCTGTGATTTCTGTTAAATCATGGACAGCTGATGTCATTTGTTAACACAATTGTCTCAAGATATCTGTTGTTCTGTTTGATATCACAATGATTCTAGCTTATTTCACCTCCAAATTTCTAATAGTGGCCACCCGATAAATATTGATAGATTATCAGGTCTCAGTTTATCGCCACTTTGAGTTTGTTTAATTTTTTTTGTTTATCCGTTTATTCCTTTTTGTGTCTGTTACAAGTACACTTTAAATTGGCAATGTTGCTGTATGTGTACTTTTTCTTTAAAATAATATAATGACGATTCCCAGGGATTTGGCCTAATTTGACACGTTTGTAGTTGCTTCATTGTAGTTTGACTCAAGCTATAGTCTAAAGCAAACCCAGTAGCAATGGCCGACAACACTTAAGTGTTTACTCCAGTACGAAATTTTGGAAGTAAATCATTCAAAATCATTTTGTCTTGCTATCCC
The DNA here is from genome assembly GCA_963169105.1 of Ceriagrion tenellum. Taxonomy (NCBI): domain Eukaryota; kingdom Metazoa; phylum Arthropoda; class Insecta; order Odonata; family Coenagrionidae; genus Ceriagrion; species Ceriagrion tenellum. The sequence continues at coordinate 110,692,597 of OY720632.1, forward strand.
AACTCTAATTAAATGGCCATTCTGCCATGAACCATCATTGTCACATTTGGTTCAAAAGCTGACTCCTTCTGGCCTTTCTTCATTTCTCAGTCTCTCACTCATTCACTCTCGATTGCCTTCTGTCCATTCGCCCTGCCTCCCGCCCTCCGCCTCCCTTCTCACTCATTCCCTGAATCTCTCTCTCTCACTTCCTCTTCCTTCTTTTACATTGCGTGAACATTAATTAAATGAGTCCGGCGCGGGCCGAGAGTCCATTCTCCGTTGACCCTGCACTTCGCCCTGAGCTTTTTTACTCGCATCCCAATTTTTTCCTCTTCCTCTGTCATAATTTTCTTTCTTTCTCGAGAGCTAGAGTTATTTTTCCCGTAAATTAGTTTCGGAAATGCTTCGTCTTTTTTTGCTTTAATGGATGTGTTCTGGGAGGGAGAAAGTTCCTTTAATTTCAAGCGACCATGTTTTTCTGTCAGGCGTGACCATGCGTTTTTCGTAGATACATACGCAGGTATATACCCATCTATGTGTGTAAGTAACGCTGTTTAGAGTCCTAGGTTGAAGACAGAATTTTCTTTGGTTGTTTTGCCCCGTTTTAAAAGAGATTCCGTTTTATCCAAATTTCCTCCACATTTCTATTGGTGGAGTAAATTTTAACTGTCTACTAATTCAATTTTATGCATGCATTTTTCCAAACGTTTGAAAGCATCATTGCTTAGTTACAAATGAATGATATATTTTCTATTTCCAGGTCTCATGACTAAATCAACCATTAATCAAATCTATTCTCAGTAACATATACAGAAAATATTTTAGTTTTACTCCGTTAAACCCAATGCATTTTGACTAGAAAGAGCACTAAAAGCATCAGCTGAGCGTGCTAAAATAGGTAAATGAATTAAATTTTCGAATATCCACGCAGTAAATGTAATTCCAGCTTAAATACTTTACGCTTCAATACCTAAAAATAGTACTTGCCACAGATCTAAAGTAGGTCACACCGTAGCAAAAAATTAACGGCACTTCTTTTTCTACTACTCTTAGAAAATTGTGTACTCTTTCTAACAAATGCAACATATTCCCACCATTTGAATTACTGTTCCGGAAAATCGAACATTAAAATCAGCATTATTTTATAGCAAATATGAATTTAAGAGAAGTAAAATGTGAATTTTATCTATTTAAACCTAATTTTTAATCAAGAAATTAAAATTCATTGTAGCGAAAACTTTATATAAGAAGCCCATTTTCAATGGTTGAGTGGAAATAAAATCAAGGTACCAACCAATCTTTGTATTTGATTTGGCAAATCAGGTTACTATAATTATTGAACTCAAAATCACAAGAATAGGTTCTGCAGTTAGAGTAATCCGCAAAATAAATTATTGCCGACTAATCTACATATTTAGCATCTCAATCTCGCTTCCCAGGAATTAAGGCACGTCATCTATGAAAGGGGTTGAATTCCAAATATCCAAACGACTATAGGCAGTTGGTATTTGTTCCAACCTATGGAGGTGGAAGGGAATTTAAAAAAAACATGGCAAGTTTGAAGCCTCTTTGTTCTCAAATATATTCACGCCTCATCCCAGACATATTCATTGGTAATGTTTACTCTTCAGCATTGTCAATCGTTAGTTGATTATTCCTGTACAATATTGACCCTTCTTTTGTATTTTTCCTTTTCTTAGCAACATGAGAAGGATATGCACCATAGACATCAACATAGTGAGGGTAATGAATGGACCTTACAGTTTAAGTTTAGGTGTGAGTCACCAATAGCACCTTACCATGGATACTGTGAAAGGGTTTGTCCCAACTTTGAAAAGTACTCAGTACACATTAACTTGAAATTTGAGAATCAAAGTTTTAGATCTCATCTCTTTAAATGCGGAATTAATTTTCGCTGTTGATGACTCCTGCTTCCAAACAATGACAGTGCTGAGTGTATAATCCTGCAAAGAAAAACTAACTGACCTATTGTTGAATTTTATGCTTATATATCTTCATGTCATGATTTCTTATGTTATTATTACGCACATTAATTTTTGATGCTTTGAATAAAATTTTTACTGCTGGACTTATATATGTTTATTACTTAAATAGAACTAATAGAGGTGACATGGAGTCGGTTCTTTTGACAAAAGTTCATTAAAATATTTAAAGTTGAAGACGACAGATTCCATCTCCCTTATTTAACCTAGAACCTTGGACTAAATTCCAACCAAGTACAAATCAAACTCTGCCGCTCATGACATCTGTGCACAGGTGCGTTAGCTCACACTTGCAACGAAACTAAATTACTTGAACTCCAGCACCTCGATTAAATCAAAGCGTGGATTAATTGGACCGGAAAATTATTTACACACTCTATTATCAGGAGGTGTTATTAAACATATATTTTGCAATTCTTTGCCGCCATGATTTATGTGACCAAATTGAAGGCTTTCAAGTAGAGAATTTCAAATTATAAAATATTGTAAAATCTTTTCACGTATTAGGCATGCATTATTCTTCGTATTCGTTTATTTATTCGTATTTGTTTTACCACCTTCCTTTAACGATTTTCATATACTTTTCGTCATCATTTCAAAAATAGACTCTCTGCAGCGACAAAGATTGCCCTTTCGTGTGGTCATCGTCACTTAAGGCGTCTGGAACTGGATTAGAATGACGAGGTAAGTGAAGAGGGAGCCCAGAATCTGCAATGAAGGATTAATATCATTAATCAATGGCTATGCCTCAAATAGTGGTCCATTCAATCATAATCTGTAGATAAAATTGCCCTAGAATGTAGAATAATAAGTTTGCACGAAAATATTGATTGTTTACTCTATTGTGAATTTGAGATGTGTTCATGAAGCCCCGTAAAACTTAAATACAGCAGGGCAGTAACGAGAACATTTATCAGTAATAGCATAGTTTTACCGCATTATAACGGAAACGAAGCAATATTTAACGAATTCAAATGAATATTGGCAATGATTGCCTTTGTTCTGATTTATCGTGACATTCAAATGCCCACCCTCTCCTCCCCTCAAAATTTTCCTGACCGGTCTCTGTTGGTTAGGTGAGTATCCCCTAAATTCTCCGATCTATCAACTGCTTCCTTCGTTACAGGAATGAAGACTGTCATGAATGAAATCAAGTTGTTACCATTTAAAAATTTTCAATAACATGAATTTTCACGAGTTGTTTCACTTATATCACAAAGCTAAAGGATTAATATAAATGTACTAATCTTAATAAAAGTAGAGAAATTGGACTAAATTAACATTTTTAAATTAAAGCTTTATGTTCTCTGAATGCGTAAAACGGTTTGGAGTGAGCCATCAGTGATGATATTGGTATAAAAACTTTTTTCGTCATTTATTAAGTCTTCGAAGTAACCAATACTTTGATTAGTGACTGCAGAGAGTGTTCAAATACGTGACTTCCTCCGCCTGCACACGCCGCTATAGAGTTTTTCACCCTCAATTCAAAGGGAACCAAATAATACGTTTAGATATAATATATTCTACTAACTGCCCGGACGGAGTTCCCATTGAATAAATGTATGCATTAAACGTATTGTACTTCAAAAAATTAAAAGTTAACGTTGGGGAGTTAAACGTTATTTATAAAACTGTCTCTGGTATCTAAACGGAACTCCTCCATTCGCAAACTTTGACAAACCAACAGCTTCGCCCATTTTTCTCTCCTAAATTGATTTATATCAGAGAGAAAAAATACAGCATGCCCCATTATGATATTCAAAATTAATCATTGAATAAAATTGATTCAATTTATTGGACATTTGGTCTTTGAAGAAAATATAAACCAAATATCATTTGGTATTTTATTTTTTTCATCGCAAATTCAATTTTTTTCATCCCTCTACTCGGGCCTGAAAGATTGGCGGGCATCACATGACGAATTATCTCATATTTATGATGTTTAAGTAAAGGCAGCCTATTACCTCCGTTTTGTTAGAACGAAAAAGCCTAAGAACTTTAATACTTTTTAGTTACGGTGAAGTACGGTGAAATATTAGTGAGGCAATTAACCGGACGGTAATACTGAGATCTGAAACACCTCGATTTGCAGACTATACCCACCCGCTCAAATAAAATAATACTTTTCGCTCGTTCATTTGTAAGTTACTCGAATTTAATACTCTCAATTAAATACTCTTTCAAAGACTCCTTTTTTGCCGTACCGAGATATAAGTATTTGCAGTTAGTTAAATGGATATTGCGTGGCTTCACCACATAACTCGTATCCCCGTATTCCATGCCTTCCAAATTACTTGAAAGTAGACCGAAATGATTGCTCATTCCCTTATAGTCTCCCTTGTGTCATTATTAAATTAAATGTAATGCAGCTATTACTATATTAAGTTATATTAATGTAATAGAAACATGGGGACAAGAAATTTGGTGTAGACGTTTCAAGTTAAAAATGACTAACTTAATTGTAATTGACAACTTATTTGACACACGTTCGACTCAGTTTTGTGTAATAACTTCGTTTGCAGAATTTTCGGAAAATCCTATTTCTGTTGCATATCTTCCCATATCAAGTTTCATCGCAGTTCATGTACTTACAGCATGTAGTAATTTCAGGTCCACGACAAAAAATCCAGCGGCGCTGAATTCAAAGCTTCTGTTTTCCATTTGCGCGCGAAATATGGTCAACTGTAAAGAAATAAACTGTTATGGGATAATTCGTGATTGGCCCTTGAATAAATTAGCTAAGCGCTCTACCACATGCACTTCGTAGTGTAAAGAAAACATTTTCGAATATCATTAATATACATGCCATCTAGTCCGCCTATCGCACATATTCGCGCATTACGCCTGCTAAGTCAACTTCGGCCGGATCTAGGAGATTTTAACTGGCTTCAGTACTGACATGAGCCAAACTTATTGCAAAAGTTGTAAATCTTTCTTTTAGGGGTTGTTATATCCACTTTTGTCAACCTTCCTTTGTAATACCTTTGTAATCACTTTCGATATAATTTTTACTTATTAAATATATTCACATCAAAGCTATCATTTTGAAATGATAACCTTAGGATGTCTTAGTGATTTTACTTTTGAATGTATTCATAAAAATTACAATTACTAAACAATATCCTTTTTACTGGAAACTTTATTTGTAGCCCTCGTGGGCAGTTTGTGCGTAGATTATTGTGTTCTAATTTGTCTTTAATTATAATTTCGTGTGCATGGGGTGAATAAAAGGATTATCTAATGTTAATTCAAAAATTTTCACCCGATTTCGTCGCTGTAGAGGGCAAATGACGCTACCTGTTTGACTGGTATGGAATGTATTAATTTGGGAAAGGTTTTCTTTTTGCCTGCAATGAGTCAATTTTGAAGTAAATTCTTTCCTTTATTTAACGCTATGATCATTCTGATGCGCCATTATTGCTACTTTTAAACCTTAGGGGACAAGAATGTAATACTTACATTAAAAAATTTAATTCCTTTAAAACAGAATTCCTCCTTCAAACCCATTTTTTCAATGATAAAAAAACATTGTTTACCTCTTTCGAAGCATTTTCGTTCATTTCCTGGCCTTGAAACTCCTGAAGCAGAATGTGGGTCCTTGTAGTCTGCAATTACAAAGATAAAAATCAGAACTAAGTGACAAATACTGGAAAATTAAATTTCCATTAATCACAAAAGAAGTCTCAAATCCGATGAATTCATAGTAAATCTAAATATTTGCGCATGCAGCCTTTTGGAATTTTTTCTTTCAAAAGAAAACATAAGGATTTTTTATTCCATTATAGAGATTATAATGAACATATCTCAAAAATATCTCCACATTTCTCTAAAACGAAAATATTCCTGATATTTGATGGTAATATTTGAAAAATTCTTTTATCAACTTCTCCTGATTGTATTTTTGTTTCTGGACAATGCTTTGGATTATGTCCGTATCATTATATAACGCATTTGTAATTACTTTAATTAGGAAAAGGAATCTATGTACAAGCGAATTTAATGTTTTGATACTCTTGTCAGATTGGAAGCATCTAGTTTGATGCTGTACTTCATGGAAGAGCGGAATTCATCCCTATTCTTAATTTAACATTAATTCGATTACGACAATATCATTAAATTAGATATGACAGCTAAATTGTGGTACAATATACCATTTGTTGGCCCATTGTCAATATCAAATGTGTCACCGAAGGTTAAGTTAAATATTTCTTTTTTAACCGCGCAAAAATTGGCAATTTACTCCTCAACCTAAAATATAAATACAACAAGGACCAAAGCGGAGTGTAGAAATTATACTGTGATACCCCTAGTTGCAATACTTTGTACATTGGGCAGAGTGGCCGGGCAATCAATACCCAAGTAAACAAATACATGCAGTGCTGGTACAAAGGTGACTCCAAGTCTAATTTTGTGGAACACCTTATAAATCAGAACCACTACAGTAAATTATGCTATCGCTGTACATAATCAATGTAAGGAGAAAAGGCTTGAATTCATAGAGCAATATGAAACAGGGAGTTCTTGTTAGTTATCCAGTAATTCTTAATGGATCCTCCTCAGAATATTCAGAAAAAAAATCGTCATATTCTTATTTTAATCAAACGACTTACCGGCCAAATACTTCATTAAGTTGTTATTTCTGGAGCGGAAAAACTCGTGGCTGATGAGATGAGTTATTCTGATTGACTCCGCGTTGCTGTCGCACGAAAAATAGCGCAGTGAATGAACTCACGTCAATGTTTATGCTTTCCCTTTGATTAAAATGAATTTTTCTAATTGAAAGTCAGATGTTTCGGTTTCATACTTTGCCAAGTGGACATAGAGGAAAAGTTACGCAAATATTAATTTTCGGCTTATTGACTTTTGGTTTTTTTATTTTGATGCCATATGCAATGAATCTCTCAGTGTTTTCATATTTAACCAAGAAGCTTTGATCTCTTTTGAAACGAAATCAAGGTCTTTTTCAATTATGAATGTACCCCAATTTTGGTATAATTACGGCAGCCATCTATACAATTACCGTTTTTTGCAAACTGTTTTCGCTATTCAAGTTAACTTTTGAAAATGCAGTGGTGGACAAATTTTTAGCAGTTAAATTCATGTCATCACAATTCATCTCAATAACTATTAAAAACCGAAATTCGTGAACACTTAATTTTTGAGTGCAAACACTTAAATTATTTTTCTATTTGGTACCCACTGCATTGGATAACTTCGAAAACAGAATCATTACATGGAGAAAACTTATAGTAGAGTGTAAGCAAGTCAGCGGTTTATAAGAATTAAAAATCAGTTTGTGGAATTCAGATTTAATACTTTGGGATTGACATCCAAGTACATTCAAAAGACTATCGCTTATTTTCATTGAATTTTGTTTCATCAAACTAAAATCGGTTTTGTTTAAATTATTTTTTTCCGATTCAGAATTATTTTGCTAATTGCTATTATATCAGCAGCGTGCCCATAAAAAATGCACGTCGTTATTTTTATGGTTACAAAAAAATTCATGGAACCGGTTTTAGCTATTCATTGCATTACCAGTTTTTGTATCGAAAATGAATATGAACACGCCTTTCTCCAGCGGGATGGGCTTGTGGAAATGATGGTATACATACGTATGACATTGTCTTTAAGCATTCGATGAACCCCAGGATGCCATAACAGAAGAAAAAATACTGAGTCAATACATCTTCTCATATGAAATTCACGAAAAGTATTTTGCATTTCTGGAATTGGTAGACTTCTCCAAATGGCAGAGATGACTGTAAATGCTGTTTATTTTACTACGGGAAGAATAAATTGACGGAAATGAGTGATGGTTCGGAAAATTACAGCGGAAATGCGGAGAAATTTACATTGGCGACGTTTTTCTTTTAAGAATGAAGAGGATTAAACTAATGGAGGAAGTTACTGCTTGAGATCTGCCACATAGAGTTAGAGAATGACGATGTTAAATGTTATGCCTGCCTCTGCCAATCAGAGGAGACCTTCTGATTGGCTTCATTCTGAGACATACTGTCGGCGCAGTAATTGTGTGCACTCGAGTTTGGGAACAAATAAAAAAATAACAAGAAGACCTACAGAAAAACTAATCACATCATAATTATTTTTATTTAATTCTTCGTTATTGAACGGTAAATTTAAATTTTTTAAATGCATTATAATATTTTTTAATACGGGTGTAACGTACAAAGTACCTGTTTTTGACAGTGCTTGCGCAAAGCTCCGATTTTGATAATTCGTAACTCAAACACAAGTTATTTTATGGCAACCATATTTCAGCCAAAGGTAGATAAATATGTTTTCTATGTATATTGTTGGTTGCAGTGTAGTATTTTTAACGATAAAAAGGTTATTATAAATTTTGTAAAATGATTGTATTTCAAATTAGGGTTTCGTACGATTTCGTTCTTGGTAGCGTTGCAATCCGTATGCCTTTAACATATCCGATATTTAATTGCACAATATATCAATGAGCGCTTGTTATTTAAATCGATTGGTATTTATACTGATCGAGGTAATTGTTCCCGTTAGCCAAACTGCTTAGGCAAATCGGTGCAGTTTAGTAGTATCCTCCTGAAAATGATATTTGAATGTAAAAAAATGAAACGAAGATGGAACAAAGACTTAATGCATTGAGGATATCGTGAAGGATGAAGAAAAAACGAAGCGATTGGCGGGAAAGAGTACAGATCAGCAGAGAACAGATCGTCGGATTGATGCCAGCAAATATACTTCATTATAATAATCAGCCATTTAGTCTAAATGGGCCTACTATTGCAAAAATACAATCATCGTAGTGTCCATATGTTACTTTTTTGTATCACAGCGTCCCTCTTCCTTTAACCAGCTCCTACTCATTAATGCTTTTTGTCTCACAAAATCCCGTGAAAGGTCCTGTAGTTTTTAATTAATCCACTCCTAAAGCTGCCTTTGGCTGCGTCATGTATTTTAATTTGGCAAATGTAAAAAAATACTCCTGAAATGCTCGAAAATTTTGGTCTATTCACGTTCATTGATTCCACTTTATACCTGTAACACTTACCGTGCTGCATACACGATGGCATGAGTAGCAGACATTCACAATCCGGCTGAGGTATACTACAAGCTGAAAGAATAAGATGAGCAGGTAGAACGTTAAGTAGTTCGTTTTGCTCTCCGTAGTGCTGGGAAGTCGCTCGCTGCTCCTTTTCCGGTGATCAAAGATCATGAACAACGCAGCATACAGGGTCAAAACGGCAGCCAACCTTCCACCAATTGTGTTCACCAGAAGTTCATGACCAAACCTATTTTCCGGTGAGGTTTTCAAGAGAAAACAAAGAAAATGATTTTATTGAGCGTGATCTGTTCTGAACTCGATATCAGTCACATCAATTTTCCCTCCTCATATTTCGAAGGAAAAAATTATTTTCCTTTCGTAATTGGCGTGCATATTCAAGGAATTCGATTTCACATTTCCATCTCGACTCCATCTTTTGAAAAGGTATATATGTAAATATCATTATAGCAATGATTCACCAAAGTTTGAAATGAATGTTGATTCGTGAATGTATTACTTTAGGAGTTAATGTACAAGGTTGATAATTTAATTTGGCTCCAAGTCTATCACACTCGAATGGTATTAGTTTCAATTGACCCTCAGCTCATTGAACAGCAAATAATAATTTCTGGAAATGGTGGGGAATCATCAAAGATAGAGATGAAATAATAAATATACTTAAATTTCTCAAATTTTACAACATCTACGAAGTACAAATTATTAATTTGAGACAAACCCACGAGCTGAATCACGAAAATTAAGCATTTCCTGAAAATTGGAAGAAAAGATTACGATAGATGACAATAGCTCCCAAATGAGAAATACTGATATCGCCATCTTTTATTTGAAGAGTTCAATAATGTGGATTACGTATGTTCATGACGAAAATCTGAATCAATCAAGAAACAAACCTGTAATTGATTCCGTCGTGCAAATCCATCATGGATCCGTATATACTCCTCAGGTCACTGATATCTTGATCTAGTGGCTTCGCTGATATCGCTGTATTCCTCTTCCTCATTTCCGGAAAATACTCCTTTTTCAATGAATTAGAGCGAGCGGCTGTCAGGTGGTTTGACGTTCTGCTTGTAACTTTGTTCGCCCGACGTCTTTTGAGCCATTGACTCCAGCCTCGCCACAACGTTGCATTGAATCTCCTGGTGAGAGAGTCATTTTAAGTTCGCTTGCTGAGAGAGCTTTCTATAAACCGTCTTTATTTTTCAGTCGAAATTGCTCGCTTCAATCATACAGTTTTACATGTAATTATTAAGATAACAAAACGTACCAGGAAATTTGATTGTCAACTTTCTCACATGGAATTTTCCCTGAGAGTGAGGAGTAATAGTTTTGCATTAATTTTAGAAGTAATGATTTCAACAAGTATACAAGAAGTTCTACTGCATGATTTTTATACTATCAAAATTGTTTATAAATTAAAAGGAAAATATTTAACATGAGAGGGCAGTTTAAATACATTAAGTAAAATGATATTCCAATTTTTTTCGTAAAAAATTACCGTAAGCTGTATACATTAGAAAATAATCTCAATGTTGGTAACAGATTATTTGAGTACATTTTATCCATTTAAAATTCATCACTCGCTGTCTTTGTCTGCTCTAAGTTTGCAAATTTCTGAGGTCTGACCTCGAAATGAAATTTTAAAAATCCCTAAAAAAAAACAAAACCTTTTGAATCATTTTGATAAATCTTACTCCATTAAAAATCACACTCGCCTTAAATTTACTCCATCTTTGTGCAGTTCCTTTCTTAGCCTTCGAGAAAAACCTCTGACCTTTTTATTGAGACTCATTTTTCCGTCATACATCCTACATTTCATGCAATTTCCTCGCTTGATATTCGTCAGCTGTCCCTTTATCTGAATATTTATTCTCTCTCATGATATCTAGTCGAAATTGTATTTCAACCCTCGACGTTTATATTCTTTGAGCAACTTTTAAGGTCGATATTTCTCTTCCCACTCACCCAAGGGCCACGCTATTAACCTCTGCAGGCGAAAAACCTAAGCAACTCGCAATTCTACATTATCAAGAGTGGAATATTGAAGTTTAGATACCCTTGAAAATTGTGATTCAGACTTCTTTTCGGTTAATTTTTGGTAAAAAGGAGAAAGAACCAAATTTTGACGACTACGAGTATCGACATATTTGTTACTTATAAATGTAGTTTCAGCCAAAAGTTACAGCATAAAGAACGCTAAATTGAATCACAAATTTTCATCATGTTGGAATGAGATAAATTATGATAACATCATTATGTTCTGATAAATACACCTTGATAGTTCTTACCAAATAAATAGATCATATTTCTTCCAGAAAAGTAACAAGGCATCAAAAATTTATTGGTGATATTTTACTTAAGCGCTGGTCTTACATTAACCTACTTGTTTGGAGGTGTGGTTGGCTTTGAACTATAAGTCAGAACGCTCTGCCTGGGTGAAGCTTAATCATGCGTACCAAATATTACCCCTTTGATTAGTCTTTCAACGTTGCTAAAAACTGTCAAGGGGTCTTTCAGTGCCAAGCTTTTAGCTATTATGCCTGGTATACCTAATGATATATTACAAAAATTCGGTTGAAGCTGCCTTGAAACAGTAATGCTGTCAGCATATATTATTTGCATGCGTCTGTGAGCTCACGAAAAATTAATATATTTTCAGTGGTATATTCAGTGGATAATTTCTTGATGCAGCTGGCGTTTGTTCATGTATCCATAATGCTGTCAATGACTTGAAAAGGCTGTGCACACGTGTGTTAAACGGATCGGAAGCTCTAGCTGTTTAAAATCTGTTCATGAGAGATGATCGAAGGATTATCCAGAGATTACCTCTGAACCTCTCGAGTGCGTGGAGAGCGGGATTAGTTTGGATGGTGAATGCATGACTGAGTTCGTGGAAAGACAAAATATTGAATGGTTCATATATGTATGTGTATAAATCATTCAGGACTTAACAAAGCACAGCAATCAACCGGAAGCTGGTTCGATGAGGGAGTGTAGTGGACTCCTGAAGATAAACACCCGAGTCTAGCGGCGTGTGAAATCACATGATTCAGGGTCGGATGGCCAGTTTGTTTTCCTACGTCGCTTAATGGTTTCCGCAATGAATTTGCCACCGTCACATATCTTCGATTTTACTGAGAGCAGAGGCAGCAACCGGAATCGGGGGAAACTCCTCTCTTGGATCTGTATTGAAACTAAACTTGCGCAAACCGTTAAAACGATTGTTCTCCGTCCATTAGTTTCGCTATTCCGTGGAGCCCATTGTCCCAGAATCCTGCTAGTTCGTTTTTGCGCGACCGTATCCTCGATAATTTATCTTTCTATCCAGCATTGATTCCCACATTGATGAGGTGGTATAGTGGGATTTGCACTCTTTGCTCGAGTGAATACTGCGTCGAAATCCAGGTGACGACTCTAAACACTCAGAGACCTTACCAGTCCTCTCTGGCCGCGAGCTGTTATGAAAGAAATTCTGTAGATAGAAATTACTCTTGTTCTCCGGAGAGGACGATAAAGGTCCTCTTTAATCTCGCTCCGGATACTTCAAAGGCAAGCCAGCTACCCTTAAATTTATTGCCTCCTATTCTTCTGTGAGAGTTGAAAAGAAAGCTTCTGAAGGCCAGCAACACTGATCGAAAAAGGAAGGACAAAGCTTTCTTTTCACTCAGAAAGCTTTGTCCACTCGATGCGACTGATGGCATTTTCTGAATATGACTTCGGCTGAACTTTCGTAACAATGCTCAGAATGGACTGAGCAAAATTTTTTTTATGAAATGGAGCAATCGAATTTAACAATTTCTGTGTTTTATTTTCTTTTAATTGTTATTTCCCTGATTGCTTTAAGGTTTATTGCTGCACGAAAAAAACACGAAACAAGGATCGTCAGAATGACCTCTGTCGCATTTACGTAGAAGGATTGTCACCATGTACTACGTGTCTCTGCTCCAGTCTAAGAAGAATATTTTTCCCGTCCGCTGCAAAAATACGCTTCTCACAACGAGAGCAAAGCACGAACGAAAATACTGAAAAAAAATCGAGCGTTTCTGAATGCCGTATGAAAGCATAATTTTCTTGAAGTATTCTATCTCCATAATAGCGAGAATAAAAACTCTGTACTCCATTTCCATGCTCATTTTGCGTACCGACCATGATTTCAACGTTTTTCAACAAAAAACAGTGTCTTTGTTAATGGCAGCAAGTGTTGAAACCACGAAGAGCACGGATTAAAAGAGTTTGGAAATTTACTACAGTTTTTACTCTCACCATATTGGAGTTTTCTTCATATGTAGCTTCATATGTCCAAAATATCATGTCTGATGCATGCACGTAACCCATAAATGTAACATACTGTTCGTATATTTCTTTCTGTCATACATACCGATTTAAACGGAATCTTTAAAGTGCAAGAGTGAAAACACTTGGAAACTCACGTTCTCATAGCTTATTGCTTTATATAGTGTATATGTATATTGATTTTGAAGTCGTAACCTAAGGTGATGGTAACCTCTAGTATCCTCAAACATCTATTGTTAGTAAAGGTGTCATTTAGCGCCTTCGGATCGGCGTTAATTGCTGACTATAAATCTTATGAAATAATTATGTGACGGTCCAAGAAGTCACTCTCAACAATTTTAGTTTGCAAATGACTTATATAACTGAAGGCATTTCAAAACAATACTAATAGCTTTTATGAAAATCGCTCTAAAGTTAGAGCTTCAACTTTGAAATACTTGGTTTGTGTGCTGGTTAATTTCACATGTAATTATCGAACAGTACTGGGTATGTTTATTTTTCGTAGAGATTCCTTCGTATTCTCTAAATAAAATTTCAACTTATAGAGTCCACAAATCATAGTATATAAGTGCATACCCCTGCATCACGTACGTACGACTACGTTTTTGCTGATGACGCGAAGTGATAGCCAGAGCATTGTTAATTTAAGATACCCCCTTATTTTTTTCTGAATTGCTAGAGAAATGACTCAGCATTGCTTCCCTTTACTATTAGGAGTCTAAGTTAAAGGTATCTTTGCTCAAAAATTAAGATAACCACGTAGGTACAGTGACAAATGAGTTCTGACGGGTGCATTTCATGGTGACAATCCTTCAATGGAAATGCGACAGAGACCATTTTGACGAGAATCCTAATCCTTGTTTCGTATTTTTTTTCGTGCAGTTAAACGCTCGAGCAGAGAGACGATTTTTCACCTCGAATGACTGAAGGATGATTCACCAAATGCGCATCGTGTGTCACATGTCTGGGTTTCTCCCCGTCGAACGATAAAAGAACAAGAAAATAGTGCCAGTTTCGATCGTATTTTCTCTTTCGGATTGTAGAACAGCAACAGATTTATTTGGAAATGTTTATTACCCCTTATGAGGAAGACTTATGATGAATGTTACAATCAGAAGCATATCAAGGTCATTGTTATGGGCACCAGCATAGCGGATTGCTACCTTCCGCGGGTCTTGAGAGTATAAAAAAACCTTATGATTGCCGTTTTACCTAGCGTCCTATGAATCACGGGGGGTGACACCCTATCCATGCACCTCCCTTTAATTTACCCCTGATTACAGTTATTTTAATATAAATACAACCGGTTGGCTTGATACATGCGAGTAAATTTACGAAGTTCTTAAAATTATTTGAGCACGATTTGTAGGTAGATGAGCCATAATGTTCCTCTGATTTAAAATAGTACACTCGATTCCTCAGTGTATTTTTGGTACTGGGCTGCATATTATCGAAAAAATATTGATTATTTTCTTTCAGAGTTCTATTAAAATTATTAAAAGGTAAAAAAAATACTCGTTGGAAACCTAATCAGAAGAATATACTTCTTCAATTCTTAATTATTTATTTACGTTGATTTCTTAAATTATACCTTTGGTCAGAGTATATGTATCGAATTTCATCGGCATTGGTCATTTTTTAGCGACGGACTTAAGTACCCCTTTCTACTTTTCGTTTTGGGTTGTAGATGGTGAAATGATGACGTGTATTACGGGAGAGTTTGGTATGGAGCTCAGTCTTTATTATGTTCACTTAATTTATGTGGAAAGAACCAATATTCTTCCTATTTGTTCGGCAATGAATCTCTATTTTATCACTTCTGTCGGACCTAGAAATGTTACGTGGCGTCAAAATGATATTCTCTATGTCGCTTTATAACACACCTCTTCTGAATTTCTCTAGCAAATTAAGCCGTGTCGCCTCCGAGTCTCCAGCAGCTCCAAACCTAATCCTTATAAAAGCTGTGAAATGCTATAATGTTCGCCCGAAGGAGTATTTAACGTAGCGCACAGCTTTTCTTTGTGTTTTTTATAATTTTGGGTAAAATATTTTTGTCCAGGGTCCCAAATGCTCGCGGCGTAATCGAGGTGTGTCCTGACCAGTAAGGCGATCTTCGGGATTTGTGAGTAAAGTAAAGGTAGGAAACCACTCCTCTAGAGCATGCCCGCTTACCTTTTCCTATTCCGACCGATTAGAGACGGAATGCATGGATTTGGCCGACACCCGATATCTTCTATACCGCACCACAGGGTCGTCGCTTCGGCCGGGGGTCCCCGTCGCCACTTGCCCACAGCTCTTCCGCTCCCCCACGGCGAGGAGGACAGCAACAGCCGCCTTCTCAGTATAGCTTCCAGCCGTGAGTTGATTGCTGCAGCCGTGCTCCTGAGGATCGCGCACAGGGAAGTCATCTGCCCCTCGGACGCGATCGAGGCCAGCTGGATCCACATGAAGGGAGCCTGCTGTACCCAAGAGGGTATCGCCCAGCTGGTCCTCAAGAAACTGTAGAAGAGGCGGATTGTGTTGGCTTGGTGGCTATAATACTGACTGCTCATACCAATAGTTTGAGTTTAAATCTCCGCTGTGTCGGAGATTTTTCAGCAAAATCCCTATTGTTTCGTGGGCACTAGGTGAAGAGCATTTCAGTGGCCATACAAGCGTGAAGTAAGGCATTTTGAAGGGGACTTAGGGAGGGAGCTGACTTAGCTGTCCATTTTTTTCTTTTTCCTTTTTCAATTGTCTAAGAGCGGGGGTAAGGGTGTCGGAGACCACCATATTAGTATTTTAGTAGATTGTTAGGTAGATTTTTAGTTGGGAGAGCCTTCGTCAGGAGCTAGGGCACCTAGACCTTTAGTGGTCCATTGTGCCAACCCCATTTTAACCTGCCTGCCACATGCAGACAGGGGAAAGCGCCACGGTGAAGGTATAAACGGTTACCCATCCAATCCTCGTCTAGGCCCAACATTGTTTAACTTCAGTGATCTTACGAGTATTTTAGTTACTCTTATAATTGCAATTGAATCAATTTAGCTATATAGTCGGACGAAAAATCTTAGCTGCCAACGCTGCGAACAGCGCAGATTTTTTCCTCTGAAAGTTTCCCCCAATAAGAGATCTGTTATATTTTACGTGCTGAGAACTAAGAGTATCTTTCAATAATAAATGTTATTGAATGTTATTAAGGCAATATATGATAATAGTTAGACGAGTATGAGAGGTGAGAGAAGGTGTGAGTATGTGTGAGGGAGTACATGAAAGTATGAGAAAAGAAAGGAGGTAGAACATGAGTGATCGCTTTTACATAAAACTGGGTATAAAGCAAGGATTCGTAGTGCCACCGCGGATTTTCAATGTTTTGATGAATAAATACGTGAGAAATATGATCAAGGATAATGTTGGTATACCGATTGAAGATGTGAATGTGCGAGTTCTATTCCACGCAGATGATACTGTGTTGCTGTCTGAGAGCCCTCATGAATAAAAAGGACTCCTGGTTAGTTCCGTGAAGCATCAGGAAATAGATATAAGGGTAAAAGCGTCCGGGGAAAAACTTATGGATTTTATAGAAATTATGGTAGACATTTTTAAATTATGAGGGTAAATGACGAAATAATTGAAAAAGTGGAAAATTTAGTATATTTAAGCCGATTGTTTACAAAAGATTGGAGGGAATTTGAAGAGATTTTAAGGCGTGCGATTGCCAGACGAAAAGTCGCAGGTAATATGTGAAACATCATGGAGTGAATGTTTGTCAAGGGAAACGAAAATTACTGAGCGCAAAAGAGTTTTCCTCTGGTAGTCTCTCGCATAATCTGGGAGTGTTGGCAATCTATATTAAGCCCACTGTTGTAAAGACAAAATGGATTCTTCCACCAGGATTTATTTATGGCGCAACATGTTTCAACGAAACAGAGTCATCATCTGATACCTCATTCATCTGTAGATTGCCTCTCTCTCCAAACGACCAACCTGGAGAAGAAGACGTCCGTGTCTGCGAGGAAGGCCAGTTCTCCGTCCGCGTCCTCCGTGGCGTTGATCTCCGGTTCGAGGACGTCCTCCGCGTCAGTGAAAGGCGTAGCGGTGGACCACCAGGGCCAGGTGGTGGTGGTCTTCTCGTCTTGCTCCGGTGCGGTGGTGTTCGGTGGGGGCGCCGCCGTGGTGTTGGGCGGGGAGGACGCGGTGCGCCTCGTGTCCGACGAGGCCAGCATGTGGAGGGCCGTCTCCGCCTTCGCCAAGCACAGGCCGATGAAGAGGATGTAGGAGTAACGTCCCATGAGTCCCACTCCGGACTCGACCTTCAAGTACGACCGGGGAAGGAAAAGACAAATATATCTGATCCCTTCCATCGTGTGAGAAATATGTTGAGGGTTCGAGTGTTAGAAACGGTTTCAGGTTTGGAATTCCTTACTTTCAAGATTATTTAATTCGGTGACCAGGTATTACCGGTAGTACCGGTCGTAAATAATTGTTGCTCCGTCAAATGATTGTCATGTAATATGTAAAAATATATTAAGTTAAATGACACCGATACTTTATATATTATATAAAGAATCATACTTTATATACTATATTAATTATGGATGTCATCGAACTTTTTATCGTGAATGTATCAGTTCTCAGCGACTTAGTGTACCTAAGTACTAACGAATGCATATTATGTGATAATTGATTTTCGTTCCGTGGTTCCATTGTCAAATTGAGGAAGTCCGTTTCTCATTGTGAATTTTCGTTTCTCATATTGTACCTCGTCAGTATATTACCGACGATCGAATGGCGGTACCGATTGTTGTTTCTGCTTCACATCGGCTAAAGAGTCGGGAAAACGATTAGATTTATGCTGCTGCTTTCTTTACTAAAGAGAACGCACGCATCAGATTTTTCTACCTTTAGACCCTCAGAGCCTCTCGTCATGCCGCGTTTAGGTAGCTACTTCACCATTACACTTTTTAGTGCCTCAACACTTAGTAAAGTCTTGCATTTATTCATCCATTACTCACATACAATTAAATGTGTATATATTTGACAATTAATAAGTATGCTCCAAGTTGTATTTACACTATTTATCGAAAATTTAAAAATATCTCTAGTAAAGATCATGAATCATGCTGCTGATTCACCTAATACTAATTTTCTGAGTCATGATAATGATGCGATATCTATAATAATCTATTTTTTACTATTTGATTCGAGTACCCAGCGCATTTATTTCAAACCGCCGACTAGTGTGAATCAATGGAAGGTGACATTCACACGTTGTGGGATATTTTTAAACGAAAGAACTACGTTAGGAAGAATGGTTAGCCTACCAAAAAAATATTTTCCATTAATTCTGCTCTCTTGTCCCTTTTATTGCCAATGCCTTGGCTTGCCAACGATGAGCGCAGCCAAGCATCTGGCTGATCGGCAATTACAAATTTGCACTCGGGAAGCCGCGCAACCTGGCGCAACCTCGACTCCGAATCGATCGACAATGGAGAAATTAAGTCTACGATAGTCGTTCCACGTTGCCCGAGGCCAATGAAGCATGTGTGTATCTACTCGGGTGTAAGGGCTCCCTATGCTAGCGAATGTGCACGTTTCACTTCCCCGTGAATTTGCGCTTGGTTTAAATGAGCAGCTAAAAAGCTAATTTTTCTCATTACGTAATACAGTGGTTAGGGAATCATATTTTGTGTTGGAATGGTACCTCAAATAGGATAAGAATCTCCACTGTCAAGATTTTTAAATTCAAACCTAAGAAGCTGCTGTTTTGCAAGTGCTATTACAATACGGATGAATATATGAGTGAACATTTGTAGTTTGATTAGCTCGTAGGCTTTCGCGGATGCAGTGTTGACTGTTCCTTTTTTCGGGATTCATTCCGCAATGTGTTTTAAGTACACAACAATATTTCCCTGGTCTAAACAAAAGGCATATGCCACTCTCCCTTATGTGTCTGGAACTACGGAGAAAATCTCCAGAGTTCTATCGAGGTACAACATAGTTAGCAGATTCACATGCACGACGAGGACAAGGGACGTACTTCTGAAAGCCAAAGACCCGCTTCCACGGAACCTCTACGGAGGAATATATGAAGTTTTGTGCAGCTGTGGACAACCATATGTAGGCCAGACATGCAGAGCCCTAAAAATGCGCCTCCGAGAGCATCAACGGGCAATTAAAAATAATAATCACCGCAATTCTGCAATAGCCGAACACCATCTCAGCGGCCAAACTCATAATTTCAACTTTGAGGAGACAAGATTAGTAGCTAGGGAAATACGCTATTACCCAAGATTAATCAGGGAGACTATAGAAGTTGCGAAGAGACCGGAGAACGTCAACCGAGAAGACGGTTACAAGTTGAGCAGCAGTCTAAAACGAATTTTTTCAAATTTAAATTTCGGCAACAATGGGAGTCCAGACTCATATATATAAAGAAGACGAGCGAGACTAAGAAGTCAGTTCAGTTAACCTGATCAAGCTGGCAGGAGGACCAGCGAAGTATTGTTGCTTTCTTAAAACATACATCGCGGAATGAATCCCGAAAAAAGGAACAGTCATTTGTAATTTGACTTTTTGTAATTGTTTTATTTGCATTATGTAAGGGTATCTATTTCCTTGGTATCTTTGACCACATTCCATGTCTCTTACTGGACCAACAGAACAATAGTGAATTATAATAATTATTATATTATTATATAATTCAATTCTGCAGTTCAAAGTATCTGCAGCGAGAGAGAAATTTCGAATGACTATAGGCTTTTCCGATGGATGATATGAATCTAGTCTAAACGGGTGTGGCGCCGAGTTAGGCATTTTATAGCTGATGTTTCGATCAGAAACTCGCGAAACTCCTCGGGGGAAAACTGAGTGCCCAATTCGGTTTTGCCAGGGTTATTAAACTTTAGTATATCATCTCAGTTGGCTCTCGATTGGTTGGGATTTTTATCCGTTTAAGCTAGCTTATGAGTGCAACCTCACTCTTCTCACAATGCCGTGGGCTGCTTTGTAATCGATAGGCGGGCGCATCCTGAGAAAATTTTGGATGATTTTCTCATCTCGACATTCCAGTAGAAAGGTCAAGATACTGAGTAGCTCTGCCCTTTATTATAAATTACAAATCCCGACCAATCTGGTGGCACTGGAAATGGTGAACTGAAGTATAAATACCCGACCGAAACCAAACTCGGCACTCATCTTTGCCCAGAGGAAGACGAGCGAGATGTTCATCAAAGCGTCGGCAGTAGAAAGCCTAATCTGATGCAACACCCGAGAAGACTTTATCCAGAGTGAAATAACAATTCAGAAATTGCTGGAGATTTACCCCACTAAATCTTTTAGAGAGCTGGCCAGAGTCTCAGGGTTGGAAATTGTGTCGTCCGGCTCGTTCCTTGGAAATCCCTTGCAATTAAATTGTGAATAATAACCCACTTTTTTATCTTTAAATTAAACATGCCCATTGCGTTAAAATTAAAAACTCTTTTTTACATTTTCTGAAGTCTCAAGTGTGTCTGCGAATAAAAATAATGGTATTTCGTGGTTGAAATAGACATTTTGCAATTCTATTTTGCTTGATGTGTCCTTCTCAAATCGGAGAGAAGGGTAAAAAGTATATTACTTTCGCGATGTGTATTTGGATCGAGAAATGTTGGAAAAAACCTAACGCGGTGGAAATTCTGTATCAGGGGAACAAAAAAAATTCACAGCATGACGTTGTCTTGGCAATTTATACAAGCAATATATCATTGTGTTGAATGGTCACCTTTTGCCCTAAGGTCGCTTTAGCGCGATTCATCAAACTGCGGGCATCGCACAGGAGTGTTAGTGTTGCCCTTCGGCGCCAGAGGGCAAAGACTCCAGCCGAAACAGCCAAAGTCGCATGGATGGTGGTGGCGCCAGTCATAGCGAACCTCGGAACTAGAGGAGACCCTTGGCGCCATTCCCTCTGAATTCGGGCGAAGCTGAGGCGCCCTACCCAAGTGCTCGAGGAGAAGGTCACCAGCAGGTGCAGAGCAGAGAAGAACATGCTGTAGGTTGGAAGCTTCCATGGCTGTCTTCCCTGAAAATAAATAATGTGGCTGTTGAGACGACCTTAACGTTGCTGTCACTGATTATCTCATTAATTTGCTTTGGTTTAAAATTTGAAGTCTGCATTATAATCATAATTTGAGGTGATGAACTGGATAAGTGAGATACCTATTGAGTAAACGAGTGTAATATACACCAATCCCTTACGTATGACGTCCCTTATCTCTAACACGAATTCATTTTCCGGCTCGGCAAACGTTCCACCGCTAGGAATGGGCTAAATGTATTCATTCACTAGAAATCGAGTACCCGAACCTGGTTACTCGGACGAGTACACGAGTACTCGGATGAATACTTGGGAACTCACATGAATACCTGCTTACCTGGTATTCATTCATTAGAGTACTCATATACCGGGTACTCAGTCGAATTTCATGGGCGCGTACCTGAGTGTCGCGATAAAGACTCGAGTACCTGGGTGAATACCACTTATTACAAGTACCAAAATGGAATACGCGGCCGAGTACCGAGTACCACGCCGTTGGCCATGGCATTCGACCACCTCGACCGAGTATGTATTCATATGAGTACTCAAATGACCGGTAGGTACCCAAGTATTCATGTGCTCGTATTCATGTGCCCAGGTATTCTGGTACTCGATTACAAGTGAATGAATACATTTGGCCCATCCCAATCCACAGCTTTTCATTCCATCCATAACGCTTACTCTGTTTCTTCCCCTTCTCGGCCTTCTCAGCATTTTCCCTTCAACGTACGCCTCTCGCTCGGCCTCCAGCATCCACTTGCTCCTCTTTTCCTCATTCTGCCACCAAATCTGCCTTCTCTTCTTCAGCTCCAGCGGTTTCCTACTCTTAAACCACTACACCGAGCACTTCCCTTCCCTTGCCATCCCTATTTCTGATTATTCCTTGTGGCCTTTGGAAAGTAGTTTCTTCCTTCGGCACAACTAACTACGGCATCGTGTCCTTCCATGGTTGAGCACCAATGCCCGTAAATGTTCTTCACCATTGGGCAAGCGCATCTGTTTGAGGGGTTCGAGCTCGACTAGTTTTATTAGTTCATAACACCTGTGGTTCAAAACGTTTTCGGTATTTCAAAAGGGTCTAAGTGACTACAGACACTATTTGAACTCATGGTAACCTGATATAAGATTCTTTTGATTTGTTACCTTACTCTTTTTAGATTTTCAACAGTGGTTTTTTTTCAATTATTATCATAAGGGATGATCCACCAATTGAAGTTCATTTGAATGGATATGCTAGTACTGCTATCTTAAGATCTATCTCTTGTGCCTAGGCCACTTTCTCTATAATCTTCCTCATACTCTTCGATTCTTTGCCTCAGCATTCTTCCCACAACCCATCATCTCATCCAAAAATGTCTATTTTTGCACCATGACTCTCAATCACATTCCATCCCTGCCGTCTTCATCCAATTAACCCTCATTGCATGCTCCGTCCTCTCCTTCCTCCCCTTGATTTCCTCCAGTAGCCTCCTCTCTCCTAACCTACCATTCCTGGCACTTCTTCATTGTCTTGTTCTCTCCTTTCAGTATCTGATGAAAACACCTAAAAATCATGAGCTGTAGATATTTCACCATTGAAAATTATTTTTAAAGAACGATTAACTCCATGGAGATATATTCAAGAAATTACAACTTGAGGATTAGTACTCTTTGAATTTCTGCCTCCAACCATCATTTTTGTTTTCATACAAATCTTCAAATAAATTCAACGGTATTCAGCGAGATACTGTGGTACATCATCGTGAATTTTAAAAGAAAAAAAACGAAAAAAAGTCCACTCAGTTATATATATGTAAAACACATTTCGACGCTTAAAGCGTCGTTGGAAAAAGATGGCACATTTTATTACTTGGGAGGACGGATCACCAGAATTCGAACATTCTAGGAAAATTGGTGATCAGAGGATCACAAGCAAAGAAGGCATCCTAAAAGAGCATAAATGCTAACACTTAGTAAGCCAAAAATCGAAAGAGGAAGCAATAAATTTTTTGTACAGTCACCGCTCTTATGGAAACGATTATTAAAGGGGAAATACAGGAGATTGAAAGCGATGGAGATGTAATGTTCTAAAATAATGAATGAATGATCAAAAAATTCTCGATGAAAAATATGCGGGTTTTACGAAAACATGCCAAGTGCACATTCTGAGGCGTTATTATCGATGGAATACAATAAGCAATTCATGAAGAATGTCTTAATGAGGAGTTATTAAAGAATAAATATGCTCGCTCAAAGAAGAATGGTTTGAAGACGAAGAATGGAGCTTCAAAGCGGCATGCAGATTGAGGAGTGCTGTCAACGATACCAAAAATAAGGCCCACTCAAGGGTCTGAAGTTTGCCTCTACTTAACTTGGACTAAGAAATTTAGGAAATGTTAAATCTTGCCATGGTTATCTGATAGAATGGGTCGTTTGCACATGGGTATCCACTGTATAGGCCTCATTCATTCATTGGTCGTTCAATCCCAGGATTAGTTGACTGCAGCCCTCCATCCTTCCCTGTCTAATGCTACTACTTAATTCCCGGTATTCTCTTCTTATGTACTTTCCTCTTTATTTGGTCCAAAAAAATCTATTCCTGTGCATTCCTCTGAGAACCCTTCCCTCTACTTAGCCTTCAATTACATTCTTCACAAACCTATTGCCTCAGGGTGTGTCCAATCCATCTGGTTCTTCTTCTCTATATGTTTTTCATGTGGTCCTTTCCTCTTCTACTCTTCTGTACACTTCTTCATTTCTTATTTTGTCCATCCATTTTATCTTCACCATCCTCCTCCAGCACCAGGTTTTGAAGGTTTTCGGTCTTTTCCGGTCAGCTCATCTAACGGTCCATGCTTCCGATTCATAGAGTGCTACGCTCCACATGAATTTTTTCAAGTACTGTTTCCTGGTTTGTAGTCCTGTCTTCTTTGAGCACCGCAGTCGTCTTTTTCCCATGAACGCCTTCATATCTTGGGCTACTCTCCGCTCGATGTTTATTTTACTTCTTCCGTCCCACGTGATGGTACTTTCAAGATATGTATTGGCCAATAGTAGGCCAAATGGGCCCAGTAAATGTATTGAACTACAACGCGATGCCGCAATGGAATAATGCCTTTCGCGTAGGGTAAAATATTTCATGAAATGATTTTATCAAAACTTCACTAAAATTTTTCAGCAAATTTATTGAACTACAACGCGATGCCGCAATGGAATAAAGCCTTTCGTGTAGGGTAAAATATTTCATGAAATAATTTTATCAAAACTTCACTAAAAATTTTCGAAAAAAAATGTTTGATACATACAACCTGTTTTCTTCTATTCAACGTTTTCATAAAGTAGGTATGTTTCAAGGAACAATTTCATATATACGATAGCGCAAATTAGTCGAGTTAAAAGTTTAGCAACCGACTTCGAGTCGACGTCGAGTGCTTTTACCAATAGCTTTATTTTGAACACAAGAAATTAGGTGGGCAAATTGAAATACCTTACTAAAATGCGTCGCTGCTCTCGCGGTGACCAAATCGGACCTGGAAAACGGGAGGACTCCGAGAAACCACGATACCTTGCAGAGTGACCTCATAGGTTCAGGGACCCAGGTCCATATCCACCATTTGGGTGTACAGTGACACCTCGAAGATTCTTTTGACCTAAAAACTTTCCCCCCAAAAAGCATGACCAAGAAAAAGAATGAATTAACGGAGTGTGATTGACTTATATTTTCAAGTCGAAAAAACACATTTACGATCCAATCGGTCAGTCTGCGGTGAAGTCATTCATTATCGGCGTTGATCACGGCCGCTCGAAGAAACCTGCGAATATCTTAGGAGACCAAGGAGCAGCCGTAATATTTCGAGGAAATGCCTCATGATCTCTCCCCATTCCTCTCGTATCCCTCACAAGTCACTGTGGGAAGGTTGTCAGGTATTCCAGATGTTTTGTGGGTGACGGCGGTGGTTTGTAAACCGATGAATGTTCGTTCCTCGTGTGTTCCCAAGGGGGTGTCCCTAATGAAGTGTTTTCACCTGTCCTCATTCATCACGTTGACTTCATCGCCCCCACACGTCTAGAACGCGCCCCCCGTCTGCCATAGCCGGACAGGTTACAGAAATAACACCGTGCTCAAATTTGTGCTTTCTGAAGCGCGTCAAAACATGCTTTCACTTTCATGTCTCCACCTGTATTTTCCCAATCCGCACAATTGAGCTCGCTATTCATTTTCTGTCACCTCCTCAGGGTTGAGAATTTCCTCGGGTTTCCTGGAATGGTGTTGTTTAGACAAATATAATCAGAATTTAATTGGAGGAAGGTGATAACGTTCACAGTCGTTAAATGAGCTAATGAATTTGCGTACATTTTAGTTTTAGTATGACCTTTTACTATTAATTACACCGAGAAGCTAATTGTGATAAAACTATTAATCATTTCATCAAATTCTTTATATATAACTATTTCACACTACAATATATAACTATAACATTACAATTTATGCGCAAGTATCACACAGGTTTTCATATATCCTCCCCTAACCCTTGGTATTTTTGAGATGGAAGATAAACTTTTAACCCTGATAAAATCATTAACATATTATAAATTCTCCCTCCTCCTATAGTTTCGTCCTTTATTTTCTGAGAATATAATTTCGTGAACAGTAATTTTACCACAAAACAAATGCGGCGAAACGACTAAAGATGTTAGTATTGAACAGCTTTATTACATTTGGGACTATTGTACTCAAGGTGTTCGGAGCCCTCATTAATCGAGACGCTGAGACATAGGGCTGGGCTGTATTCCGGTGCACCGGTTCTGTAGTTCAGTTTTTTTCAGAAACGGCAGGCCGGTTCAGAAATTATTTTAAAAAACCGGTGCACCGGGGAAGCGGTTCTAAACCGGTGCTCCGGGGAAGCAGTTTTGAACAGGCGCACCGGGGAAGCGGTTCTGAAACACCGATAATCGTTCGCTGCT
This sequence comes from Ceriagrion tenellum, assembly GCA_963169105.1. NCBI lineage: Eukaryota > Metazoa > Arthropoda > Insecta > Odonata > Coenagrionidae > Ceriagrion > Ceriagrion tenellum. The sequence continues at coordinate 110,718,929 of OY720632.1, forward strand.
CATCTTTCACGCCGCCCCACAGTGGGCTCAAATCTAAAATTGATGGACAAAAGTCCAAAATTGCATTTTCTGAGATGACGTCTTGAAATTTGGCACATATACACAAAAATGGTTGTTCATTATGGAATAGTAAGTTATTTTTCATAGGTTCCATCCGTTACTTAGATACAGAGGCTCAAACACGACCAAATTTCCAAAAAATCGCCTGCTCTCATTTTTCTTCGAAAATCTTAAAAGTTGAGCAGATAAGGGAGTTATGGAAGGATTTTTATGAAATAAAAAACATTACCGTTTGAGAACTGGGTACCTTCCCTATACTATGCATGCATTTCACGCATTTGTTCCGCTATTTGAGTGCTATTACGTTACAAAATGGCGGGCCATTTTTTAGAGAAAATTTTACATAAAGTAGACAATATAATCCTTATTCGGAAAATTGTCTCTGGGATACTTCATCAGAGTATAAATTGAAGATATTTCTAGAATATCCCATAAAAATATTTGAAAAAATTTGCGACGCCGAGAATAAACTCGATATTTCGAACGCGCGTCGCGGCCCGGCTCCGCGCAGCGGGACCTGGAAATACCGTAACTCCGTTGGATTGTTCAAGTTGTGTGGACATTAACTCCTCGAAATCAACTTTTTCAGGCTATGCACGTTGTCAATGATTTCTAAAGATTCTATACTGCAGATTTTGCGAGGGTATTGGATCGAGAGAATGGATCAGTGCACGCATAACTTCGGTAAATTTGTTTTTCTTTGGATAATTTGCGGAATCATGCTGCAAATTATAAACGTCAACTCTTGAGAAAGGATGCGGGTTCTCGGGGTACCATGCATATTTTCCATAAAAAGACAACATTTGGGATTCCCTTCTTTCCCTTCACCCTCTTCTCCCTCACCCCGAACTATACCCTCCGCCTTTACTCCCTGAGGAGGGTGGCGCGAAAAGGTTAAGGAAGGTGGCGCGAAAAGGGACGCTTAATGACAATGTGCAGCCTTAAAATGAAATGCCTGCTTGGCAAATTACGTCTTGTTGTCACTCTCCGTTATCTGACTCGTTGATGCGCCAGAAATAACATTAGTACATACTCTCCTACAAATAACTGAGAACTGATAATCATTGAAAATTAATATTTAATTTTAAGGAATTACCTAAAGGGAATCATTTTCACAATATCATTTTTATAGCTTCATACAATGAAATTCAAGCTTGAGTTTAAAATCAGCATGATTTTATGAGTTTTTTCAAAAAGCTCTGTTGTGCACAGTATCATCTCATTATAGTCGGGTAAAATTAGGTTACGAGCCGGACAAAAATAATTACCGAGTGAAACCTTTTCCAATGTCTTCGGGAACTTCCCAGGATGACTCTCAAAAATGTCCCAAGAGCTGACAATCAAATTCCAGGTGTATGCCAGGGGAATTCCAGGCAGCCTGTAATCTAGACACGGTTGAGTGACGACCTTAATGTGCTTAGCTTCATTTGCAATGCCATTAATCATGAAATCACAGAGTACAGTGAAATCCGGCGATACATTTAGCGTGATGAATTAATTTCAAGGAAATTCCAAGTTTTTCTGGATTATATATTTTTCAGTGGGTCAATAGTGAAATTTAAGACTTTGGTTGCCTTTGTCATTAAATTCCTGTCAAAACGATATAAAAATCATCACTCAAAACTGAATGTTCAACTAATTTAGGATTTTTCCAGGAAATCTCCAGGTTTTTCCAGGTTTTCCTGGATAACTTTGCTATCCCAGTCAATAGCTCTTGGGACTTTTTTGAGAGTTATCCTGGGAAGTTACCGAGGACAATTGGAAAAGGTTTCACTCGGTAATTATTTTTGTCCAGGTTTTCTTTCAAATTCAACTAATTTTGCTGGACTATTATATTGCGTGACATACTGGATCATTACGTTTGAGGGATGAATTAATTTAAACTTGAGACTCCAGTGGTTTTGAATTTTTATTTCGCAATACTGATCACAATGTAATTACGTCTAATAACAATGCTCTCGACGAAAAGTAGAGGAATATAGACGAAAAAACTGTTAGATTCATCGATAATATATTACACAAAACTGGAAAACTGGTGTTGTTTTGCATAGAATTTGCTGCACCAACTCTTACGTGGAATATGGTTAGCAAAGAGAAAGCATTTGGAAAAGATGATGGCAATAAACGAGAATGGCTTAAATTCGTTTTGATGTCGCCAGTACCGGTAAAGATCAATTCAATAACATAAATGAAATGCCATTACTTGTAAGATACTGAAAAGAACACAAATATCACATTCCCAAATGATTTTCACCCTTAGAGCATCCTCAGTTTTAACTCACCGAGTCATCTTCAGGTAAGTGACCAATTTCTGAAAGCACACACCATGTTCATATTTAGGAATGGTTGAAAAGGCGAAGAAACAGTTGGAGGAGATGGATTGTTCGCACGTGTACCCACGCGCTAGTTCCAAAAATATTTTTTTAGACCGGTTACGTTAATGGCATGCAATTTCATTCGAAAAGTTGAAAAGACGTTAGCTACTTAGTATTGGCAGGAAATATAGACCACTCGCTTCATTTCGTGGTAATAAAGCACTAAACATTATCTCGAGAAATGGACCGCTTTTCCGCACACAACGTTGTAATGGCAATTCAAGTCAATGTATAAAACAATTTCCGGTTATCTATGCAGGAATTTATAGACTTTAAATTCATTTACTAGCGACAGGAAACGATGCGCCGGTGTACGAGATGAGTATTACGCTTCAAACGGGGGTAAAAACTATGAAAAAGTGACGCCTCCAGACAATTCAGCTCCTTAACTTTGTCTTTTTTATGCTTACCATTAGCTTAATTAGCACTCCAGGGCTGATCCACGCACTTAACAAGCATTCGGTCTCACACGCTTTACTTTGTGTTTCCGGACAACAGAATTGAGTCACTGCAGTGTACTTTAAATAGGAAAATAATACCATCACCTAAAAGTCAATTCAGTTTGTCGCCGTAATTGGAGCATTCTGCATTTAAAAGCCAAAAGTAACTTCTATCAGCTATATATGAGCATTTAATAAAGTAATCATCGTAGCAAAATAAGCTTGGGCTTCTATTTTATCTCCTCATCTAGATGTAGATCCAGCTGTTTGCTTTATTTTACTGAAATTAGTAAATAATAAAAATGTCTACGGGTCTTGGTGGGTTCGAATCAGCCTTAAGGAGACGTTCCTGATTCATGAACTATAACTATACCCCCAAACACTTTGTAAAACGCAATATTTGGCATATGCGAGCGGTAGTACACAGTATTGGCTACTGAGAGTATAACCAGTAACGTCATCCGTCCAGCGCCCAATGAAATATCGTTTCGCGGCGCTCATGGATTTTTACCAAGCTTTACATGATAATATAATTAGGTACATAAACTAGTTCTTTCCGCGTACAGTAAGCGATCACAATAAAAATTGAGCTCCACTAAATACACTCTCATAATAAACGTCACTATTTCTCCCCTCAAACCTTATCCCTTACATCTTTACACGTCTGGTGTCCTAATACCCCGTCACACGTCCATGCGGCGTCTCGCAAATCAGTATGTAGATGTAATTACACTAATTCAGTGCCTCGTTAAATAAACGATATTTTGAGTCTCTCTTAATCTGTTGGTCATAAACTATCCTATAGACTCAATAACTGCACGATGAAAAAATTTAGTTATACCTGTGCGCCGCTGGCGGATTTATGTGTGGCGCGCCTCTGATAGTGCCGCCGTATAGTGGTCGGTATTATTTTGATTATATTTCTGCAGTTTTGTGTTCAATTTGTCCTAATGAGCAGTAATATCAAGATATGCAGAGAATCCCTTATCACAGATCCACTTTTCATGGTAAAACTGCGGAATAGGGGGTACAGTAATAGAATACTCTGCGAAACCTGCACCTGCAATTTACGTGGTTGAAGCCCTTAACGACTGCAGGATATACTTTTTCAGAGCTCAATTGGTGTCGTTTCCATCAGTGCCAATTTGTCTTTTAGCCGCGCCCGTGAAAAGAAGTTTCCTTCCGAAATTTCTGTTCCACATTTGGCAACAAGTTTTGGCCTTTTACTTCCGTGTTTACTTACTTAAATAAGTTTGGAGGCTATATGCCTATTGCCATTGTGTACCTTCAATCATCATTGAACGGTCAAGGGCATTCAGCAAGCGAGAGCCATAATAGTACTACCTTGGTTTACTAATGTTTTGCCCCAGTTGAATTTACTCTCCGTTGCAGTTGCATAGTCCGAAAGTGCGTGTGCAATGGCGAGATATACGCATTGGATTTTATGGCTTCGTTCTTTAGTAAAACTTGCTGTTCAAGTCTCCTTCCGTGAATTAGTATAGTGTTTGTTTCTTTCGGGAGACATAGCTGAAAGAATGCGTCACAAACTCAAGGGGATCACTTTAACGCAATCAGTCGTACTTACCAGTGCCATGTGAGAGATATCCTACCGGTTTCGGAAAATATGTACAGAAGCTAGCTGTGACTTGTGGTCGCTGATAGTCAGCTTTGATACTCTTGAGTGCACGCAAAAATTCTGTTGTGTCAAGCCACTCCGTTGACGGAGTTGAAAATTCTACTCGTTCTTCGCATGTTGGAGGCAAACGAGTGTTTTTAGAGGAGACATTTTTAAAGTATTCAAAGTTTTACCTAGCGTAAGAAGGCACCTAAGGTAAAACGTCGAATTTCCCAGCGGCTGAAATCTACGTATGGTTTAATAACACTCATGCGTTTCATGGTTATTCTTCCTCCGACATTTAAAAAGTGCTTTCACTTTTTTATGACAACGGTTTCAACCAAAAGACGCCTGCTGGAACGCAGGCGACACTGTTGTCATAAAAAACAACGAGGTGAAACGTCCAAAAATGCAGCCTGTATAACCGCAATACCGCGGGAGCCTTCGAACCGCCAATGACAAGATACTGGATATCTCATTGAGGAGTATAGAAGCTTTCCTCATGACAAATTTACCGCCCAGCAAGTGATGTTTTTGGCATTTTTTGTGGTGCGTTCAAGTGTTCTAGTGATCAAGTAAAATGTGAATTACAAGAAATATGTGATCGCTGGCATTGACGATTTACATGCGTCAAATCATTGTGTGACCTACGAGGATAGTGCTTGAGATGACGTGTCAGCGAATCAAGGATGGGAATAGTGACGAAGAGCGAGTATTAAATTATTATTCAGGTGGGCCAGTTTTTTTAATCTTTTTGTTGTATAGTTGTAAAATCCTGTCCAATTTCAATTCATTTACAGGAATTGGAAACTGGAATCATGCAGAAGAGTGGATTTTTATCTCTCTAATTTATTTTCTTTTTAGCAAATGGTTTAATATATCTGCAGTCATTTTTATTCCCCTCATGAGGATTAAAAACTGTTGGTTATCAAAGACAAAATCTGTAAATGAGTGAATTGTTTCATTGGTTTAGTTTATCTATCGATTTTCCCAGAGGTTTCGCTCATTCAGGTGAATTGCTGTTTCTAATTCCGATTAGCTCTAATAGCTCCTTACCGTCATATAAATCGCCAGCCTTTTCCACCCGCATTCGCACCTGTCGTTAGTCACCTTGGTAAAACTGATAGATATTTACATGCTTTAACGTAAAATATATTTGTTTTTCTTCAACTACCGGTAACTCATCCATAATTACGGTGGCTTACATTACCATGGTAACAAACGTACATTCGGATGCCAGAGAATAACTACTGTCAATAGGTACTAAAATAAGTTTAACTGGATACAAAAGTCACCATGACCGGTATCTACCGGGCGTACGAATTACTTATTCGTACCTTTGAATTGGATTAACGTGGTAAAAAGCAAATGAACAATTCGACAAATGCTTAGAATGCATCTGTTAAAAAAGTTAATAGTACATTATATTTCTTACATTAAATTTCAGATGTCAATAGACCTTCCTAAAATTTATTTATTTTAACAATACTAATGATACTTTCTTGACCTCTTTTATTACAATGGATCATTCTCATTAGGAGAAGAGAGATCTTAAGAAATTCTACATCGTTAATGGCTCACTTCTTTCACGTAGTAAATGCATAATTCCTTCTTCTTGGCAAGAGTAAATTCATAAGCATTTGATAATTTACATTTGGTTTGGTATTTTGACCAAACTATATGTTTTATTAAACGTTTTCATTTAATCATTCTTCTCTAAAGAATGTACTTTTTTTGGAGCGTCGGCAATGAGGTATGTACAATCTTTTACTTCTCGAGACCTCTTTTATCTCGAAGAATAACTGATTTTTCAATTTTCTCAGGAGTGACTATCCCCAGAGCCAAGCACCAATCAATTAAATTTAATAACCTTGTGGATTGCGGAACAGTTTTTAAATGCCTGTTTACGCCATCTTGTTATTTGCCAGTGATATTCAAGGCGGGAATCCTCAATGTAATAAAAATTTACACTCTCCAATTATGGTGTATTACTGCCGACAATTACATCCTAAAAAAGAAAGCAATGGCATTATCTTATTTAATTATCATAAAGATTCCAATAAAGGTTGATTTCAAATATGTTATATTTCAAAAGTTTCCGTATATGACGACAACCAGCCATTATTATCACTAAATTATAACCCTTCTTGTGAAGTCGTTTTGGCTCTATAATTTTGACTTTCTTCATTGCTTAAAAAGAATTTTAATTTACTTACCTAGTGTATCGCTTGATTTCAATATTTGTAGCTTTTCCAAATTACTTTCCCGGTGCAGTTAAAAACACGTACTTATCGCCATCTTGCTTATTAGCCAATGTTAAAGGCGGGAATCCTAAATAATACAATGGTACTGAAATCGACGATAACTTTGTATTATTTCCAAGACGTTTTCGCTAAAAATTCAACCTAAATATTTTAAAAAATGTTTATTGTACTATTGATTTCAATATATTTTAACTTCATTTTAAAAATTTCCGTTGGTGACGTCATCCTCATGACGTCATGGGGCTCCTGATGATTTCCGTTCACTTCAGCTTCGTTCGTCATTGGGGTAGGAGGTAAGTACTCAGTCACTACCATCTAATGCTAATCATATTTCGGGATTTATTTATTACTTATTCCGTGCACCGCACTGCTGTGCTTTGTGTTTAGATTTTCGACTAACTAAATATCGCGTTGGAAAATACGTCGTTCTTTAATAAAATGAATCTATTTACTGACTGTCGGTAAAGTTGATTTTTTTTCGTCTTGGGAGCTGAAGTAATATTTTACTTGGCGGAAGGTTGTTGTCTTAGGGAAGCTAAATACAGTTACGATTTGCGGACCGTTAGCTATTACTGCCTGTCGTATTAAATTACTTTCAAACTAAAAATCCTTATGCCTCTCTATTTGTGCAATATTAAATTTTGGTGTATTGTGACCTTATTGGACCGTGATGAATGGGCTGTATTCATTTGTAGATGAATGTGTAATTGTCTTAATCATTTATGATATTTGAATACACGAAATAATTCATTAGGTTACAGCAAAAGTGGAAATATTATGTCAGTTTCTCTTTAATGGAGTTTATTGTAACTAGGATTAGTTTGGAGATTATTCCCGTTCTCGAAAACTCCTACAAATATGTTTTGACATAGCCGATAAGCCATCTTTTTTTCGACATTTTTGTCGGAGGAAAAGTATTTCCCTTCATTAATTTGAAAGCCACCTCCGGATACTTCTATTAAAAATCTCGCCAAGTCACCTTTCCTGGTGGTTTCCTGGTTCCACCTTCTAGTGTCTTGATCTTATCGTGTATGTTTTTCTCGTAATGTTTACTCATTTTGCTCTTTATTTTCGTTCATCGATGTTACTCCATGCTTTGAATGGTTTTCCGAATGAGTTCAAAGTCAATATCCTTGTGACTTCATGTTGTTCAATGGCCCCATTGGACTCCCTCCCAGACTTAAACCATTTGGTGAAATTACAGTTTGCAGTCAAATAGGTCGTAGTGGTGGACTGCACTAGACTGGTTTCAAACTTACGAGGTCATAGAATGAATCTGTTTAACCGCCCTAGAATTTCCACTTCATCCTTGTAGTGAGGCTCGGATTTTCATAATTCCACAACTTCTATTACCACCATGGATATAAACTCGAGAAACTATTTTACAATTCATACGGCGCGCGTGCTTAAGTTTGGTTTTCATCCACGCTTTTTAAGACATTTAGCATATTGTTTCTTAGGGCATTGAATTAATACGAATTTTAATCATTTCAGTGACAAAGATCCTGATGCAGAAATCGATAGTGTTGCGTTAGTGTTGATTGTGGTAGAACCCAGCCCAGCTGGACGGGAAGGAAATCCAGATGAAATAAACAACGGTGAGTAACATTGTTACCTCATTTAATGTTAATAATTGTATCTTTTGCTGTGGGGAAATTGCCTATGCCAAAATAAGGTTTGGAGTATGCGTATTATTCGCCGTTGTTTATTAGGGCCGACGACCCCAGAGTGGCGCCGGGATATTCCTTAAATGACCTCACTTCGCCGGTTTACTTTTCACACGGCCGCCATTTTCTAGCAAATCTATTTTTAGTGTCCCGAGGAAATATATCAAATAATCCGCATTAGTCGGCAGAAATGTCAGTAACCTCCCTAAACTTGGCAATAATGAGCCCAATTGACACATTCGTTAATGAATTCATGTTCTTTTCGCTGATATCTCAGAATTTGAGGATATGCTCCGAAATTTTGCGTGGTTTTGGAAGTAGGTTTGGCTATTACTGGATAGGTAGATTTTCGCCATGAATCGCAGGTCGCTACTTAAAATTCCAATTGGCGGCTATAGCCCCAATAAATGTTAGGAAAGGGCTTTGTTTACTACTCGTTAAATGGAAATACACTTTGTAAATAATCTTAGAAATGAAGTGTAGCGAGCCTTTTAACGTGCCCAAGGAGCACCGGCACTCTTCCTCTCAAGCTGAATTTGTGCCTTCTCGTTTCCTCATCAATGGGTATTTACAGGTAAAAGTTTCTGGTTTAAGTTAGTGGAAGATGATACATGAAATTCAATATTGAAATGAAAATTATTGGACTGCAACCACATGAGTGTACATGTCCATTCATGTTGTTTACATGAACAGTGTAAGGGAAAGAACCTAGATTTTCTAGAACATTGTGAGATCGTGGATTTCTTAAAAAATAATTGCAACCTTGATAATTACTTCAAATTTGACTCACACTCACAGCTGAGGCCATTAGCGTTTTGATGTTACTTACGTCATGTACGATATTTGTCTTGCATCATAGCCTTCCCCTTGTCATGGCGTTTCACGCTCTTTTTTCTCCCCCCTCTCCCGCCCTCTTTCCTTGAAATTCTAACATATATAGGCATGGAGGAAGTCAATGCGGGTTTTCCACCGGGTCAGGTTGTCCATGTCTGCCGACGTTTCGATGACCGAGTTGCTCATCGTCTTCAGGGCATGTCAATTTTCGGAAGTGGTCCACCTTATATAGGGTCCATTTGGCGCGTCAGCCTGGGCAGGTGTCACCTGATTGGCTGGATTTTTCCCGCCTTTTTTCTCGGGCTTCTCGGATGCTTCTCAGTACTGGCTTCCAAGAATTACTGAGTGAGTATCCCGCGTCTCGGTTCATAGTTGTTTCTCTCATCCTGATTTCGATCGCTTCCCTCGTCAGCCTTTGCCAAAACTTGTCGATGCGGGAAAGAACTTTCGTTTCTTCCCAGCAGATGACATGGTTTCGGGAGATGCTGTGTTCGGCCACGGCGGACTTTTCCGGTTGACAGAGTCTGAAGTGCCGTTGGTGTTCTTTGATCCTTGTGGCGATGGTCCTCCCTGTCTCTCCCACATACACAAGGCCGCATGTGCATGGTATCTCGTATATCCCGGGGGTCTGGAAGCCGCAAGGGTCCTTGGCCGTCACAAGTTGGTTCCTAAGCTTGGAGGGAGGGCGAAAATATGCGTCAATGTTATATCTCCTCAGTATTCGGCCGATTTTTCCCGAAATTGTGGAGACAAAAGGTAGTTCGGCCCTGGCCAGTGGTTTCTGGCAATCTTCCTTTTCCTTTGTCTGGGATATAGGCATGACCTTCCTCCCACTCTTCTTTTCTTCCTTTTCAAGGAACCCTCTCGTTTTCTTCCATTGCCCTCTCTCCCTCACCTCCCCATCTCAACCATCGCTGTGTGTATATGGACAATCAAAGAAAGGAATAATACTTTAATATTGACATAATTTTGTCAAAACCATGGTCGATATTAATAAAACAGTGTGGAAAGTACATAGCAACATTTTATGTTGTTTGTAATTTACCTGCCGATATGTTGGTTTTCTACATCTACGAAATATCGTGTAAGACACCCCTAGGCTGTGTGGTACGGGGTGATTTCACACCTGGCATGCAACACTCATCCCAGCTGAAATCAGAACCTCGCATGCTGGCCCGCAAAAACTGTTAAGATAATAATACGCGGTCAGACCATATAGACTAAGAGAGTGCTGCTGTGCACCCTCTGTTCGCGGTTATCTATGAAATCTTTAATCCAATATATTATATGGTGATGTATTCCATAGATTTCAGCTTTACAATTACTTTCGAAAGTGGATCTTTATCAAAGGATTTTTTTTTAATCTAGAAAATATCGCGTCTATCTGCACGAGCCCATCTCCAGAGGAAAGAATCTCGTGAAGAAAGAGGGCTAACTGGGTTTCGCAGGACCTGCATTATCTTAATCAGTGCTGGTTTTAATTCAACAAGTTTAGGCTATCTAAATACCCCATAGTTGAATTGACGATTATGTGTATACTTTGCACGAGATAGATGTAAGGGAGGCAGGTCTGTAGTTCTAAAAGATAGGTGTAACGTTCGAGATTTTCCAATTGTAAGTGACCAGATGTTCTACTAGAGATTTTTCAAGTATTACTTTTATTACGTGGCTATTTCTGACACTGATTCTTTATTGACGCGGACGGGTAGTCTATCGGGACCAGTTGATTTCTTGAGTATGCCTGGAGTTCCCCGAACCCTCATTACGCCGTCCAACATATTGTGCACGCATTTAATTTAAAAACAGGCCCTCCATCCACTTTTCTATCTTCTCTGCCGCAAGCCTCCTTCCTTTCCTTGTCTTATCCTACGTGTCCTCATTCGTCTCCCTCGCTACCTATTTCACACTCTCTATTCGTCTCCAAAATATGATATCAAAAGCTGCCTGTTCAGGAAAATCCTGTCTCCGCAACGACCAAGTTTCCAACACATCGAGCTCTAAGCTACTATTAGTTTTTTCACCATTTTCTTTCCTGTACTTGGCGTGCGATAAAATTTTTTATCTCTCTCTCTCTCTATTGTGTTCATTTTATTTCGCATTTTGATTGAATTTAACTTTCTTTTTAAGTCTTGATGATTTCCACGGAGGCGTATCTTTAACCCGGTTTTCTTTCCTGCACTGGGTGTTCTTGATCTTATCACACATTACTAAACTTCCTCGCTCTAATTTGATTTCCATTTGGGATAATGAATTCTTTATTTGCTGGACCGTATCTATATTGATTTAGCCTGTGCACGTTATTTCTATAATTTAAACCCTTTCGTAGGACTGGAGCGGAGAGCCAGGTGAAAATAATGAGCTCCGTGACATGCTGTAACTCGCCTAATTCGAGTCTTATAATTTATCCTAGCCTATCGTATATGCCCCCGCGGGTCTCAAGCCTTTCTTTCACGGGCTGTTTTTTTACGTTTCATGAAATTTTTTCTCAGACAGTGTGAGTTTCCTTTGCGTTTTGTGCATTTCTCGCGTAGGATCTAAGCTTTGACTCAAATGCAGCGTACACGAGATGAGACCTAAAGAGAGTAAGATAACATTTCTCTTATTCGTCCTATAAACCACGTTATAAACCTTTCGCTACGGTGAGAATTTTAAGGTCAGTTGAAAGAGTGCGGTAGGATTTTTTATTTTCAATATATTTAATTTTTTATTCCCTTTACAATTGTAAAACTTCCTCATTATTTTGATGCATGCCTTCCAATTGTTCACTTTTTTCTTAGGCTAATCAGTGTAGCGGTGTTATTCCGAGTAATGTTGTATGGACGCTTGGAAATAAGGTGATAAAGATATTTCATACTTCTAATTTGTCACTAGCTCTTTCTCCTAGGCAGTTTTTGAAAGTAACGTTACCATAGATTTATTCCCTGGAGCCTCCCTCGCGTAAGACCAAAATCCGTTCAGGTTATCACCCAAAGACTCACCTAATATTTTACTTTACAATTCCATTGACGCTTTCCTTGAGGTCGCTTTTGCAGTTTTCTGGCTCTTATATTTTTCAGAAATTCTCTCATGTTCCTCGTCGGGGAGATCCGGATGGGCGTTCTTCATTTTTGCGTGCAAGATTCACTGTCGCTCGTGAGAATTCCGGATGTCCGCATCATACCGCTTTTCTTCCGTATTGTTTTTTTTCAGTTTACTGAACCTGCCTTATTTAAGACTATTCGTGTGATGCTACGAAATGTATTCCATTTTTCATCTATGGTATGGTTTTGGCTAACATCACAATAAAAATTTTATAAGATTTGTTTATAGGTTTATGCTCACGTTAGCACATACGCCATAACCAAGCAAAAATTCAGCTGAATCGGTTCACCGGTTTTTTGAGGAAAAGAGAAGCGAACTTACAGACTTCACTCCATTTTTATACGGTGTATATAAGCCATAATAGATGTATCCCGTTCAAAGTTATTGCGTAGGTTGCCAAGAAATGATGCTTTTGTTGAAATTGAAGACAAATTGAGAACTTTAGCATAAAAAAACGTGATTTTTAAGTAATTTCGCGGCATACAAAAAATAAATAGGAAGAATCAAATTCTACGTACTCAACAGCCGTCCAATAGTGGCAACTTATAGTGATAGATTGTTATATGATGCTCTTTTCAATTCAAGAATGTGTGGATATACCTCTACAATATATTCCCTGGAGACTAAAACATCGTGGGCTAACAGTGATAATTGAGTTTCGCTAGATCTTCCCTTTATGTATCAGTGTTGTGTTTTTATGAGCAAGTTCTGCACATGAAGATGCCTCATTACTGAGCTTATAATTATCTATTCAAGCTCTTTGCATGAGAGAGATTGTTTGGGTTATCGGTCTGTAATTCGATGGCTGTCCAATACCACTTTGAAATATAGTCGTTACGTTGGCAATTTTCCAGTCCTTGGGTACTACGTGTTCCCTGAGGGATTTTCTAAGTATTGATATTTTTCTGATTATTATCTGGAAATAGAGGGCTACTTCTAAAACTAGTTCTCTCTACACGTGCGAAGGAATTACTTCAGGACCTGTAAATTTATCTGGACTGAGATTTGATTACAAATAATGTCTTCCGTGAGCACAATAGGTGACATCGTTTGCCAGTAATAATCATCTAACGTCTTGTATGTTTTCTGTGCATACTTTGATAATTTAATAATTTAGAAGTCGTTTAATAATGTGGTTTGTTTTGGTAAACACTTCGCCTTTATCGTTTCTCGGTGTATTAACTGTGGATCTTCAGCCTTAAATTTCCATTACTTACGATCAAAATGCATGATTTATCCTATAACAGTTTTAAAAGTGCTATCCTTCTATAATCCATGTACGAATTCCGAAACACTTCCTTTGTAGTGGATTTAGAAAATTTATATTTTTCAGTTATTGATTCGCGTTCATTAAAGGACAAATTTACTCGGAGTTTTATCATCTTTGCGTGTCATACTCTCTGTCTCATTCACGATTTTCTCCAATTTTCTCACTTCCGCATCGAACCAGCTTGGTTCGTTGCTCTCTTCTATTACTTGGTATATGTTTTCTAATTCCTGAATATGCGGTCGAAAGAAAACTTCCCGAGTACCCTTCGCGTCTAACTTAATGCATTATTCTAGCAAGTCGGGAAAGCAATTTTTCGGGAAATTCGGAAATGCAATAGCGATTGATCGCATCGAAATGAGATTTGAAAAAAGTAATGTTTTCTTATTTGTTTAAACTTTTAATAGAAAAGTTTGCTCATGGAAAAATTTGCTTTTTAACTACCCTTATCACTAATTTTTTCAACAGTGTCAACCATTACCATTTGATGTAGTTTATTTGTTTCGAATTAATCAATCGTATTGTCCCCTCTGTTTGGTGTGGTAGCTATTTGATGTAGTGCATTTGATGTGATCAAAAAAAGGAGGGGCTCGCAGATGTCTTAATCTCTCCTCCCGGTATTGAAACTGTACGTCTTCCAATCTATAGAGGGAACATTGAAATCTCCATCTACTACTATCAAATTTCTTTCGGGATTTCTGGATGTAATCCTCTTCATCTGCGTCGCTTGTTCTAAAATTGAGGTGATGTCAGTTTTAGGTGTCTTGTAGTACGAGTACGCAAATATTTTTTATTTAGGGCATCTATTTGAACGCCAAATAGATACTAGGCTGGTCTCTGCAATAATTTCCGCTTGGCTGACGATTGTATTCTATACAGTTACAAATACTCCACATGTGGCCCGATTGGATCTTTTCTATAAATGGGGAACAGTATTGGAAAGACTCCACTATGAGAAATATCGTCTGTCAGCCAACTATGTCAGCCAATGACAACGTGACATTTAGTGCTGTGAACTAGATGGTGGAATTCTCGCATCTTATTTTTTTTAACCTCCGGAAATTTAATACAGAAACTATTGCTTCTGAAATCTCATTACTGCGTTTCGGGAATACTTCCAATTTGCTGTCGTCGATTCCTCAGCTCTATAATCAAAATACTGTTTACAAAATGACTTCCTATCGATGTAGAATTTTTAACCCCACTTTATGACTTATTCGATAGAATTGATTTTTGTAACACACATTCTGTCTGCCCAGTAACTGATCTCCTCTCTAGACTGCTGCTAAATCGACAAGTATGCTCAAATGTCCTGTAAGCTGCTTTCTGTGATGCCTCGTACATATAGTAGACATTCGAGCGATTTATTGGCATCCGGCGCGAATACACCGCCGGACTATGGTCCAAGAACTCGGCTCCCTCGATCCGATAGACTTCACTGAGTCTCCGGTTTATGCCTTCCACTCGGCTTCAAACCGTCGAACTCCGATCCGTCCATATGAAGATCAAGAATGAATTACTCACCTAAAACGTCTGGTTCCTCTGATGACGACGAATTTCGAACGGGGGTATTTTTTAGAACTCTCAGTCTTTGTAAAACACGATAATTTACAATTAAGATAAATTGAGATTTCGCTTCGGGAAATATTTGGAGCTATATTTTAACGCTATACATTCATACGCAATCGTTTGAAATTTTTTCTGGTGTAATTAGAGGAATGCTATTAAAATAATTTAAAAAATCACTGCTACCCTTCAATGATATCCTCAGTAAAGAATTTGTACGTACCTGGATTAACCGTTGGCAATGCATTCCGCACCAATATCCTAGACAGGATAAATCTCCGTGCGAGAGATTTTCCTGTCTGCGAGAAGCAAATTGGGTAAGTAAAAGAGTCTAATGTGCTTGTTCCACTTCAGTAGATCAACCTTCAGTAAGTCCTTTCTGCCGGCGCGCTCAAGCCATAGCTTCATCTACATCTTCATAATACCCTACGAGCCGCCGCATGGGCATGTGGCAGGGGGTGTTAGGTCCAGGCCGTGTAAAGATGTAAGTTTTTGGCAGGTGAAACGGTGACGTGTATTATGGGAGTGTTTTAGTGGAGCTCGGTTTTTATTGTAGTCGCTTATTGTGCGCAAAAAGAACGAGTTTTTGTACTTATTTGTTCGGCAGTGTATCTCTCATATTTTATCGCTTCTGTTAGACTTAGATATGTAGTGAGGCGTCATGAAAATATTCTCTGTGTCGCTCTGAAAAACACCATTTCTTAATTTCTCAATAAACCTAAGGCTAGCGTGTAGCCTCCGGGTCTCTAGGGGCTCCCACCTTAATCCCTCTAAAAGTTGTGAGACACTATATGTACGCTCGTAGCAGTTTTTAACGAAGCACACTGCTTTCCTTTGTATTTTATTATTTTTTTTTGTTAAACCTTTATGCCCAGTGTCTTAAATACTCGTAGCGTATTCGAGGTGTGGCATAATCAGAGCGATGTAGCATCTCTCTTTTACTTTTTCATCTGAGGACCTACCTATTATACGCTTAACAAAACCTAGTTTCTTGAATGCTGTGCCGCATGTGTTTTGTATGTGTGTTCCCCACGATACATCAGAATTCAGGGCAATTCTAAGATATTTTACTGTATCTGAAGATTTTATGTTTACTCCACCCACAATATAGGTATGGTATTTGTGTGATGACTTTTGTAGGAAGTGAACTGTGGTGCATTTGCTGATATTTAAGTCTAACCCCCACTCCTGGCACCACGAATGAACGTTAAGGTCAGATCACAGAACTTCAAAGTCCGCGTCTTCGCTTATTTCTCGGTAAATAACTGTATCGTTTGCAAATAATGATAATTTACTGCCAACTCGAAAAATTAGGTCATTAATACAAATAATGAATAAAAGAGGGCCGATTACGCTTCCTTGACGAACACCGGATGTGACTTCAGGCATATCAGAACCATCAATAACTACTTTTTTGGGTTGGATCACTGAGAAAACTCTCATCAATTCACTATTTTTCGATGAGCTCAGGATAATGGCAATTTTTATGTCAGTTTTTTGTGAGGAACCCTATCGAATGCTTTCTTGAAATCAAGGAATATCGCGTAGACTTGCTTAATCGATTCACCTGATTTTAGGATATCATGGAGGAAGAGCGCAAGCTGTGCTTCGCAGGACCTGCCCTTAATGAAGCTGTGCTGCCTGCTGTGTAAGAAGTTACGATTATTCAGGAATATCATAATATTTCCAACGCAATTGTGTTCGAGGATCTTGCATTAAAGTGATGTTTACGATATAGGCCGGTAGTTTCCTGGGTCAGTTTTATTTCCTTTTTTAAATATCGGAGTGACGCTGGCTATTTTCCAGTCTTGAGGCACCTTGCCTTTGGATACTGAGTTGCTAAATCTAATTTCTAGGAATTTCCATGGCGCAAACTACTTGAGCATGCGTGCAGGTATTCTTTCTGGACCTGGGGACTTTTAATCGAACGCAGTTGTTTAATTATTCCTTCTCGTTGAATTGTCATGTCAGCCATCGGCTCGTTAAAGTCAGGAATGTCCAAATTGTGTATCGTGTCATCGGTGTCATCCTTAGTGAATACACTTAGGCAGTAGTGGTTTAATAAGTTGGCTTTGTCGATGCTGTTGGTGACCACTTTGCCATTTGTGTCCAATAAACACTACTGTCGAAGATTCGCACTGGAGCTCTCTCGCGTAAGACCAGAATGACTTGGGATTTTCATCTAGTAATTCACCGAGGATTTTTTCTTGAAGTTTCGTGGAGTAGTGTGCATTATTTTCTTCGTTTTCGAGTATTAAGCAATGTAAATTTCTCTCGCCGCAAGTTTTGTTGTTTTGTTACTTAACTTAATAGAATTTTTATATAGATTGTGTACTTGCCTTTGTCTCATGTGCTCCCGCCTTACTTCGTGGTTATACCAATGAGGTTTTTTACTCTCCCGTTTTAATTTGTGTGGAATATATTCATCGATTTTTTACGTGGTATTCCCAATAAATATGCCCATGATACTTTGGTGCTCTCCTCCTTCATTGTGGCTACGAGTTTTGTGTATGAAGCTCTCCAAATTTTATGAAATCGCATTTTTCAAGTAAGTAGACTTTACGTTTAGGTTTTACTGTGGAATCTACTGTTGTTTTCAAAGTCGTAAAAATTACTTTATGATCACTTATGCACTCGAGGATATCAACGTGTTTAATCATTGTAGGGTGACTACCAGCTTAAAGGTCGAATATCTTATTACCTCTCGTAGGTTCGTTTACTGCTTGAGTAAGAGAGTGGTGTGGAAGTATATTAAGTAAGGCCTCACTTGTATAACGCTCCCTTGAATTCGTTTCAAAGCTATTGGTTTTCCAATTTATAGCCGGGAGGGTGAAATCTCCACCGATAATAATCACGCTCTTTTTATCTTTCGAGGTAAATGATGTTAATTGAGTTTCTAATTGGTACAAAATGTCTATTTTGGAATCTGGAGGCCTGTAAAATGAGCACATACTGATGTATATTTCTTTTGTTTTGTTGCTAAATAGTACACCAAACGCTCTCTATTTCATTGTCATCTAATATTTGTGAAGTACTATTTTAACACGATTGAACTGCTACGAATTCTCCACCAGTCCTATCTGGTCGATCACGTCTATAGATTTCATATCCTGTCCGCAAAAAACTTCGCTCTCGCTAATATCCTCTGCAAGCAAGCTCTCTGTTCCAATTACTAAATCTGCGTTTTTCAAATAAATGCTCAACTTCGGCACGTTTGTTCTTTACGCTACGGATATTTACTATTATTAAATTTATATCGCATTTAGCTTGATTTACGAGGTGTGTTCAAAAAATACCCGGAATGTTTAAATTTCGCGCGTTTGGAGAGTCCGATTGTCAAAAAAAAAATTTTATTGTGTTGGTATACATGCCCCTGAAGTATGACACAATTTTCAGCTGTATTCATTGTTTACTTTATCTGTGGCAACCGCTAAGGTTAGACGTGTTTTCATGAGCTCGGCGATTTTCGATTGTTAAAGAAAATGGATCAAAGAATTTGTATTAAGTTTTGCGTAAAAAATGAAATAAAGTGTAACAAAGTTTCATCACCTGTTATAACTCTTTTGAGCAAATCTGAGTCGACGTTGACTTCATTTAGTGATTCCTGAGCAACTTCCATTCGCCGCTGTTTTTGTTCAAAATTCAACAATTTTGGGACAAATTTTGCTGCCACGCGTTTCATACCCAAAATGTTCGCAAAAATGTCATGGCATGAGCCAATCGACATGTCAACATCATCAGCGACTTCTCTGATTGTGATTCGGCGATCATTCATAACCACTGCTTTCACTTTTTCCACGTTTTCATCGGTTGTTGATGTGCTGGGGCGTCCGGGGCGTTCGTCATCTTCAACGTCTTCACGGCCATCTTGGAAACGCTTATACCACTCGTAAACACTTGTTTTTTTCATAGCAGACTCACCATAGGCCTTTATTAACATTTCGCCCACTTTTTTACGCTTTATTTCATTTTTTACGCAAAACTTAATACAAATTCTTTGATCCATTTTTTTTAACAATCGAAAATCGCCGAGCTCATGAAAACACGTCTAACCTTAGCGGTTGCCACAGATAAAGTAAACAATGAATACAGCTGAAAATTGTGTCATACTTCAGGGGCATGTATACCAACACAATAAAAATTTTTTTTTGACAATCGGACTCTCCAAACGCGCGAAATTTAAACATTCCGGGTATTTTTTGAACACACCTCGTATGTCGGTTCGTTGTTTTCTGTAATTCTGTGTGTGTTTTGATGTTCTCTGAAACCACTGAGATGGGAGTTTTTCCTTGTAGTTTCGCAGTTGAGTTGAGAGCGCGTGTTGCAATTATATTTGTTATGTAAGTGGCATTTATTTATTTGTGCTTCTCCTAAGTTTTTTTCGGTAATGAAGGCCTACGTTACACGGATGTACTAGGAGGCTGTTATCGGGACTATACTTTATAATGCCGCTGATTGACCTACTCTCTAGCCTAAAAATATACCTACAATGCTCGACAATCCTATGTGCCACACGTTCTGATGCCTGGGCGGAGTAATGCACCCCAGAACGGTTGAGGGGAGCCCGGCACGATCCAAGCATCGGTCGAAGATCTACGAATTCTGCTCTTATGCATACACGATTCCAGATTCCCTCATCGTAGATCAGTAAGAATTCGACATAATAGCTATCCAACAATCCACTTCGAGGTTTTACAGCGCAATACGCTGCAAAAAGAGTTGAAATCTATATTTTTTACCATTTGATGTGCGGGATCGAATGCTTTTCTACAAACATGCTGATTTGGAACTTAGATAAATAGCAGCTAAGTCACAGTTGCACAGAAGTAATTAATTCACGTCAGGACTTGGTATCTCACGCTTTTTCGTGCATGACCTTGAATAACAGCGGATTTATTGTTGCTGTTATTTAGTTGTTACATGGAAGTTATATACTTATGGATAATTAAGTCCCGTTACCTTCAAGTGCCTCCCGCCTTGAGTTTCAGACTTGTTACTATATTCGTCACTCAAGAGTATGTGCTTATTAATTTGAACGTATTCAATTGTAATATGTCATTCATTCTTTGAAAAATTGAAAAAATAGTTTTCCATAGGAAATATCTTATTTATTTTTTTCTCTTCAAGTACAATACGTAACCTGACTTGCGACCCGTCTGATTACTCGTTTCCATTTTACGGCCAGCCGAAGCACGGACTGTGGCCGAGGTGGCTGTTTATGTAGTCTGTGGCGTGTGTTTGAAATAGGCGGAATACTTGCAAAACTAATTTCTTACTTTCTTTCTCACCTGAGTAACAGATGCATTGTCAATAATAGATTTTTATTATACTTTTTGCCATTTACGAATTCGAATTCCTTCACCTTGGATTCAGTATTCACGCACGGTTCCCCCGTTTTATCATTCGTAAGTCTTTAGCTCTATCATACGAAACATTGTCTTCTCCTCACCCCTAGACCTATTCAAACTGAATTGTTGCAATGCGGCACGTTCCATAGATATTTTGAAACGTAGCAGGGCTTGCTGTTCAACGCGCTCGATTATATGCACATCCCAAATATTACTAATGACATTAGACGACATTATCATGCATATTTTGACAATGAATCGCATTTAAAACGGTTCATCATTTTCTTTCGCATACTACTGTCAATTCCAGTCTAAGGGCCGGATTTATTACGTTTGGCTACTATTTACTGCAAGATGACCTAGCGTTTTCCCGAACTTAAATTTAGTCACGAGTTAGGGTTTATTAAATAAAACATCATACTGTGGGATTATTGGCGTGAGAATTGTCAGTGGGAGTTTTCATTATGTTTAGTTTTTATAGCAAGAGAAAATTTATTATTAAACCGAGGCGAAGTGCGCTGCAAAATAATCATGGAATTGTCCTTTTCCTCCAATGTCTTGCTTTGCCTCTGGGCTTAGTCATCTTCTTGAGGGGATATTTACCTTACTAAGATGTCCCTGTTTGTGTTGACGATTTGTATACGCCAATGCGTCATCATGGGTTGCGTTTGACGCGCACTTCATCGTTTGGAATGATCTGCCTGATTTTCTCCCCAATTTTCTATTTTTTATGCTAGGCCTCTGGAATTGCTAGATCGCTCGTGTAAGCGACTACCGTCGGTGGCCACTGATACTAATAGGAGCTGATGGAAAGCTACAGAATTCCGCCCCTGATTTACCGTTCTTTTCATTGGAGCATAAGTCGCTACTACAGGTTTCTAAGCAAACGGAATTCTTACGATAAGCGATGGAATGAACTAATGAAAGCTTTATCTTGAAATTTTGTGCGAAGGTACATGGTAGTTAACTAAAATGCATATAAATAACGAGCAGGGCATTCAATTGAATTGGTGTATGTCTGTCAGACCACTTCGACCCCAAATGAGTCAAAGTGATCTCATAAAAAATATACTTAAAAGATCATTTTTACCACTTGCACGCTCAACTGCTTATACAAAATTTAACTGTAAATAATAACAGCATAAATTAAGCTGTTAATTACTGTATTTACTCTTTTTCAACTGAACAAGTTCAGTGATAGATCTTAACCCCGTTTTTGACGAAAATTTTCTATTGCTTTTTTTAAATTTTTGTTTTATATAAATAAAAAAATCCCTGGAAATTGGATGAAAATAAAACAACCGAATCCTATTACTTTATTTTTTGAGTTATTTATTGACAATTGCGATAGTTGATGTCGAAATGCGGTGTTCTATGGGCTTCGCAATGCAATTGGCTCCTATGGCTATAAAAAGCGTTAATTTAGATGATATTGGTGGAATGAAATCTTTATTTTGAACCTTAAATTCGGTTGTCAACAGGTAACGCAGGTATTCAATAAAGGAAGGATTTGTATCACCAAATAAGTAAAAATTTGGAATCCAGTATTTGTTTACACATACGCAGTCGCGGGGTTACCTCCTTAAAATATCAATGCTCAGAAATATATCAACCTTCGATCATACATATAGTTCAGAAACTTTCAGCGAAGAAAGTAGTCCCCATGTATGTATCATCATAATGTTAGACAGAGCTAAGTTTGCCGGCAATATCTACATCCGACGTCATATATGTCAACTTACACTGGCCTCATCATCAGTATATTAGTAAGGATAACACACGAGCCCTCCAATGTATACAAGTTCGAAAGTGTCGACCTTGAAGCATATATCGTCACAAATCACATTTCTAACTGGTTGAATTGAGTTTGTCATAGGCATAGCCCCACCAGCAAACTAACGCTAGAATAACTGGATGGCCAAGAAGGACTCCAACGCCACACTACTGGCCCATCCATTTCCAGAAGCCACCCTCGGCTTGTTCACGGATGCCTCCCAAGCCGCCGTCGGAGCCAGTTCACAACAACGTGTCGGCAATGGCTGGTAACCCTAGGCCTTCCTTTCGAAGGAGCACACCACCAAACAGTCGCGTGGCCAAGTGCCGGTCTCCTGCGGTAGAAAGGGTCGAATGGCGCCACACTGAAGCTCACCACGTAAAGCCGTGTTTGCCGCAAAATATCTCGCAAAAGTACAATCAGTTTGTAAACCAGTAACCTGTGCCACTATCAAACAACTCATAATAACCTCGAAACAAAACTCATCGACTGGTCACTTCCTGTCGTAGATATCCAATCGCTAACAACCACACAATCACTTGATGATGTCGAAAATAAACTGTATTTACGATACACCACATAATAGGCAAGTAGCTCTTCTACTATTTAAAAATTATTGCCACAAGCTCACGATTATCCCTATCAATCCTGGCTATTTACAGTAGTATGAGGTTCTCACAAATATTTCTCACTCCCACCCGGATACTGTTGATACTTGTTGGTACTTCACGCAAAACATATTCACATTTAAAAGCGAAATTGGAGCATTTTAAATCACAGAATACACAGAGGCAAACAACTTATAGACTTTTAATCCTCTATGGACGGAACTATGAAACATCAGCATGAAAAAAATACTGCCACTCTATTAGTTTTTAAAAAGTGTTAACAAATTGCAATTTATTTAGTAATAACTTTTATTTTGAAATGTGACATATTTGTATTGTATGTGTTTAATTTAAAATAATACTTTACATAATGATATATACACAAGGTATACTTTAACACTTCCTTCATAACGTACCTTTTTCAACTTTCCCAGTTTTTCCTCCATATGACAGCTGAAACTATTTATTTCAAGAGCTCCACCAGGCACGCCATCGTCAGTGAGTAGCGTCACGCATTCATCTATTCAAATTGTTTGCCAAACCACCGAAAGAGACGCAACTTCCCGCTCACTTAATCCGAGGCGTTACAATTCTGTCTAGCTCTGCATCTAAATGGAAAAAGCCTCTTGGATGCAGATATTCTAATGATTTTGAGACGAAAAAAATTGGACTCGTTCGTCCATGGAGGGTTAAAGACAAATCACGTAGCGAAGGACACTGAAGGAGCATTAAGCTAGAGAAAATATGCGATAATTTCCAGCCAGGGAAAGCCGAAGGAGTTTCAATTCTGGACACAGAGCTCATCATCCGTTATCTCTCTCCCCTAATCCGGGGGAGAGCTACAAGGACGTTCCCGCGGGAACTTCGGGCTCTCCGATACCCGATTGAGGTTCGCGGCGAACTATAGTTTTTCGTTTTTTTATGACGATTTAACGTGCCTCTCGAATGTTGACGTTTGAATGGCTACGGAAGCTAATGCAAGTGGTGCGCACTGACCAAAAAATAAGATATTAACGTCAAACTAACTTTGTGTGCTAGTGGGGGGGGCGTGTAAGGTAGCTTATGCGGAATTAGCAAACATTGTATTCATGTCATACTCAAGAGGATTTTTTCGCGCTATAACATTTAATTTGGCATGCTCTAAATCAAATGATCGAGGCCAGTAAATTTCAGCTCCTTTAGTTATTACTCGCTGGATATGCCCCAAGAGATCGCAGGAATATATTATAACGATTTAATTTTGTCACAAACTACATAATTTAAATATTTATGACTGTGGAAAACAAAAAGATATGTAAGAGCTTCAGCTCCTCTTCACCAACTCTTGAAGCCTCATTTATGGGATCAGTTTTGGGCATTATTGGGTGCGAATTTTTCTGTTAGTTTGAAGAGTAGAGCATTTGGAGAATCTATCAAAACTTTCTATATGCCGGAAAGTCCCAATTCAGGTACTTAAGTATTTTTTTGTTAAGTCTTGTTGGATATAAAATCCGAAGATTCTTGCGATATTGCGTGGTATTTATGCATGATGCAGAAATAGAAAATTTGCAATTATCCACAGAAATTAAGTTTACTGCGACCTAGGTTTCATTGTTTTTACATCATCATCTATTGATGATGATGTAAATCTCCTAATGATGATGTAAATCTGTACTGATAATGATGTGCATCACCTGATGATGATGTAAAGATATCCGAAACTAGGTCGCAGTAAAATTTATTTCTGTCGATAAATTCACATTTTTTATTTTTGAATCTTGTTGAATATTTTGCACAGGTAACATATGTTTTATTCTTGGCCCCGGTATCGTCTTCGAGTCCCGCGGCAACACTGCGGGCTTCCAATCAAGTATACGCCAGCAGGTTGCCTGGTGGGTTATAACACCTCAATTCAGCAAATGGTGATCCCTTCGGGTCTCAGATTTTTCTGAACTTGATGAATGGCTAGCAATGACCATGAATGAAATAATCTGATGCCGTTTTGAGAAAAAAGTTTTGTATGATTTACTATTTAAATTTTGTCAAACACTTGCCAAAAACTCTTACCCCTAATCGTATTTTAAATTATATTTCTGCTTCAAATTGTTCTAAAGCAACGAACTATACCTACCTTATTTTAAACTTTCTCTTTTCCTTTTAAACTTTCTCTTTTCCTTTTAAACTTTCTTCTTTCTTAAGTCTTTTTAAAAGATAATGATACTATTACAAATTGAATTCCTTGGAGTTCCTCTTCATGGATAATTTTAAAGTTATGAAAATGTTAATTAACGTTTAAAATAGTACATCTCGGAATTGATGGAAGCCTTTTTTCTTGATATGTACCTACCTAATTAACTATTTTGGTGAATGAATCTGTGTAAATTTGCAAATGTGCTAATAAAAATTTTTCAAACATTTGCATTTTTCTCTCCTGAGTCTGCAGGCTCACAATCAGATGTAGCCAGTGCGAGCATGAAGCAGATATGGGCATACTTATTGTATTAAGCATCATAAACCATAAAATGAGCATATTTGCAGAGTCTATTAACGTAGAGAATACACTGCATGCAGTTGAAACATGTATGTAAAGGCAAGTTAGTGTGGAAGGTGGAAAAGAGGATATATTATTTTACTAATTTTTGCTTGATTCTCTTCTACATTGCAGAATGAAAATTTAAGAAATTGTTGCTAATATCCTCAACATATGGATACAACCTCAAGAGAGAAGCCTGAAGATGGAAATACAGCCACATGAAACTTTGAAGATGGGGACAGAATTAGTTCGTTCACATACTATATTTTAGATTTGGACCGCTATGGTCAGATTTATATTTTACATGGTTAATGCTAGGTTGCTTTGCTTGTATGGCTTAGTCATTTACTGTTTCCATTTATTGGTTAGTAGCAGTAGTGGTTGTAGAAGTAGAAGTAGTTAGTATGTCTCTCCCTAGGTCCTCATCAAGATGGAAGTTGTATGCAGTTTTAGGCTGGTCCAATAGGGTTTAGATTTGGACCACTATTGGTCAGATTTATGATTGGTTTAGGTAAGGCTAGGTCGCTTAGCTGTGGTAGATTAGTAATTTTAAGTGTATTTATGTCCATGCGCTAACCCGCTCTCTTCTTAGGTACCAGCTCATCCCCAACTTAGATATCCCAGGCTTAGTCATTTAGGGTTTCCATTTATTGGTTAGTAGCAGTAGTGGTTGTAGAAGTAGAAGTAGTTAGTATGTCTCTCCCTAGGTCCTCATCAAGATGGAAGTTGTATGCAGTTTTAGGATGGTCCAATAGGGTTTAGATTTGGACCACTATTGGTCAGATTTATAATTGGTTTAGGTAAGTCTAGGTCGCTTAGCTGGGGTAGATTAGTATTTTTAAGTGTATTTATGTCCATGCGCTAACCCGCTCTCTCCTTAGGTACCAGCTCATCCCCAACGTTGGATACCACTTCAAGAGAGATACCGCTTCAAGAGAGATACCGCTTCAAGAGAGATACCGTTTCAAGATGATGACAACACAATGTCCTCGTGAAGATTGGAAACTGGATGCAGAGTTAGGCCGCCATGCTAGGATTTAGATTTGGACCACTATGGT
This sequence comes from Ceriagrion tenellum, assembly GCA_963169105.1. Lineage (NCBI taxonomy): Eukaryota > Metazoa > Arthropoda > Insecta > Odonata > Coenagrionidae > Ceriagrion > Ceriagrion tenellum. Next base: position 110,745,398 of record OY720632.1, read on the forward strand.
CAGATTCATATTTGGCACGGTTAATGCTAGGTCGCTTTGCATGCATGGCTTAGGTATTTAGTGTTTCCATTTATTGGTTAGTAGCAGTAGTGGTTGTAGAAGTAGAAGTAGTTAGTATCTCTCTCCCTAGGTCCTCATCAAGACGGAAGTTGTATGCAGTTTTAGGCTGGTCCAATAGGGTTTAGATTTGGACCACTATTGGTCAGATTTATAATTGGTTTAGGTAAGGCTAGGTCGCTTAGCTGGGGTAGATTAGTATTTTTTAAGTGTATTTATGTCCATGTGCTAACCCGCTCTCTCCTAAGGTACCAGCTCATCCCCAACGTTGGATACCACTTCAAAAGAGAAGATTGAAGATGATGACAACACAATGTCCTCGTGAAGATTGGAAAATGGATACAGAGTTAGGCCGACATGCTAGGATTTAGATTTGGACCACTATGGTCAGATTTATTTATGGCGTAGTTATGGCCAGGTCACTTTGCGTGCATAGATGAGTATTTTTAAGTGTATTAGTATTTTTTTGAGTGTATTTATGTCCATGTGCTAACCCGCTCTCTCCTTAGGTACCAGCTCATCCCCAACGTTGGACAGAACTTCAAGAGAGAAAATTGAAGATGATGATAGCACAATGTCCTCATGAAGATTGGAAGCTGGATTCAGAGTTAGGCCGGCATGCTATGATTTAGATTTGAAGCACAATGGTCAGATAAAATTTTGGCATAGTTAAGGCTAGGTCGCTTTGCACACATATATTAGTATTTTTTTGAGTGTATTTATGTCCATGTGCTAACCCGCTCTCTCCTTAGGTACCAGCTCATCCCCAACGTTGGACAGAACGTCAAGAGAGAAAATTGAAGATGATGATAGCACAATGTCCTCATGAAGATTGGAAGCTGGATACAGAGTTAGGCCGGCATGCTATGATTTAGATTTGAACCACAATGGTCAGATAAAATTTTGGCGTAGTTAAGGCTAGGTCGCTTTGCACACGTATATTAGTATTTTTTTGAGTGTATTTATGTCCATGTGCTAACCTGCTCTCTCCTTAGGTACCAGTTCATCCCCAACATTGGACGGAACTTCAAGAGAGAAGATTGGAAGCTGGATGCGGAGTTAGGCCGACATGCTAGGATTTAGTTTTGGACCACTATGGTCAGATTTATTTATGGCGTAGTTAAGGCCAGGTCACTTTGCGTGCATAGATTAGTATTTTTAAGTGTATTAGTATTATTTTGAGTGTATTTATGTCCATGTACTAACCCACTCTCTCCTTAGGTATCAGCTCATCCCCAACGCTGGACAGTAATTCAAGAGAGAAGATTGAAGATGATGACAATACAAAACATCCTCATGAAGAATGGAAGCTAGATGCAGAACTAGGCCTGCACACTAGGTTTTCGATTTAGACCACTATAGTCAGATATATGTTTTGCATAGTTATGGCTAAGTCGCTTTGCACAGGTAGATTAGTATTTTTTTAGTGTATTTCTGTCTGTATTAACCCGCTCTCTCCATAGCTCATCCCTGATCAGCTACCTGTGGCAGCTCATCCCCGTTGGATGCAACTTCAAGGGATATGATTGAAGATGATGCCACCCATCTTCATGAAGTGTGGAAGCTTGAAGAAGTATATGCCTTTTTGGAATTGACAGCATCTGCCCATCATCTTTTATATCATCATAGGATTTATCCACATTTCTGTAACTTGCTGTCAGGTGCCTTCTGCTTCTGCTCTGGACTCTAACAAAGGTATTAATATGCACTGTTGGGACAATTGCGCATTTTAATTGGACCTCTTATCTCGCCATCTTGTCATAAATTGCTTTTTTACTGAAGGTTTCCTGCTATAACTTTGATCAGATATTGATGAATTATTCTTTTAATATCTAATATTCTCCATTGTACTGTAATTATTATTTTTAATATTTTTATAATTGTCCTGCAATCTTATAATATGTTCTTGTTTACCTTAATTTAATTCAAGTTTAGGATATTGATATACCATGCAGTTATTATTATTATAGACTTTGGTAAATTTAATTAGTCAATCCAAAATATGTTTTCAGAATGTCTTGTTTTTGCTGTTGTTTTAAATTCATATTCATAACTCTACTTTATGCTATGGTTGCCATTTTTAAAGAGACTTTGAAACCAATAAAATCAATATATATATATTCATTAAAATTCTGTGGTATTTAGCATTTTGGTAAGTAAATAGTATGTATTGTATTTTTGCAGAAACTTGCATGCATGACGAGTTCAGAATTCTTCTAGATGAATTCTTGAAAAATCCAAGGGATTTCCTTTATGCCTGAGGACTACTACTCAAATTTGACTCCTGCTTAAATGGTTGCCGGGATTCTATCCTTAATTACTTCTGTAAGTTCTTACATGATAGTGCATTCTATCATTCTTAGTCACTATTTACACGTTCCAGTTTCCTTTCCATTCCTGTCCTATGATGCGTCCTGCGCATGCGCTCTAATCTATTCCGGGTCTCGCCACCCGGAATAGATCAAAGCGCATGTGCAAGACGTGTCATAGGACAGGAATGGAAAGGAAACTGGAACGTGTAAATAGTGACTTAGGCTTAAAGCCCAGAGGTTTTTTGGTTAACCTTTTTTTCATTTGGATGATGATTTTTTCCTATTGTTGTTAACTGTGCTTTGATGCATGAGTTTTGGCTTTTTAAGAACAACATAGTGTATCATCATGACAATTAGCTGTCAAAACAATTTCACTGGCATATTTTAAGAGGATAGTTTAAACCTCTTGTTTACTATTTCTGGAGGTAGTTTTTGTAAAAATTAATCTTTGACTGTCCGATATGTTTTCATCTTTTATTTTCAACATTCTCTGAATTATTCACATTTATAAGTATACTTTATTAATACGAGCATCTAAACTTACTTGTGAATTTAGAGGTATAAACTAATTTCTAATTGATCAATCCTGAGAGTAAATATCCATAAATCAGAAATGAATGTTGGGAATAACCTATCCATGAAATGAGCTGACAGATGCTTGTTTCAGTTTATTTGGCAGAAGTCAGGCTAATGAAATAGTAAGTCTTTGCCCATTTTTTAATTAAAGCTATTGTTTAGAAATCCTTTGTTCCTCCTTGATTATCTTATACATAACTTCAATACTGCTGATTTTTTTTCATTCTCATTTTCATTCTTTTTCTTAATAGTCAAGTAAAGACAGTCACTTATAAGTGGATTCAATAACAGTCATACATTTGATTTAACATAACTTCAACTTAACATTTATGCCATCATATCATCTCAGATCTGGAGAGGTAGACACGACCTAATTTTCCCCTCTCAACAGAATACTTTTTCTTCTATTAAATGACAACTAAAAATATTACATCAATCAAATTCCATTGTCATTGGGCCTAACATGTATATCAGTAAAAGGTGAAGTTGAATACAATTACTTCTCAAGATTTTATATATTTTTGCAACTGCTATTAATCTAGGAGGAATTCATTTGCCCTTCTCAGATGGCTGTACTGCAGGGAATGCCATTTTTCAACTATGACTATGCAGTTGGTTCAAATTACCTCTTATTCACCCCCTCGATAGCCCCTAGCAAAATGTTTTTCTATTTTGGTGAGTTTTCATTGCATTTTCAAAAGAATCTTTTCCCCATAGCACATTTATTATTGAAATGTTCTTGAGAAATCATTTCCTGTGATGTGTTTATCCTCAACCATTTCCATTTTTGCACAGTATTCACTTATACCATCCAAAACAAATAACACTTAATGATAAAGTGATATAAAATGTCCATAAGTTTAAATCACACTTTTATCTCTGAGGTGTTGGCTGCTGCTGCCTTTTTACTGCTTGATTTTTACTGCTGATTGAGTGACATTGTATAAAATCGACTTTTTGAACATCTTATTCATCAAGTTCTGTTTTGTTGGTTGCAATAGTGTCCTCATTTATTTAGTCACAATGACGTATAAAGTCTAATATTTATTTGTGCAATAGCCTATGTGCTTCAAGACCTACATCGATCTTAATGGTAAATCTGGCAACACAATACAGTTTCTTACTAGTCCATGCTACTGCTCCTACAACATCAATGCCAGTGGATTGAATACCCTCATCTTTTTCACAAGTTCAGTTTGATTCAACATATCTACCCTTCTAGCGGATATTTAGTGTTTTTCTACCTACCTCAATGATCTCGTCTAAGAAGCTCAGTATCCTCTCAGCATACTGCCAGTGATGCACATTATGATAGTTTAAATGGCTAAGCTTGGCTGTGGCATAAGCAATATCAGGTCTGGTGTTAATAATATGACATTCTTCTTCCACTTTCTTCTTTTTTTTCATTCAGTATCTATTTGAGCACATTTAGCAGTTTCTCTTAGTTACCTTTAGCGCTATGACTATGCCTTTGTAACCCACAAAAATCCTGCGGGGAGGAGAATAGCTTAATTTGCTAAAGCACTCGGCATAGTCTGAACTTCTTTCTGATCATTGGAAATTATAAACACATCTTTATCTTTGCATCTCACCCCCAGAATTCTTCAAATTCTCTCTCTAGGTCCCTCTAGGTAGGTATTACAAGTTTGTTTTGTTTGTAGTGGTTTGTAGTGACTCCAGCAAATTATGGGTAATGGCATTGCTTTTACAGGAAGCCAAAAACTATCCCAATAAACTACAATTACATTCAAGTAATCACAAACTCCCCTAACATATAGGATTTTGTCAATCGAAACCTACTTTTATCTTAAGCTGACCAGTGACTATATTAAGCTTTTTTGAGAAGATGAATGTAAATTCTAGCGCCCTGTCAGACAAAATCCTGTAGCTGCTCCATGCACACACTTTAAAGAAGGTCAGCATTTCTAGAATTCATCTGTGGCATAGAAATGTCAAAACTTCAAATCTGGTTCCACAGCATGGGCATAGCCAAGGGGAGGGTAGTGACTCCTTGAACAAGACATTTCTTTTGAAATCTGCTCTGTGAAGCCAAACAGGATGACGCCAAACAGGCATTGCCCCTCCACCAGCATAAATCTGCAGCTAAAGGTGGGTATCCTCCCCCTTTACATAAATCTTGGCTATGTCCATGCTCCACAGCTAATATTATTAAGTATGTTATGCCAGAGAGGCTAACTACAGGAAAGAAAGTCTCAATGTAACTCTACTCATATCTCTGACAACATTTCTTCACAACAACTCCTGCCCTGTGCCATCCTGTTGAGCAATGCTAATTTTTTTTTCTATTTGGACACTCTTTACTTTGCTGCAGCTTCATTCTTGAGAAAGTAAACTAGGGCAGCCACTCCCCTACTTCCATCCACATGCAGGTCTATATTCCTCCACAATTGCTTCCAGTCCATGAGGCCCAATTCCTTGATGAAGCCTCACTGATGTATTTCAAATTTTGGATTGCAAAGCTTTTACCATTTGTTTGCATAATTCTGTAGTTATTGATGGAGAATGGAAAATTATGGTCCAAAGAATTCTCAATTCTTTTCATTCAACTTATCCTCCTGTTAGAGGCAGGTTTAAATGGAAGCCAGCAAAATCCTCTAGAGTTTTAGATGTTCAGGCCCATATCCACTCTTAGTATTTATCTTTTCGTCTCAGCTTGAAAAGTACCATCTTCATTCCATCTGTAAAACCTACATTCTCTTTCTTGCCCTTCACTGCTTGCTCAACACCCATCATACGATTTTTTCTGTAAGTAGCTATTCTCCCCTTATTATGACTTTCAGCCAAATAATTTTCCTCCCCTTAATTTATTCCAGAAGTTTCTTTTCCTCACCAGCCATTTCAAGCACTTATTCTTTTGCATTCCTTTCCATCCAATGCACCATCTCCATCCTCCTCCACACCCTTATCTTGAGTACCTGCAGCCTATTCTTGTCCTGATATCCCAGAGTGCATGCTTCTGCCCAATACAATGCCCCAAACAATGCTAGTAAGCCCTTTACTATCCTCTTCTGTGTATCCTTACCAAAGGTTTACATCATCAGCTCTTTCCTATTGCTGAATGCATTTTTGTCTAGTGCTTCTCTCCCTCCAGTATCTCCTCTACTAAGCCCATATCCCTCCAATGTATGCACTACTAAGGTAGCTAAAGAGCTCTGCTTAGTTTGAATAGTTTGTGTCTTATTTGTGTGTTCCACATCTTACCCTGGGAAATCTCATCACTTTAGTATTCTTATGACTAATTCCCACTGCATTTTCTGCACTAATGTTCAAATGTATCCTATCAAGCTTGCATAAGAGGATTTTGTAGAAATAAGGTTAATTTTAGCTGTGGAAATGAGATTGCCCTAGATGCTTGGAAAATTATGTTCATTGCAGAGGAAATTCAAAATGAGAACTAACTGTTACACAAAAAACACATCCATCTCAAGTGTCATTAAAGGAAACAACAGACATACAATATTGTATACTTATGCATATGAATGAAGATTACCAATATCAACTCTATCCCATAATCTAAATTCTCATGCAGTTTACCCAGCCAGGGAGTTACCCAAAACCAACTTGTTTGGGAGTATTTAATGGCTTTGTCAAGACATCAGTGACCATATCTTCAATGCTCAAATATTCCAATTTGGCAAGCTGGAATTTCTTCTTTTATCTGTGAATCTGTCTATTGACATGTCTCAATGTAACTGTTGTCTCCAGAAAGTCCTGTGTTGTCTGAGGTTCTTCATTGCCTTGTATGCCCCTCCTTTCATCATATCTGTCATCACAAAATCTCCTTCTCCCTCTTCCTCCCTTAGCATTAATATTTCCTTCTATTATGACTTTCTATGAGCAATCTCTCCATGATATGTGATCTATCCAATTTGCCTTTCTCATCTTTACACTTTCAATTACATGATGTCCTGCCCCATAACAGAAATCTACAGCTATGGATGGGTGTCCTGCCCCCCCTAACATAAATCCTATTGATCTCATGGACCTTTCTTTGTATATCCTCTCCACTCTCTGCTTTCATAGCCTGGTCATAGTATATTTGTCTTCAGTTAATTTCCTACTACCATTATCCCATAGATTCCTTTCATAGCTTCCTCTAGCATTTCTTACCCATCTATGCTGAATAACAGTAGGGAAGTACTACACCCATGTCTCCCTCCTCTCCCTAGATTAATCTCTTCAGTCACATCATCTTTTATGCATACTACTATTCTTTGGTCCCTCCTTTTTATTTCTTTTAAATGTGCTCATGTTCTATCTCTTTATTGTCCTAATTTTCTATAGGTTTTGAATCTAAAATCTCACTTCATCATAATAAATTTTTTATATGAGTCTGCGCACCCAGAGAGCTCTGTGAGTTTTATAGCTCTGCTTTTCCATGATGTAATCAGTTTGATATCTTCCTGTATCCCCTGGAATTTTCCAAATGTACATCTACACGGGATGATATATTAACTGAGTGTTTGATATGACTAATATATTTCTCTTACAAAATTCAACTGCTTACTCACCTCAGTCATTTCTCATTCCTAGCCCATACCCTCCCATTTCATATCTCTCCCTTCCCCTACCACAGCATTTCAGTACCTCATAACTATCAGGTTTTTCTTTCCCAGGACTTCTCTAATTACATCCTCTAGTTGATCATACACCCAATCCACTTCTTCCTCCTTCTGGTTACTGTAGACATCTACATCTGGACCAATACAAAATTTGTTTCGTGGGCTTCTATGCATACCACTAGTAGCCCGTCCCTCACCCATTTCATGTTAATCATCATCCACAATTTTGCATTCAGTGGTGTAGCAATCCCATGTTGACTCTTATCCTCACCACTGCAGAGTACCCTGTAACTATCCCTCCATCAGTCCTCGCTATCCCTCCATTCTACCTTGCTTAGCCACAAAGAATTTATGTTCCCTTTCTCCATATCCTGTTTATTATATTTTTGCTAGCCATCCCTCACCATTGTCCTAATGTTCCAAGTTCCCATTTTTATTGGCATTTTCTGCTCTTCCTATAATCTTGTTCTCTCTCATAATCCTTGTATCCTCTAATGAAGTTGCTGTGCAAGGATTTCCTGTGGTGATGACCACAGAGACCACGAGGCCAGGAAATGAGGCTAGGCAATGAGGCCAGGCCATGACATGCCATATTGGTTGGCATCCCATAGTTGATAAGGGTTCAATTCTCTTTGAAAGGCTTCCATTTTGAGGGAAATATATTATTAGGTGGGAATCCTTTTGCCATGCCCAACAGCATTTTAATATGACATGATCACGTGAACTACCTAGAGATTTTGGTGAATTTCCATGGTATTTTTCATAATTTACCACAATCCCGTAATATCACCACAATTTTATGGAAAATTCACCAACATTTCAGATATTTTAAATATGTACCGATATATTTAAAACATATTCTTTATACAAATTCTATACACATTTCTTAAGGCCCAAATTATAAATGAAGGCACGTACAACTCATTTTTAGATTTTTTTAACCTATGCAATATTTTTATGGTTATTGTTTGAACAAAAATTTCTCATACCATGACAAAAGAGAGCTAAATTTCAAGTCAGCTGCCATATTTGTTTTTATATTTTCTCTTACTTCTCATGCTTTATTGTAGCAATAGCAATGGTTAAAATGCCATTGACTCCTCACTATTGCTATTGTACATATTCCATATTTAATCCTTAATTTGCTATTAATAGCTGAAAATTTTGAATAACTGGAATATTACGTAATTTTTTATCATTACCATAATGTACTGTGGCAATTTACCTCAAATGAAAATTAAGGTAATTTACCCATGTGTAGAACTACCATTTGTTGGGCTTCTACCTAAATATCTGACATGGGTGTCCATACAAGGAACATAAATCCTTGCGCCTGCCAGTCCAACCCTCAGAATTATCAGAACTTCCAAGCCCTTCCACCTCAATGAGGTTGTAGGCCAAAAGAAAGCCAAACATTCAACATGCCTTTGCATAACATTGCTGTTGAGGTTTGATAGGATCAGCGAATAATATGCAGATATTAAATGCACATGTTTAATGAAACACCATTCAGTCACATGTCACCAGAACAACTTACAAACTGGAAGTACCGTAAGCGAAGAAAAAAAATCCCATATGGCTGAGACACCTGCAACAAAAATATACACTACAAATATAAACACTAAACAATTGCCATACAGCAATCAGTGTACATAATGTTGTCAGATAATCACCAACTACTGCCTACAGTTTTCTTCACCCTCAACTGTACTAAAAGACTTCCTCAGCCATAAATAGGTTCTCTATGAGATGTCTATTTATCCAAATGTTTGTTAATTTTATTAATTACATAATGGGTTAATAAAATCATGCCTCACAACCACATTCTAAATTTTAAAATTTTTTCAACACATTCCACACAAATTAAATTCCACACACTTTAAAAAAAGAACAACATATGAAATCAATACTCCCCCTCAGCTGCTGCTTATAGTGTTCCTATCTCTTTCAGAAACCCAAATAGATCTTCACCCTTTCTCTTTTTCCTTGCAGTCCAACACTCTTTTTCCTAACCTTTAACGTATTCCTCCTAAGTCAATCTTTTCCATCTCAGCATATACGTAATCATAAGTTTTTCAATTCTGAAATTCACCAATTGGCACAAAGCTATCATTGAAATAACAATCATTCAACTGCCTTCATATGTCTCTTGCATGCATATAATGTTTTATATTTTGCAATTTTCGCATGTGTTTACATATGGTGGCACTGTAATATTTTTATATCCTAACCATTACCATGTTTATTTTCAGGATCTCAGGCCTCTACAGCATGTGGAGGTTACCTAAGAAGTAATGGACCATTTGAGAAGAAAAGAAAATAAAATTATGTAACTTTTGATACAGCTATAGTCATGTTTAATCATGTTTGTATCATATTCACTCTGTTCATATAACAAATGACTCTCACCATTATGCAATCTCTCTCCATGAAAACATCCATTTTGAACACCCCTGCCAACGATCACCATTTTTAGTTTGAGTTTTTTGATCATGCGAATAGCCAGTATCAAGCAGTGGATGAGATGAAACGACTTGGGCAGGAATTTCAATTGGTAGAGTGTAGCCACTAGTACATTTAGTTAGTCCTTGATATTCAAGTTAAGACATGGCAAAGTGCAGGTTACACTGAGAGTGAATGTGGGTTGATGTGTAAATGTATGAATGAATTTGTGGTTGTTGTGAATGTAGTTGCATGGTTTGGTGTAGTCGTAGCTATAGAAGGTGCACCTAACTAACCTGTATGAATGAAATGCTGAGTGTGTGAATGATGGTATTTTGTGTGCATGAGAAAATGTATACCTCGCCATGAAATACATCCAACTGAAGCCAGGATTAGGTAGTGCTAGGCAGATCAGGTTGTCATGAACATTGGGTTCAACTGTAGGTAGGTTGGGGCTGTGATGTTAGGCTAGCAGGAAATAGTTGGCAGGGGGTGCATATCCAATTACTTACACACTACTGCTACCATACACAATTTGCAAAGAACAAATGCAACAAATAAAATGTTTTGTAAATGTTTGGAGCATTAATGTGATGCAGAAACTATTTCAGAGGTGGTAAATTATTCAGACAGGGATGATTGATGTTGCTTGTAGTGGTGATAGAAGGGTTGGTGGGTTTTCCAAGGTTGCGGTTTGAACCCCTTCGGCGGAGACTCTCTCACCCTTATATTGCTTTTTGTGGTGTTATGTGATTGTATGCCATGTCAAGAGATCATGCCATAATGCCTTTCAATATGTCAATGTTCTCAGACATATAACTGGTGTAAATTTGATCACTGTATTTTAATTGTCTGATATTTCTGGTGAGATGCAAGTGGCTTAATTGGGAGTTGAACAGGCTTTCCAAGGTTGTAGTGTAAACCTCTTTATTCTATCCTCCCTTATCTATACCGTTCATGGAGAATATCATTAGAGTGATTACCTTGGAAAATGTAAGTGTATGTTTTATTGATTGGTAATTCAAAAAAAGCAGAATGTTTTTTAGCCTCCATGCCAAATGTGTATGAGAATGGTAATATGATTGTCAAGGTGGTCTGTGAAGGTTTTGCGGGTTTCCCTTCACTTTAGGCAAATGCCAGACCAATACCACTCCCGTGTAAATAAAGATTGAACTATTAATAACTGGCTCGTCATTCATTTTAACTCACTGAGATTTTGGAAGAGAATTAATTAGGAATGAAAGGTAGAAAGATGCTATGCAACAAATAGTGCAAAACATTGTTTACATTTCTTGATATTGGTGGGTTGAATTCAGAGTACAAACCTTGAATCCTAATAACTTTTTAAAATAAAATCTCTAATCCTAATCCTGTTTCCACCAAATTATGAAGTACCAATTTTTTCACCTGTAATTAATATAAACACACTGCAAACCATTGTATACCTATCTTTATGTGTTCTTGTTTGTTTATGAATCTGTCAGAACTTCTAAGATTTTATTTGAACTCAAAGCTATTGCTTTAGCAGCATTTCAGTTTTATAATAAAATTCAAACAAAAGTTAAAGTGAAAACGAGTCATTTATTAATTCTTGCATTTAATCCTAGTGACGTCTGGTCTTAAAGACTGACAATATTACCTTCCTTATGGTGCAAGTAATGTTTGAAATGTTACAGTTCATGCTCCCCTATAGATTTCTATTTTATGCTGCCCTTTGTGTATACGAGCCAAAAAATCATTTTGTGCCAGCTCATTTCTACATTCAGCAACTTATGGTACAACAGATCGTGTGTCACTACTCTTGCCTTCAAATACTACTTTGTTGTCAGAGTGGTTATGCCTGGTCTCTTAGATAGAAATTATAATATAATATATTATAAGGAAATATTAGCATTTTGAAACTTGTTTGCAGAAACCTATTTCAAGTCGTCGTAGTAAGACGAAGAAATCACTCTACAATGATTCAGTTATGTGTGTATGTGAAAATGTAAAATAGGAAAAATACTCGTTCACTTGGCATACTTAATGTGGCCGGAATGTATAGAATTTTTGAGTTAGAAAAGCAATAGACAAAAAATGAGATTTGAATCCATCCCAGAATTTTAAAATTTCTGTCCACGAGTATTTCTGGGATAGGTATGACAAGGAATACTCGGCACTCCTTTTGAACGTTCAATCACCGTTTTTCCGTCCGCGGAGTTTTTCCGTGATAAGTCAATCAGACGAGACGGTGATAATGGCTACGGATAATAGAAATCTTGTCTTTTCTATAGTCCGTGATAATGGCTATAATGGTTACGGGGGTAGAAGGGTGCGTTCCGAATCACGCGTGCTTACACTTTGCTTACATATTAAAATCGGAGGGCTTTATGGGATACTATGGTGCACAAGCCAGTGACTGGAAATCTATGATCAAAATTCTTTTTCGGAGTCTTCTGGGGGACATTTACGAACGGAAAGTCTGTATCACAGCGACCGCGAAGGTTTTCGTATCGCCGGCGTTGTGACGGCAACCCTTACGATTGTGAACTAGAGCGGTGAGACACGTATGAGGGGCGATGAGGCCCACTGCGGCGTAAGTTACGGAGGTATTGAAAATGCCGTTTTTTTGTCGGGGGAATTGGAGTCCGTATTTCCAGGTATTTCTGCGCGGAACTGAGCCGCGACGCGCGATTGTAAAATCGAATTTAATCACGGCGACGCTTAGATTTTTCCAATACGTTTGTTGAATAACGTTAAAAGTATCTTTACTTAATACTCTAATAAAGTATCTCGGTGCACAGATTTATCAAGCAAAATATAATGATTATAATAAGTAAAATTTTGCCTAAAATAAGCGTCCACCAATTTGTGACATAATAGTACATAAATATTGACAAAAAGTTCTGAAACGTATAAGTACCGGTAAAGAACCATGCTGACAGATGGTAATATTGTTTATTTCATGAGAATCCTTCACTACACCATTTGCGTAATTTTATAGAGTGTTAACAGAAAAATGAAAACTAGTGTTTTTTTGGAAATTTGGTCATGTTTGATCCTCCGTATCTAAGAAACGGCTGAGATCTTAGGCAAATGACTTCCATTACATAATCAAAAATCATTGGAGATTACTTGCGCTAAGTGTCAAGTCCAGTCAAGTCTTGTCCTCAAAATAGTAATTTGGATTTTGTCTGGCTTTTTTTGGACTAACGACCACTATACGGCGTCACTATCAGAGGCCGGCGGCGCACAGGTATAACAAAATTTTACATCGTGCAGTTATTGAGTCTATACGATAGTTTATGACCAACAGATTAAGAGAGACTCAAAATATCGTTTATTTAACGAGGCACTGAATTAGTGTAATTACATCTACATACTGATTTGCGAGACGCCGCATGGACGTGTGACAGGGTATTAGGGCACCAGACGTGTAAAGATGTAAGGGATAAGGTTTGAGGGGAGAAATAGTGAAGTTTTTTATGAGTGCATGTAGTGGAGCTCAATTTTTATTGTGATCGCTTACTGTGCGCGGAAAGAACTAGTTCATGCATATAATTATATTATCATGTAAAGCTTTGTAAAGAGCCATGAGCGCCGCGAAACGATATTTCATTGGGCGCTGGACGGATGACGTTACTTGTTATACTCTCAGTAGCCAATACTGTATACTACCGCTCACATATGCCAAATATTGCGTTTTACAAAGTGTTTGGAGGATATAGTTCATGGTTCAGGAACGTCTCCATAAGGCTGATTCGAACCCACCAAGACCCGTAGAATTTTTATTATTTATTAATTTCAGTAAAATAAAGCATAGGCTTCTAGCCAAACAGCTGGATCTACATCTAGATCAGGAGATAAAATAGAAGGCCAAAGCTTATTTTGCTAGGATGATTACTTTATTAAATGCTCATATATAGCTGATAGAAGTTACTTTTGGCTTTTAAATGCAGAATGCTCCAATAACAGCTACGAACTGAAATGACTTTTAGGTGATGGTATTATTTTCCTATTTTAAGTACACAGCAGTGACTCAATTCTGTTGTCCGGAATCACAAAGTAAAGCGTGTGAGACCGAATGCTTGTTAAGTGCGTGGATCAGCCCTGAAATGCTAATTAAGCTAATGGTAAGCATAAAAAAGACAAAGTTAAGGAGCTGAATTGTCTGGAGGCGTCACTTTTTCATAGTTTTTACCCCCGTTTGAAGCGTAATACTCATCTCGTACACCGGCGCATCGTTTCCTGTCGCTAGTAAAGGAATTTAAAGTCTAAAAATTCCTGCATTGATAACCGGAAATTGTTTTATACATTGACTTGAATTGCCATTACAACGTTGTGTGCGAAAAGCGGTCCATTTCTCGAGATAATGTTTAGTGCTTTATTACCACGAAATGAAGCGAGTGGTCTATATTTCCTGCCAATGCTAAGTAGATAACGTCTTTTCAACTTCTCGAATGAAATTGCATGCCATTAACGTAACCGAAAAAAATATTTTTGGAACTAGCGCGTGGGTACACGTGCGAACAATCCATCTCCTCCAACTGTTTCTTCGCCTTTTTAACCATTCCTAAATATGAACATGGTGTGTGCTCTCAGAAATTGGTCACTTACCTGAAGATGACTCGGTGAGTTAAAACTGAGGATGCTCTAAGGGTGAAAATCATTTGGGAATGTGATATTTGTGTTCTTTTCAGTATCTTACAAGTAATGGCATTTCATTTATGTTATTGAATTGATCTTTACCGGTACTGGCGACATCAAAACGAATTTAAGCCATTCTCGTTTATTGCCATCATCTTTTCCAAATGCTTTCTCTTTGCTAACCATATTCCACGCAAGAGTTGGCGCAGCAAGTTCTATGCAAAACAACACGTTTTCCAGTTTTGTTTAAATATTTTATATATTATCGATGAATCTAACAGTTTTTTCGTCTATATTCCTCTACATTTCGTCGAGAGCATTGTAATTAGACATAATTACATTGTGATCAGTAATGCGAAATAAAAATTCAAAACCACTGGAGTCTCAAGTTTAAATTAATTCATCCCTCAAACGTAATGATCCAGTATGTCACGCAATATAATAGTTCGGTAAAATTAGTTGAATTTGACAGCAAACCTGGACAAAAATAATTACCGAGTGAAACCTTTTCCAATGTCTTCGGAAACTTCCTAGGATGACTCTCAAAAAAGTCCCAAGCGCTACTGACTGGGATAGCGAAGTTATCCAGGAAAACCTGGAAAAACCTGGAGATTTCCTGGAAAAATCCTAAATTAGTTGAAAATTCAGTTAGAGCGATGATTTTTATATCGTTTTGACAGGAATTTAATGACAAAGGCAACCAAAGTCTTAAATTTCACTATTGACCCACTGAAAAATATATAATCCAGAAAAACTTGGAATATCCTTGAAATTAATTCATCATGCTAAATGTATCGCCGGATTTCACTGTACTCTGTGATTTCATGATTAATGGCATTGCGAATGAAGCTAGGCACATTCAGGTCGTCACTCAACCGTGTCTAGATTACAGACTGCCTGGAATTCCCCTGGCATACACCTGGAATTTGATTGTCAGCTCTTGGGACTTTTTTGAGAGTCATCCTGGGAAGTACCCGAAGACATTGGAAAAGGTTTCACTCGGTAATTATTTTTGTCCGGGTCGTAACCTAATTTTACCGGACTATAATGAGATGATACTGTGCACAACAGAGCTTTTTGTAAATCTCAAAAAACATGCTGATTTTAAACTCAAGCTTGAATTTCATTGTAAGAAGCTATAAAGAATGATTTTGTGAAAATGATTCTCTTTAGGTAATTCCTTAAAATTAAATATTAATTTTCATAGATTATAAGTTCCCAGTTATTTGTAGGAGAATATCTACTAATGTTATTTCTGGCGCATCAACGAGTCAGAGCGGAGCAGAGAACGAGCGGAGAGTGACAACAAGATGTAATTTGCCAAGCAGGCATTTCATTTTAAGGCTGCAGATTGTCATTAAACGTTCCTTTTCGCGCCACCCTCCTCAGGGAGTAAAGGCGGAGGGTGTAGTTCGGGGTGAGGGAGGAGAGGGTGAAGGGAAAGAATGTAGTCCCAAATGTTGCCTTTTTATGGAAAACATGCATGGTTCCCCGAGAACCCGCATCCTTGCTCAAGTTGAAAGACGTTCTTAATTTGCAGCATGATTCTGAAAATTATCCAAAGAAAAACAAATTTACCGAAGTTACGCGTGAACTGCTCCATTTTCTCGATCTAATACCCTCGCAAAATCTGCAATATAGAATCTTTAGAAATCATTGACAACATGCATAGCCTGAAAAAGTTATTTCGAGGAGTTAATGTCCACACAACTTGAACAATCCAACGGAGTCACGGTAATTCAGACCTGGCACGCTGCGCGGAGCTGGACCGCGACGCGCGATCGAAAAATCGAGTTTATTCTCGGCAAATTTTTTTTCAAATATTTTTACGGAATATTCTAGCAATATCTTCAATTTATATTCTGATGAAGTATCCCAGAGACAATTTTCCGAATAAGGATTATATTGTCTACTTATGCTCATGATAAGCCAGGCATTTTACGGTAAGCACGCTTTACGGCATTGCCTCTAGCCGGGGCTCTCTTACTCGGTCGCTGCACTCACAGCCGGTTCGCCTTTCCTCAGCGCGCTGTGAATTATTTACTTCGCATATTCAGTAACACCTTGTCTCGCAGTCCTATTGTGCT
Source organism: Ceriagrion tenellum (assembly GCA_963169105.1). Classification (NCBI taxonomy): domain Eukaryota; kingdom Metazoa; phylum Arthropoda; class Insecta; order Odonata; family Coenagrionidae; genus Ceriagrion; species Ceriagrion tenellum. The sequence goes on from OY720632.1 coordinate 110,762,081, forward strand.
TAACTAGAGGTGACGTGTGTTAGAGGTGTTACAATATATTTAAACGTGGAGAAACCAATATATATATAACCAGTACTCGACTATTTCAAGAACTTCATCTACACTGAAATCATCGACCATACAGCAGAAGACCCAAATATGAAGAAAGAAAACTGTTATTCCAGAATACTCAACTATGGAAGACTTCAACAGGAGATCTACAATATGCATAAAAGCCCTGATGAAGCATAATAATTATGCGAAAAGTTGGCAAAAGAGGAACAGATTAAACATGAATTAATGATCTAAAAGCTCCAGGAAAATACCTTTATATTAATTAATAATACTATTAGTTAGCGAATAGAATGCTCAACGGCAGAATGCAGCCTATGAGGAATTTATGAATCTTATGAGTAACCTCGACCGCACATAATTGATGATAGCAAAAGGCAGAAGCCCTTTAATGTGAGATATCGCGAGCGGGTTGAATGAGTATGGTAATCTCAGCGATGATAGAAAGGATGTATACCTATGTGTTGATAGACGCCCTGAGGAATTGGCGGAGTCAGTCATCGAAACGTCGGCGATCTTAACTCCTGCCTGGCGGATAAATCAGTGAAGAACTGATACAATGCTCAGGGAAATTACCAAATCCCTCGAAATATGTGGAATTCTTGCGCCTAATGGGTTGGTTTATGAAACGGTGTAAACCTCATCCATACTTATCCTAAAAGTCGGGCTTTTTTCTACAAAGGAAGGACTCATTTCCTGAAAATCATTCGCTGTTCCTTAATGGTATGGATGAATGTGACTTGGTTTACTTCACAATACCCTGCATGCAATTCGCCTTCAATTACAACCAGGTGTATGACAAATCAGGATTTCAGAGGCATAGCTCTGTTGAAAGTTTATAATGGCTGAGTGTGTAGTAGATAGAGCTATGGGGGAGGTTGTTCAGAGTGTGATTTGCACTTTGACTCAGTCTCTGAGTTGTCTGCTGAGCTGAGCTGAGAGAGAGAGAAAATTCTAAGTTGAAAGTCTCTGGCCCAAGTTCCAGGAACTTTCGCTATGTATTGTCGTGGCGACCAAAGAACATGGGATGAGGGTACTCCCCATTTTATGTTTGCCTTAAGATCAGCCAAACAAGAGACTATTGGTTTCTCCAATGCTACTTTAAACTTGGTGAGGGAGCTTGGGGGACCGAACGAGCCGTTCCGAGTTCAGAAAAATTCGTAAGGCTCGCCTTCATAAGCTACGGCCTACCACAAAGAATTGGGAGGCCGAATATCCAGGTATTATGAAAGCGCGAAAATTGCGATGCGAAAGGCAAGCACGGTATTTCAATTTAAGGAGAAGGGACGTGAAGTTTGAGACTGGGCCCCCCCTGTGGAAACTTAACCACATCTTATCGGGTGCCATATAAGTTCCGGGCTGAAAAACATGGAACCAAAATTTGAAGGTCCATACCAAGTCAAGAAGAAAGTGTCCCCAACAATATACCTACTCGAATATCTGCACAGAAAGAAAGAATGCACCGTTTATGTCGAAGACCTCTGACCTGCACTGTAATGGTCTTGTTTTTTCAGAGGAGACGCTGTGTAACGGGTAAGGTGAGCCTTTTCAGGCCCCACTTGTCTTGGGCTGACGCACAACCTCGTCATGGGAGGTCACATTGGAGAAGAAAAGGATAGCCTTGCCGAGGAGGGGAGACGTCAGGCAGTCGGGACTGAATTCTAGAGTGGAGCAGAGGAAGCGGACCTCGATTCCCGCGGAGGCAGAGGCAGTGACGGTGTCTACGGAGCTTGCAGAGAACTCACACCCTTTTCTGAAAGTGGATCAAAATTTCTTTCGTGAGAAATAAATTACGTTTACGTTACAAGACCACAGGAAAAAAATTCTCAGTCCTCAAAAAGGAAAAAAAACTGTCCATGAGCTGAAAGTCGACTGACCTGACCCAAAGTGCCCTTACATTGCTTTGCGTTCAAAATAGAAAATGATAGTGACAGCGTCGCCAATTGGCATTATAAAAATATATGGGCATAGTAATGAGTAAATATTAGAATTGAAAAAGTCCTTTTAACGGCATATGTTTAAGACGTTCAAAGTCACACGTCAGGGCTTTCATCTGCAAATGCACGTAATAGGTAGGTATACATTCATCTATATATCTACATATTACCCTGCAAGGCGCCTCCAGAGGAGTGTGTGGTAGGGGGTTATTTATCACCAAAATGCACTTTAAAGTACCATAATAAAGTTAACGAAACTACGATTAATCTCTACATTTAGAAAAAAATTGTCGAAAGGGCCTCACCAACATGTGCAGGTCTACAGGTATGCTACGAACGCTAGAGAAAAGCATTAATATAGCAATTAGGCTCGAGGGAGCACAGCGAAGTGCAGTTTCACAAGTCAGCAGACTGGTAATGTGGTGTGACAACGCCGTCTCTCCTCCAGAGGAAAACTGACTCCTAAGCACGGAGTCAGTTTTCCTTCAAATCTGCCACGAATTACAATGGGAGTGGGCTTAAAAGGATCATTAATGGCGGCATTTGCTTGGGATATGCCATTTGAAATCACCAGGAACGAAATCCGTCAAACTGATTTCCTTAAAAATGTGAATTTGCGCGGGATATAATTTTTTTGGTGTTAACTCATTGGTAAAAATGGGAAAGCGAATTAAGGTATTGATAGAATTGCGTGCTGCAAGTCCGCTATCATAGGATAACATGACAGTTATTCTTTTAAATGGAATAAATTCCTGCTCGTGATGTATGAAACTGAGCTAGGATACGACCCTAACTCAGGATTTGTCCTGGGGGAAGCATACGATATGGGAACTTTGCGGACAGGCATATAGGGATTGCAGTAATTGGGATTTAAAAAGGAATATTAGGAAACTGTGACGATAAATTGTAGGAGCGATGCTATTTTCGTTCGTGAGACCTCAATTGGAGTACGCCGCTAGAGTATGGGGCCCTTACGAGGAATATATTCATAAATAGATCGAATACGGCGGAGGGGAGCAAGATTTGTTAAAAATTGCTTCGATTGACTTAGCAGTATTACTGAATTGTTGAAGGAATTAGGGTGGGAACCTCTATCTGGTCGGAGGGAAAAATATGATTAAATCTTTTACGAAAGATTAATGTAGACTACTTTTTGCCGGACGTTCAACATATTTTGCTAGTGCCAAACTTATAGTAAAAACGATCACAGACATACAATTAAGGAAAGAGACTGCAGAACCGAAAGATTTAGAATGTCATTTTTTCCACGCACTATATGGGATCATAATAGAGGCGATGTATCATTTCTATGAAAATTTGACCCTCACCAGGTAGAATAGCTTTAGTACCCTTGCTAAATAACTAAATATCACATTAACAACTCACCCCAAATGAAATTTCCGGCTTTATTTATTACCTTGTAGCACGATTAATTAATCGCATTGATAATACTATTCATCAGTTTTATCATAACTAGTGTGCATGGTTTTTTTAGTCTGCTCTGCGCTCTCCTGTTTTCTAGTCTTACCGCGATCTGATGTCCTGCCTGCTTTTGGCCCGCGCCAATTGGCCGGGGGAAGGTGAACGGTTCTGATTTGAACTGGAATGAGTGCCAGAGACGCAGCGAGGGGGGGGGGCTCGCTGAGCAACAATAAGAATTGTTTATAATCTTTGTGTACGTAATAAGGAATTTTTAAAAAAGTTAAGAATTATTTAAAACACTCCTCACCTCAACACTTGGTGATAGAGAACAAAGGAATATTAATCTGATATAACGCAGTTTGACTTTCTTCAAGTCTATTCGGCAAGTGTTTGCCGCTATTACTACGGGATGTCGGGAATTGAATGAATAGTACAGATCATGTTCGTCGACCATAGTTGCGCGCTACCAGCTACTATCTGCTGCACTACTATCGGCGCAAAAAAGGTAGAACGCTGAACTTAAAGCATTTGTATGAAATTCCGCCGGAGCTCCATAGAGTCGTGTAATATATCGTTTTACTCCTTGTTTATTTGACTACAAAACGCAGTTTTTGAAAAGTGTTTAAATATAAATGTTTTGCTTATACGGTCGAAAGAGTGAAGAAAAACACGCGAAAAACTAGGAGAACAGCGAAACGGTCATCTTCTTCATCTCGTCACAGCCAAAATATTTGATTGGTGCACTTCATTGTTTTGTTATGGAGAGAACGACATCTCCGCATAACAAATATTCTTTTAAACTTAAATTTTACCCATTATTTGATTTTTAAAATGGCCGAAAGCTTGATTTCGATTCCCGAGGTGTAGAAAAGTATATAAATATCGAAATTAAGAATACGTAATCGAAAAAATATTGCTAAAGTTTTTATGAAAGAAAATGTTGATATTCTTCCTCTTAATCAAAATAAACCACAAAGAAGAAAATCGCCTCCCGGCAATGCACGCTACCGTTTTGCTCAGTTGGTAATGGTGAAACTCCAGGCCGCCTATAATACAGATCGCGTCCTATAATGTCCCAATGTACCTACAATACAGATGGCGTCGAGTAGCGTGGCACCTGGAAGGGCGATAGTGCGAAAGAGACAAAGTATACCCCGAGCCCCCGCAACACACTACCCCTCCGCGCGCGGTGTCTCGGCGAGGTACAGAGCGCCCACACGATGTCGGGGGAGCCAAACACACGCCCCTCGCAGTTGTAATAAGAGAATGTATGCCCGCCGCAATGCTATCTTATCACAGTTACATTATGCTGACAGTACATTGTCAAAGAAAACAAACAAAAATCAACCACTGTTGTTTTAATATTTAAGCGCGTGTTTGAGAGCCGGACTGTACTGTTGAGTCCCTGGTGGGGAGAGGGTGTGCGTGCGTAAGGGGCGGTGCCATCCTAGTTGCCACGATCTGTAGTCTTACGTGCTACCGGCACACGCTCGTCTGCTCTGAGACAGGCTATAAGTTTTCTTATTTCAGAGTTTGCTCCAACAGTTTTATTGAAGGATATTCGGGAAGAATTCTGATGTATCAACAAGAAGTTCACCTCCAGGTAACTTAATTCTCATTTTCCATGACATACATGCAGAAAGTAACTAGAACCAAAATATTGAGAAGACAAATTTGTGTATGCCGCTCAAAATGTGTAAATTTTCTAACATTTTGTGAGTTTGAGGTAATAATTTATCACTGACAATGAGCAGCTACTACAAAACCACGTCAGGCAGTGCTGTCACCTTATTGAAAAACGTTTTTTCAATGTTGCTCTATAATCTACATTCAACATATACGATAGGATGTTGTGTCCTTTATCTTTCTGAATCAACTCCTAAAACTGAATTGTCTCTCTACTAATAATAAATGTAGGTATATAGATTTTCCACGTTTTTTGTATTTTTTTAGACTGTGATGAAGGGGAAAGAAAAGAACCAACATCGATGAACAAAAGACTAAGACTCAATGAAGACAAAACTTGGACAATGTTTGATTCTGACATTGGCCTATACTTTGGAAAAAAGGGATGAACAAAATCCCATTCCTTAAATTAACTAAATTTTATAGTTGATGTAGTTGGGAAAATTCAACTTTAAATAACGTTTGGTTTTGTTAAAATTAAGTATTACACCAAATTGCATCTTAATTTTTACCGGCATTGCTTTATCGATGCTGTTGCAAGATAAAAAGATTTTTTTACAGAATGTATTTCACTTTTTTGTTATATTACAGATTGATGACAACATTAGGAAGAAACTTCTGAACCCTTGGAAACCAGATATCATCTATGCTTTTCCGTCAACTGGTCCACGAAACGAAGTTTGTTCTAAGATGGCTTGGTGAGTGGGACTGGCTGGTTTATTCACCATCTCAGGACGGAGCATTTTCTAAGTTTTGTTTTTTGTTATGAACAACAGAACGCAAAGCTCATGTCCAGGAAAATTGGTCTGGAATCCATTCAAAAAATGGAAAGACGCCAGGGAGGTTTTCCAAGATCACGGAAAGGCAAAATAACATACTGATTCACTTCAAAAAGCGGGAATGTTTTTGGCCACAAACACAGACGCGGTTCCAAGTACTGAGAAGGCATTAAATGATTCTGTGGCACGTTGCTTGATGCATTTTTATGCATTAGTGAATAATGAACCATGTATTAAGTTCAAAATGTACCTTAAAAGCACAATCGACGATGGGTTATGGGCAGAACTTGTCACTAAAATTCCTTAATTGTGCTGCATGTAATGAGGCAAGGACTCCAAATGGAATTTATTTATAAATATTAAATGTCAAGTTAACATACTGTGCTCATACACACTAATGCAAAAGGCTGGATGGATGTGAACTCAACCAAAGATTGGCTGCGAAATGTGTGGTGGAAAGATGCGGTTTGTAGACGTAGCATGTTGGTTCTAGATGCGTTTAGATGCCATGCATCAAGAATATATTGAACGAGAATGGCACAGATCCAGTCATTATTCCTGGGGAGTGACAAGCCAATTGCAGGAGATGGATGTGAGTTGCAAATGTCTGTTTAAGACAAGATGCACAAAAAGTGGAATGAGTAGCTTTATTCCAGACCACATTCTTTGATAACTTAAGGAAGGCCAAAGAAACTAGAGTAATCGCTAGTTAGTCATTGGATTCAATAGTCCTGGGATGCCATAGGTGAGGTTTTAAAAAAAACTGCCTCACGAACACAATGGGCGAGTCCGACAACGATTTTCTTTGGGATGAAGAATCCATAGTGGATAAGGACAAAGATGATGTACTTGGTGATGCTACATATGCTGCTGACAAGCATGATGTCAGTGCATTACACCAACTGTTTCAATCAAGAGGATAGTGATTTTGAATTCAAAGGACTCGGTGCTAACAATGTAAAACACTAGAGGGACTGCATGTGAATGTTTTAATAAATAAATTTAATTCATTAGTGTTATTTCATTAATATTGTAAAATATGTATACTTAAGTGTATGTTGAGATTACTTAAAACATGATCCACAGCCCAAAGAAAAATGTGGTAAATTTGCAACCATGTGTAATCAGGGTGTCCACAAAAGTCACAATAAAAAATTCAAGCATAATTCCAAGTTTTCAAGGCTTATTTTTTTTAGTTTCCAGGCTATAGCATCGTGGTTTACATAAGAGCCAAAGTGATATTTTCAGCTTTTACAAATGATATGGATTGTCCGAGGTAAATACAACCTAATAAAAATATAGATATCAAATATGTATAAATAATGAAAAAAAAGGTGGAAAAAAAAGTAATAAAATATTGTTTTATTGACAAGAAATTCACTCCTGTGAACGCATGACCAGGCAAGCGATCGCCTTTTCGGGGTCGTGGTAACTTGCCACCGTCGGAGTCATCCTCCAGACGTCTGCCTCCCCCCCCCCCCTTTAGGGTGGCAAAAAATTTTTAAGAAAGGTGAGGGGGTGGATTTTTTGGTGCAATTTCATAAATAAACAAGCCATAGAAAATTTCAGCTTGATTGCAAAATATTTGACCCTGCCAAATCGTGTTAAACCATTTCAGGCTCAAATGCCTAATTTAAAAGATTCCCGTTTTTCGGGATTCTAACGCAGAAATAATGGTTAAACGAAGGAAAAACAATCCTTGATGACAAATGTTAGTGCCTTAGCACGATTTTAGACTGTGCGCCGCTGTGCCACTGAGTCTGCTCGTCACGCCGTAACAGTCAAATGTAGATTGTGAATCTCTCAAATTTTACTTAGTAGTAGTATGCATACTCAATCTTCGTTTAGAACCTCATATTTCATGGAGTCAGTCGTCATGGATCATAGCACCGTAGACAAAGTGGACGCCTCGAAGGAGCACCGCCGCAAAAAATTTCCCACATCGCCACTGACGAATACTACAGTGTCATTGTTCAATGCACAGTAAACGAGGGTAAAATGACGTCTCTGACGTTACAATGGGCCTAAGCAAGTTCTGATTTACATATTAATACCAACCCAAAGTCCATTACACCACGTATCAAGCAACATATTTTGTTATTCGCAGTTGAATAAAATATAAAATAAGGTTTTTTGCCTTGAAATGATATTTTTTAAATTCCTGGAGTTACCGAAAATTCCCGGTTTTCAAGGGCCCGTGGACACCCTGTTAATACACACCCTACATCTACAACAAATTTTTGTGGACAAAAATGCATACTACAAATGAAGGAAAATTATGGTACGCACAAATTTCAGAACTATAAATATTGGGCCAGCAACTGGCCTGCCACAGGTGAAGTGTTTTTCTGGGAAAAACTATTCCCCTAATTTGCAATTATGTAAGCTCTCCCTTGAAAATCTAGGTAATTGGTGAATTATCACAATGCTCTAGTTAGGATCGCCCTCCATTTTAGAATTCCCTGATATCCTGGAACACCAGCTCCAGGGTGCTGAGTACCCAAGTGACAAGGATAACAACCATTTATAAGGTCACTAAAGCCTGAATCACACGATCATTGTTTCCATCCCTTTTATGGGAAAGCTCCAGTGATAGGTCAAATGAGCCCTTGAAAATGATCATGTGACGTGATCAAAGTGAGGATGGCTGCAGAGAGAGGGATCCCTGTCATTTTTTCCATCACTGGGCACGTCCCTTTTTCCGTCTCTGGAGGAATCGCTGACTCCGCCATTTAGACAATCAAAGCACTCGGCCACAAAGAGCGACACTAATGCCGGCTCAAATGTTCGGCTTTCAATGGAATGCGAGTAGTAAATGAATAGAAATGATGCAAAAAGGGACAGAAAAAATTATGGAAAATGCAACAGCCAAAATGACAATGTGATTCAGAAAATGATAGCTTGAGCTATCATTATCATGGTCCCTGAAAAGCTATCATTCGAGCTATCCCTCAGAGGGACGGATAAAATGATCGTGTGATTCAGGCTTTAGCAGGACTAGAATTACCACTGCTCAGGATGCAAACCTTGTCAGCAACCTATGCACCTATCATGCAAATGCTCCAACCTGTTCAAGAATAAACAAGCTGCCACAACAGGGCAGTAAATTCTCTCCATGACAAGGGATTCAAAGAAAAAAAGATTTTTCATTAAAACTTTTATTGCTCAAAAATATTACACATCAAAGACATTACTTACACGTCTAGCAATTCACAGAAAATAACAGCAAAAAAGGACTTCTTATTCATAAAAAGAGAATTTATTTCCACCACATCATTTTCAATGTAATTTCTCATATTAAGAAATTAAAACAGTTCCAAATTTGAGCAGTACAGTAAGCATTTTGAAACTTCATCACATACCAATGGGATGACAGCTCTAGAGAACTTAGCACATTTGAGACAAGTTTCTCAGAGCTGAGAGTTAATGTCACAAGGTGTATGTGTAACTCACATTGACCAAACAGGAGACCTGTAACCAGGGATGTTGATGGAAACCGGAAACAAGCATATAGTTACTTTCCAGAATGAAACTATTGGCTTTATCTTTTACTATATTTTCAGTTTGGAAGGAAACTTGTGAAATGAATTATACAGCTTGACTTTAGTTTCGTAAACGGAATGAAAGTGGAATTTTAAATGAAATATAACGTTCCAGAACTGTTCCTCCTTTTGAATAGTTCCAGTTCCAGGGTGGCCACTGATATCCAATTTTCAAATTCCCTGACCTTTCCCTGATGGATTTACCAATTTCCCTGACCGATCGCCAAAAGGTCACCTATTATTACAATATTCTTTCCTGCTGAATTAAATTTTCCACGGCAGCTATAAATTTTCTTAATTTTCTAATTATAATATCATGTTTTTAAAACTGCAAGCATGTATTTACTAAAAGCTAGTGTGCTTAGGCTACTTTTCGACCTGAGTTTCGAAAGTTAAAAAAAACGGCAAAATTTTCCAAACAACAAAGCCCCAGATTCCTTGTGATGAGCATAATACATTGTGGTCATGATTTTTTACTCAACTAGGCAAATATCGCAATAAGGATATATAAAAGAGATACATTTAACGCCTGATTCACAACTGAATTACTAAGAATCACAGCAAATAAGAATCACAACTGAATATTCTATGAATTGAAGGGGCTTATCCCATGTGCATCAGCAGTGGACATTAGTTACAGTTGGTGAAATAAAGGGCGGGAAAGACTGGCCGATAAACATAATGGACGAAAAATAATGAGGATTCCTATTCCAGTTTCTCCCTGTTACGAGAATTCCCTGACTTTTCCAGAAATTCAAAATTCCCTGACAATTCCAAGTTTTCCCTGATGATCGCCACCCCAAGTTCAAGTGCCTGATGGGCTTTCGGTTTGCACTTATGGTTCCAGGCGCAATATGGACTTCCTAGGGAATCGTCGTCATTACTCGCACAGCAGCAGCATAAACAACGGGAATCCTCAAGGTATACCTACAAAGTAGGCTTGGAAACAGTGCTAAAATGGAACTATCAGAATACTATGACAGCAATCATCTTGTGTCTCTCAAACATTACTTACTAACGACAGCATCAGGCATGTGTAACAACTAAAAAATTGTAAAATAATTTCAGAGATAGCAATGAGAGTAATACTTGAAATAAAAACTTTTTGGAATCTTTGTAATCTGATAAACATAGGATTATATAAAATAACTTTTCTTTTAACAGAAAATTATTAATTCCATTCCCACAATTTCAAGATATCCATCAATCACACATCTAGCCTACTTCGTAATTTATTTACCATCTACTTCTACTGTAAAAATGTGAGCTCTTCACCATCTCCCATATACATCTAAATACGGTTAGAAAATTTTTTTGCTTAGAAACTCCTACCTACTATGAGTGAAAATATTGAACCCTGATAATGTTTTACCGTAGCATCTGAAGTTAGTTAACTTAGTTTAACTTTTTAGTTTTTAGGAACAGTGTCTTGACAGTGAGCGCCAGGGAGGTGGCTGAAGGTAGGCACCACAGGCCCACCAGACACTTCCCTACCTCTAACCGTCCCCACCTAGTCTCCTTTTCTGATCTGTCTACCATTGTTAAAAACATGATGAAACACCTTGCTTAGCACCCCAAGCTGTACCGAAAGTGGAATGACATAACATGACGGAAGGTCATTTTGAAAATTCAATGTACACTTTAATAATTCCTCGGAATGAAGGTCTGAACCATAGGCAGGAAAGTGGGAACGAAACTTTTCCCTGCCCGAAATCTGAACAGTTCCAGTTTCATTCAGGTATTGTCGCTCCTACTAATGGTTCGGTTTCAAGAACCAAAACTATTTGAACTCACTCTGAACCATTCTGGAACCATGACTTAAGTTCAGTTAACATCCCTGCCTGTAACTAGTTCAAAAAAATGGCATACATGATCAAGACTATACATAAGTTAGCGATTACATTTTGATGCTAACCATATATTTTGCTGGTGTACCTTGCAATATTTCTCATCCAAAAGTGGGTGTCACATTTTTTGGTTTATACTAATGAATGAATAAATGCTGAAGCATTTAAATTTTGTACATTACCATACAAGACCCCAAGAAAAACAAGATTTTGGGGAAACCTAACATCATAAGATAAAATAGTTAACAGTATAGCATATAGGATGAGCTCAAAATTGTAGTTATTTATAGATTTTACACACCAAGTTATCAACCTTTTATCTTAATTGAACCATAATTAACTGCTTTAACCCTTTGACTGCTCCTATCGTCTATAAGCGATCGCCGTAACAGACTGCTTCCATCGTCTATAAGCGATCGCCGTAACAGACTGCTTCCATCGTCTATTGGCGATTTGAAGTATGGTTTTACTACCAGACACCATACATTTTGAAAGCAAAAAATTCGTCTTTCAGTAAAAACTGTCCAATTCTTACTTAAAAGGAAAATCAGGCGACAATCACTCATCATAAAATATTGAAACAATTTTTCCCTTCCATATAAAGTGAAAATTACTAAAATTACTGAAAAATTTAGGAAAAAATTGCACCTGGGGAGAGCTGTATTTCAGATTATTTGCGCAATTCAAGGGTTTAAGGTAATATTATAACAAAATGCCATGATACTGTAATGTATGTTGGCTAGGATTTATTATCAAAGCTAATACTTCGTATTTCTAGTAATAGATGATTGAATTACTGAATATAAACTTATTAAAATCTACTCTGAAACGCTATATTAATGCCCTTCACTACCTCCATATCCTTTCTCGTAGAACAATGATACTAGTTAAACTAAGTTAAACATAACTAGTACATTGCAGGTCACATTTTGTTTCCCAAATGAAAGCCAAATCTCAAAATTTTGAGCTTTGTTTTCTGGCTTAAGTAACGACAGGAAAGCAGGAGAGAGGAAACAATTAACAATAAGATAATAAATAATGCACTTATCATTACTTTCATATTGAGAAATTTAATTATTAATAACTGGAAAATAGAACAGTAAGATCAGATAATGAACCTTAAAGTCAACACACAGTACCATGAAGCTTCATTATAATATTACCTTTTAAGTAGTTAATAATGGTTCAATAAATAAAAACTCAATTGATATCTTGAAATGTAAGATTTATAAAAATACCATTTTGAGCTAATACCACACATTATACAGCAAAATATACCATATTATATTATGATGTTAGGTTTCCCAAAAAACTTCTTCACTTGGGGTCATACGGCAAGTTACAAAATTTATATGTTTCAGCATATTTTCAATCATTTGTATACCCCCAAAAATGTGGCACCCACATTTGGATAAGAAATATTGCATGGTACACTGTGAAATGTATCATACGCATCAAAATTTAACCGCAAAGCTATGTACAGTCTTATGTCTGCCATTTTCACAGGTCTTCCCTTTGGCTTATGAGTTACACATCCACCTAGTGATGTAGACATGTAGCTTTGAGAAACAGGTTCTGATTGAATTATCACAATGATCTCAATACCACTCAAATCCAAAACCTTACCGAACTCTAATTTTAATAACAGATAAAACAAAAAAACCACTAATGCAGGAGAAGCATTCACTAAATATAAAATTTTAGTTAACGAATTTTTATCATGTAATTTTTAACTAACTAAAATCTACTACCCCAACAATTAAGTAATCTTTATAAAAATATTTTATACAAATTAACTTAATTGCACTGCATAATTACCTCAGAAAAGCTCCCATACCAAATGATAGGTTACACAAGAAAAGATTTTACTGGCACTAAAGGATGAACAAACCTCTATGCAGAGTGAACAGCACCTTCAAAAGAGAAAGTATTTTCATATATTAACAGTTAGCAGCTCGATCACGTTATCTCTTAAGATTGTACCATTATGACATTAAAGAATCTAGGAAAGTACTACACCAGATGATACACTTTCACTGGTGTAAAGCAGATATAAAAGATAAATCAAAACAAATACTAACACAGGAACCACTTTTATAATACCTCTCATTCAATTATCCTTAAATTTGTATTAAGCAGTAAATGATGAAAACAAAATTTACGAATGACAACACTCTTCCAGCAATATCTCAAGTTCTACCTAATATGAAATTCTCACCTATAAAAACAATCAAGATATAGGGATTATATTATGAACTAATTTGGTTTGTAAAAGTATACAACTAGAAAATTATCTAAAAAATTAAACACTAAATACAGTGCCAACAAAGTTACTTTAGAGCTAAAGAGTTCTCCACCAAATTTCTACCCCTGATGAAAAGATTCAACTAGGTTGCATGAATTGGACTTCTGTACCAGAGGTTAGTTTACATTCAACATTAACCCTTTGGAGTGCTAGGATTAATTTTCAAAAATTCAAAATGTGGACCAATAATAGAAATAATGACAAAAACTTAAAAGGAGTACAAAAAATATAAGAATATTCCATTCTTGCCAGATAAAAGAAAGATATTACGAGCAAACAGCTTATCAAAGAAAATAACCCAATCCAACAGTGCCTGGAACACAGGATGGAAGGGTTCATGATGTAAACTACATTGGTACAACAATGTATCCCATTTTATCGGCACAGTTATACCCACTTTATGGGCATACTGCTTCCTAATGGGAAGGTTAATGTCACCCAAAGAAAATACTGGCACTCAGCTGAACAATATATAAGTTCAGAGAGCGTGGCAATGGGTAAAACATGACCAAATACTATCAGAAATGATAGTTAAAAATCACAGGAGTGACTGAAGAAATAGAAATTCTTAAATCTAAGTTTGAATAATGGCAAATGCAAACATTGAATCTACCATCACAAAGATCAAATATCACAGTAAAGAGCAATACCCATACATGATAAGCATAGTTCCATACCTTGCAGCATCTGCACAACTGGTTATATGACAGCAGCCAAGCAACTAACTGCAACCAGGGTTGATCAGATGAAACTATAAAAGAAAAACTGTAAAGTCATTCAAAAACTTCAACAAAAAAACTTAGAAATTGTGCTTAAAATTGCTCAAAGGTAGAAAAGAATATGATAAGAGCATTTCTTAATGTTAAAGAGCATATTTTATCAAACCACAGAACTAGAACCTGAACTTCATCAAGTGTTCCTATTAATTGTTTATACCTTTTTCAGTACAATGCACAGTTACAAAATTTTGTTTTCAATAAAAACAGTAAAGAGAGTAATCAAATACTTGCATAAGTCAGACCTAAGAAAAATTTTTCTCAACATTTACACAATCAATCACACACAGGTGAAAATTGAGACTTCTGCCAATGATTCATGCTAGGGATTCATTTAACATGAACTTGGAACTTTCCCAGTCTCAAGCAGGGAAAAATAAATTTAACTTATATGCATGTATCCCATTTTTTCGGCACAGCAATGCTCATATGTAGAGCTAACTGCTTCCTAATGGGAAATTCATGTAACCCATATGATATTCTGGCACTCACCTGAACAATTCAGAAGTTCAGAGAGCGTGGCATTGGGTAAGAAAATATGAGAAGAAACTTAATCAACAACCCTCAAAATACATATGCTTGAACCTCTCATGTTCAGCATTTTAAAATGATATTGCCCTGATACTTTCACTAGTTTAAAATTAACATATACACTAAAATCATCTAAATTTGTTTAGCAAAAAAATTGCAGTAACTTTCTGTAGGATTCGGTTCTGACACACGTGGTCTAAGGTTTACCATGAGGCCTCCAGCTGGTTTTATTATAATTTTACCAAAAATTCTACAGTAGCTTCCACGAGGAATATTTTTCAGTAAGCCTAACAGTCTGGCTGGGTAGGTGGTATGTAAGCACACACTCATCATAGGTCAAGGGAGATAAGCAGCAAGAGCAAAGGTGACCCTGGCAAGGAAGGATACTATCATTGCTCTCCAGGAATGAGTCAGCATCTCGGGGAGTGGCAAAAGCTACCCCAGTAACATAGACAACAGGAGCAACGTTCACAAGCCATATCTAGTAACATTATGGCCCAGGAAACATACACTATAAATGCAAGGGATGAATGGAATGTGTTAGGAGGGGGAGGCAGCAGAGGGAGAGGAGGAAATATGTTTGAGTTCAAAAAATCAGAGAAGCAGAAAATGGATTAAAGTGAAGCTCAGGGTATCAAGGAAGAGGTGGATAACCTGAGGAGTTCACAGAATTGCCAGGGGCAAATGAGGAAAAAAAAGGTTAGGACGGCAGCCTGAGAAAAAATGAGAGGGAAGATAAGAAAAATACCGGGAGCAGGGTCATCACTTTAGAAAGTAAGGAAATAAAAGTGATGACATTTAGGAAATTGCACAATCTGGGTTAAAATAAAATTTAAAATAGGAAATCGCAGAAAGAGAAGGCAGCTCAGTAAACGGCCATAAAAATGTTCAATTGAGAACTAGTTAAATTAGACAAAAAGCATAAACAGGCTTCAGGGAAATAGAAAAATTGGAATTGGCAATTTTCAATGGCCCATAAAGCTATTAAGAGCTTGAAAACGGGTCACTTGGAGGCAGCATACTGTCATATGAAACATTGAAAACTGAAAATGTAAAATTTGCCATTTCTGATAATTTTTTAATACTTTGCAAAAAATGAATTTTTTGGGTAAAAAATTGGAACATTAAGGGCAGTTTTTCAAGAGTCAGAAATGCCTTTTACAGCTTCCAATATGACCTGCGGAGTGGATTGGGGTGCTGGGCTGGGACAGTACACAGGCCCTTGGTTGGGATATTTAGCACTGAAAAAGGCAATTTGGAGTATTCCTGGATTTGAAATTTGTGTTTTAAAGAGTACCAGTAACGATAACGTCACCGCCTGGAGGGAGATTTTTTCTAGAATATATAGACGTCTCTAAATGGCTCCAAATCCTACATTTCCCCTTATAATCACCAACCATTGAGGGAGATTTTTTTCGTTTGGAAACATATTTCCTAGAAAAAAATCTCCCTCCAGACGATTGGTGATTAGAAGGGGAAATGTAGGACCTAGAGCCATGTAGAGATGTATATTTTCTAGGAAATAACCTCCCTCGTGACGGTTGATGATTTAAACGGTAAAAATAGTCCGTGGAGGCATGAATAAACTAAAATTTTCCAGAAAAAATCTCCCTCGAGACTTTTTTTCTAGAATATATAGGTTTCTACATGCCTAGACGACCTATTTCTACCCTACAATTCGCAATCTGTCACGAGGGAGATTTTTTTCAAGAAAATATGTCTTTACATGGCTCCAGCATTTAAAACACACAAATAAGGAAGGTAAGTGTATATGAAGTCATAATAATGGCAGTGGAATGTATTGTGAAGATAGGCTAAAGCAGGAGAGAAACAGTTCAAATATCGCGTGTTTCCACCTTTCAAACGACAACAAAGTGCGGCTAGGAATAACATGGAACGGGAGAGATTAGTGTGGAAAAGCAACTCTGCAATTGTCGCGCCATGCTGCAGTCAAAAGTGGAAACAGTGCAATGGCGGCCGGGAAAAACGTCACCCGAATGTTTGAAAATTTCCTATTAATCGTAGATATCGAATATAGTGATAATTTCCGCAAAATAAAATTATCACTATATTCTGGCAACCATCTAGTTGAAGTCGCGTAAATTTCGCGGCGAGTGCAAAGGGCCGAAAAAAAATTTTGAAAGGCGTGTGACGGAAGCGGACATTTGCCCACAAATTAATACCAATTGTACCAAGATAAGTCAATCATTGGATATAAAAAACTTCAATAAACCACAGCACATTATACTTACGGAAATTATCTTGTGACCAGCTTCAATAACGCTTGAATCTCGACTAACTGGACATCACGATGTTGACAGTCAAATTTCTTTCCTGATGTACCTGATGACAATAAAAAACTAATTACAAACAAGCCAAGTACAAAAATATTTCTTAATTTAAAAGTATTTTCAGAAAGAGCCTCTATAAGCTCATCATGACCAATGCAGTAGAGAATTCAAAGAAATCATCACATGGATCACAACAATGGAATATTTCAAACATACTCACATTTCAATTTCATTACTGACCATTGACTGCGATTAAGTGTACAAAGATTCATCTGAAAAGAAAGGCATTATTAGATGCCACAATAAAGTAATGAAATGCGATACACCACATCGAATGTATCAGAAAGAGCCTCTAATAGTTCATCAAAAACAAATCAGGACCAAAGTTAAGAAATCATCATTAACATGAAACCAAAAGGAGTATGAAATCTTTCTACCACTCACCATTTCAGCCCATAATAGCTGCAGAACCCAGTTTCCAACCATCATTGGACAAAAAATTCACCTGCAATTAATAAAATTGAACTAAACACTTGAACAATTCACGGATTTCCAGGGTGATTACCCACCTTAAACAGACTATTTTTATTGGTAAAATATAGCTGGGTGATAAGAACCCAGATGATGACAGATTCAGAGGAATATCAATTCTCCAACTTGCTACACAAAGAAATATGTATCCACACTTTACGGCACAGCATGATCCACATGGTCATGTTGCTTCCTAGTGGGATTTTACTATAGCCCCAATACATTTTCTGGCACTCTACTGCTCACATCAATCAGAGCAGCAAGCGTGGCGTAGGGCATAATTATTAGTTCATAACCATATAAAATGAGTGCATCCCTAGAGGACTACAATTTCTCATCCGCTTAAACCATTATGCTGCAACGAAAGACCAATTGCATTTAACCCTAACCTAACATTAAGTTAAAACGGCCTGGTTCGTACAAGGTGTGGTTAGACTGTGAATTTTTCCATTCTTGCGGTCACACATTAACTAGTGCAGTTCGTTAACGTATCGTGTAACCTGGGCTTAATACCAGGAAAGGACTGTATACTAATCAACCAGATATGCTCACTTAGATTGAGATTGTGTTATTACGCAAAGTATTTTAATAAACACGGCTGAATGATGTAACTTAACCATAGGCATGGATAATATCCACTTAATTCCGGCCTTTAAGTGGCCATAACATAAATTATACTTTTAATCCACGAGATGATTTCAGCATAATACAATTTCAAGAGGTGCTGATAGAAGTGAAACTATCGTGGCTAATGCTGCCCCTCGCATCCACCAACGACATAGCATCCCACGATGGCTTACGATTGTAACAGCATCAAAGTACTCACGCTAAATACTAAGCATCGCGGCACCACCGACCACGTGTTTCGATTGAGAAAATATTGAGTGGCATACACAAACCTCTTCCAAATAGAATACTGAACTTACAGCTACTTAACGAGAACTGTCCCTATACACATACACCTCAGACAATCAGGCTCTGCATCGAAGTCGCCACGTGGCTGTGTACTATGCCGATCCAACGGGTTAAACTAAAACACAAACCTAGTGATTTTTGGCATTGATTAAATCAAGAAAGCAGAATAATATAGGCGACAGGGGCAATTGAAATGACATCCTCGACTTCAATTTGACAACCAGCGATAATTATTAAATTGTACCCTGCCTCGATTAAAGCCGCCACAAACTCGCTAACTAAACCGCTCAATAACTCATGGAACAGACCTATAAATGCAATTTATAGCTAATCAAAAATTTTCTTACCTCGAGTCGACTTCCAGAATTAACAGCTTAACAACCACCCACGCCCTTGATAGTTTCAAAGACAATTTAGCATTTCGTTCCAACACGTCCATTGACCTCGATGACTGACGCGAGAAAGAAAAAATGCAGTTATTCCTCGCCAGTCCATTGGTTTCCACCTTACGCCACGACGCCACCATCGCAAACAAATAACTTTCGAAAATAATGCGTAGTAACCGCGCCAAGATGAAAAATGAAGTACAGGGAAGTCTCTCTTCCCTGAAGTGCACGGAAATAGAAATATTCCATAGTCCGTGATTGAGTGGATGGATTGGGAGAATTCATATTAGATGAACAATTGTCCTATATTCGCATAAATTAATCAATTTAATAGTATAGTGAATATATCATTTAAATTGTGACATTACTTTCCAATGGTGTCTATGAGTCAAAATTTAGAAAGCAATGAGGTAGAGCTGTGGTGCTTTCAGAAATATATTTCTATCTGTAAGTATTTCTTTACATAATGACACCAATAAGAGTAAATACATATTTGAAATAACAAATTAGCCCAATTAGTAAGCTTTAAACTTCTCTGTGTAAAGTAAAAATTTAAAAAGCAATGAGGTAGAGATGTGGTGCATTCAGAAATATATTTCTATCTATAAGTATTTCTTTACATAATGACACCAATAAGAGTAAATACATATTTGAAACAACAAATTAGCCCAGTTAGTAAGCTTTAAACTTCTCTGTGTAAAGTGCTCAGTAGAGGTATATATAGTTTTTTGAGTTCTAACCATAAAAAATATTGGTTTTTCATATACTTACAAAAACAGTATTGCGGTATCACTTCCTTCAACACAATTCCACAGTTAATAACTATCACATGCAGATCAGGGCAACAACACCTGAGAAAAATGGGTGACCACATGGTAGATTGAGAGCAGACGGCAAGATATTTAATCATTTTCTATTGTGTTAGGCTGTTTCCTTTGCAATATTTACATAATTTAATAATAGTTATTAATGAGAGTCACAATATTAACAAAAAATAATAATTCATAGATATCTTAATAAGAAAGTCTTATGATCTCAAGGAATCATTGACAATTTATGTATGACTCATTTTATACAATAGTAGCCACAATATATGTTACATACACAAATATCCATGGAGAAAGTAATGAAGGCACTCTGCAATTTTCCTCTCCCATACTGCTTTTTTTCATTCTTTTTAGATTTCTCTCTTAAAGAAAAATTTTCCTATTATTGAATTGACCAGGATTGGTTCACATTGAGGATAGGATGGAGAAGGAATGAAATAAGTCCTCTGTCTTACTTATTTTGCACAATCAATCAATTTCTAAAACAATCAGAATGGATGAACCTGATCGATGAGAAAAACTACACTGAGTAGAATATTGATTCTATTATGACCATCTAAAGTTGATGTATTCAGTAAAGTGACAGAGAATCGAAGGCAAGAAAAGCAGCAGGACTAGACAACATAACTTTGGAGCTGCTAAAGAGTTTAGGAATAAAGGTAGGCAAGCATTTTTTGAACTTCTACATAGGATCTACCAGAAAGGAGTATGGCCAGAGGACTTGGTGTAAACAGTCTTGATTCCTATCCCGAAAAAGAAGACTGCAAGAATCATTGAACAACCAGTTTGATTTCACACGCAGCAAAGTTTTACTCCAAATAATCAGTAGAAGATTAGAGAGTAAGGCCAATAACTACTTGAACGATGACCAGTTTACAGTACAAAAGTAATGAAATTCTCTAGGACAAAGAAAATAAGGCTGCAGCTTTATGGTGATTAAAGCTGGAGGACACAAACTCAAGCAAATAGACCATTTTAATTTCTTAAGTACATAGTATGCTAGAAGAAAAAGGACATAGTAGCAAAGACATACGCTAGAGAATAGCGCCAGCTAAGGAGGTGTTTCATAATAAAAGGAGGCTGATGATGGAAACATTGAGTAAGGATGTGAAGAAGAGGATGGTGAAGAGCTTGGAATGGAGCACAGCATTGTATGGTACAGGAACATGGACCCTCAGAAAGGAGGGTGAGAATAGGATGCAGGCATTTGAGATGCGGGTGTGGAGAAGGTGAGGTGGAGGGAGAGTAAGACAAACCATGAAGTGCTTGAGATGGTGGGCTAGGAAAGGAAACTTCTGAATGAAATCCAGGATAGGCAGGGTAGATGGCTGAATGATGTAATAAGGGGTGAGGGGTTGCTCATGAATGTGATAGAGGGAAGGATGCTGAGCAAGCAGGGAAGAGGGAAAAGAGAATACCGCATGGACCGGATGAAGAAGGGTATATCATATGCTGAGGTGAAAAATGGTATACTAGAGGAAGATAGGCCCCGGAAGTGAAGAAAAACGGAAGGAGATTCTCTGGTATTCGACAAAACCTTCATTTACCGGTAGAATACTTAAATAAATTAATAAATTTCATTCCTCTCTTTAAAAAAAAGAGACATAAACACTTCATAGGAGGTGAGAGCAAAGGTCAGATACAAAAAAGACCAATCACTGCAATAAAAATGTTTTGCTACATGATGCTATTTTCATATAAATAAGTACATACTTATTTCACAAATGATACAATCAAGTTTCACACTTGAAGAGCAGCTAAACTAAATTACATATTGTGAAGTACAAACTGGGGAGTGCAAGAATACCTGGTGAATTAATAAGTAGGTCATAAGCAAAGAGTATTAAGCTTTACAGGTCATCTTCTGCACCATCACTTTTGTCCCATGCTAGAAGTGTGTTCATGTTTGCTATATTTTGTGTACTCCATGGCACAGGCTGTATCATATCCCTCCTCCACCCAACTGTGGAGTGATCACTTGAATTTTCCGTTTGGTCCCCATCCTCTGATTCATTCCCCATCTCATCAGCTTGCCCAGCCGTTGCAGGTCGCATCCGCATTTGATTTCCAGATCCTTTATTCGGAGCTACCCTATTACTTGGCCTTGGCTTTGCAGTTTTAGGACGGTATTTTCTTCGGCTCACATTGGAGTGCTCTTTCTTGCCCCGTTGAGTGGTGTCCTTTGGCCAAAAATGGTAGTTTTATCAGTTAAAGTTATAACAGAAATAAAATGCATGAAAATACATCAATATAGATTTCTTAATTCCATAGAAGTATTACAAATGAATTTAGTCTTTTTATTTCACAATTACTGATTGTGAGTGCATTAATAGTTTTCCACAGCTCAATGATTAAATATGTTCAGTAGCACCAACGTATCCCTTGTACATACATTCTGAGACCTTCTAAGGATGATGAAAACTTTCTACTACTCTAAAATACTCAAAAAAAATTTTCTTGTAATTCCTACTATCTCACCTTTTCAACTCCAGGGCCAGTTTCTGATATTTGCGGCACACCGGCAATGTTGCTACAGTCAACAGAAACTTCTGGATCCATTCTCAGGCCATAGTTGATACAACCTTCTGAATTGTTGGACGAAGAGGAAGAATCTGCCTTCTGCCATCCCCACTAGAGAAAAAAAATTACTTATGAGAATACATACATAAGTTGCTTGGAAGACCTGGAAACAGCCTTCATGAGTTGTGGATATCCCTCCTCCTTGGTGAGAGAACAGCTCAAACCATCTTGGAGACCATGCTCCATGCCTTAGCCAGTGGATAATCTTTCCACTGACAAGAATCTTTGCAACTAATTTTCATCTGGGTCTAGATGCAGTACTAGAAGAAGCCCTCTGAAATCAGCACACTCCATTCTCACCTCTTCTCCATAACTTCATTTCCTAGAGGAAGACCTCGCATGTCCTCCTTCCATTGCTCTCCCAATCTCCAAAATATCCTCTGGATCCACAAAATTGGACAAATTTTACTTGCAAGTAGTAATGCCAATCTCTCTCTCACTGGATCAGATCCTTGCAACAAGCCTTGTTGCTTCACCTGTCCACTTAACATCTTTTCCTGCAGATTCACAATCCCTGAATAGAATGTCACATTTTAAATACCCAGGAAATCTGTTCTTCAAGTAATATCATTCATTTCATCACCTGTAAACACTGTCAGGCCTCTTATGTTGGCCTTACTGGAATACCTCTCGATATGTGGATTAACAATCATAGGTGCAGTTTGACACCAGTTTGACAGTGCAGTTGTGTATACTATAGTTGAGTATTCTCATTCACATAATCTCCCCTCCTACAACTGCTTAAAAATTAAAACTATTCATGCCCTCCCACCTGACACTTTTATCATCTGACTTCGCCATTGGGAGCTATCACATATCTCAATTTTAAAATCAACCTGCTCTCCCAGCCTTAGCCTCCACAGTCTTCCTCTCCTCTCCTTATGTCTCCCACCTACTCTACCCCCTCTCACTTCCTTGCAATCAATCCCTTCTCCCAACAACCAACCACATTCCATGTCAAACCCTCTATTCTTAACTCCAGTATGACATTCCTGAGGAGTGATCCTCTCCAGCTGAAGAAGGGTTCTTACCCCAAAGCTTCCTAAGCAGTGGACACCATCATAAATTAAGGCCCATTTATTAGTGGAATATTTTCACTGCTTAAATATTTGTGGGGCTATCATTTGAATGGTATTCATAAAAATTTCTCATACTGTGACAAAGTAAAGCCAAATTGCCAGGGTGCTGCCATATTTGTTTTTACATTTTTAAAATGTAGAATAAATTAATCTAGCAATAATAGTGGTTTAAATATCGTTAACCCCTTGCTATTGCTTTCCTATAAAATCTTCCGTTGACATTAAATGCTGAAAATGTAATACACGGGAAAATTACAAAAACTATCAAAAATTACCATAATACACCACAGTATATACCCAAGCATCTCTCGGAGGTAGCAAAAAAGTTTAATACATAAAAGGTACCTGAATGATTAGTAGAGATGGGTAAATTACTGAAATATTCCAGTAATTTTTAATTTTCTGCAATTAATAACTAATAGAGGAATGAATGGGAAAGCCAATTAAAATAGCAAGGGTTGAACGGCATTTAAAACATTACTGCTACATTGATGTATTAGGAATGATTAGGAATAAAGAAAATTTAAAAACAAATATGGCAGCTCATATGCAATTCAGCAATCTTTTGTTTGACTTGAGGAATTTCATCCAAACCAGTAAAAACGATAGCCCTACAAGTAAAAAATATTCCACAAATGAGTTGTGCGTGCCTTTATTTATAATTAAGATATTATTAAATATAAACAGACTTTGTTTAGATAATATGTTTGGAATATATATATATCGGTATGAAAAATATCTGAGACAGAGGTGACTATTTACAAAAATTATGGTAATTTTCAGGGGCTGTGGTAAAATATGAAAATTACCATGGTAATATAAAACAGTTACCCAAGGTAACTTTCAGAATAGCCCATCGGTAATGATTATCCTCAAAGACTTGATATTTTGACAATACCTTTTCATATGATGTTCCCCCTCTTGGCCAGTGCCATCCCATTGGATGCTTGTTAGCATTTTGACATGGGATGGTGCTAATATTTTTATTATTTGCCGAAGGATATCTCCACTTACTGGAACGAGCTCGATACATTCTTGAACTGTGCCCTAGTAAGGGTCCATCCACTTGAATGTAGAAGAAAACAATATTAATAGAATTACAGAAAAATAGATGGGGTTCTGCAAGAAAGACCAGCAGAGAATTTCAATCCACGAGTATTAAATAGTCTGAATTGATTAGCACATCCACAGGCTTCACTTGATATACATGCATCCCTAGCATTTTTAATCTATTTTAGGCACAACTTACAAGTAAATTGGAGAATATCATTTGTTCTGCATCAATCATTAATTAATGCCTTAATGCTTAAGCAATGCCAGAAAGGCGTAAAAAGCTAATGCACTCCAAACACACAGCTCCTCTTAACTTAATCAATTATAACTCACAGGTTTAGAGAGTCATAATCACTGATAGATGCAGGAACTCTTATCAACATATCTTAACTGAGAAACAATGTATCATACTCTACAAAATATGGTGAAGAGTTTACAAGATTGCAGTAGCTTTAAAAATAAATTTTTAACATTCTATTGATGAGGGTAGTGATTTTTAAGGTTGTCCCTGAAACATACATATATACACAGTAAGGTACCCATTTTCTTCAGCATGAGAAAAGCTTCTAGCTGTCACTCTATCATTAATGCACACAGAATTCACAACTGGAACTCCTCTTCCCAAAATAGTATTGAGAAAGAGAGATAGTAAATGCTCATTTTAGAAGAGTGCAAATCATCAACCATGATGGCAAGTTGACACGGCGACTGAAGGATGAGTTTATATGCAACCTTAGGAATAAATGGGTGGGTTGGAATTGGTAAGATTTCTTTCAGGAATGGAGGAAGGGTGAATAGAAAACTGGTATTGACATTAGTCTGCTCTTAATAAAAGATGCTTAGGGGACTATGGCTTGATTTCCTATCTCACATACACAGTACTGCACCTGCATCATCTACATTGGACTGTTGAGTAATGTTCACTGATATTTAATTTCACCCTCTCATTTTATGCCGCAGGGTCAATCCATAAGTTCCTGAAATATCTGGCTTGGTTAACTCATGCTTAGGGGTCACATTCAAGGGGCAATGTATAGCAATGCTCAATTTTCTAACTTGAGGAAACTAACATCCCCCCATGTTAGAGATACAGCAAAACAGGAAATTCACCCCTTTTTTATAGACGAGAAGCCAATGTGTGCCACATATGCCAAGAATCAGATACATATTTTCCCTTGAGCAACAGCTGCATTCAGTTGGGGCACATGAGCCACAATCCTGTCAGGTGATATCTCCTGCTTCCTCAACTCCCCCACTGCCCTCCCTCTTAACCCTTTCGCTGCGGTCAAACTGCAGAGACGTTCCAGCCCCTGTGCGGCGAAAAAGTTAACGCTAACCTACGTCGGCACAGAAAGTATGCCTCTCGTTGCACCTGCCAATCAATAGTCACTCAAGATCCCGGGATGGGATTTGTACAATTTATAACAATGAACTTGATGTATGGCATTCGCAGAAAAAGAGAAAGTTCAGTAGCGTGGGTAGGAACAACCACTTGCCAATGGAACGTAGGAGCTACGTTCACAGCAGTCAACCGGGCGAACGTAGCTACTACATTCACAGCAGCGAAAGGGTTAATGTCTTTCAAAGCAGAAAGGCAAATGGGCTTTATATAATTTACATTTGAATGTTATCAGTAACACACACCAAATTACAATCTTTTAAGGACGGTGCACTCTTATGGTGCAATTCTTATTGTGTATGTTGACACATTAAATCAGCTACTCCAGTCATGCAGCACACAAACGTTTGTGGACAATTGCCAGAACTTTAGCTCAGAACCTAGGGAATATTACAGAAACTAACTCCATGAATGTTCCCAAACGGTTGCAATGTCGCCCGGCCCGATGTTGCATTGACATTCACGCAGTTCATGGTTGGAGTGAAACATAAACTGTTCTGCACATGCATGTGGTTAGGAGAGAAATTATTGCCCAGTGAGGTAAATACATGGACACATAAATGCATAAATTCAAACAAATAATTAGACCACTTAAGCTACAAATAGATATTTTAATAAAATAACTATACAAATATGGAATACCTATACAACGGAATGATGAAAAATCACATGGTGAACACAATAGTATAAAAAAATGTCAGATACGTGGCCAACACAAAAATTGATACACAAGAAAAGAGGGAAACTCACTGGTTTTACTACTTCGGTGGCACTCCACTACCTTACACGAGCAAGAACTACAAGATATTGTGACCAGTCACTTCCATGTGTTCACGGGAGAATTTGAAATAATCTCGATTCCATTGGATCACTGCAACTGCTAGCTTAGAAACTTTGCACACCTAAAAAATAGTGGTTCACCTACCATAACCCATTGTAACGAGTCATGTCTGCATGTGTTCATGGGAGAGCTAAAAATATCCTCGATTCTGTGTGAATACAGCCGTTGCTCACTAAGAAACACATCAAAGATTATAAAACACAACTTCATCAGGTTTCAGAAACTACTCGTGCTACCCCTCAACAGCATTCCCTTTTTTGTAGCGATAGATGGGGCTGGTATTCCAATGCTAGGTTTGAGACTAACGTTCTTCGAATGTTACATTGTAATGGAAGTGCAACAGACGGCCAGTGAATGTTAATGTGCTGCATGGGCAATAGGATCCTACAGTAAGATAGTTCCATCACACTGCACACCACTTTTAATACACAAACTTTCCCAATCTGTAGTTGCCTCATATTATGTGCATAGGGATACTGCTCAGACACACTATTACATGCTTTCTAATATCTGTACTTCTGTTCAATGCTGTCAGTTATAAAAGAATGATTACAGAGAGAAACCATCTGAAACTAACTTAACAGGTGAAACACATGCTCGTAATAAAAATATTTGCTTACCTCCTGACTGCTCTAAGCCATCACTATCACTTGGTTCAATGTCAATGATTGTTGTCCTACCAGGAAAAGCTGATCTTGACTCTACAGAACTCTTTGGGGGCACACCATCAGGCATATCACCTATAACAGCATAATGAATTACTACATACAAGAGTAATGTCATGATACACCCACAGCAATGGCATAACTTAATCAGTTTGTAAAACACTAAGTTAAATATTTCAACTTTCTAATTCATATCAATAGATCGGTCCAAAGGTACCATTAAACATGCAACTATGAGTAATTTCTATAAGGGGTCAACAATCTCAACACATACAATAAAATCCAGCTATAGCATGGAATTCGGGGGAGAGAGACGGGAGCACCTATGTGACAGGCAACCTGCAGCATTATGGTAACCTTGACCAATAACAATTTCAGTACTTATAATCGGAGCTCTGTTAAAACATCTACCACTGTTCATATTATTTTTGTATAGACAAAACTATGGTTTCACCTTCATGCATTTTTAAGCCCATTTAATTTCACAAGCAATTCACCTCTTCATCCAACACTGAATTTCTGCAGGGATTCCAGAAAATCTGTCCACCATCTATGAATTAAAGAGATTTGGTTTATAAAATCTCTCCCACAACATCAAATAACAGCAGAACATACCACTTTGGTGGCATCTAGCAGCAGCTGCAGCTGCCAAGGCTGCTGCTGCTTCAGCCTCCAGACTTCCATCACCAATCACAAGCAGGTGGAGAGGATCTTCGGCATGAATCCAAGACTGCCAAGGAAGCAAATAATGTACTTTTACCAGCTTCCTACACTCACTAAAATAATATCACAACCAAAATTCAGACTCTAAAAATGATTAACACGTATTTACACCAATTACTAAGGAGACAGGCTACATTACTTATAAATGTATTTGCCGTTGGCATTTCCTCAGGTATGATGATTGCTAGCAGGTAAAAAACGATGGTTTTCATGATTGGATGTAGTTGAGATACAGCTTTGTCACATGTTTTCAAAGAACATATGATGTCTTGCATATTAAAGAAATGAACACATGCACTAAGCCTACACCAATGATTCTCATTGGCACAGATGCAGAAAGAAAATAAGTGACTGTGATCAAGCAAATGAGTTTAAGATCACTTCCCATTGGCAGTGAAGTAATGGACATGGCAACTGGATATTCTAATATGAACAGCATGACAATATTACCAACATCATACAAGCTATTTAGACTGTCATAGAGTCCTGAGAAGATATGAAAGTTCGAGAGAGAGATGCAGTACAGCACTAATTGTCCACACTGATAGAGGGGGTACACCAATCAAATAACTGACAGTGAAGGATAACCCATTCATCTTCACTTCACAGGTACTTAAAGCCTTGGTTTCAGCACCATTCTCTCTCAGTCTTTTGCATGTATTGCATTGAAATACTCATTTGTCTCAGAGTGCATTTTGCATTTAAATGCTTGTTTTTCCCATCATTTCCTTTATTGTGTGATTGTTCATTCAATTACCTTCTTCAAAACATTTGGTCACACAAAATTAATGCCCCTTAATTGGTGAATTTTATTCTCAGATGTTCCAAGTGCCCCATTTTTATGTACATTCAAAGGGGCAGGTTACCACAACCTGGTCTCCCATGTCTCACCATGCAGATGTCACCCTTTGGCTACATCTCTTATTAGTAGCCTCCCCAGTTACCCTCATACATTGACACCCTCCTCCAAAAGTGGGCTGAATACCAGGTTGTCCTCTTAGAGGTACAGCTCTCCACCTGGTGGCCAGAAGCCAAGCCTTCATTGAACTCTGGCCCTGGTGGTATGCAAACTCCCTTGTGAGCCTTTTCTTCAGCATTTTTCGGAAAACAAAGATAGTTGACTCTCTCCTTCTTGCCTTATGATATTAAAACATATTCCTTGTGAATAAAACTTTTTGCACGACTGATGATGTAGTTGGCGACATTGCTTTTGTTTGCCTGTGCTATTTGCAGCTCAGTGTAGAGCTCTATTCTCTTTATTTTGGATTTACTGGCTACAATTTTTACAATTTCTGTCACCACCTCTCCTTATGATTGTTTGCTTGTATGTATA
Organism: Ceriagrion tenellum; assembly: GCA_963169105.1. NCBI lineage: Eukaryota > Metazoa > Arthropoda > Insecta > Odonata > Coenagrionidae > Ceriagrion > Ceriagrion tenellum. Next base: position 110,791,580 of record OY720632.1, read on the forward strand.
TAATATGTGAATGCCATCATCTTGTTCGGCATATTGAAGTTTTCTTGATCTTCGTCTTTCCAAGGAGGGCTGTATCCATAAATCCCCCAAGGGCTAGTCGCCATGCCATTTTGGCATCTCTTCTAAATGATGGTTAGTCATGAAAAGTCTTCCACTAGGTATTCTTGCCCTGATTGCATCCGCATGTCGGCCACTCTTCAACTCAGATTTTATACAGTAACTCCTCAAACATTTGTCTTTTTGGAAAGGTTAATGCCATTTTCCTCTTCCATCTTTTGCTGACCTAAGACAGGTCACTAATATCTATAGGTGGGGGCTAGGGTTTCAGTAGCACGAGAACTAGGTTGTTATTATGTTTAGGGGCCAACAGTCTCCACACTTTTCTCAAGATGCATGGAAGAAGGATCAGATTTTAATGTGTTTCGTGTCGCAAAGGTGGCTCTTGCAAGCATTTTCCACAGCTGTTGTATGTGGAGATGAGAAGTTTTAGACCTCAGTTGATGCAGAAAGACAGGATCTTTACCTCTATGTCCACCAGTTCCATCCCTCTTTCTTGCCACGGGATCAATAAAATCAACAATTTTCCCAGTGTTTACACTTTCCCCACATGAAGTCCACGAGGGCAGAAAGCAGTTTTTTGATGAGAACTGGAATATGCTGGACCACTTACAGAATGTGCCAGGCCCTCAGGGCCATGAGTTGATTCGTGACTTACTCTTATGGTTAGGGAGAGAGCGGCTGCCTTCCTAGTCCAAGTCTTTGCTCCCCATTTAATTTTCTCCATTAGAATATCAGAGATCCAATGCAAGTTCTCTTTCTTATCATTCCCCATGCACACTACTAACTAAGACAAAAGTCCTTTGGTTGTCCAATTCAAGATTATTGGAGGATCCTCCTCACTGGCTGCCAGAGGCCTTGGCTTTTCTGTTAATTGCATTCTGCCCTGGCAGATTTTGCATGTGAATCAAAGATGGACAATTCTGTTTCAACATCCCCTTCTTCTTTGACAAAAACCATAAAATTGTCTGCGTATGCGGATACCATTAGATTCACTTCTTTCCTACCTGCAAGTGTTAAATAATCCAGACTTCATACAATTTCCTCCTTAGGAACTGATCATCAAATAATCCAATGGTCAGTTGATCAAACATTGGGTATTTGATGCACTACTGTATCTCTCATACTACTTAATCTTGGCTCATGAAAGAAAACAATACATCTAAACCAGAGTTGACATTTGCTATGAAAAAATCATTTGACTTGACCTGGATTCGAATCCTGGTCAAGTCAAATGATTTTTTCATAGCAAATTTCAACCCTGGTGTATATGCACCCATGCGAGTGACTTCATACCACATCATTTGTTAAATGCAATGTTTGGAAATTTAATACATCTAAAGCTAATCTGAAAACTCATCATCCCATGACTGATAAACACAGAAAACAATAGTCACCTCAAAAAATCAGTGAATAAGACTAATGACTGGGTAGTGATCCTATGTAGTAAGCACCAAGTGTTCATAGAATGAACTCATTTGAGAAGACTTTAGAGTTGGAAAGCTGACATTAATTTCTGTGCCAGACTGAGAATGACAACACTTTTCATTGAATGCTTACATCTTTGGCATTAATTTCTAAATTCTTAGGTCCATCAATGCCCCAGGGAAAAGTAGCACTTCTCTCATTAATTTTCAATGGTTGAGGTTTCCCTAAAGCAAAGAGAATAGATATTAGTAAACAGTGTGACCACCAACGAGAGCTAAAGTCTTTACTAAATATTCACAACAATAAAGTGAATCATGAGTAAATTATTCCCAATTAAGACACAAAAAGCATATTTTCAAATAATTTATCAGCTTGGGCACAAGTTCATAACTTGTTTTTATTAAAAAATGTGAGAAAACCAAGTGAGATTGGTTGGGCACCCTTGTGAGTGTTTTGCCCCATCTGTAGTCTGTACCAAGTCTCTCTGGGAGAGAGGAGAAATGCAAAGTGCATGAAGATTATGAGCCCCCAGACTGGCAAGGTCTGTAACTCAGCAAACTGACTGACTGATAGATCAAAAAAATAATGCTCTTCTAGTTTTTTTGTGTTCTTTCTGCCACAAAACACACTACAAGAAAACAAAATGAACATTCACTTGAACATAAAAAGAACATAATTTGAACACTAAATGTACACTTTTTGAACAGTAAACAAAAACTTTATTTTTGCTGTAGTTAACATTCTTTTTGTGTCCTTAATATGTTCCTTAATATGTCAAAAACACACTGAAAGAACACTAAATGAAAATTCACCTGAACATAATTTGAATACTGAATGAACTCATTGTTCTGTTATTTTTATGCTCCTTGAATGTCCAAAAAATGTTTATTCACGCAAAAGAATGGTTTTTGAAGTTCTAGGAATATATACCTAGTGCATCAAAAGAACGTTTCTGAACGTTGAATGAGCATTTTTTAATACTGAATGAACAGTTTGAACATTAAATGAACATAAATAGAACATTTTTTGAACATTGAATGAACATAAAAAGAACATTCAATGAACACTTACCTTTTTTTTGGGAATATATTCCTAGATCATCAAAAAAACATATTTTAAACATTGATTGCACACTTTTTGAATATTATTTGAACCTAAACTCCAAAACCCCACCAGTACTTTAATTTTAGTTTTATGTCAGTATAACATTTTTTGGTAAGAGTCTTTCACTTTCATTGGGTTCTGTAACCATCCAAACGGCAACTTTCCAGGGCCACAGTAAGTCACAAGACAAAAATGCAAAAATAATTTTCCATGTGCACCTACATCATGTCGCGGAGAGGCTATATAGTACCCATCCTAGTGGCTCTTCAGCTGACTAGGAGAGACATGGCAGATAACGGGGCATGAGTCCTTCCTTATAGCTTGTCCCTGCCCATGCATTTTTGTCAGCTCTTTTCTCTGGTATTCTCTGCTCCATGATTTGTATTAAAAAGCCAGTTTGTTGTTTGCCTATGTGGGTTCTGTGACTTCTAGCATTAGAATTTTGCTTTTAAATGCTCATGTTTTGCATGACCATACTGTGATCTATCCGGCTGTGTGTGTGAAATAATTGTGAGTGCTTCTCTTAAAGTTGTAAATCGCCATTGTTGATGGGGATACATGCAAGCTTGGGACACTAATCTCCTAATAGTGGAAGAATTACCCACTTAATGTGTTGTGTATCACAAATATTTTATTTCTGGCATAATCAAGTGATTAAGAGGTTGTTAACAATTAAATATCTATGGCAGGAAGTGGACAGTCATTAAACCATAATTAGGTAGAAGTTATCATGTTTTGTTCAATGAGAAATTTTGCTATACACAGCGAGTTTTACAAGTGCAGTGCAACATTGGTTTATGAAGGATATGATGTCATTTAATGCTGTAGACGTGATTGCTTTTGTGATTATTATTTCCTCTTAAAAGTTAGGGTTTATCCTTTCCGTCATTGTCAATGCTCTCAACAGCGTTTAAATAGTTAGTGTGGATTTTTATGTGAGGAAGGTTTTGGGAACCAGATGGAAATGAAGATAAGAGAATTTTATGCTGATCACACCACTGAAAGAAATCTCTCTTAACCCATTCGCCTCTTAATTTTCCTAGCAATTTCTGGCCCTAAGTTCCTATTTAATTTTCTCAAAATTTGCATTTCATTTTTTATCTCAGGCTGAAGAGCACCTTTCAGAATAAAATTTCTTTACCTTAAAGCAAAGAAAGACAGTTCGGCGATTCACCGGCTCTTTACGCGAACGGGTTAATTATTTTCTCTAAGCAGAAATTATATCTTTGGTAGCAAAATTTAAAACAATTAGGTAAACTTTTTCCACCAACCTCCAGGTTTGCTCTGGTCTGGGCCCTTAGCAGTTGGAGGAGCTGGACTAGTTGATACATAATCAGGAGGTGGATCAGGTAGTCCTGCTGCAGCACCTTTGAGGTCAATATCATGAGCAAATGCAATTTGATCCAGTGCTGCAGTTAATGCATCAGTGGCTGTTGGTCCACTTGGAGGCCCATCTCCATTGCCATCAGTGTCTCCATCAACTGCGGTCATTCTGTAATAATGATACAAATTATTACCAAAATCAGGAATAAATGTACTGGAAAAGTGAGGGAAACAGAGTCTAAAAGAGCATACCTCAATTGGCTAGCTGACGTTAAAGATAGTTTACAGAGACATACATACATAGTGGAAAATTCAGGACAAGAATGAGGTAGTTGTATCAAAACAAGAAATATTTTTTTATTCTCTCAATGACAATGTCCTCCAGATCTTCAGCCGAGGTAAAAATAACTCCAACAATATTCAAAATTTCTACAAAGGAATGTATCTTTAGGAGGCTCACCCACTGAATACTATATGAGATTTATATTACACAGATTTCCACAAGGAGGACTTCAGGGAAAATCTGACCATGTAAATGAACTTATAAGATGCTAGGAAGGTTTATTTGAGCTGCTTTGGAAAGGGGCATATGTCTAATAAGCTAGAAAATATGGCTTATATTTCTCCAGTAGCCTTGGCAGAAACAAACTGACTTACCCAAGAGCAGCAGATATAAGATTGGCATGAGTGGGGGTTGAAATTGATGCCCTGCCCCACATAATTCTTCTAAGTTGTTCTCCTGTCATTCCTCTCTTGCGAAGTTCATTAATGGTCACCTTCCCAACTCTCTGGAATGAAATTTTTTGGAACACAGCTGGGGTGAACATTAAATGTTTTAAAAATTAGTGTAATGCTAAATTTCACTAATTTTTCATTTATCGATTTATTTCATTTATCGAAGGGAATTATTACTTATAGGTAATGATTACTACAGTGGAGCCCACTTGAATGAACTTGCTTATAATGAAGTCCCCTCTTTTAACTAAGAGAAAGCCATTCCCAGTCAAAAAAGACCCTTTCGCCACATAAAAAAATCCCCCTTTTAATGAAGGCATACTGAAATGAGTCCCGCTTATAATGAAGTTAGTCTCATGGCAAGATATCCTTTATATAATAAACCTCTTCTTGGCTGTTGCAAAACATTATGGTATTATCACCTTCATGTTAAAATCTTGAGAGCTCTATCAATATCAGATAATTTACGCGCACGAATGCTCATCCAGAAATCTACCCTAAACACCTGAACTCCACTTCTCAGACTAGAAGAACACGGCAACTCCCACCCCATATCGTGCACTGAGCAAAACCTACCCCCGTCAGGCGCCGGGCAACTCCCACCCCCTCACACTAGTCACCCCTCCCCTTCTCTGCCGTCGGCTCCTCCCATGCTCGGTTAGTCTCTGGCAGTTCACTGCTGCTTCTAGTGCCGCATTACACTTATTTGCGCAATCGTATAGACAGTCTTGTGACATTGATCACTATGGAGAGCGATGAAATAAGAAGAAAAGTGTTAAGTTTAAATACTAAATTAGAAATTTTGAAGGCCATAGACGACAAAATGACTAAGACCAATGTAGCGAAAAAGTACGATATTTCACTTCGTACTTTGTCAACAATATTGAAAAATCGGGAGAAAATTGAAAAATCTAGTGAGCGTGTGACTTTTGGAGTTCATTGCAAAAAAATCTGCCGCTCTAAATATGTGGATGTTGAGGATGCTGTGTTACAGGCGTTATGGTATTGACGGCTGAGGGGAGCGTTTCAGGCCTCATTTTCACTCTATCCATGTTTACGTATCACTCAATTATGGGTTAACTGTTAAAGATATTGACTTAGGATTTTCTTTATTTGATTTAAAAGATATCATTCCGAAAGATGATGTGAAAGAAAAATTTTGATCCCTCTGGGTTAGTGAGGAAACTTACCTGAACTTTGTCTAACAAAAAATCACTTCTTAGCCAGAAATTTGAAAATTGAAGACAGTTAACCTCTGGCGACATCTTTCTTCTATAGTATATATACAGAACATCCATCATTATTCATTTTTGAGGTCGCAATCGTTAAAACGGTGGACCTTTTCTTGCTAAAAATCTAACTATTTTCCAACACTATGGAGGTGAGCCGTGCCGTGATGAATTTGTTTCCCCCCTGAGGAACTCCTTCCACTGCCTCTCAAGCAACGTTGAGTCAACCTTCTTTCTCAATTCTAGTATAATGTTTCAACCTGCCCCCCTCTTCTCAAGCGAATGTAAGATGATTCCAACTCCCGTCCCCAAAAATTTCTTACGTAATACTTGATTGGCCCCTTAGAAGTCCAACTAGAGTGATCTAGGGAGTAGATTACAAAAGTGTCCGTGTGCATAAGAACTTATCGTACTTTTTTCCAACATTGGTCTTAGTCATTTTGTCCCCTATGACTTGGTCGCAGAGGTGGATGAGAGCGGAAGGGGGAAACAAATTAGTCACGGCACGGCCTCCCGTTTTGTGTTTTACTCCCCTCCCATTCCATGTTTCACTCTGCTTCAGTCAAACCTCGTCCCTTCTTCCCCTCTTTCACCTCTCGGATTCCTTTCCCCTCCCTCGGAATCGCCTCCTACTCTCGGAATTGAGTTGCACACTTATGATTATTTCTGAAATACAAATGTAATATTACATAGTAAGAAATACATCCCAATGAGTGCAACCCTCAGAAAATATGGCCAAAGATTTTACCCCATCACTATATTCTATGAATATGACCGATCACTTTATTACTCGGTTGAAATATATGTACTGCGTAAAGAAAAAATGCATCTACTGTGTGGCTTACAAATTTTTGCAGAGAGTATTCATTAAAAAAGACCCTACAATGAAATTTCCAGTAGTAATCTTCTTAAACTGGCATATCCATTTACCAACATTTTATTCACTTGCATTAAAAATTTTTTAACTAATTATTAACCAGTAGATTAACTGTGACAAACGCATTAAATCAGTCACATAGGTTATCTGATAACCTTATTTCTTCTGTTGCCACCAGTCTGACAATATTATTGCTTCGTAATGCCTATCGGAAAAGTAACGATATTTTTTTAGCAAGCCTTAGAAGACTTGAAACGCCCCACGTAGTTCCGTGAAACGTAAAGCAAAATCTGGCAGTTTTCAATCCTAGCGATGAGACTCCGCTCACCTCGCCCAGGCAAAACTCATCCGAGAGTTGGACGCCCAGCGAGACAAAATTTGACACCAGGTTTGTTTTCTACGGAGTTCCCTCACCATTTCCCCTCCATTCACTTGCCGACTGCCCCCTTCCACACCGAGACCGAGGACCTTCCCATTCCACTCAGGTTCTGGAGCAGGGACGCCAGTCGAGGAAATTCTGAAATGGAGCTTACCAATGTCGCACATCGGCGGCTAGCCTTGATGCTAGTTACGATGCATGGTTTATATAATTATAAATGATAGTCCTCATGGAAATCAATACCCTTCAGGAAATAAACGTGTTCCTTTCGTGAAAATTTTGTCATGTAAATAGGAGAATTTCGTGAATATATGAATACGAGATGACAAATTAAACCCTCCTCTGTTTACTACCTTTACTGCGCGAACGATAGTTGAATTAGTATGTTCATTTGAGTGTCTTAAGTAAAACATTCTTTAGAAGTTGGCAAAGGCGACAGACTCTGAAATGGAGGAAAAAAAGCAGTTTTTTTTGGTCGATTCGAATGGTAGGTAGCCTTTTTCCTAAATGCTTTCGCCTAGGCGCTTCTTTTCCTTTCCTGGGCGAGGTTATAAAATAATAGCCGTGATATTACAGCAGTTTGCTTGGTTCAAAGTTCAATTCTAAGTTCACATGAGCGGGCCCACATATAACAAAGTTAGGATATTACGAAGTAAACTGCAGGCCCCCTCAACTTCGTTATAAATGGGCTCCACTGTATTATTAATCAGAAATGTCACTGCACAATTAATTCCTCATAAGATTTATCAGGACAACAAAATTTTATCTGCCTCATCTTTTTTGTGTTCTCCAGCCTGACATTTAAAGAGGCAATCTTAAAATTCACTGTTTTTTATGCAATGAACTTTAATTCACCAGTAATTAATACCTTGATTCCTTCATTATTTTCATTCAGTAAGAAGATTTTGATGAAAAAACACTAATAATAAACCTCAAATTATTCCAAGTAACATTTCACTACCTTCCAGTTGCATACAGCCCCCTTTCGTTGTTTGGCTCTAGTTTTGCTTTTGCTTTTGATCACCATTACTCCTCGTTGTTCTGTGGTATTAGGATCATCACCACTTCCTGGGCCCAGCTGAATGCTATACTCTTGCAAGTAGTGGTGAGCATCAGCTTGACTGACTGCTCTCTCTAGTGTCACCACAATCTTAGCCCACTGAAATAACGCATACAGTTTTAAGATTTCTGCATTGCTTAGGGAAAATGTTATTGCTGGAGAGATCAAAGAAAATTCTGAATTAATAAGGCAGACCTCATACAACAAATACTCATCATTCATGGATCATCATCAACATTTCTCATTAATATAAAATTCAGGCACAACAAATGCCTGCACAGTCAGATGAGGGGGAGGAAAGACAGTGGAAGTTGTCCATTACTTTCCACAGTTGAGACTTAGCCCTTTCGCACCTAGCGACAGCAATAGGCGACGTGAATTTTCATATGCAAACAAATGAATGTCAGCTATAGCCAACAGAGAAAACCAATGCAAAACACCTAACGTCGGCTATAGCTGATAGGGGGAAGGGAAGTGACCGACATGGGAGCAATAATCCCAGGTATGTAGTAAACCCTTGTGACCCAGCTTAGCGACATCCCAGACCCTTTCCTTGGCTAGTGAGCTCGACTCTCTGCCTCATTAGTAGTCCTCCTTGCTGCATGATTCCATGGTTAATTGTACTTGTAATGTTTTTTCGAGGTAATTATTTTTTGCACACCACAAAATTTTAAACTTAGAAATGAATTTTTGGTTTTTTGCTGAGTCTTAGTCAATATCAAATGAAATTCTAGCATTAATACTAACTAAGTTCTTGTTCATTTGCAGTAATAATTTATAAACATAAACTTTGTCAATATTAAGGCTAGAATTTTCTTTAGAATTGTAAAACACTCAGAATAACATTAGGAATTCATTTAAAAGTATGCATTTTTGGAGTATACAGCAAAGGATTATTTAAAAAAACACTGTTAATGCAACAAATTTACTGTGGCCTCCTGCTGAGAGAGGGGTTGCTAAGGGTTGGGGGTTTGAGTCAAGTGCCCGAAGGAAAGGCATGGTGTCCCACTGAGTAGGATTCCAAAATGGGTGAAAGGCATACCAAAAAGGAAATACATACACAAAGGAAAAGATTCGTCGCCACTAGAGAGCTCCGTAGATAGGAGTACCGAAAATTCCCATGCTACTCGTAGTAGGGGAAATATTTCCCTTTGGGAGGCTTCGGCACAAAAGGGTTAATGCCCCACAAGTCAGAAACTTTCATATTGCTTCCTCTTAAACCACTCACAACTTGGCTACGGCTCGTATCCTTTTTCCTTATCCTATTGTACATTCCACTGATACTCAAACTGGCTATTTTTCAAGGCAAGATTTAACTATTAATAAAAATTTCCATTGATAACACTGCAACATTTCACTCTATAAAAAACAGCTATAAAAACACATTCATACCTATATTCAAATTCAAAATCAGGAAAAGATTACAATTTTGACACCGACACAAATAAATTTCAAAGTGCACATATACAAAATTCCAGCCCTAGACTGTTGAAAGCAAGTCTGGATGAGGTTCCAATTAAAAAATAGCTAGTCAACATAAAAAAAACTGGGGGACAATTATGTATTTATGCTCAGGTTGGCAGATTTTAAGCAGCAAAACCCAATCTTTATCCTAATGTAACTTAGTAAATGTACAGAAAAACAAGAAAAAATGTCTACCTACATCAACAAAGTTAGCAATAAGCATTCTATCTCATAATTTTCATTTGATAAAATTTCTCTGGCTCATCTCCAACAAGAAGTTTCATAAACTCCAGGAACTCAATGCATTTAGTAGACAAGAGTGTAATCCACACCTCAAGGTAGTGGTGGCAGAGGTCTACAAGGTGAACATATCAAAATAAACATTTTTGAATTGCTGATTATTCTTAGCATTGCAGTATCCTAATTGTATAAATGCACCACTTTATGGCATATGGTTCCGAAATCTGGCAGGAGTGAAAATTTTTCCACTGTTGTATAGTTTCTGTGGTCAGGTCATGCACAAGCTATTTCTTTAAATAATGGACCATTTTAGTTGGTTTGTGCATATCCCTAGAAACTCCCAAATTCATCAGACAACTTGAAAAGGAAAGATAACAGAATATTTTTTAAATACTGAACTCACCTGTTTCATCCACTCTTTTTCACTCTGCTCAATCACATGAGCATATGTATTCCCCATCATGGCAATCAACATGTTGAGAAGCAAAATGGGCACAAGAACCATGAAAACGGTGAAGACAGTTTTCGATAATGTAGGATATAATGTGTAGCTCAGCTCGGAATACTGTAAATTAAGGAAATATTGATTCTTATTATACATTACGTAACCATGGAATGTTTTTTTCTGAGTAAAGGCTAAAAATTTGGCAGTAAATATTTCAGATTGTCCCCATATTAAACAGGTGGAGCAAAACATATGGCATGAATTGTGCTTCACAGAAAATAGAAGTAATGATAAAAAAGAAGCTACCAAATATTATCATTCACACAATTAGGAATAAAATGCTAATATTATGAGTCATTTCTAAAATAACAAGTGATACATGTTATTTATATTCTGAGTCAGACAACACTATATGTGGTTAAAATCCTCACCTATGGTAAAAATGGTACTTAATTTGAACTAAGAAACATCATTAGTTCATAAGCAAAGACTAAAACTAATGACAATAACAACTTTGAATCTGGCAATAAAGAGTAAAGAATGATTACAACCGGAATTATTTACTAAAGATTACCTATCAAAAATTAGATCCTAAATGATAAAATGAAAGTTTAAGAAACACCAGCAGCTTTAGTTTAGTTTATATCCATGAAAACTGTCAAGATGGACTAGTCAGAAACTCTTCTACATTAGACTAGGGGTACATTCCTTCCCTCCCATCTATCCTTACTCCCTAATACTTAAGAGACTTTATGGTTAGCACTGATCATAGGTATGTCATTTCACTACATGACATTAAGGCCTTTAATCAACAGACGAAGAAGGGAGCCCTCATTCTATGCCCTCAGAAGTTGGTGTGATGTTATTTTTAATGCTTCCAGACAAATGCCACCTCCCCTGATTACCACCATTATATGCCCTGCTAACTCCAAATCTCTAGAGAATCTTCAGCTTCAAATGCTTCGAAGTTACAGAAAACTCTTAGCATTTGACTGTAGGCTGATAAAATATATTGATAGAAAATGAACTTATGAATGACATGCTCCAAGCTGCCCACATCTTCATACAATCAAACACATATGAAGAGTAAAATTAATTCATTAAGATACCATTTTAGTTTTGTCCAAAAAATAAAAATGTAATTTGAAGAAAAAATGAGCATTATTGTGCATGACCAGATTACAAGACAGCACGCATAATCAAGGCAAGACCTTGGCCCTGATACAACCCACATTGAGGCATACTAGCCATACCCCCATAAATTTACCCCCATTTAGGAAGTAATATCACATTTTCAACCTGTAAAAAACTTCATGTGCTGGATGGTGCGGACTATTTAGAGGGAAGGCTTACTACCTGGCTGTACCAATTGTACTAGTCCATCATGGTGTCTTCGTGAAGCCACACCAAACATGTTATTTAATGTTAAAGTATAGTTCCATTAACTTATTGTGGATTTATTCTTCAAGTTTTGAGAGTAAATATCATGCACTTATAACTAATATTGTACTGAAAAATTATTCATGAGTCACCAGATAACAGGCTGGTGCAAAAACTGTGCCATGTGCATTAAAATTTAGGTGAAGAATAGATCGTTTTTCTTAGATATTTTCATGTTGCCGATAGTATACATTAATGAATAGCACATTTGAATTCAAAGTGATTTGTTTAATTTGTTATTTTGTTGACAACAACATCCAAGCACAAGTGCTATCGGTCCAATTTACTAGAACATCCCAAACATATTATAGCTCATAGAACAAGGTATATACATACTAAGGGCTAAACTTCATATAATCCTTACATTGTAATCTCCAAGAGTTATTTGGAAAAGTGCCATCCAAGTTGATGGGTAGGAACCATAGAGAGAAGTTTTTGCAGCTGGTGAACCCTTATATAAGAAAAAGAATGACTGGGAAAATCCAAAAAGCATCACGGAATAGATTATGCCAAAAGTCAGCATGTCTCCAGTGATCATGCTATAAATCATTGTCACAAATGGACCAGTTAACCTCACTGCCCTGTAAAGGAAAAAGTAAAGAATTAATGTTTTACAATAGAGAGAGTTCAATAATTGAGTTGAATTAGAGAAGGACTTTTAATATCAGTAAATTTCCGAACAACCTGGTGGTATATATGCATGTTAAAAATTCAATGTTAGAGATGTATACAGAAAGAAGTTATGTACATATGTAAGATCCATGTACCAATTCAAAGTTATAGCAAAAAAATATGGCCAAATATATTTCTACTAGGTAACATATTTAAGCATGCATATACACCTGTGCGGGTGCATATGTATGGTATAGCAGGTATATGCACCCGTGCGAGTGACTTCGTACCACATCATTTGTTTATGCAATGATTGGAAATTTAACATATTTAAGTTCCGATAGCCATTTAGATTTGTTGGCTGGTAGGCAAATGATGGAGGATGAATGTATTATCCATACAACGGCTTTTAAAAAATACTAAGATACTTACACTCATGGTGCAATAGGTCTGGCAAATGAAGAAGTAAAAAAAAAGAGATTAAAAAACAAGGACTTGCAGAGTATGAAAGTGAGCTATACTGAGTAAATTGTGATATTTACCATTTATCAATTAATTTGCCTTGTAATGACTTTTATATCAGGGAAACTATCCTCGACTTTTATATCCTCTAAATGATCAAGTTTGGCTATCTTTCTGGCACTGGTGGTGCTGCTGCAGTTAAACAGCGAGTGCCACGCACCAGCCCGAAGGCCCCTAAATCATTCAATCAGTAGAAGCAATGGGTGGCAAGAACAATGGGCAGGTATGTAATCAACCTGAGCTTATGACTCCCGCTTACTGGGAATTCCTTTCTCATGAGAAAAAATTGCAAGCCTCAATCCCTAGCACAACGTATGTTCAGTGGGTTACCTGGCTCTTTCAGCCAGGGAGGACATCCTGATTCCTTCAGTATAGCATGTGTGCAGCCCAGAACATCTAAGGGCATCACACGCCTGTTATTGCTCAATCTCATGTGGCTAGGAGATGCCTGTCCCTCCAAGAGGATTGCTATGCGGAAATCATAGAAGATTCCAAAGCCTAGCTCGCAGGCCAGTCTCTTGCATTCCTACTTCCCACAATGCAACACTGAATACTCAGTTTTACAGCTCATCTAGGGCATTATCACTATTATCTATGGTGAGCACACTAACATTATCATTTTTTTTCATTTGCTCTCATGAGAGCAAAAACTTGATTCTCACTCATCAAATTTCATTGGGTGCTTTAAATCATTAGTTTCGATAAATGGAGTATAGGGAGGTACCTAACAGTAAGCTGGCACTTCCAGAGTAGTTTGCACTTTGCATAACGACAATGATAATCCATCACAATGAACTGTGATCTCACATCTGCTCCCTAAGATTGATCATTCCCCTTTCCCACTTGAACTCATAAAATCGCCTTCCACTCTTCTTTGGTGTCCTTCCCCACTCACTACTCTTCCCTCACCTGAGATCAATCACTTCTTGACTCCTCACACCCTTCCCGCAGAAATGCACCTACTTTCAACATAAATCAAGATTTATATACAGTACCCAGCCAGCACAAGGTGGCAAATATCCCTAAATGAATGGATACTATCCCTATAGTTAAGGGATAAGTCATCTGATGAGCAGATGGGATATCTCTAAGCAAGGGATAAAATAAGTATATAATCGGAAGGACGAAGAGATATTAGACAGATAAATGTCCGCATAGAAACATATATTTGCCACGTTAGGATAAGTTGCATGCATTTGTGTGGCAATTATCCCTTAAACTCGATCACCGATAGGCTATGGCTAGCCAATCAGGGCCATGTATCATTAATAAACGATTTCCGTGCCATCTATCAGCAGTAATAGGAAACTAACTTACACAGCACTATTCTTTGTATATATTTACATGCGTAGCTAATTTTTTTTCTTTTAACCATCCATGAAAAGGGCACTTTCTTGACCAATACGCACCGCTTACATGTGCCAACTTCTATTCTCGAACAGCGTCCCACAATACACATTGCCAATTTAGCACCTAAACTGAAAACACTGAACACCCAGAAAAAGAATAAGTGTGGCATTTGCACGAACTCCAAAAGTACGTACATACTCAAATAAAACAACGCAAAAATCCCAATGATGGATAGGTATCAAAAAATAAGGCAAACAAAGGAAATAACATTTTTCCACAAATTAATTTATTGACATACGATTTATTTAAAGCAATGATAGCAGCTGCATAATTAACAATACCGGTGGCGAGTTCAACAATGCCAGGAAGGCTAGTGGCTTCCATGATTCCCTTGAGTGGTTTATAAATGTTATAAATGGTCTGAAAAAAATGAGCATGCGCTAAATTCGTCACTTTCCATTGCTGAAGTCTTAAAAAATTATTCTTCAGTACATTATTTAAATAAGAGTAACAAAAGGATAACACGATCTGGGCAATAATGGTGACTCATGTAAACTTCAACTCTGTTTACTAAAAATGGGACATTCATGCATGCATTTAGAGGACCGATTTAGAGTGGTAAAGTCATAAACAATTACGTAAATATATTTTGAGCACTTAAGGAATCAAAACTAGAGACATCAATATAAAACTGGTAGGATAATTCTTCATACAAAAAATATGGCGGCTATGATGTTCATCAACACTCCAAACAAATTCATTCTCTGCACAATGTCATAACTTGAATGCACGATACATTGACAAACACAAATTAATATCAAAATTCCAAGTTTGCTATACAAATCGGAATCATTTTCAAAAGCAATTTGGGAATATCACAACTTGTCGCAGCAATATTACGTTGTCCATTAAGTAACCTCACGGGAAATAATGCATACAATCAGAATTTCACCATTCATGAGAATTAAGTATTACCTTACCTTAAATCGCACTAGCAAAGCCGGAAAACAGAGCAGAGTGTACTTCAATTACTCCATCATTACAGAAAAGCAAATTTCGCCCATGGGAAATCAGGCAATTTGCATTCACTCTCCGTTCGTGTTCTCTCCATCTTTAAACTCGGCGCATCATGGTAGGAGGACTACTGAAGTCACAATCACATAGATCGCGTTGATAGCTCTAAAGCAAGCTCAATTAATTAAGATACTGATGCTACTGCCCAAAAAACATTACAAAAATTCATTGAATTATTTTTCATTAGTAAATATATATTTACATACCACTTTATGAGTAATAATATAATAAAGGTTGGGATATGACAGAGATAAAAAAGACAGCGGGGTACATATCGCTAACTTATACCTATTTTCTACCGAAGCAAATATTCCTTGTGCTGGCTGGGTAGCAACTTGATAATACGAAGTTGGAGGGACCGAAAAATCGGCACTTTGTATTTTCAAGTTTTGTATTTTCGAACCTTTTTAATACACCAGGAAAAATATTTCCCCTACCCCCTGACTTCTCTGGTCTTTGGAAACATTTTAAAATGATATAAATTCATTATTCCTGAAAGTATTTGAAATAATGCCTTTATATCATAAGCTTGGTAGTGAAACATGGGTATGTCAGGATAAACAGAAGTAGACTAAACGCCGGGTATGAGTTATCTGAGGAGTGTTTGTGGCAAAAGTAGGATGGATAGGGTTAGGAAGGAGTGGGTAATAAATGAATGTGGGTTAGATGCTCCAGTAATAGACATTTATGAAAGGAGTGTGCTTCGTTAGTTTGGCCATGTTGAGAGAATGGAGAAAGTTAATGAAACAGATATATAAGAGTGAAATGAATGGTGTGAGAGGTAGAGGTAGGCCAAGAAAGTTGTGGTTGAATAAGGTTGAGGACATTCTTAGGAGGAAGAATATTAGGAGTCTTAAAAACAGGGGAGCGTGCATGAAGCAGTGTATGGGGGTATATAAAGCAAAAGAGGTTTGCAAAGATAGGTCAGTATGGAGATAATTATTGAAGCAGAGTTAGGTGTACAAATGTGTCTTAATGGGTGAAACTTAGTGACTGTGCCTACCCCGGAAAGGAATCGTGTGATTTGTATGTATGTATGTAGGTATATCATAAGCTAAATGTCACAAACAATCGTGAAACTATCACCTCTTAATTCCCAATGCAAATGATGTTTAGTTTGTGATCACTTTCTTTGCAAAATTTTTGCTCAGTTTGGAAGATGTATATAAAGCAAGTTCTGTATTTTGTATGAGACTCTAGCTTTCTTAATCTGCTGATAACCAGAGCATGCAACACGTATGGGCATTTAAAAGAGGCATTTGTTTCTAACAACTATGCAGTTAAGCCGGTAGCTGGCCGACTGTGCTTCCAATCACCCTTTCTTTATCGCTCAATCATAGGTAAAATGAGCAAAGGACTCGGACCATTAAAAAATCCTTCACAGGTCATTATTTGTGGTTTCTTCCACATTGCCTGATGGATATATGAACTTCAGAAGAAATATTTTTTTTTTCCATTTACAAATCGCATGATGACTAATTGGGCATGATCCGGACATTTTCCATATCTTTATCAGTCGGAGTACACTAAGTTTCTGGTTCTAGAAACACATCACGGTTCATGGAAAAAGGACGAGCACTTCAACTGCCACCCAAGAAATGCCTTCACTTGCAATGACGGCGCTTCACCAATCCAATTCTTATTGATGCTTCTAACATCTACGCAGTTAAGACAGTAGCTGGCCCGGCCATGCTTCCAATTGCCCTTTCTTTGTTTCTCAATATGTAATAGGTAAAAAGAACAAAGAACACAGTCCATTAAAAAAATCCTCATGTCATCATGTGTGGTTTTTTCCGTATCACCTGCAGGATATACGAACTTGGGACGAAATATTATTTCGTTCCAAGCCAAACAGTTTCACTGATCATTGAAGTATGAGTAAGAAACATTACCTCATGACCAAGTCCCTTATTTTCACTTTGATGATTTGCTCTTATAATGTTATTCTTCAAAACATTGATCCATTAAATAAATTAATCTATTATTTTTTTATCCTTCTATGCATAATCTCTTCGCGTTGTGGGTGATATGCTGAACATTTTTTCCTATGGCATCCTTATATGCCAGCTTCGGTAAACTAAAACATAGAAGCTAATTGAATGCCTCATATTCATTAAGTGGTTACTGAATCACTCCACGATTTTTGGGACTTTTTACCTACAATAATGTGAAAGAGAAACTTCATCCCAAATGTGCATCACTGAGATATTTCAGATCCAGCATCCTCCATTCCATTATTTAGTTATTTTCTTTCCCCTCTGCAACTAACACCTTCTACACTTGACTGTGCTGTGGAGCATAAAACATGAAAACAAATTAGAGTAGCTGTTTGAAGCGTAACTTTGTAAAATTAACTCAAGGGGACCCTGTGCCACACACCCTAGTGGTGGCTTGCATGGTATTACATTGTCCACATGTCTCTCAGGGTATTCTCCACCCACTTATTGGTAGGTATTTGGACAAATCGTTTACCTTATGGACAATATCTTTACCATTTGACTTTCCTGGACATAACTTACCTACTGTCAATCTCCTCATACCCACTGCTTCTCCCTACAAGATTACTGTCCAAAATTCTTATCCTATTCCTTCTTCTTCCACACTGGCCATGAGTATATCCTTTGAATACCCTCTTCAGAATGACCTCATCAATTAATACAACTTTTATTCACCTACTCCTTTGCCTTCTCTAAATCTCAACCACTTATTTCTTTTCCTCTTCCCTTTATTCATGACTTCTATGAGGACAAAACAGGTAATACCAGGAAAATAAGAAAGGAAGTACTCTGTATTAGGCAGTTCCTGAATTTGGGAAGTTACTCATTTCAACTGGAGGCCCTGTGTGCACAAGCTACACTCTTCTACATTTATTAAATGTAAACTGAGTCACCTTTTGTGAGGTTATCACAAGGTCAGTGAGGTATCACTGGGCCAATATGAGTTGAATTTTGAGGTGAGCCAAGGTGAATACAGTTTATCCGAGGATACTCTAATCTTTTTTTTTCCTTTAGTTCCTCTTTTGTCCCAGTTCACTGCACAGCTCACCATATCCATTCTAATTAAACCCAATCATGTCTAACCTACATCTCATATGTTTCCAGTCAACTAGCATCATATGATCAGGTATTTAAATATTATTCATTGACAAACTTACAATAAAGTAGGTAGCTGGTCACATTGGTTTAAATCAGGCATGCTTTTAAACCAAATTTTATTATATTAGAAATAAATCAGAATTAGAAAATGTATAGAAAAGTAATTTAAATTTGCTCTCACCCAGCAAAAAACATGAGGAGAAACCAGGATCCAGGAACAGCAAACAGAAGTATGGCTTCTTCAGTCCGTTTATCATTTGCTAAACGAAAAGGTATGCATGCCAATATGAGTATGTTTGATAATAGAAAAATAGCTTTTGCTGGAGCATGACTCTGCATATAAAGAGAAATTTTACAATGATCAGTAAATGTTCAACAAAGAAAGCAAGAGATAATATTTTATGTATCAAGCATGATTTAAAAATCTAGAAACAGGGAAATTTAAGCACGAAAAGATGACATAATTGACTTTTAAATCTGAGGACTACTTTTTAATTGAGCTCTTTAACAATAAACAGTGTGGCATAATTTATGATATCTTTTCAAAGGCCTTACCTGTTGTTTTAGGAAGGATATTAGCCCTTGATTTTTTATTTCTCCTCCTTGTTGAAACAGAACATATGATAGTACACCAGCAACAGTACCAATTTCAAAGCAATAGCGTAAGATATCCTGCCAATCTGTTCCACCTTAAAAATATAAATTCTCAAGAATCATATAATGATGATAAAACGTCAAGTTTCAGCTTATGGACACTTTAAAAATATAAGAAATTTTGATTGAAAAGACAAATGTTATTTTATTTACTGGGAACTCCCAAGTAAGTGATCTTGGGAGAAAATAACATAAATGATGTGTACCTAAAAGTGGAGCGTTTCGATCAGTGGGCCTCAAGTAAACTGCTGTGCTCAATGTAACCAGATGAAGGAATAGAATAGCCAGCCTCTTCAAAAATTGTCTCTGAAATAACAAAAATTATTTCTTGATGCAGCTATCACTCCTACTACATCTTCCCAGCATGGCTCATCACAGTCATTTGTATTTCCCTACCGATCAGATGCACCAACCCATAACAAGCACAGTGATTTTACCATTAGATTTTAGAAGAAAAAAATATGATTCATGTCTGTTAATGTTAACAATTAATAGAAAGAAAATTAGACAACTACCTTCAAACCAACAGTATATGTATTAGGTTTATTCGTCATAGAATCCCACACACAAATGAATGACGGAAAGTGCACCTTTAACTTGCTGCCTCAATGCATTGTGGGATGAAAGTAGAGAGATGTTATTGATGAATAAATTTGATTCTCGAAAAAATAGCTCTACTCTCAACCTGTAAAACACAGGCTTGTTTTGGTATGCATTTTAGAGGAAAGAGTTTTCAGCACTCCTAGCATTAAATTCTCCATCCAAGGACTCCTCTTCATTCAGAGAACCAAATAAGCAGATAAGGAATGATGACTCATGCATGAAAACTTTCAATTAGACAGCAATTCCAATTCATACACAAAAAGCAAGACTCATACCAACTGTCTTCATTGCAGGGCCATTATTTTAGGGGCACCAATCATAAATTGTTTCAAAATCTGCAAATGAAAGATTTCCCAAAAATTATGGATCAGGAAAAGCTGTTAAATTTTTCATGTTGCTTGTGTATATGTATAAATTTTTCATGATTGTATACCGTTGTAGTCTTCTCATAAAAATAAGTTGAAACAAATAAAAGTTTCATGCACATCTGATCAAAATTCAGAGTAATTATTTCAATTTTCCCAAATTCAATTAATCCATGACAAAGAGAGTGTAAATGAATAACGGTGATATCCAATAAACTAAATTTTTGAAAGATCTGGTGATTTCCCACTGAAAGACAAATCTGAGGTGCTCAATCAAATCAGGATATATGTACAAAGGTGACAATTTAGTGAATAACAGATTCATTATCTTCTGGGCATTGCAGCCAGGGACTCATTTGTCCTCACCCATGATTCTTTTCTTCATAGGTCTCTGACCAGCAAAGATGAAGAAAGTGTCTTCTTTAGTGACTATGAAGATGAAGAAAGTGATACTCATCAAAACATTGATAGCAGCCAATTATGTGCCTAACTTAGAGTGAATCCCAAGAATGCTTCACGTTTAAATTTTTTAGCATTTACTCCTTAGCCATAGGCTTATCTCTAGTAATATGTAGGTAGCCTCAAGTTGAAGAGGTAAAAGGTAACAATGGAGCAGTAATGCTAACAGAGGAACCTGACAGTGATCACAAAATTGTCTCAAAATCTCAAGACAAATCTAGCAAGACCAATGATTTTTCACTGTGAATTTCACTTGAATATTATCTTCACATTTTTTCAGTGAAAGGGTAAAATTAGCTCAATATTTTTTCTGGCTATGTTCCTTGTGAATAATATGGAAAAGCCACAACTCCGTAATTTAACCAGCAAATAAATACTTCAGCAATGAAAACTCATCCATACTCGAGCAAAAGTTTTCCATTTTTCCTCCAATAGCCTTTGTATGATACCACCATCCAGCATATCCAAATGCTCTTCTTTTGTGCCATTCAAAATTATGAAGAGGGCAGAATTCCAGTCTGAAATGAAGATAAGATAATCCAATCATTTAAAATAACTACTCAAATTATGCAATTTAATTTTATTCACAAAGAGGCTCATGAAATTGATAAAAATATGTTTGAAACTGGGAACCAGTTTTAGTCCTTTAGGATTTAATCCACTGTTAATCATGAAAAAATGTGTGAATTAAATCCTTGGTTAATGATTTCAATTCAAAGATAAAGTAAGGAATTCTTAATCAACAGAAGGCAGAAGCAGACTATAGT
This sequence comes from Ceriagrion tenellum, assembly GCA_963169105.1. Classification (NCBI taxonomy): domain Eukaryota; kingdom Metazoa; phylum Arthropoda; class Insecta; order Odonata; family Coenagrionidae; genus Ceriagrion; species Ceriagrion tenellum. The sequence goes on from OY720632.1 coordinate 110,812,862, forward strand.
CTATTTATGAAACATGCTCATCAGAAAATATTGGGCCCCGTAAAAGAAGGAGAGGGACTGGGAAAATACAAAAAAACACATGTTCATCATATTACAGTAAAAGGACCTTTGCAAGGACAGAGTAGCAATCACTCTGTTCAATAGCTCTGTTGAGCAGTAGCACAGCTGCGTGAGCTCTATGCAGTGTATTGAGTGTACTATACGAAGGGGGACCCAAAAGTAACTGGACGGAATTTGCTATGCGTGTTGCTCATGTAGTTCAGGGTTCTCCTACTAGGTGGGTGTTGAGTAACCCCTCCTGAGTCAGTATCCCCAGCAACAATGCACGAGTCTACTGTGAGACCCTGAAGCAGTTTTTGTGCGCCGAATTTTTTGACCTCTTCGATATTTTGAAATGGCTGATTTTCGAGAACAGTGTGCAGTGCTGAAATTTTGTTTTCTGCTTGGTAGAAGTGCATTGGACGTGGTTGACATGCTGTCTACAGCTTATAAAGAACACACCTTGAAAAGAACTCAAGTGTATGGGTGGTACTCGTGATTCAAATCCAGTGACATGTCGAACAAAGACATGAAATCCCCAGACCAGCCATCCATTTCAAGAACTGATGAAAACACTCATTGCATTGCTCATTGCTTGGCATTATTCACTCAAAGTACGTCTCTAACTATCAAACGGTGAACCTAGTCCTCAACCTGAGTGTTTTGAGGCAGTTTTATGATATTGTTTGGTTGAAATGGCCCGATTTGTGATGGAGTGGGGACTGGTTCTTCCACCATGACATTTCTCCAGCTTACACAACCATTTCTGAGAATGATTTTTTGGCAAAAAACCACATAACACCGCTTTCTCACTCAAGCAAAATACCTCTTCACCACAGATCAGCTCAGGCTACATCCAACTCCACTGTATCAATTTGGCTATTGGCTCATGCAACAACTTGTGACTAAGTAATTGTTAATTCAGTCCTTTCCACAAACAGTCTTTGCAAAACAATGTTCAACTGCCAAAAGCTATGAAAATAGGGGAAGAAAGGATCCTTTTTTTCTTTCAGCTCAATGAGTCATGCCAAATAAAAATAGCAAGGGATCAACAGAATAGCATGAACAAACATTAGAATTGGGTCGATTGTAATGTCCACAACTGACACACTTTACAAGACAAACTTAGGAAAATGTACTCACTTGTTCTTCCATCAGGAAGAAGAGTATCCAGGGCATTAAGAGGATATGCCGAACACGTAATGTTAGAATATCTCCAGAATTCTCTAGCTGATAATTCCAACATTTCCCTGAATAAGAGTAAAATTAAAAACAGCAACAAATGACAAAGCTGAGGTTTCATGAGATTTGCTAGAAAATTAGGAAGATTTTGTCCAGTAATGCCAAATGAATTCTAAATATTTGACAAAAAACATAGCTTTCATTTCCATTGCAAGAACATGAACAGTAAAGCAAATACAAAAAGTGATTTTGCACATGAATATAGTTAATCTCCTGACAATTTTATTTTACTATAAAACTAAATAAGGGTTGATTGGAGATTTTTACTTTTACTGTCAACAATTTATGAGAGGAAGATGTAAAATAGATTGTCCAATCCTGGTGAAAATATTGAGTGACCCAGACAATACTGGTGATAACCGGCTATGTCACAAGCTATATGTCAAACATATAGCTTGTGACATAGCCGGTTATCACCGAATTCTCTGCTAGTTGCAACACTGTCACGAATCCGTATCATTCTGACCTGCATTTGTCGATGGTAGGTACATCACTCTTGACTCTCATACTTTCAATGGGCTCAACTTTTTTTTGCTCAGTAAATGCCTGGCCCTCAGAGAGGCCAAAAGATAATCTCGATGGCTGCCACCGTGAATTTTTTCCAACTCTGGTAACTTTTTGATTAGGCAAGTTCAACAACTTTGTATACCTAATGTGGTAAGTAGAGATGGGCCATAGTTGCAACACTGTCTGACTCCTTTACTTTCATTAATTAGGGGTATTTTTCATAATTTCCAGTAATATGGACCTATGTTTCAGCTATTTTTTGTACTGATATATTTCAAACATATTCTTCTAAGCTAATTCTATATATTTCTCATACAGGCTTCATTATTAATTAGGGCAAACAAAAATTTTTCTTGAAAATCTTTATGAGTAGGATATTTGTGTGGCTACAATTTGAATGGTTTGAACGAAAATTTCTCATACCACGATAGAAGAAAGTGAAAATGCATGTGAGCAGCCATATTTGATTTAACATTTTCTTTACTTCTAATTCATTAATGTATCAATAATAATGGTTAAAATGCCATTAATCCCCTACTATGGTAACTGGCTCTCCTATTAAATCCTCTATAAGCTATTAATGGCTGAAATTTAAAAATTACTGGAAAATTATTGTGGCTTTTGAAATTACAAAAATTTACTACAGTAATTACCTCAATTGAAAATAATAGTAATTTACCCATCTCTTTACATTAAAGTATGGTTACACAAAATTCAGAACATATGCTATGAATTGCAGTGCCTCTTTCACATGCCTAAGAGAACTGCATACAATGAGGAAATTTAATACATTGTGTATGTAGGGTTGCATAAGCTTAGTCTCAATCAAGGGGCAGCAGCCAGCATTATGTTGCACATCATTTTTTTTATTTAAACAATAATTTAAAAATTATAAACTTTTTCATTTCATTTAAGGGTACTTCAAAAAGAACTTATCTCTTAGAAAAATCTCCAAACCCATCAAGTAAGTTTAACTACTATAGCCAGGCAGTGAATGTGTTAAAGATTTTCACGCCAAATCAATGGCAGATCAATCAGCAGATAACTTATTTTTACAAATGAAAATGTTACATTAGGGTGAATCCTTGGAGTCATTAATCTGAAACTCACTGAAACTAAATTTTTAAAAACATGTTGAATGCTTGATTTGAAGGGGTGACTCTCCACTTCTGATTAAAATTTTTAATTTTAGATTTTCAGCTGAAACCATCTATTACCTAGCACTGAGAAATGATACTAAAACAAATCTGAAATGCTTGCACAAGGACAAAAACTTCCTAAGGCTAGAAAAAGACGAGTTGAGAATGGACAAAAAATTTATGAAAAGAAGCTCATGACAAGTCATCCTAGAAGAGATGAAGCAGCCTTCAGAGCTGCAAGATGTCCTTGTCAAAAACCTTATAAAAGAGCAATATCAATCTGAATGAAAAAACTGGAATTCTTGAGGAAAATTAAGACAGAATGATGAGGTGTATGTATAGGGTACTTTTAGAAACTCTATAGAGAGTTTGACAATGAACAGCATGTTATGTGGTTCATAGAGCATTGTAAACAAGACATTTTAAGAAAGATGGAGAGAAAAAGATGCATTTGAAGCATATATGGCTAAAGAAAAGTACTATTGTTAATACATGTTAAATGTACAATTTATGCCATTAGGTAATTAAAATCTAGTATAACGAACAATTAAAAAAGATAAAATATGATTTTTTCTAAGAGTATACATCATATAAGGTACCAAAAATATTCTAAGTCCAGAGAGCTTGGATTTGCATACCTGAAAACTTCAGCTCGTCCCAACTTGCATGCTAACGTGAGAGGAGTGAGGCCTGCATGGTTAGTAATACCATTGCTTGCTGGAAGCTTGGGATGTCGCAAAGCATAACCAAACATATCCTGTAGAGGGAATAACAACACTGGTAAATGCCACCCTTCATTTATTGCGTATAAATAGTGTCTCCTATTTCTTGACCCACTGAACAACTACTTAACCTTTTTTATCACTAAAAGTTATGAATCATAAAAAAATAATTTAAACAGAAATACTTTAGTTCTGACAATGCACATATCCAATACACAATAAAAACATGAAGGGGGTTGTTATGTATGTGATTTGAACTTGCTTCCCGTCTGGTGCACATTGTGATTTTGATGAGCACTAGTTACTGTAAGAGTGACGTGAGCGGTAGTTGTTATGCACAGTCATGTGTACACTTCCGGGCTAAGTGAACGTGAGCCCTGATGACCTAAATTGTACAGTATTGTTGGTACTAAATATATCGTTCTCCATCCATGATAAGGATTGGCTTTTATCTTATTTTATGCGTGCAACAGGGGTACCATGAACCTTCAATATCCATCTTTTTCCACCACATACTACAATATTAGGAGTTAAGAGACCCACCTCTTACAAACAGTACAAATTAACTTAATAAATAGAAGTCTTGCAGTAGAGGGCTAATTAACCCTTTCGCTGCTGTGAACGTAGTAGCTACGTTCGCCCGGTTGACTGCTGTGAACGTAGCTAATACGTTCCGTTGGCAAGTGGTTGCTCCTACCCACTCTACTGAACATTCTCTTTTTCTGCGAATGCCATTCACCAAGTTCATTGTTATATATTGTACTAATCCCATCCCGGGATCTTGAGTGACTATCGAGTTGCAGGTCCAACGAGAGGCATACTTTGTGCCGACCTAGGGTAGGTACTGTTCACTTTTTCACCGCACAGGGGCTGGAACGTCTCTGCAGTTTGACCGCAGCGAAAGGGTTAACAAGAAGTATATGCCACCAGATGTTGGCCACTTTAATTCTAAATGCCCTTTGCAAAAAAATGCCCACAGTACTCTAAATAGTTAAGTAAAGCACAGAGTACTATAAATAATGAAGCAAAAGTCATGAAGATTAACTGAACATGGTGTTATAAACTCATGGTGCACAAACTTGTGGAACAAAGGAGGAACATAGTAATTCGATTTACCAACAATGATGGCAACAACTCCTGGGTGAGAACACAAGCCCTCTCAAACATGGGCTCAGATTCCATCATTAGCCTCCTTTGGACACATTCGGAAAACAGGCCACAAATAAGCCTGTCCCATAATGCCTCATCCATGAAAGTCTTAAATTTGCATGCTGATGCCAGCCTCTGCAGCTCCACCATATAGGTTGACAGGGGCTCCTCCGGTTGTTGGTTACACTTATGAAAAAGGACCCTTTCGACAATAATAAGCTTTTTTGGCTGAAAATGGTGTGCCAGGATGGACACTAGTTCGGAGTACTTCTTCTCAGTGGGCTTTGCCAGATTTAACAGATGCCTCAATATATCTTAGGTCTCCGACCCCACCAGTGTAATAAATAGTGGCACCTTCTTGTCGTCCTTTACCTCGTTGACCACAAAGAACTGCTGAAGCCTCTCCACATAGGAGGCAAACTCCTCCTTCACAGGACTATACTCCGACACGTGACCGATCATTCTCGACGATTTCACTTAATAAGTCCTTTACCTCATTGCCAGATGTTGTGTTGAGGAAAACACACATGAAAGTCCAAATATGTTTCCTTTATTGGTCTACGATGCTTTACAAGGTTTTTACAGAATGTGATACCAGCAGATCACATCTCATGTTGGGGTGTTCAAGTTGTTTTCCTCCACTGACTGCCCACACCCATTATACTGCCTTCCGTTCAACCCCTCCCCCCCCCAGTTCAGTCGATACCACCTTGATATATCGAACCACTCCCATATATCGAAATAGATGCCATCACTTCAGGGTTCTTCCATTATTCCATAGATGATATTGGGAGATTTATAGGTCAGCATATTACTCTGTGGTGATGCACTGTGGCCTGGGAAAGATTTACATTTTTTTGGCACCAAATTTTCACCATCCAAAGTTTGACTCATGTAAAGTCTAGCCACCAATTTGTTGACTGAAAATTTGGTCTAAAAAAGTCTGACTATACCTGCACAAGTATACACAAATGTGTGAGGAGTAAAATCCCTTCATCTATCACTGTTAATGAGTAAGGTTGTGATACTGCTCTAGTTAATATTTGATGAAGTGAGGACCACAATCTTCACAGATAACACTTCCATCAATGATTCATTATGTATACTCACCAATTTATCACAAACCACTACCATGTGTAGTATTACATTGCCAAAAGAATCTTGAGCATCTGGATCAGCTCCTGCATCGATAAGAAGGTTGTAGACACTTTCATTAGCACAGCAAGCAGCCCATGCGAGGGGAAATTCACCTAAATATGCCAGGCCCTCATAATCTGTGTGGCGTGCTGGTCTAGCCCTTTGCTGATCACGTGGAAGAAAGAATGTACCTGTGGTTCAAAATGATGCTGAAATGATTACAGACCTCACACAATTCAAGTGACATTGAATGTATTCCTAATATAGCATTCCTAAGTGCTACACTTTCGTTTACAGCTTATTCATTCTTTCCAATCTCATTGAAAATTAATGTTAATTATTATAATAGGCACATAATGATTACCATTCAATTCATTATTGTGAAAGACTGAACTTGAAACTTATCCAAAAGAGAGGATTTTATGCTCTGGATTAAATAATGAAACATTTCTACTGATGATTTTTACCACAAGGCCATTCAAAGAACAAAAATACATCACAGGGCTGGTTATCTGTATTCAAGCTGTTGTCTTTTCTCAAAGTAAGCCAAATATTTGGATCTAAAGCACAGAAAATATTCATGAAGGTATTGCATTATGGGTTACATAAGGCTGCTTCAGCAAAATTATTGGTCTCTAGCATCATCATGGAAGCAAAATCAATGATTATGTAAAAATAGTGAGCAAACTAATGGAACAATTGTTGAATAATTCAGGACATTAGTTTTTAATTTCAATGGGCACCCTCTTGTTCTTGCAAGTGGAAAATATTTACCATGCAGAGGCATTACAGGTTGTATAAGGTATTTACCAAGGGGAAATACTACTATGCCAATAAATTCCATGCATTCATAAGATGACTTGAAATATTTCAGCTATAAAAAAGGAATGAAACCTCCTCTTATATTCAGATGCATACGACACTTATAGAGGTGTGATATTTATCCCCCTTCCAACTATCCATTCATAGGATTATCTTACAGTCTCTCAACGAGTAGAGAGCACTTTCTCCCAACAACTTTTGCCCTTCCCCCTCCCAATTTTCTCTCTTTTTTTCAGTGACAAGGGATGGTACATTGAAGTCCAGAGCGTCAATATTTATGATTCAAAAGATTTCTCCCACAGCAGATAACTTATTTTTGCAAATGAAAATGTTACATTAGGGTGAATCCTTGGAGTCATTAATCTGAAATGGTTTGGCCAATAGGAACAATCTCATTGTGCATCATTTGTTTAGGGGAGGGATCATAGGAGGTCAGTGATGTTGGTGAGTCAAAGAGTAGTGCAAATGTTAACCCATCGACTTAAAGAGACGGCGATTCGCCGGTTGGTATAACCTGGCCCTAGTTTAAGAGGCGGCGATTCGCCGTTGTCTTACATTACGATTTTTGGGTGCCTCTAATTAATTAACGGTATGTCATTTCGTAAATTCGTTATTTCATGCTAATAATAACTTCTATGGGTAAAAATTTCAAATCCATAGAATAAATAATTTTAGAAATAAAAAATTAAATTTGAGAGCGAAATTTTGAAGAAATAAATAGTTGCACAAGGAAAGGCGATCTTTCAAAAAATACTAAGGCAATGGGTTAATAACTAGGAACATGGGTGTACCCAGCGAGGGGCAGGGGGGGGGGGGGCAGTTGTCCCCCCTAGAAGCAAGTATAAGACATGTAACTAGAATAAAAATTAATATTTTTTTTCAAGCAAATAATTTTAATAACTAATAAAGCACTGCTTTAATTATACATTATAATTTTCTTAAAATTTTCGTTTCATTTGACTTTTCTGAGCTAAAATGTTTCATAGACAATGACCATGGCTTGCCCCCCCCCCCCTAGTTTTGATCCTGGGTAGGCCCTTGACTAGGAATATAGGGTGATTGGGACCCTCAGGATGGTGGCACCAGATTTATTCTGTGCCTAGCTCTGCTGCAACTTATGGATAAATGAATGAGACTCAAGAAGGCAGAAGCCTATATGTCAGTTTGTGCCCCCTTTTTAGCTTCAATTTTGAGACTTTGGTAGAATTCCACTATTTTCGGATGGTTTTCATGGATTTTGTTGCAATCAAGTTGCATGGGTTTAGGTGAAATCTCCGTTTTCTTGTATACAGAATAATCACAATACAATCATGAACAAATGCCAAATGTTGATAAATGCCTAGAATAGGTAAAAGACAGGTGATGGACCAGAAACAGAATTAAATAATCAAACATCATGCTTGGTAAAAAGTAATTCCATTGCACAATTATAAAATACATTAGTTTTACTGACATGGAACATAGTAAAAATATTCCTAAACAATACTTTGGATAACAGAATGATGATAGGTAAGTAAATCCATTGTACAATTATAAAACACATTAGTTTTCTGACATGGAACATAGTAAAAATATCCGTAAACAATTTTTTTGATAACAGAATAATGACCAAATCAAAATTATGAGTATTCCAACTATAGGAAGAATGGGACTTCAGGAGGGCTAGGCATAGTTAACTTAAGATAAAGTTATGCTACCTGCAATACAATATTCATTTCATCATTTTGGTAATTTTATGGTTAAATTATGTCCTCCGATTACTTTCACAGGCAGAGCAGTCAAGGGATGACAATTCTATACAACTTGAGAGAAACTATCAATTTCTAAACAAAATTTCCCTCATTAAAGAGTGAAGGCTCATTTAGAGACAAGAGAGGAATAAAATTTCATAATTAAGGCATCAAACAAGATGACATTCTTCAACTTACCAATAGCTCGCTGAGATATCTCTGCACCAGCATCCACCAAATCACGGACTAATTCATTGTTGGAGTAAGCAATGGCCAAGTGAAGAGCACTTGCTCCTGAAATAAGAAATCAAATGTAATATTAGAGAGTGCATAAATAATGTGTTCATCAAAATAAGCTCAAATTTGCTGTTTCCCAACGAACAAACTTCAAAATCAAATAATCCCTTTACTCCTTTACTGAACTGCAGTCAACCACACTAGGTCATAATTATCCTTCCAACTAATTGAGGCTTAAATTTCTAACTTAGGCTGTACCAAGTAGAACACCTTAATAATATATTCTAAAAAAAATTGACTAGATAAAGATAAAGATTTAAGAATGAAATTAGGATCGAATTCAAGTAGTAGCACTTAAAATGTGACCACAAGATACCTATGCAATAAAATATTGACCAAATTAAGAAAAATATTTAAGATTCAAATCTAATAGTTAGAACAGTGATAGATGTTGGGTTGGTAGGCATAGCCCAACATTTACAGTTGGCATTCTGTATGATAATTGTACGGTGCTACCACCGGGCGTTCTTGTTGCGAAATAAAAGTGTTCGATGTGACTAACCACGCTCTGCTACACGTAACGGGTGTTTTTTCCTTATTTCGTCTTCTGACTGATCCCAGACCTCGACAATTGACGCCAAAACAAAGAAACACTATTCATTATAAAATCTTTTGTCCTTTCATCATTGATGTTCTAGATATAAAATAAAGAGCTGAATAAATCAAGGACATTAAGTGCCATAACCAGGATTTTAAGAGCAGCCTGTTGAAAAGACATAAGGTAAGTTTTGCTTAATCATTACAACTACTAATTTCCCAACATGTTGGAGCATTTCCCAGGAATAGCTCATTTCCTTGAGTCTCATATAGTGGTAATACTTAAGTACATAATTTTACCTCCGCTGAAAATGTCATTTTAGTTCTGCCTCCTGCCACAGCTGAGGAAAGATCTCCACCTACCCCAGCCATTACCCACCCCCTAGGTCATTCAATATTGCTTATATTCTTCATTTAATGTAGGGCTCCACAACCATTTCCACCACATATCCTCCATTGATCTGCAATTTCAGCATTTATTACCATAACACACCAAAGGAAATCTGTGAAAATGTGGCACAAGTTGTAATTTTGAATACAAATGCACCATCAAATCTACAAATACGTCGACCAACCTATGCTATGCTTATGGAGAATACAGAAAAATAAGCACATCAACAGTGGATTTATGCACATTGCGAAGACCTATATTGAAGGAAGAACACAATCAAGATTGAACAACCTTGTCCTACCCCAGTCAACAGCGCCACCAATGGCACAGTGGAAAATGTGTTGCATGGGTTCAAGAAGATGTTCACTATGAAGTTACGAGACGTATAATACACAGTATGCGACAATATGATGGTCTTTCATGGAGATGAAGGATTCCCATAGGTCATATATTTATGTCATATGCAAATATTTTTTTTTAAATAATGTCATGTGCACCATGGCAATCACCTGATTTTCAATAAATTTTTGATACTTCTACAGTCTAAATAATAATGTATAGAGCAACAAGAAAAAAGCTGCAATACTATTGCTAAGTATTAATCCTTATTCCAGAAGCTTGTGCAAACAATTTGCTTTAAGTAGTGGAGTAGTAAAACAAAAGCACACAGATGTCTGCAGAAGCATCTTTGGTCATTGTGTACAGTCCATTTAATGACCATTGGCAGTTAACATCTTTTTATTCATACCCACACTCACATCCAAGTAGTAACAGGGCAATAGGACTTATGTATAGGACTGTACATCTTCCATTCAAATTCAAGCCAAGTCTAATGATGCTTAAAATATTTGATGAAGCAGGAACTGAAATTCGCATCTTGGCATGCCATATCTCTGTTTTTTCATTAGGATGAAGAGTGCATTAATAGCAAATAATAAAACTTTCTAGAATCAAAAAAAGATTCCATGCATCTCCTTTATAAAGAGCTCTTCCATCAACTTAAAGCTAATGATTAAAGCTAATGAGTCACCTAGGTACTCCTCTCCTTCTACAACATCCAGGGCTAGCTTTGGGAAGCACTTCAAAAGTGTTCTTGCCAGCCTGGTGTGAGTCCTGGTGTCACAAATAATTAAGACATGAAGGAGGGCTTCTCCTAAGGACCCACGATACTGCATCTGCCAACATGCTTCATGATCATGCCAACGTGAGAGTGGATCCATTGCACTCAGGGAAGTCTCAATAGGAACAATAACCTGGAAGAGGTAAGGTAAATTATCAGAACAAACAAAATATCATTCTATATGGTAGTGATATATGAAGACAGGAGGAGTTCACATGGTCTGGACCCCTTTCCCCCTCCTCAGATAAAAGGAGGGTATTTCATATACCAACTCTTTTGGAAACTTGCACATAAAAAATCTTTAAAATTGTCGATTTCACTGTTGTCACAATGGAGCTGTTAGTCGCTAAAACACAATATCACTCCTAATTTTTTAAATTTTTAGCCCCCTCATTAGGGTTACCATATGTCCTCTTTTTCCCGGATATGTCCTCTTTTTCAGGTTATTAAAAATGTCTAGGTGGATTTTATGAAAAATTACAAAATGTCCTCTTTTTTTACCTATGGGAAAAAATTCTCATTTTAAACACAAAAATATGTAGTCAATTAACTAAGTCGTAAAATTGCAAATGTTTCACTTTTGACCACAAATGCAAAGACCACACTGGTGATAATGCCGTCAATTATTCCATTTTTGTCTTACTACATTTCTTTTTTTTATTTTCACAATACGCAAGGTGATATTTTTTTGAAAAGCATGTGATCCAGATAAATTACCAAAGAACATCTTTCCATCTGGAGAGGGTGTCCCTAGACTGTGATAACGGTGCATTCTAACGGTTTTAGAATTTTAGCAGGTATTAGATGGTATTAGTTACAATCGTCACGATTCATTATCTTATTCGGTTACTCTCTAGGGAGATTTCCTTTTGAGGTGTTATCTGATATTTAACTAGTATATTTGCATATTTCATTAATCAGAATCACATCAGAGTGCCATTGATTAAATAGTTAATCTTAACGAAAAACTTAGAGAGTTGAATGACCATTTAAGGCCCATTTATTTGTAATTAGGAAGATCCTAAATTGCTAATTTCCTGTTTTCTAAAGCATACCCTTGAGACTTACAAGTGTCAACCAAAAATACTTCCCTGGTAAATTTAGCTGTTTAGAGCATTGTAACTCATGATAACTTGACTTTGAAAGGCCCCTTCAAATCAAGATTCAACACCGTAGTGTAATTGATCCATCTTAGTGATTTGCAACTAAGTATTATTGATGGAGATCCCCAACTCTCATTTCCAGACAGTAATTTAGCAATTAATAACACAATATTTAAGGAAGGCATGCATTCCTTTGTAACTGTAAGAGGTATTGTTTTCAAGGCTAGTGGTAACAAATCATACACCTGCAACTGTGGGCTGTTGTCTTAACTAATGGGGTCAATTTCCTGAATTTTTAGGTGAAAGAGCTCATCACTGCATTTCATTACCAGATGTTACACAGACATATTTCACCTGACTCCATCGACCTTGTATTGTAAAATGGTGCAGATGTGATACAAAAACATTTTTATTAGGATTTTTGACAAAATAAGTAGTCCTAAACAACTATCAAACCATTAAGGGTGGCAGTTATAAAAAAAACACAGTGTTATCTCCCAAGATTACAAAAAACTATCTCCCAAGATTTTCAATTTGAGTTTACAGAAATGGGTGGTATTTGGAAAAAAGCAAGCATACCAACAAGGTTATTTCCAAATTTCCTTGGTAAAAAAGTTTCTATTTAATATGAGCTAAGCAGAGGTAACTCTAATACATATATCAGCAAAAAGATATAATTACCTCAGTTTGTGAACGGAACTTCCAACGTAAATATTCAGCGCGATTGATTACTTGGCCCTTACCATCTGCATACATGAAAACTCCAAATTGTTCCCTTATAAGTTTTTCAACCTATAAATAGAATAATACACAATCTCATGAAAGGTTAAAAGCATACAGAAAACTGAGCCGATAGGTATATTTATCAGATTATCTGAGATTATATAAGTTTAAAAATGGTCAGATTATGCAGCACTCAATTGAAATGAATATTTCATTAGACTCAACAAGAAATTAAAAATTCTATACTTACTCAAAACTACATGAGCTTGGTTAACTCTTTTGGTGATACCATTCCAGCAAAAAAGAAGGAATTCAATTGATACCCACAAGTTATGTCTCAATCATACTTTTTTAAATACATACTTATATATCTTGTTTTAAGAAACACCACCGAACTAAGTCAAATCTAATGAAACCACAAATATTCTTCCCGTGATTTCCAAAAATACAGAAATAACTGATTTTTTAAATGTATGCACTTATATTAACGTTGCCACCAGAGCCTACACAGTTAACAACCCACGAATAGAAAACATCAGATTGGAAAACAAGTTCAGCACTTAAATTAGGAAAAGCCTACAACCTGTCAGGCACGAAACTAGTGGAGGGCTTCAAGCTTCTCCCTTCCCCGACTTTTTAAGGTGTAGTAGAAAATGAAACTTTAACACCAAAATAATCTAGGGCATAATTTACTTCTTAAGTTCGAAGAAATTGTTGGAAAACGGCAATTTCTAGGGGAGGAAAAAAATTACGTCGGTTCCGGATATAAAAATATTTCCCTGAGACATAAATAAACCGCCCCAGGCTTCAGACTCACCTCTACCCCAACCAAAATCCTGGCTACGTAACCGCTGTCTTTTCCTGAAACCACTTTCCGGTTTCTTATCCCTGCTAACGCGTAAGTACTTAGGTGCCTTCGTCTAAAAAAACCGCGCGATCGAGAAGACGAAAATCAGCGAGGCACATCAGCAAATACGCACCTCATGTTGACCTCCCGTGGCAAAGGCCTCGAGAAGTTCGCCTCCGTTTTTGTAATCCGCGAGGCGGTAAAGAAGACAATTATCCTGCCCAGACGCTTGGGCTATCACCCTGTCGAGGGCAGAGCCGCCGCCGCCCGCAGAGCCATCACCGGAAGATCCACCCCCACCCGTGCCTCCACCTCCACAACAGATGCCTCCCATGTCTTCGTGGGCACTGCTGGGCGAGAAAATTACGTTGATTATTTATTTCAAGCTTTAAATTATGGGAGGGAAGCAGGATTTTCCCTTCATCGAGACAAATCATCACGAGAAATAAGTTGTAAAAGCAGTCTTTGAAGTGAGTAGGTACGAAGCTTTCAGAGTTAGACAGAAATATTTTCAGAATCAGGGATATCGGTAAGACGAAAGTCGGTAGGAGACAAAAGAACTTCTTGACTTTAGGTCAAATGGAACTATTTCCCTAAATTAATATTTTACTAAAAAATAAACACAGCTTAGACACCAAAGGAAAAAGTTTTTACAAAAAAGAACCGAGTTTTGAAAAGTGCTCGTTACATAACTCGTCGAACGTTCACACAACAGCGACGTATTTGCGTTCTATGACGTTGTATTATTCACCACAAACCTGATTAAAATCCAACTTCGGAACAAGCTTTCAGCGATTCCATAGACAGAAATGGCTCGTCTTTGAGAAAACCTAAACAGAATCCAGACGAATTGACCTTATCCAAACTCATACCAGGACAGTTGAGCAGTCATCCATACAGTTTATCTCTGAGAAGAGATGTACTCTTTCGGCGTATTGGAATTCCCCGACCCTAGCGCTGAGCTCTTAGGGTGCAGGAGGGGAGTCGACTGACCACCCAACTCCCTCACCTCCTTTCTCTTATTCTCATCCCGCCATTCCCCGCCTCCCTAAGCCTCATACCTGTGAACAAAGGCCGCGGCTTCCCGAGACCTCTCCACCAGGCACCGCAATCGCCTGAAACTATCCTCCCCTCCCGCCCTCCCTTCCTCCACTTTACCCCTCTCTCATCCCTCACTCCCTCCCACCTCCCTCTTCACTCCTCCGTCAACGATCCCTGGCTCTATCCGAGCGAGAACCCTGGGGACGCCGCCGAACCTAAACGTCGAGCGGGTCACAGCTCAGTGAAGTGCAATGCAAATATTTCTCCGTGGTGCCCGTCACGTAATGAAAATATTAGAGTTGAAAAATAATTCCTCGCCATTTTTTTTATCGCTGCCTTCCAAAAAATGAGATCGCTTCCTCAATTCTGCTCGACTCCATTTATTTTGTAAGAAGCGACAAAATACGACTGGTTTCCAAAGAAACAGGGTACTGAGCAATAAAAAAATTATAACTCCAAGCGTCAAAATATAAGATATTGAATCAAATTGAAAAGAAATGTGAATAGTAGATTTCGCAGTGTGGTAGGCATTTGATCAGAAAAGTAAAGAAGACAACTTGTGTTCATGTATCCACACTTTATTTCTTTTACCTTCCCAAGTTAACCTTGAAAATGACGTTTATGCGTTCAAACCTGGGTAGGTAAAATAAAAAAGTGTGGAAAAATAAATAAGAGGGGTATATTTGTCTTCACTTATGAATATTAAAACATTGCGATCAAGGTTGCCTGAAAATGTAGGCTTTAGAAGAAAAATGAGTTGAAGCAATCAGGGTATGAATGACGTTGAAGCGATCGGGTGCATACCTACATACATACATTCCGTATCAGGTGCCATTATCAAAAAGGCTACGCCAAAAGAAAACTTTGGTCATTCAACTTATGAATGGTGGAGAAGCAGTAAAGTGGCGGCGTCATTTTCCCAACCGTGGAAGTAAAAAGCGTTAATCAGTGATTATTACTCCACCTAATTGGTGCCTTTTGTTGTCCCTACATTCCGAATTTTGTTGACCTTAACTTCCGCATTTCTGGGACATTCACTTCACATTTTCACTTTCCTCCAAATTACTAGTTGGCAATCAAGTCTCTCCTCCTCATAGCCTCCGCCACTCTTCATGTCGTTCAAAATTGCTATCATCTTAATCGCTCTTCCACGCTTCCCAAGTGTTCATCGCCCTCTTCAACATTATCTCACCTCTTAAACACTTCTCTCACATCGGTCCACCAAATGGGAAAAAAAGATGCGCCATATTACTACAAAAAGAACAAAATTAATTACGGCAAGGGTTTCGGTGCACCACACCATAATCAGGAATGAGAGTGGGTGAAAGACTCACTTGGTCCTTTCTGTGGAAAATTGTGCATCTTTTTATCCATCCATGCCGTTCAATTTCAACGCAATATCGCCTGAATATTCAAAATTTCTCCATACGCCTTTCTGACAAATCCGAATCAATGGCGTAGATACGAATGTTTCATGGAGGGAGGCAATCGATTGATGTCATATGAATTCATGTAGTCTATTTCACACAGGCGTAGGAAATTTTGTGCCAAACTTTCGTGAGACATGGGTGTACTGATAATTTATAAACTAATATTATCATATTCTCTTTGCCGCATTCTTATTTAAGTATCGGCAATGGAAAACACATACTCTTCGGGCTTTCTTTCGTCAAGGCATTTAGCATGTACGCCATACAATTTCATCAAATTTAATAATAGTTTTAACTTGAAATTAAGGGGTCAAGGGAAGAAAAAGTTTGCAATCCACAAGTTTCACAGTATTTCACGCTGCAATTATGAATGTTATTAAGAGAATGGCTGATGAAATTTTTAAAGAAAAATAAGACGAGGCTAATCATCAAATAAGAGAGAACAAACTGGAGCAAAATGAATAATTCAATAAGTTCGAATGTACGTAGGGGAAAAACGGCCATAGTAGCAAGGATATAAGAAAGAGAATCGCGTTCTCGAGAGAAAAGTTTACTAATGCGAAAGATCTGATAAAAAGAATCATGTGTAAAAATGTCAAAGAAAAAGAACAAGTGTTAAATAGAAGGCGAAGAGTTTCACATGGAGTGAGGAGTTTTATGGCGATGAAACTTGGAATATGGAGGGAATGTTGAGATACTCAGTCAAAGGCGTTTGAGAAGTGGGTGCGGAGGAGAATGGGGAAAGTAGATAGTGAGAATAGAAGACCGACACGGTATAGAGCTTTCTCGCACGATGTGGCGAAAATCCATCAACACAATCATTAAACAGTCTCAGCAGTAATTTTCGACAGGATTGACTTTAAGATACTCAACGCATTTTCACGTCATCCTTCGGTAGGGTACATAGCTTTTATTTCATAGGTTGTTTTTTTTTATTTTAAATACATAAATTGTTCCTCTAACAAGTTCCATTTATATAGTGCCCAGCAGTGGAAGGAGAGAGAAGCTTCAAGTCGCGTACTCCTCTGATAGTGTTCCAAGGATTCTGCCCGGAGTAAATAAGAGAAAAAGACGGGATACATGATGGATTTCGGGATAGCTTCCGCGTTGTCATTTTTATGACGACAGTTCCAGTTTCGCGACTGGTGTGAAGAAGAGAGCTGGAACGCTCGCGAAACTGTCGTCTTAAAAATGACATAACGTGGAAGCTATCCCGAAAGCCACCATGTATCAAGACCACTCCGCGGAAACTTTCACTGCAAGAAGACGGGATGACCTCGAGGAATTAAAGCAAGGGCAACCAACACTAGACTGAAAAGGCAAACGTTTTATTAAATGAGCATATTTTTTGAAGTAATTGCCATGAGAAAAATTCGGCCTGGACCGGGAATCGAACTACGGACCTTTGGTTTACCGGACCCGGACCAATGCGCAGACCACTACGCTGTCCAGGCTTCCTAATTCCCATGGCAATTTTTGGTGGATACAAGGCTAGATCTTAGGAAGATACAACTAGATCTAAGGAAGCCTGGATAGCGTACACTACGTAGTGGTCTGCGCATTGGTCCGGCAAACCAAAGGTCCGTGGTTCGATTCCCGATCCAGGCCGAATTTTTCTCATGGCAATTTCTTCAAAAAAATTCACCCACCATGTTTGAATTTCAAATGGCTAAGCACGTCATAATTGCTGGTGAAGGATACTGTCTCTTGGTTGTGGCTTCTTTGAAGTCCTCTTCTCCCTTGCGTTGCCATCTTTGATGGACCGCAAGGGCCTAAGATCTAGTTGCCTTGTATCCACCAAAAATTGCCATGGGAATTAGGAAACCTGAAGGCAAGAAGGCAAACCAAAGGTCCGTGGTTCGATTCCCGATTCCCAGGCCGAATTTTTCTCATGGCAATTTCTTCAAAAAAATTCACCCACCATGTTTGAATTTCAAATGGCTAAGCACGTCATAATTGCTGGTGAAGGATACTGTCTCTTGGTTGTGGCTTCTTTGAAGTCCTCTTCTCCCTTGCGTTGCCATCTTTGATGGACCGCAAGGGCCTAAGATCTAGTTGCCTTGTATCCACCAAAAATTGCCATGGGAATTAGGAAACCTGAAGGCAAGAAGGCAAACCAAAGGTCCGTGGTTCGATTCCCGATTCCCAGGCCGAATTTTTCTCATGGCAATTTCTTCAAAAAATTCACCCGCCATGTTTGAATTTCAAATGGCTAAATGAGCATATGTTTTTTTAATTCCTCACTTTCCTCTCCAATCAATGCCCTACCCGTTATCCTCACCAGTAGAACCTCTGCACTTGGCTCCCTCTTACTCACTCCTCCCACATCCTTCTTTACCCTATTCAGCAATGTCGGTTAGGAGCACTACCTCCCTCCACCTCTCTAGTGCTGAAGAATGATCTACCCCAACCATCTCCAATACCCTTATCCCTCCACAACTGGACACTATATATGTCAGAAGAGTAAAAAATCAATCACCTAGCCACAGGAGGATGACGTGAAAAGCGTAGTAATTCATTAAATACGAGTACATACCGCCGGAAAATAACGAACGAGACTCACTGATTACCACCAACTACGTAGGGCGTTCTCTGCTAGATGGGCAAGGATACTTCTGTGGGGAAGTAGGAGGAAGCTGATTGGGTGGTTGGGACAGGCGAGGGGAAATCTTATGGTAAGGCCACGTTTGGAATTCAAGAACCAGGTTTTGAAGGACACGGAATGCCCGGCTCATCACGAATCACACAGGAAGGCGAATCGGTGAAGCGTGGAGCCAATTTTTGTTGCCAATCAGCTAGCGGCCGACAGACTACTGATCACGGGTAGAAGAATCAGCAGGAGTTAAAGGATTTCGAATGAAAACTAAGAATAGATGCTTCACCCTCATCCACGTACTGCCCGGCTAACCGCAGAAGAGGCTTGAGGCAGGGGAAGAGGGGGTATTAGGACACCGGCCTAGGAAAGGGAAAAGGATGGAGTAGAGGGCAGAGGTGATTTATGTGTCAACAACGTGTCTTGAGTTACTTTCACGCTGTTTTTGTTATAATCACAAGTAGTGAAAGGAAAGGAGAAATGTTTGTACATGCCAGTTAAGCAGTGTCTCTCTCTTATTTTGTCTCTTCCCAAGTTTCAGAGAGAGAGCCGCGTCAAATTATCATCCTCCGTGGCGGACTGAAACTATTTCGATCGAAGTATTTTTTAAAGTGATCTAAGATTTCCTAATAGCCTCAGAGTCTTTAACGGTTCTGATCATCTAGTAATTAGAGCTTCTGATGAAGACCCACCAAGAAACTGATGTCCGGATGTCAAGAATTCGCAATTAGCCCAAAATTAGTGATTTGATGCCACGAATTTGAAATATAATGCAAAACTTCCCCGACTTGCAAATATAAACGACTATCACTGAACGAGTCATGAGAAACCATGCCTCTTGTTTGGGTAATAAATCAAATATCTGCCAATATTCCTAAAATTATCTTACACTAGTAAATATGTGCACGCAATAAGAATGCAACAATGCGTTTTCAAAGCGACCAGCACCGTGAGATATGCTTATTGAATATACTCGTGATGTCTAAGGTGGGGGCTCGATCTTAGCCTTAGCGCCACACTGAAGTTTTTTTTTCCGTCAATTCACCTATATCTCGTAACGTTGAGATGGATTGCAGTGTTATGAGTCGGAGTAATAGGTTGCGAGCAATTATTACAAGAAATATGTCGACGAATACACACAGGGGACATACATTGAATGAGTGTAAACTTTGCTTTCTTCGGCCGCCAAACGGTATTATAAAGAGAATCGTTATTTTCCATCGTGCGACCGATCAAAAGACGTGCGTACTCTTCCTATTACCAGGAGTACGATGAATGTACTGATTGGTTGCCATGAACCGTAATTATTAAAGTTTAAATTATACTGCGAGCGGTCAATTGTGTAACGGGAGCCCCACGCTGAGAAGACGGAGGGGGGAGTGTTGGATGGGTGGATTATTAGGAACTCTCTTGAGCTCGGTCACGTTCAGCGGCCGGTTACCTGGGCCTTGGCCCAGCATAACTACTTATAAACGGCTTTTCTTTCCTGATAAGTGGTAAGAGAACACTCTCGCAGGTTAAAACATGACGAGAAGTTACATATCAGCTTTGAGGAATAGCCAGAGGTTGAATAGAGGCTACATAATCACAGTTGACTGGACTAAACTACGGGCTAAATCACCATTCTCGTACTGCGCCTAGCACACGTGCCACGCATTCGGGGAAGAGAAGCCGTATCTTAATCACAAAAAAATTAAGGCTGTAGCGTACGTATTGTTTATTCGTTTATCATCATTACCGCTAATGTGCCTCGATTTACAGCAGAGATAATTTGCTCCAAAACTTCGGAACGCAATACAAACAAAAAAATTTACAGTAAGGTATTATCCTTAATATTATTAGGGCTACAGTAGGGTATTCATTCATATCTAGTAATGT